>CM046333.1:25318-712176 GCA_025403435.1 Artocarpus heterophyllus | reverse complement strand
TCTGGTGACTCCACGTATGTGGACACTACTGACTTTATAGGGACACATTTTTGTTTAAGTATTATATTTTAGTACATGTAATTACTACAGATTGATATAAGTACGATTTGGAGGCATTTCTAAATATGTATTGTCAGCCCATCTTTTATGACTAAAGATCCATAGTTGTTTGTAAATTACAACATTTTCAAAAAAAGTTTAAATTTGTCTGCTATTTTCTCAAATAATTGTATCAGTTTTTAAGCGAATATGATGCCATCTAGCTTAATTATATATTAGAAAAATGATTAAGTTAGGCGAGTGCTACAATTTGGTATCAGAGCTATTGGTTTAAAACAGTTCTGTAGACTGTCCATATATAAATGGTCGAAAAAGCTCAATTGACCAGTAAGTTTGTTTTTGTGTTTAATGTGTCATTTATTTTTAGTATACATGGTTGTTATTGGCTATTATTGTTATGTGTAAGAGTGAAAGGTAATTTACAGGAGAAAATAATAACGGTTGAAACTTGAGAGCAAACTTCTACTGAAAGGCGACGGGATGAGAAAGATTCCCACATTGACCATCTTATTAAATTAGTTGAAAGGTTTCTAGAATGAGACATAAGGCGAGAAACAGAGCCTCCTCTTCCACCACCAGTTCCTTCTGAAAGGGTTGAAGGTGATTTAGTTACTAAAAAAATTTAAAAATTCAAACCACCAGAGTTTTTAGGAGGTGTAGATCCTAAGGATGCTAAGAACTGGCTAAGGACGATGGAGAGAATGTTTAACTATGGGAAAGTTCCCAATACTGTTAAAGTCTTTTGTGGTGCTTTTATGCTTCGTGATGACACCAATTACTATTAGGATATGATGGCAGAAGTACATGATGTGACCCCATACTTGGGAAAGATTTAGAGAGATTTTTGAAGCTAAATATTTTACGACAGATACTCAGAAAGAAAAGAAGAAAGAGTTCACAAATTTGAAACAAGATAATATATCTATTGCAGAGTATATTAGAAAATTTGAAGAACTATCTCGTTATGCTTCGTAGTTGGTAATTATTGATGCTCTCAAGATAGAACAATTCTATGGAAGGTCTGAAGCTAGAAATTTATAGGGATGTAATGGTGGCCGGAATGAAAGGTATGACTTATTCCAAAGTGGCAGAAAGAGCCCTCGATGCAAAGTGTGCTGAGAATAAGATTCGAAATAAAGACAGAGACGCAAGGGAGAAGGAAATGAAGGGGAAAAAAAAGGCTAAAAGAACAAGAAAGTAAGAAGAATTTTAAGCCCAACTATTAGGATAATCAAGGGAAACAACAATGGAACAAGGAAAATAAGAGACGAGGTCTATGGAACCAAAACTAGGGTCAGAGGTTCGATTAGTCAAAACACCCCAAGACTAAAACAACCACCAATGCGGCTAGACTAAAACCTAAATGTGCCAAATGTGAGAAGTTTCATTTTGGAGTCTGCATGGAGGGACCCAAAGCATGTTATATCTATTGGAAAAATGGGACATTTAGCTAAGGACTGTAGAATGAATGTGCAAGAATAGAAGAAAGTCCTAGCTTGAGTTTTTGCTTTTACTCAAGAAGATGTAGAGACCAACGCTTTAGTTGTCTCAAGTGAGATTCTTATCTTTGGCATACCTACTCATACTTTGGTAGATTCATGAGCAACACACTCATTTGCATCTAGTAAGCATCAAAGAAACATGCCATTATTAATTATAGAAAGGAAATGGTGATGTTCTGACCACCAGAGCAGGAAGGATTCTCTTTTGTAAGAGCTACAAGTAAGTTGAGGACCCCGGTGATTTTTGTCATGAAAGCCCTCAAATTATTAGAAAGTGGTTGTGTTAGTTATCTGGCTAGCGTGGTGAATACACAAGTTGAACAAAAGTTTGAGCCTAAAGATGTACCAGTGGTGCAAGAATTCTTAGAGGTATTTTTCGAGGACTTACCAAGATTGTCGCCAAATAGGTAAATTGAGTTTCTATTGCTCTAATTCCAGGCACAGCTCCTATCTCTAAAATTTCTTATAGAATGGCTCTAATAGAATTAAAGGAACTGAAGGTCCAATTGTAGGAGTTTCTTGATAGGGGTTTCATTTGTCCTGGTTTCTCTTCTTGGGAAGCTCCAGTGCTATTTGTTAAGAAAAAAGATGGTACAATGAGCTTATGTACAATTATAATGAGATGAATAAGGTGACCATCAAGAATAAGTACCCACTTCCGAGAATTGATGATTTGTTTAGTCAACTTCAAGGTACAATGGTGTTTTCTAAGACTGATCTCAGATTGGGTTACCATCAGTTGAAGATCAAATTTGAGGATATCTCGAAGGCTATATCATTTTGTTAACCAAACACATATTCCATTGACCGTAACTAACAATTTGTACCTCTATTTCAGCAAAAATTTGGTCTATTGTAATTCTTTTAATCATATCTTTAACGTTATCATAATCATAACTAACAATTCATACCTCTGTATCATCAAAAATTTGGTCCGTTGCAGTTCTTCTCATCATATCTTTAAAATTATCAAATTTTATGCTAAATTTTTACCCGACTATTCAAAACGTTGTAGTTCTTCTGATCATATCTTTCAAATTATTTAATTTTACCTAAACTTTTTGCCCGACCATTTTTACCTCTATCTTGAAGAATATAGCTGTCACGCCCCGGAGTACGGGAGGTGACGTGGCGAAATATTTAGATTAATTAAAAGAGAATTTGATTGAAACCGAGTCAAATTAAATGAGAAATAAGAAGATTTCCACCACATCTTATAAAAGAATTTATAAATATTAAGCAAGTAATACAAATTAAATAAATACCGCGAGTATGGGTTCCACAACCCACAACTTGTGCACACACATGGTTCTGACAATATCATAAATACAATTACAGTCCAAGTACAAATAAAGTTAACTCTTACATGCCTTAATTAAATAATACAAAATATGATTTAATCCTCCTAATGCTCCTGAGTTCGGTCCAAAGAATCCTCTCCAAACCTAAATTGGAAACCACCTAGAGGGAGAACATTTAAAACAATAAAACGTGAGCGAAAGGCTCAGCAGGACTATGTTTTATAAATAAGTGAATTTAGAGAAACCGTTCATTGTTATGAGTACTCAAAAGAAAACTTAAATAAACAAACAAATAAATAAATACAAAATTTGAGTGGAGCCGTTCTGACACAGAACAGTCTACTCGTACAATCGAAAACACCATTTTTTTCTTTTACCTAGGCAAACCATGATATCACCACCGTAGTGGCCCAGTTGGGTTTCGGGACCTGCCCCCAAGGTCGATCGCTACACGACCCGATCTCTGATATGGCATCATGCCTTAGTGTTTATTATCATTATCATTCAAAACCCAATTACCGAGTGTTGTCAATTACGTTCATTATGAAGTTCATTTCATAATCACGGTATATTAAAATATAACCGATAAAACCATTTTCAAACAACCGTTGAAAACATTTTGATAGAAATCCTTTTCAAAGCCAAATCATTTCAAAACCAGGCTACCAAAGAAATAGGATAGAATTCCTACCTCAATACTCGTGCTGGTGCCCCACACCGTAATCCCGGTCCGCTATACGTTAGCTTCACGGAACCACGAACGATCCTAGATACAAACTAAGTCGATCAATATCTAGTTCGAGACATTCTATGTTACAAAACCATTTCATGATGTCCTAGTGTGCCATTTGTACCTTTAAAATCATCCTATAAGGTTGGGATTTAAATCAGGGTTCAAAACAGTGAAAACGGTGAAAAATCATAAAATTTTCCATGCCTCGGTCGGCCTGCCGGACTCCCTGCTTCGGCCGGCCGAACTGCACAGTTCGGCCTACCGGAAGCAAAGTTCGGTCGGCCGAACACTTCCCCAGGTTCGGCCTGCCGGTCGGAAGAACACCGGCCTGCCGATCAACACTCCGGCCTGCCGAACACAGGCCGAACTGGGAAAATCCAGAAATCTCAGCCATGGGTTTCTCGATCCCCAAAATTCAAACCTTGATTCTAACTTGTTTTTCTCAAATCCCAGGCATGAAAAACAATCATAGTTGATAGAAAAACATACTAGAACATGTTTGGACCCATTTAAACAAGATTTAAACTCGAAATCCTTAAAAATCCGAAAATGAGAAAATGAGGAGAAAAATGAAAAATCTTGAATTCAATCCGTTTTTCTTCAATCTAAGCTTAGATTCTAGTTGTTCTAAATTCATTTAACTCAAATCCACGGTTTTCTAAGCTTAAACAACCCTAGATTTCAAAAATGCACAAAATTGAAAATTTTGTAAAAAGTTTAGAAATTTCGAATCCAACCTCGAATCGAAGCTTCAATCCACTATCTCGGTTGCTAAATCACGTCCCCGAGCCTCCTCCTTGCTAACCCGAAGCTTGGACTCGAATTTGGTTTCAAAATTTGAGAGAGAAATTTGAGAGAGAGAGGGGAAACCGAGAGAGAGTTCAAGAGGAAGAGAGAGAGAGATGCGTGAGAGTGAGGAGAGAGAGAGAGAGGAAGGAAATAAATAGAGAAAATCGGTGGACGGTTTTACTGTGCGAAAACCATGTGCCGCCCACGGTTTTGTAAAACGGAGTATTTTTAACATTTTACAAATTGTTGTGTTTTAAAACTCAAAACATCATTTTAAAACAATAAGAAATCATTTGAACGCATCAATTTAACAAAACAACCAAAAATTCAAAATCCAACCAAATAACCTAATTAATGTTAAAACGTTAATTATGGCACACTAATTCATCATTTATATTACATTAACATTAAATAAATTTCGGGGCATTACAATAGCCTTTGGCTAACCGAACACATATTCCGTCAACTATAAATAACAATTCATAGCTCTATTTCAACTATAATTTTGACCGTTGTAGTTTATCTTATCGTATGTTTAAAAGTATCTAATTTTATTCCAAATTTTTATTGAATAATTTTTTTTCTTATCTCGAAGGCTCCTTTGGCTAACCGAGCACATATTCCATCGACCATAACTAACATTTCATAGCTTTATTTTAGCTAAAATTTTGACCGTTGTAGTCCGCTTACCTTAAATTTGGACCATTGCAGTTCTTCCAATCATATCTTTAAAATTATTTAATTTTATCCTAACATTTTACTTGATCATTTTTAGCCCATATCTCAAAGGCCATGACATTTGGCTAACTAAGCATATATTCCATCAATTATAACTAACAACCTCGTAGCTCTATTTTAGCTAAAATTTTAATCGTTATAATTTTTCTGATCATATGTTTAAAATTATATAAATTTATCCCAACTTTTTACCAGACCATTTTTGCTCCCATCTCGAAGGCTTTAACTAGATGAACATATATTCAATCAACTATAACTAACAAATTGTCGCTTTAGTTTAACTAAATTTTGGTCTATTGTAGTTAATATAATCCTGTTTTTCAAATTATTGAATTTTATCCCAAATTTTTGCTAGACCATTGCCCCTCTCTCGAAGGTATAATCTTTTGCTAACCGAGCACGTATTCTATCAACCATAGTTATAAATTTGTAGATATATTTTGGCTAAAATTTTAAACACTAGTTCTTCTGATCGTATCTTTAAAATTATTTGATTTTTCTCAACTTTTAAAGGCTGTAGCCTTTACTAATAGAGCGCATATTCAATCGATCATAACTAACAATCCGTAACTTTGTTTCAGCTAAAACTCTTACTGTTGTAGTAGCTCTTCAGATCGTATTTTTAAAATTATCAATTTTTATATCAGCTTTTAACTAGATCATTTTTGGCCCTATCTCAAAAGTTATAGTCTTTGGCTAACCAAGCCTATATTCAATCTACCATAACTAACATTTCATAGTTATATTTCAACTAAAATTTGAACTGTTGTGGTTCATCTAATCGTATTTTTAAAATTATCTAACTTTATTTTTACTTTTTACTAGACTATTTTTGCCCCTATATTGAAGGCTATACCTTTAGGTCAATAAGTACCATGTTGATGAGATGTTAATTAATGTATACAACAGTGGTTTATTCTTTCCTTGTTATGTATAGCAGTAGGTCGTTTTTTCATGCACTTTATGTTATACCACCAGTCTAGAAGTGATGTGAGAAGTGGCTAAAAGTACCACTTTAAACATCGTTTTTGTAGGCACATTGCCCCTTTAGCTTGCGTCTAAAATCCCTTAGCTGCCAGGAATTTAAAGGCGGGTTTAGATGCCTGAAACAAACAAACTATGTATGTTTCAACCATACGGAACCATTCTTTTAATCCAAGAGCCTTCTGCTATTGTCTTTGTCCCACAAAGAGTCATGGGACAAAAAACAGACCGCCACACTTTTCAATAAGTTTCGAGCAAGAAAGCGATGAAAATTGCTCAGTTCAGGCCACGTAGAGAAACTTCAAAATGTTACTCATTTAGCACATATGTCATATCAATCTATTCATTTTTCATAATAGGATTGTCTAAGTAACGGTAATATTTCGAAAGGCAAGTTCACACAACCCATAGCAAGTAGCCAACACAAGAGGACCATACTAGATCACGATAGTTCTTCAAGTAAATCAAGGACTATACACGACATGTTTATAAAAGCTACGTGTCATTTCTAATATTTATTTAAATGTGATGAAACTTCTTCTATCATGATAAGAATCATTCTTGTACATATATTTCCTAGGGCTAAGATCAAAGTGTCAGGCAGGTGATGATCGTTTTCCAAAACGTGATGTTGATAAGACTTGTTTGCATTTATAAGCCGTTGAGATGTAAGCCTTGAGAATTTCCTCCTTGACCATAAAAAGTACAGAAGCCGCGAAAACACTTTGTACTATCTTCGTACTCATACCTTTGTAAAAGCTAGTCAACCCTTCATAACGAATCATCTTAATTATGGCATCAATGGTACCTGTGCAGACAACATACTAATTACAGTCTTCATCCCCACTTCAAAAACAGACAACAAAACCCAACTTGGAACTTTGAAATAAAAAAAAAAGGGATATAACCCTCATTTCAGTTAAAGTTGGAGACAACATGGTGTATGGGTTCAAAAATGGAGCTTTCTGCTTCTTCTTTAAACATTTAGAGCATCTAGTCAAAAAAGAAAACCAAAATGATATGGCAGAATGTACTAAAACCAAACCTGAATATCTTAAGGAAGTACTCCCCCCAATCTCCTGCTTTGCTTGCAGCCTTGACTGCAAAGTCAAGGAACCACGTACGACAAAAATACATCAGTCATTTCTAGAAGGTTTTAAGCGCATTACACATCATAAAGAAAAGATGTTGAATATTATAACATCATGATGAAGACAGATGTTCTTCCCTTTTTTTCACAAAGCATGTTTGTAAAAGCAAACCAATGTTTTTGTTTACCTTGACAACTAACAAGGGGTAAGTGGAGATGGTTGCTCCCAGTTTCGCCAAGGCTCCTAATAAGAAAACCTGTTCATAAAGGACCGATTTATTTAAATAAGACTTGTCCACTTTTCATATTTTTCATTTTTGCATTGAAAATTGAAAACCAAAACAATGGAAGTTGATGACTAAAACTCTGTTTCCCAACATCAACAGTCAACAGACAACAGATTGAGGACCTCTTAACAAGTATAGAAGGAAAACTATCAGATCGTTAATCCTATTGTATAATATGTTTTGGTGTTTATACCTCTAAAGCAGTAGGAGTATCTGACCCCTGTCCCTGCTTGGCAGCCGCACGTCTCTCCTTCATATGCTTTAATGAGGTCTCGTATATCATGAACTGAATTGATGGATTGCATACCTGCCATTTCCCAAACATGCACCACTCTTCATCCATGTTTTTTTCCAAACCAAATAAAAATAAGTAAACAATGCCTCCAGAGCCCAGAACAAGTTAAACTTGGCCTTTATTTATAATTTATTTAGAAACTGACCATTATAAGTGTTGGAATAATGCCTTTCCAAAACCCAGCAATTCCTGCTTCAGCATATACCTCGCGGGCCTGAAAACAATACAGGGATCAGATTTAGCATTCAACAACGGAACCCTATTTTTCTTTTTTGTAAGGTAAATTGTTTTTTCATTGTTTGGTCTGTAAACAAAATATGAAAAGGTAAGGAAAGATTTTACCAAGTCTTCAAAAGATTAGTTTGCCTAGAAAAAGGGTCGAGGAAAATCATAATTTCTATTTATAAGGTAAATCTATCAAAGTTGGTTCCCTTTTCCACAGCTACGCACACAGTTGATACACATTAAATCACATTCCCATACTTAAGCACACACATACACATGAAGTTTAAAAATAAAATCCTCTTTTTTTTTTCTCTCGCTTTATTTCTTCTTCACCTGTTCTTTCCAAACAGCAAACACAAACTCAAGGCAACTTTCGGAATATGTATTTGAAAGCAAAGAGAACAAAAAGAAAAAATAAATAGACGTAAGTATAGGAATTTGGAAAGACTAACAGCACGCAGAGTTCCATAAGAACGAGGTTTCAATGAATCAAGCTCGGCCAGTTTGTCTTGCAAAACTGAACTCCTGAAACCGCTTTCTGAAGCTTCCTCAAGTAGAGCTTCTTTTTGTTCCTCCATAATTTTTTTTTCGGCCTGAGTATGCGTCTAAAGCCACAGCCACAAAAGTAAAAATATATTGTTTTGAGTTACAATATTTATAATGTACAGAGATGTGTGTGTATGTCTAAAATGCGAACATAGTCCACCTAATTGAATCAGTTTAATTCAATAAAAAAGTAATGCTTATGAAGGATAAGAAGTTAGTTAGGGGTCAAAAGTAATTGAGTTGATTAAACATAAAAAAAGGGAATTTGGTTATAACGTATAAGGTAGAACGAATGAATGAATGAATGAAGGGTAAGAAAAGAGACGTGCCTGCATACGAGTGACGAGAACCCAAATAGGATTTGTCAGCAATACGTTCAACGAACTGCAATGCCATTTCAGCGTACACATAATTTTTTGTTTTGCAAAAAAAGATATTATTTAATTTAAATTAAATTAGTTAGGTTTTCTTAGGTAGAAAAAAAGGTTGTATTAGTGACAATTGAGTAAGTGAGAATTACACACCAAAGGTAAAATAAAAATAAATAAAAACAAAAAGGCGAACCCGGCAAGAGCAGCAACGAGAAGCCAGGAAAACATGCCTACAGAACCATCACCAAGGCTTAATTTGTTTTTACGGGCGAGTGCAATAGCCTCAGCCTTGTTTTTGAATACCTGGTAAAAATAGTAATATATTCCCTGCGATATTTGCCCCAACTTAAATATTATTATTACTATTATATTCAAAGAGAAGAGTGAATGAAAAAAAAGAAGCACAGTATTAGTACCAACCATTGAAGCAGCAGTTCCAAAGAGAGAAGGCTTGAGACCACTGTAAAGACCTCCCCAACCTTCACTTCTTATTACCTTTCCTTATAAATCATCATCAAATACAGAAAACACCAAATAACTTTTACGCATAAGTAGAACAGACAGAACCTAGGTTACCTAATACCTTTGGCTTGTTTAAGGATGAAAATATATACATATATCTACCTGGAGGATTTGAACAAGTGTACTACTACTAGCAGAAGACGAAGAAGAAGAATCGGAGATTATTTTTGAATTGGATAATCTCGATTTGGCTCTTCTCTCCGTTTGTTGCCGCGTATTTACCTAATAACAAAATTAAATTAGATAAGTAGTGATATTACATTATTATTATTATCACAATAAAAAAGAAGAAGAGGAGAAAGAAACGGACGGACCGTCTGGAGAGGATAGGTAATAATCTGAGCAATAATTCCACCTCCAGCTCCCGCCACTCCATTCGCCACTGCGTTGTTTGAGCTTGACATCATCCCCTTTTCCTCACCCTCTCAAACTCTCTACCATCTCTTCTTTTCTTCTCTTTCAATCACAAAAAAGATTCTCTCTCCTTTTTCTCCTTGTTATTTCTAGGCCAATATTAATTACAAAAATTCTTTTGACTCTAGTGTTTGTGACATTTTATTTTATAAATTTTAAAACATAAAATTCGTTCTTTTTAAAACACAAATAGTTAATAAATATAGCTTTTTATTAAAATTTTAAAAAAAGTGATAAATAATATTAAAATTAAAGATATTTTTATAATTTTATTTATAAAATAATTAAAATTTAAAACTATAATAAAAAATGTCTTTATTGATTATTAAAAATGACAACAAAATCAATTCAAAACATAACATTATATGTATCTCTTCATTTTTTCTATATGCTAAATTTTTTAATATTTTATGAATTTTTTCACACCTAAAAAGTATTTTAAAATTTTTAAAGCTATAAATACTAATTAAAACTTCAAAAATATAACAAAATTTTATAAGTATCAGAGTTTTTCAAAGTTTTTTTTTTCTCTTTGAAAAATTTGTGTTATACTGCTTATTATATTAAATATATTTGTGTATACTCTTGTTTATTTCACTTGTATGTGTAACGTTTAAAATTTCAAAATACTTTTTGAGTGTTAAAAAATTAAAAAAATTTAAAAAAATTTAGTATATAAAAAAAATGAGGATTCGAAGGGTATAATGGTTTCAATTGATTTTTTTGTTTTACTATTTTATTATAGTTTAAAAATGACAAAAAATAATAAAAAAACAATATTTTCTGTATCTCTCTACTATTTCTATATATCACACTCAAAAAGTATTTTGAAATTTTTAAGTTATAAATAATAATTAAAACTTTAAAAATATAAAAAAAATTATAAATATTATTAGAGTTTTTTAGATTTTTTTTCTCTTTGAAAAATTTGTATTATACTTCTTTTTATATTAAATATATTTGTGTTATATTCTTTTTCATTTCACTAGTATGTGTAACTTTAAAATTTTAAAATACTTTTTGGGTGTTTAAAAAATTAATAAAATTTTTTAAAAAATTTGGTATATCAAAAAAAATGAGGATCCAAATGGTATAATGGTTTTAATTGATTTTTTTTTTGTTTTTAATCGTCAATAAGGACTATTTTTATTATAGTTTTAATTTTTGTAGTTATTTTTTATTAGTAGGATTATTAAAATACCTCTAGTTTTCTTTATTATTTCCCAACTTTCAATTAAAATTTAACAGAATGATCATTTTTGTCAATGGTTCATACTTCAAGGTGAATAGATATTATGTTTTGAAATTCAGTGGGTAAAGTATTACAAAAGCTATAATTCAGAGGAAATTTTTATAACTAATCCTAAAAGTAAATATACTTTTTATCCCCACCCAAATTTTGTCTTTCAATTTACTAAATAATAATAATAATGTTGCCCAAGAATTACGCTTTTTTTGTTAAGCTTAGAGATTGAGAAAAAGAAAATTAGAGAGAGAGGGTTAAGGCTGGCAGGGCGGCATGTCGTCGATCTGTTGGCCTCTGATCTTCGTATGGAGCATTGTTGCCAGCCGATCTTCACCGTGATGGGGTTTGTGCCACCAATAGAAAGAAGCTTTCTCGAGTCAGAGGTCGAGCGTGGAGGTGGGAAGGAGTTGTCTTCGCCATCGAACTGGTCTTAGGGCTAGGGAGGGAGGAGTTGAGGTCGCCTGAGACGGCCATGGGAGGCTCCGATCTCCTCTAGATCTGGGCTACGGTGGATTGGGTGAAGAAGGGTGCTTGGCTATTTAGATTGGCCGTGGTTCGGGCGGACATAGTCGTCATCAGCTTGACGTTGGCATTGAGGGGCCTAGCCGTGGTTGGAGTCGGGTTTGTGCTGCTGGTTGAGGGTGGGTGGTGACAATGGTGGTTTTGCCCTAGGATTAGTCGAAGAAGGGGCTATAGCATTGGCCGAAATGGGGCTGTTCATGCTCTTCGACTAGCAGGTGGCTGGAGCTAGGTGATGGTGGCTTTTTGGTGGCTAGCATTGAAGGGCCTCGGTTACGGTGATCATAGTGGAGACAATATTATGGTCTAATGTTATGTGTTTTGTTTGTATTCTGAGTCTATTGTAATAAAGGCAATGGTTTCCCCACTGGCGTTCTAGGTTGTGCTTGTAATCTTTATGTTGTTACAAGTTATGTCAGGCATACAGAATGGTTTTCCCATACCTCTTGGTCGGTTGGGTAGTATCCCTCGTCAAGATCGGGTGAAGGTGTGGCATTTCTCAGTGGTTGTTAGGATCACTATTAGTAGGAGTTTAACTCCGTGTTGGGTTTGGGTTTCTTTGGCCCTATTGTTAGGAGTTTGGATTCCTGAGTAGGTTCTCGGAGTTTGCGTGTATACCCGTTTATAGGTCCTTGGACCTTTAGTTGTACCTTGGCTTGTGTCGACTAAATTTAATAAATTTCTTTCTTCCAGTTGGAGGGCTTATCTATCAAATAATAATAATGATGATGATGATGATGATGATGATGCCATCCTGTTCACTTTTGCCCCAACCGTCCAACACGACCTTTTCTTTAAAAAAAGGCAAATTGTTACGTTAGTTTCAAACTTTTCATGAAAGTGTGATTTTGGTCTCCAACATTTTATTTTTCATTTATCGGTCCCCAACCTTTCATTTTAGTTGCTGAAAGACCCATTGAACAGTTTTAAATGTTAATTTTGGGGACTAGTTTGTCATATTTTTAATAACTTTAGGGATCAGTTTGTTCCCTTTTTTTTGTCCAAAATTAATTGTTTGACAGTTAAATTAGTCTCTTAGCAATTAAAATTAAAAGTTGAGACTAATAAATTAAAAATAAAAAATAAGGGGTTATATGTTCACTTTTATAAAAAAAATTCAAGACTATTAGAGCAATTTGTCATAAAAAAAAAATCCTGGTTTTTGTTTTCCTTTACTTATTTCGCTCAATGAAAAATGGAAATTTGTAGAAAGAAAAAAAGCGCGACAACGCGACTTTGGCAACGCCACAATAAAAGAGAAGGAGATTTTTTTAAAAAAAAAAATTTTGTTCTCCGAAATGTATTTATTTATTTTATTGTTTTGTTAGTCGTCTCATGACTCGCGTCCTTTTCTTTTAAAAACAAAATACATTTTCTCTTGGAGGTTATTTTTTTCTTTTACAAAAAAAAGAAAGAAAGAAAGAAATCTTGGCAGAGGCGTCGGAAGAGAAAAAAGAGAGAGACTGAGAAAGAAATGGTGAAGGAGACAGGATACTACGACGTGCTCGGTGTCAGCCCCTCCGCCACCGAGGCTGAAATTAAGAAAGCTTATTACATCAAGGTCCTTCTCTTCCTCTTTTCTATTTAAACTAATAAACTAAATTTAGATCCGATCCATCTATTTATCACTTAATTATCTCTAATTACTTGTATTTGGGAATAGATCTATCACTTTAGTGTATTAGTTTAGACTAAATTACCATCTAATACGAATATTCCAATTCTAACCTAATTACGCTCAATCTGTTTTTTTTTTTTTTTTTTTCTTTCTAAATTATAGGCACGACAAGTTCATCCCGATAAAAACCCAAACGATCCTCTTGCTGCACAAAATTTTCAGGTAATTAATTACTTTCTTTTTTATTATTATTATAATTAAATTAAGGAGTTGTGTTGTGTTATGTTGTAAGTAGTTAGTTACTAGTATTAGTTTTGTATCAGGTTCTTGGGGAGGCTTATCAAGTACTCAGGTGACCCTTCCCAAAGACAAGCATACGATGCTTACGGAAAATCAGGAATCTCAACGTTAGTCTCTTCTTTAATCTCTGCAATGTTATTTTTTACTTTTTTTTTTTTTAAAGTCAAATGAGTTAATGCTTGCCTTTTTATGCTTATCTCATTACATTTGTTTTTGGTGGTAGGTTCTTCATGTTATTATCATTGTTATTACTATTATTTGCTTTTGTTTGGACAGTGAAGGAATTATCGATCCTGCAGCAATCTTCGCGATGCTTTTTGGTAGTGAGCTCTTTGAGGAGTACATAGGCCAGCTTGCCATGGCATCAATGGCTTCCCTAGACATATTCACCGAAGGGGAACAACTCGATGCTAAAAAGTTGCAAGATAAAATGAGGGTATTAGATTTTCCTCTCGTTACATTTTTCTCCTTTTTTATTGTTTTACTTTCCTGTTACTTACCTTAGTCCTATCACATTATACTGGTATTTGGTCTTTCTTTTGACGAAGTTTGATCTCATCCTGCAATGTTCACGTAATGTGTTTATTTTCATTGGTTTTGTGTGAATTCCATTTTTTTACAGGTTGTTCAGAAGGAAAGAGAAGAAAAGCTCGCACAAATTCTGAAAGATCGACTAAACCAATATGTACAAGGAAACAAAGAAGAATTTGTTAATCATGCAGTAGCTGAAGTTGCAAGACTTTCCAATGCAGGTAATCTAGCCGTAGTCTTGAAAAAAAAAATGATAAGATAAAGGTGGGGAAAACATATAATAGCATTTAGTTGACCATAAATTGGGACAAGAAAACATGAAGCTTCTGTGCTATGTGCTAGCTGAAAGGAAATTTTATTATTTCGAAATGCTGTCATTTTGGTAGTTTGATTCTTACTTTTTTATAAATTATACTTGAGATGACCAAATTGAACACACACTTTGGATGCTCTTTAATTAACGTTCTTTGTTTCTGACTAGTTTTATTATCTGGCTGCTGCAGCTTATGGAGTTGATATGTTGAATACAATTGGCTATATATATGCAAGACAAGCGGCTAAAGAGCTAGGGAAGAAGGCCATATATCTAGGTGTGCCATTTGTTGCCGAGTGGTTTAGAAACAAAGGACACTTCATCAAATCCCAAGTAACAGCAGCAACAGGTTATCACGTGTTTCTTCCTTCAAATCCAACCTGTCTCTTTGGGTTATGATAATGATTTTGTTAATCGACCTTTTCCTATTCTGTTTTGTTCCATCTTATCACTTATTTGTGCTACAACAACGTTTGTTGATATATGATATGTGCAATAGGTGCAATTGCTTTGATTCAGCTACAAGAGGACATGAAAAAGCAACTCAGTGCAGAAGGGAACTACACAGAGGAAGAACTCGAAGAATACATGCAATCTCACAAAAAGTTGATGACAGATTCTCTTTGGAAGCTAAATGTAGCTGACATCGAGGCTACTCTTTCCCGTGTTTGTCAAATGGTGTTCTCTCTATTCTCTGGTTATCGTTGACTTGCTTAGGAGTTGAAGAATGGGAAGTAGTTTATTTAGTATATTTGGTGGTAATCCATATTTCCTCATCATTTATCCTAGGTCCTTCAAGACAACACTATAAAGAAAGAGGAGCTCCGGGCACGAGCAAAGGGGTTGAAGACTCTCGGTAAAATCTTTCAGGTATTGTTTGTTGATCCTTATTTGCCAAATTCTTGTTGCTATCCAGATTTTATTTCTTTTTCGAATGTCAAATATTTTGGGAACTATTGCATGAATATAGAGGGCTAAATCGACCAACGGGAATGAGGGAGAAACTGTGTTAAATGCTGAGCTGCACAAACTGAATGGAAGTGAATCAAGCTACGATCCCTGCTCGCCGGTGGCTGTTGCCACGCCAACGTCTTCAAATCTTGAAGGACGACCTTATACCACATTTGCATCACAACCCTTGCAGGTACAATTTTTCTTTTCTTTCCCCTTAATTCCTTGTTTGGTAAGTGGAAAAGCGGAATGAAAGAAAGGGTTATAGGAAAATTAGTGGGTAGATTTAAAAATTTATTGTTGTTCCATAGGTGGGATTAGGGAAAAGAATGGATTAGATAAGAAATTCAAAATCCTCTTGGTGACTCCAATCTTTATCCTTTCAGAATTGCAAAAAATGGGAAGAGGGGATTTATATTAGACACTTCCTTTCTATTTTTGTTCTCTCTTTTCAAACACAACCTAAATTTTTAAGCAACGCTAAAAACATCCCAGTGGGGTCAAGTTGAGATTTGAAACATTTCCCTAAATCTTCTACAGTCACTAGTGAGCTCATTTTGATTGTTGTGTTGTCTTTCGTAGTACATAATGTTACACTCCCAATCATAACAATTTTTGCAAAGGGCATCGATGGAAAAATAGAAGTCCTTGTTATGTGTTTTTTGATGTGTAGTTTGCTTTATTTAATCATCTCTCTCTCTCTCTCTCTCTCTCTCTCTTTTGTCCTATCAATTTGGTGTCATAGAGTCCCTATGTGGAGGCACCCCAATTTCCTGGAGGGCAGTTTGAGTATAACTTTCCGAGGCCAACGGCACCACCAGGCGCACAAAGACACAGTTCTTCCACAGGCAGAGATTAGAGGACAGCAGGACGTGAACAATTTGTGTGTTGTAGTATATTGAGCCCTCGTATGTATTCAAAGTTGCGGGTGGAATGGAAGGGAATGGAATGAGTGGTTGTCTAGTCTTTTTGTTTTTTATTTGTTTGCAGGAGTGATGATATCACTCTTACATTCCGCTGGCGGTCGTTGCTCTATTGTATTTGGGGGATATACATTGAGAGAGATAAAAAGGAGACAGAAAAATAGGAGGGAGAAGATGGAGGTAGAGGGTAGTGCTAATTCCATTATCACCAGTTGGTTTCCATTGATTGCCTTATGTAATATTAATTAGTGTATTTTGTTGGAGTGACTCATTATTCTGTGTTTTGCTTTCATGTTTAGGCTCGGGAGTTTTGTTTATTGGTGTGAATGTAGATTCTGTCACTTAGACATTCGTATAGTATAGATTACTTATTTAAGCAAACATAAGTGAAAGTGCTAATATGTGTTACTGTGTGTATATATGTAACAATTTTTTCGTGAACTATTCGGTGTTTGTTTGTCAAACGAAGCCTCCAAAACCAAATTTGTTATACTTGTAAATGTAAATTTTGTCAATTTGGGCCAGCAATGCAGGGCCTAGTAATGAATTGAAAAGAATGGGCCAACCCAATTCGAAGCCTGCATGGGCCTAAGGATGGGTTGGGCTAGCCTGGTTTGATCTATATTTGAGCCTAGATCTTCAACCCAAGTCAGGTCGAGTACTAGGCCTAGTAGACATGCTCGAGGTCAACTTGATTGGGTCTAAATCGATACCTAGTTATGACTTTGAGAACCAAATACCATGCATGCCTCCAAAATGCTTTTGGTTTAAAGAGCAATATTGGGCAATCGGCATTACATATAAATATATATATATATGTATTAGGCACCACTAGTTGGTTCAAGTCCTTAGATGAATTGTTGCATCAAAAATTATTAAAGAGATTGTTTGGTGCTTGCGTTTGGAATGATATGGTTTAGAATTTTATGGTTTCAACTGTGGGTTTTAAATTGTGTAGTTTAAACAATAGTTTTGAATTGGCATTTAGAATATAAAGGTTTAAAACAAGAATTGGAGTTTGAAAAATTATAGTTAATAAATGAAGTGAGAATGAGAATTATTTTACAATAAAAAAATTGTTCAAAACCACCTGAACTTAAGAGGAGGAGAGATGGTTAAAGTTTGGTTTTTAGGTGTTTTAGTCGATTTAAAATTATTTTTATTATTTAAAGTTGCTTCAGTTATCACTTCATCAAACGCTTATACAGTTTTTATGGTTTAAAACCTATGCACCAAACAACATGTAAAAAGCCTATATTGAGTTTTTACTTTTTTAATAAAAAACTTGTTTAATTTGAATCGTCAGGAAAGTTAACAAAAAAATCAATAGTTAGAGGGGCTTGTTGACTTAAAATAATTAGTATTTATAAAATTACAAATAGTGTATGTCATCGTTTCGTTATTTTGTAATTAAAAAGCATTTGTATTATTTGAAATAGCATTGAAATTAATTTATTACTATTTGTGTTACTCTTTTTTGAAGTATATACATTAGTCAATCACTTAGTTTAAAAAGTAAGTTAGAACCTAAATACTGTAATATATAAAAGCTTTATACTATAACAAGTTAAAACTCAAGGTTTCAACTTGCTTTTCAAACAAAACTAATAGCTTTTTGAAGGCACAATCACATCATTTGGGATGTAATGCTCTTGAGGTTAAAAAAATTGAGGTCCAAACCCAATCCCCATCCCCGTTCCCATTAATGCTCTGTTTAGTAAGAAGAAAAGAAAATAGGAGGGAAAAGAAAACTATGAAGGAAAGAAAACTGTAGGAAAAGAAAATATTTTGATTTTTCTTTTACTTGTTTGGTATGTGAAGGTGGAAAGAAAATGATTTTATCTTCCCTTGTTTGGTATTACAAGAAAAGTCAAAAGAATGAAAAACTACTATTAATATAATTATTATTTTGCCAAGTATTATTTGGTTATTTCTCTAATTTGGTGTCCAAATTTTTTGTTGGAATTTTGATGGAAAAGAATGACAAATTAATAACTTTACTTTCTTGGCATTGTTGTCAGACTTTTCCCTCACAAAATCCATCCATATTTAGAGAGATCAATTTTGGTGAGACCTACATGCCATTTCTTTCATCAAATTTTCCTTTCCATTCTAATTTTTTTTTTACCAAACACCATATCATATCAATTTCATCCCAAAATCCTTCCATTGTTTTCTTTCCCTCAGCTTTTCACTCATACCAATCAGAGCATAAATACTAGGAAAACAACAAAAGAGAGTATTATGACACGTGAATATCGTATTAGTTGATTAAAATAAAAAAGGTTGATCCGAGAAATAGCTTCTAAGCTTTACCTCTAGTTCCATTTTATTCCCTGACTTTTCAAAATCTCACTTTTGTTTCAATTTTGATCCTTCTCCTAGATAAACGTTAAATTTTAGATAGAAAAATATGTCTCGGGCACGTGATTGGGACTAAAATTTTTATAAAAAAATATATAAAGTTTAAGGACCAAAACAAAAAAAATCTAAAGTTCAAGGACCAAAATTGAAAAATATCTAAAGTTAAATGATCAAAATTAAAAAACATCTTTATAGGGTGTTTGAAAAAGTAGTTCAAACTAATGGTTTAAATTATAAATAGTGTAAAGCTTTCAATACTATAGTAAAAAGCTATATTGTAAAGCTTTCACATGCTACAAATTTCATACTTAAATTGATGTTTTAAATTACTCTCCCAAACACCCTATAAAATTTAAGGTTCAAGGACCATCTATAGATAATAAGTTTGCTTCTTTTTATTAGTTTAATTAGCTAAACCTATTAAAAAGACAAAAAAAAGTTAATGATGAAAAATCATCAAAACAAATGATAAAATATGGAAGTTTTGATATATAATTTCGAGGTCTAGCTAAAAGCCTGTTTGTTTGTTTTGATGATTTTTTAATCTTATTTTTTTAATTGTATATATGACTTTAACTAGCCTATTTTATGACACTTTAAATGGATGTCAGCTATGTGAACATAAAACACAAGCTAATATAATATTTTTTTTGTGCTCAATTTATTGTCATTTATTTAACATCAACTTTTGTTTTTGAACTATTAAAAAAATAGCCTACAAATGGTCCATGTATTTCAAATTTTTTTAGTTTTGGTGCTCAAATTTTGATATTTTTTAATTTTTATCCTTAAACTTTAGATTTTTTTTTTTGTTTTTGTCCCTAAACTTAGATTTTTTTAATTGTAACCCCAGCCATGTGCCAATTGCTTTATTTTTCGTCCAAAATTTAATATTCATCTAATGAAAGAACCAAATTTAAAACAAAATGATAATTTAGGGACTAAAGTGAAAACTTTTTAAAAATCTGAGACTAAAATAAGGCTGGAGGTAAATATGTAAGATTAACCCAAAATGAAAAGAAAATGTATACTTTCAAAATATTTTTGTCACGCAAAAATGTCGGTGTTATATGTTAGTAAAGTAGGAAAGAATCTTTCAAAAAAAATTATTATAGGAAAGAAAAGGGAAAAAAAAGATAGATAGTATATATATTATTATCAAATGTTTAATAATAATAAATGTTAATATTATTATATATATTAACATTTATTTTATATATATTATTATTAAATGTTAATATTAACAATGATAAAAAGCAAAAGCAGATGTTTAAATATAGTATATATTCCTAGGAAAATATTGGCAAATGTACTATGTGCATGTGTGGACATTGAAATGAATTAATTAGGTTTTATGATTTGAGTAGTCTAGGACCATCGGCATATGCTAATAAATAATTAATTAATGTTAAGAGTGGTCACTGGTCAGATAAACATGTGAAGACGGTCTTTTTGTTTTTTTTCTTATATATTTTTTCTAGGTATTGAATTAACACTTATACCATGATCGTATTTTTTAAAAAAAATTAAAGAGTAAAAAATAAAAAAGGATTTAAATTTCCGTCAAGAAAAAACGTTTGAAAAAGGAAAGGAATCGTTTAATTAATTAATCGAAGACGTTGAAGATTCTAACGCGGTGTTAGCGGGGCGGCTGGACCTGGGTAGGTGGGGCCCTGGGACATTGTGATTTCACGTTCTTGTTGCCGGAGTGTAGTGGCTGCACAGGGACCAACCAAAGAGATGGATGATAGATGATAGATGATAGATGATGGATGATTGATCCCGTCCATCCATTGCGATTTGTGATTGTGATGTAAGAAAATTTCTTCTCTTTCTTTTTTTTTTTTTTAAATAAATTAATTTAATGTAATAAAAAAAGTTTATTTAAGTGAATGAAGTTGAAAAGGAAATTGAGAGGGAGGGGTAAGAGAGGGAAATAGCCGATTATAAAGAGAGGGAGAGTATTCTAATTTCAACTTTGAGGCAGACGAGAGGGCAGAGCGGACTCGGGTCAGGTGAGAGGCCAAACAGTATTCAGGACTCCGTGAGAGGCTCTGATAATAGCTAATACCAATAACAATACGTACTTTGTAGTCCGAGTCCTAGTCGTACATTCAAATTCTCTCAATAAGAATAATAATAATACCTTTTTTTTTTCTTTCTTTTTGCTTTGTTTGTGTAATTGTATTGTATTCTGTATCTATCTATTTATCTTCGCAGTTACAAAAAGTAAAACAAAAAAAAAACAAAAAAAAAAAAAAAAAGGAAAGGGGGTCCAGCTTATTCTTTTTTAATTCAAATCAAACCAAAAACTCAAATCTGCTCTCGTTGGCTTCGCTTCGTAGTTCTTTCATTATTCTCTGTTCCTTTTGTTCCGAAATTTCTCATTCATTCTCCTTCGGATCCATCCGATCAGATCAGATCAGATCAGATCAGATCTAGTCTGATCTGATATATCTGATTGGGAATTGGGAAACAAGGAAGAAACGTGAAAAATGGAGCAGAGCGAGAAGAAGACGGGGGGAGCGGTGTCGGATGTGGGAGCATGGGCGATGAATGTGGTGAGCTCCGTCGGCATAATTATGGCCAACAAGCACCTCATGTCCTCTTCCGGTTACGCCTTCACTTTCGGTTCGTAAATTTAATTAATTTAAGTATGAATTTTCATTTCTCTCAGATTTGGATTTGGATTTAGATTTAGATCAGGTCAGATCTCTCTATCGAGTATTGATAATGATTCTGAAATTGAATTTTTTTTCCTTCTTGGTGCAGCGACTAGTTTGACGGGATTCCACTTCGCTGTAACAGCACTGGTGGGAGTGTTGTCGAAGGCGACGGGGTATTCTTCTGCTTCCAAGCACGTGCCTCTTTGGGAGCTTCTCTGGTTCTCCATCGTCGCCAACTTGTCCATCACTGGCATGAATTTCAGCCTTATGCTCAACTCTGTCGGCTTCTACCAAGTAAAAACCCTTTTTTTTTTTTTTTTTTTGAATACTAACTAGCAAAATCAATCAATCATTTTTTGTATTTTTTTTACTTCTTCTTTTGCTTGCTTAACTCTAAATCTGATAATATGTTGTCTACAAACACCAACACTAACCACAAATCTCGAACAGATTTCGAAGCTGAGCATGATTCCTGTTGTTTGCGTCATGGAATGGATTCTTCACAGCAAGAAGTACTCAAGAGAAGTGAAAATTGCGGTGGTTGTTGTCGTCATCGGTGTTGGTGTTTGCACCGTCACTGATGTCAAAGTCAATCTCAAAGGTTTTATATGTGCCTGCGTTGCCGTTTTCTCAACCTCCTTGCAGCAAATTGTGAGTTTCTTTTACTTCTTTCTTTCTTCCATTTTTTTTTTTTAAATTAAGATTGCATTAATATCACTAACACACTCTTGTTTTGTGCTTATGTCCTTTAATCTACCTACAATTGAATTCAAATGTAAATGTGCTTTCGAATCCATCTGTCTACAGCAATTCGCTTGGAAAGTCTTCCAAAGATGTTGCTAACTCCGTGGTCCTATCCTCCGTTAAATTTGCTTTGTATCTTTTCTTCTTCTGGATCAGTGTGTAATAATTGTTTTGATGAGATCTGCAATTTAACATGCATTGCAAAAATGAAGTGGTTTGTTAACCGTTAAAATCAGATAAGCAGTTAAATAAAGTGTATTGGAACCAATTCGATTCTTACTTTCTCACCTGATTACATATCTATCTGTGTGTGGTCTCGAATCTGTGAGAATTGTGAAGTGAAGCGAAGTGAGACCTAACATAGTCTTCTTTTCAAAAGTTGTTTATCAAGATCTGGAATCACATAGATCTGTTCCTTCCCTTTTTAAGTTCAACATTTACATCAAAAACTTTAGTAATTGCTCAATACCTATATTCTTGCTGTATGTGGGAACTGGAAACTAGTGTTATTGATTATAGTTTTTGGTAATGTTTCCTCGCCAAACAGACCATAGGTTCCCTACAAAAGAAGTACTCGATTGGATCATTTGAACTGCTGAGTAAGACAGCCCCAATTCAAGCACTCTCTCTCCTCATTTTCGGTCCCTTCATTGATTACTACCTTAGTGGCAAATTAATAACAAGTTACAAGATGTCTACTGGCGCCATCGTAAGCACTCATCTGTTCTTATCATCTCACTTTACTCTGTTGGTTGGTTATGTTCTTGTTCAACGACAGAAAATTCCCTGGTTTAAACTCAAGCATGTCGTGGTGTGGTTTATGTGCAGTTATTCATTCTTCTTTCGTGCTCTCTCGCTGTGTTCTGCAATGTGAGCCAGTACCTCTGCATTGGGCGCTTCTCAGCAGTTTCGTTCCAAGTTTTAGGCCACATGAAAACGGTTTGTGTCCTCACACTAGGATGGCTGCTCTTCGATTCGGAGTTAACTTTCAAAAACATTATGGGGATGATTCTTGCAGTGGTTGGGATGGTAATTTATAGTTGGGCTGTGGAGGTTGAGAAACAGGCAAATAACACCAAGAGCTTAACCAATGTGAAAAATAGCCTCACGGAAGAGGAAATCAGACTTCTCAAGGAAGGAATGGATGATGCTCCTGTAAAGGACGTCCAACTTAGTGAATCTAAAGTATAGGTAGACTCACATTTGGCTGGGAAAGAGGGGAAATTAAAGCGTTTAAAAGAGGAGTGGGGGAATGGTATTGAATACAGGTATTATTCATTTGATTGTGTTTTTCTTCTTCATCTTTGTATTTGTGTCATGTGGCTGCACGATTTGGTGCCCTTCTGCTGATCCTTGCAGAAATTTTTATCTTGGGACTGTGTTATTTCTCACTTAAAAAGCCGTGTTATTAATTTATTCATTGTTATTTTTTTTATTTTTCCCGAAAAAAACAAATAGAGTAATCTTAGTTTGTTATATTTGTTTCTGCGGAGAAATCAGCACATGAAGGAAAGAATGGGGCAATCTTGTTGTATAATGTATAACTCGAATAGTAGTTGAGAGCTCCCATGTCTATTTGTTGATTTGTTGTCGAATAAATTTTGTTATTTTTTGCTTGCTAATACATCGGAGTGCGCACGGTCCGTTCAATTTTTATAAATTCATATTTTTCCCACGTATTTTTTCTCTCAAAAGTCTAAGACTTTGATTTATACCGCAAGCATGCAAATTGACTCTATTGTTTACATTAATACTATCGGTCGTTTATGATGTGAGGGAAACGAGATGTTATTTAGCACCGCTGAAAAAAATTGACCAACGCCTACTAACACAACACAACAATACCAAACTGACCTTAGATTGGATTGGTTGATGTGCTAGTTTGCAGATTGGACTGAGTGTAATTTGTCAATTAATCTGCACATGTGCATGTAAAAATGGTTGTACATTGAATTGGATGCAAATTTAGTCCAATTGGATCGGAAGAACACCCTAACATCAGTAGTTTTGAAATCATGGAATGGGGACCTCGACCTCATGAGTCGCTCATGAGCATGTGACTCTCGTTAATATTAGCTGCGCATGCTAGATCTAGAAATAGTGAAACTCAAAGTCCTATTATAATATATATCAAAATACTTATTAGTGGTATTTTTCTGTGAGACAAACAACGGCGTTCGGTCAAGCATTCTTGAATAAATTTTTCCGCAAGAAAATGTTGCACCATGTCAATATCTGCCTCAAAGGGTGAGGATTCAATTTTTATTTTCAAATGGAAAAAAAGGCAGCGGAACTATTTATCCATCGTTTGAAAGAATGGTTGGAACTAACAGTTTTAGTTTTCAAACTGTAACATACGAGAGCTTTACATTATTAACAGGCGTACACGATAGCTAGCTTGATAAGGAAGTCAAGGCTAGCTTAGCTCTTTTTCTTAAAAAAGAAAAAAAAAGGGGAAAAAAATAGCAAAACGTGTCCGAAACGGAGAAAGGAAAAAGCCCAATTATTGACAACATGAATTCGCCCATCGCTGAATCCATATCCACTAAAGACGGTGAGAGCACATTGAGATAATAGCTAATTTAATTATAAAAATAAATGTAATAAAACTACTCAGACAGAAAGATCAAAGACTGCATCTGTATGCGAATATTCAAACGCCAGTCCTTTTTTTTCCCTCAATTATTTATTCGTTATTAGGGAAATATTCAAACGTTAGCAATGTAATTTTATTGTTTAACAAATCTTTGGTGCCCAAATATTAGAAAGCCAAGAGTTTATACATAATTTATATTCATTGATGTAATTAGAGTAATTTTCTGTCGCATACGACAATTCATCTCAACACGGCACATTGATTTTTGTTTGATTATGCTATTTTGCACTAATCAATACTTCATTATTAAAGACGACTTGATAACGATTAATCGTTCTTGGAAGCACCGGCTTTTGGCCTTTTGATCACAGTCATGTTGATAAGATACTAAAAAGCAGTTGCCTTATGAATATCAGCCGTAGGGTTTGAAACAACAGCAAATTAGGTACGCATTGCATGGTGATATATATGTTAAATATTATATAGACTTATTCTTTTGTAAGATAAAGATGGTGGTGATAAATCAACGTCAATTAGTGCGGTTACTAAAGACTATGATATAACAACTATATCTAATATATCATGGCAAATCTAAGGCAACAGATCGAATAGTGTAAAGGTTGAGATAATAGCATTTAGGAAAGGAGAGCATAAATTTTTATTTTGTGACCCGTACGTCCTTGCAAACGGGCACAAGAAATAACAAACTCCAAACGAGGACGCCAGATCAAATTTTACAATCATATAATGTGTAGATTGTTACTATGTAGTAGAGGTCGTACAGTCCAAACCGCATTCCACCAAGAAGGGATAATCCGACTCGGCCAAGAATGGATGAATGCGAACCCAGAAAAGAGAAAAAATTGACGCGAGCAATATGGACCACACAATAACAATGGCGGGAGTCCTATTCTGCCTACCAAGCAAGCCTTTTAAGAAAGGATAAAGATGAAGAATGACCCAGAAAGCAAAAAGCAGCTTACCCAAGAGCGGACCCCATGAATTATAGGCATTGTTGATGATTGCATCAGAGAGTCCAGCCACAACTGCAATTAGGTTTATTATGAGCAATGTTGTTGGAGGGATAAGAAGTGAAGTCCATTTAAATGCATACAACTCTGACATTAAGTTGTCCGATGATTCTCCAGATTTTGATGCTGGCAGTGAAATGTGCTTCAACCCCAGCTATAACCTTTAAGAGACCTTGGAAAATGGCAAAAAAATGGGCCGAGACACCTCCTATAACCCAAAACTGTTCATTTCTCCACCACTCATCCAATCCCACCCCGCTCCATCTCATTTCTAACATGCTCGTTGCTAAAATACACATGAAAAGTGACAAAAACCACAAGCTACCAGCATTGCTGAGCTGCAACATCAATTATTTATGATCTCAGCTCCCTGTATAATTGCAATTAATCTGTACATACATATATACATGTGCGCATATAGATTGTAAGTACATCACCTGTGGGATGATAAATTTGCGGGTGAGCAAGCATATGGCAGGTAAAGTACAATAAGCCAAAAGAGGAATAGATGTCCATGGATAGACCGTAGCATTTATATAAGAAAGACGTTCTAGCCACTTGAGACCCCCACCATAACCATACCAAAGAGGGCAATGCCTACTTAAGAATATTTCGACTGATCCAAGGGCACCCCGAAGGACTTGGTGCAGACGATCAGAAAGGTTTATAGGAGCTGATCCTTTAAATGCAGGCCTTTCAGGCACACAATATATGGACCTCCAACCATGGCAGTGCATTTTAAAACCTGTCAAGATATCCTCCCTGACTGAACCATAGATCCAACCAATCTACATCATCACAACAAATTATTTTAAACCTTAATTGATGTCAAATACATTCGTGATGTGTACCATTAGTCCTTGGCTGTAAATAAACCTCTTCACATATTGATGTTATATATCAAAGGATTAATAAGAAATACCTCTTCTCCCCATTGCGTTTTTGCTTCGTAGCCACAACTAATGACATGGATGGCTTCTTTTAGAAGAGACGCAACACTAGCAGTTTTGGAAGTCCCACCATGCTTTAGCATAGTGGATTCAATAAACGCCGACGACTGCCCATACTTCTTTTCCAACTTGTACTGTTCAGATGTCAAATTTGAATTCCCATTTTCAATAACTGTGCACATGAACAAGATAAACATACATACATACATTACATTAAGACATCATAGAGATGTACTAAATGAAATAAGTAGAAATTAATCACAATATTTGTTGTAGGTTTCAAAGAGCAAAAAGGCTGGCTGATCATGTGAGACAGCTCGTGTCTTTATTGTCGGCTAAGAATTAAGATCACCTTTAATACCCTCTTCACTACTTTGTAGAGCCTCTCCCTTCCAAGAACTTCTCTTCTCATCCATATCAATCTTATAAGGTTTCTTTGCTTTACTCGCCCCCCTTTTTCCAAAACAGCAACACCATTTTGGGCAACAATTGCATGTCCTGGTCGGCCACTTGTTAGTTTTGGGGGCATCAAAACCATATAGAGCCTGCCTTCTAAAGACGCATCCAGTCCCAACATAAATGGGTCCTTGAATCCCATCTAAACCTTTCATGTTAATCTGGAATATTAATATGGATGAGAATTTATTTTGTGTGTGTTTCCTCCAGATTCTATAATGTATTAGATATTGAAGAAAATGCAAAAGCAATAATAGGACTACTTGGAAGAATGAGGATGCTTACATCAAAGAAGACAGTATTGTGGTTGGCATATCGATCATGCTTGTCGATACCATCAAATCTCTGCGGAAATTGAATGTAGCATACTTTGTTTCCTAACAATGGATCCATCATAAAACACATTGCCTCTCTAATAGCCTTACTGTTATTGATGTAGTGATTACAGTCTAAGTTCAATATATAAGGTGCATTTGTTAGCACAGCAGACACTCTGACCTGTTTGACATATTAGTAACTTCTAAATAAAAATGTTACAAAATATAAAACACATTGTTTTGTTTGACCGTTTCAAAATGTAATAAGAACCAAAAAAAAAAAAAAAAAGTTGCTTACCAAGGCATTCATTGCCCCAGCCTTTTTGTGGTGATTAAACCCTGGTCTCTTTTCTCTAGAAACATATACTAGGCGTGGCAATTCATTTCCATTTGTTTCATGTTCTCCACTTTGGCCAAGAAAGATCTATCAAGTGTATATTGCAAACATACATACATGCTGATTCCAGAACATTGCATGAACAAAAGCATAAAAATAAAACTTGAATAAAAAGTCATATACATGAATTAAACATCGCCTAATTTAAAGTGAATATATACGTATATACCTGAATTATTCCAAGATGGTCACGAACATTATTTCCAGGCCATGGAGTCCCATCTGGCATGGTCCAACCTTGTTCAGGGACCTTTTGAGCCTTGGCACCCATCGCATTTATTCGGACTTTAAACTCTTCATACTCCCTCTTCATAAGTCAGATCAATAATTAACCAATAAGTTAATTATAACTTATCACCTAAGATGCTTTGACATTAATTATTATTAACGACAGCTAACAAAACAATATCAACAAGTGTTCTTACTTTGATTGCTCTTCGTTCCTTGACAAAGGACGGAAAAACCTTGTCTTCAAGGTAGTCTACCTTCTGAGCAAAATATGATTCTGGTGCTCGTGGTTCTATGTTAAATTTTTTACAGAAAGGGACCCACTTCTTGGCAAATTCAGATGTTTCCGATAATGCCTCAAATGTCAGCATTGAAGCCCCATCATCTGAGACATAACATGAGACCTTTTCTACTGGATAATCCACTGCAAGAATTGAAAGCACTGTGTTTGCTGTCACCATCGGAGGTTCCTTTAATGGATCAACTGTGGTCACAAATATATCCACCGGACTAAGTTGACAACCTTGCCCTTCCTTCTCGTACCTACACTAGTGATGAAACAAACTTAATCTATTATATATCCATATTCTATTAGTAAGTGTCCAATTGCTTGAGTGACAAGTAATTAGAAAATCCCTTATTGATTGTTCGTTAATGGAAGATAAAGTATTGGTTAAGTACCTGAGAGACAATCTATCCAGATATGTTTCCCTTTGAACAGGAAGCCACTTTGGGAACTGATCAAGAATCCATGAAAGAGCAAACCAAACCTCACATATTACAGATATAAGCCACAATGCGTACGCATGTTTTACTGGATGCGTAAGTCGATAATGGAAAAAGAAGCCCATAACTATAAGTCTAATTATGATGATCATTCTGTAAGGATTGATTTGGCTTGATGAAATGGGAAACTTTCTTGACAATGGCTGTCTTCCCTCGTCCATTCTGCTCCATCACCGATACCAATTAAGGACACAATCACAGTTCGTTTCACAAGAAAGAGGGTCATTTTAAATTAACATACATACAGTGATAGGTCTGTCTCATCTCCATGTTCATGATCATGATCCCCATTTTTGGTACCACTTTGGATTCCATTAATCTTGTGCAACTGTTGTTGCTTTTGCTTCCACTGCTCCATTCTTTCCTTCCATGCAACACTTCCATAGCCATAGGCAGCCAGGTCTTTGGAAGGATCCATCGATCTAGGTTGCACTGAAATAAAATAAAAAGGGAATAGATTTTATTTAAATGTGGGAATAATATAATGGAAGAACTAAATCAGGAATTCTGCCAATTACGTTTTGTAAGGGAAGTAGGGTGAATATTGGGGTGAATCTGTTTTCCAGCTGATGCCAAAGCATGATGTTTTTTGGGAGAGATATCATCAACCTCAACCTGTACGGACAAGACAACTCCAAAAGCTAATGAATTTGATGTGTGTATATATATATATGTGCTTAGAAATGGAAAAACATGATGAAAAATAGTGTTAGTACCATATGATCGTTGTTTATGTCAAGGGGGTGAGAAGAAGAAATTGTTAGACCATGTTCAGGTTGTATAATATCATCATGCTTGGTGATTGAGGAGTCGAAATTGAATTCATTGTCAAGGTCATCGATATCGACGTCGTCTTCTTCCTCATCTCCATCCACTCTTTGGCATCCTGCTCAGTGAACTCAAAATCAAAGTTGAGTTTTTGAACTTTTTGGCTCTATGATGAATATTATTAAGTGTTGAATAAAGTTAAGAAATAATAAGGGGGTGTAGGCTGCAGGCTGTAAGGTACCTTTGAGACGGGGGAAACGGGTTTTGCAAAGAGGGCAGAGTTGGGTGCCGTGAAGGCGCTCGTAGTCGTAGCATGTCCTGCAAATGGGAAAGCCGCACTCGTTGCATCCCACAAACAACTCTCCTTCCGCACTCAGCCCTATCTCGTCTCCACAAATCTCGCATATTTGCCCACTTTTCTCCACCTTCGCCTTCACCAGTATCATATACATGCAATGTCAATCCAACAAATGACTTTAATTTACATCATTCCATGCATCTAGAGAATGAACTTGAACTTTGTGTCTAAATACAGATATTACTACTCAAAAAAATGATAATAATAATAACAATTACAGTAGAATGTGCATGGCATGAGATGACGACGAGCTCATTCCGGTTGTGAGAACCTGCAACTAAATGACCTGCACTACTCGCCTGCATTATGTCTTTCTTCTTCTTCTTCTTCTTCTTCTTAGTTTCTTGATAATACCAATTATTCCTTATAATTATGTATTACTATATATTTCCATGATCACCACATGTGTCATCGTTATCTTCTCCTAGTTCACTCTTTATCTCTCCAAATATATATTCTTCTCTATTTTCTCCTGCTTTGTTTTCTTTGGCCAACTAAAAAATTAACTAAATTTAACTGTAAAAGCTTTCTATGATTTGCATCGATATTAACTTCACTCAAAGCCCAATGTTTAGTTAATTATTTTTTTATTTGCAATATATTATTCTTCTCTTTTATCAAAATCTCCGCCAGAGACGGCTAATGACCTCACTCGCTTTTCATTTCTCTTATTAATTAGAGGTAATTGTTGCATACATACATATTATACACGTATATTTAACATGCACTTGTGTTTTTTTTTTTTTTGGCAGAAAGAATGAGAGAATTAGGCCATTATTTATTTAGTAATAAATAGATTAAAATATAACAATATTTAGTAAATAGCCTACTTAAATTAAAACTAAATTTATTTTTGCATAGAATGGCATACGCAGGAATACAAATCAATAGAGAGAACAAAAATAAAAACAAAAAGAAAAGGAAGAAGGGAGTTAAATTAAAAATATAAGTGTTTAAAAAAACAAATGAGTCTAGAAATGTTGTGTACCAATTATTTTTAAAAATGTATTATTTACAATTTAAACTGTGTTATTTTGTGCTTACTTTTAGTTTTGAGTAAAAATAAATTAAAACTAACTACAGCATTAGTTTGATCGACGTTCTGGTTCAGGCCCAATGAATTGGTCCAAAATTCGTGGACATAGGCAGAACAAGTGGGTATGGTTTTGAGATCTATTTGACGGCCCAAGATGTGAGAAAATGATGATGATCATGGTGACGATGCATTATATATTATTAGATAAAAATTACATTGTGTCCAATTGAAATGCGGCCGTTCTTTTAAGATTCTAAAATATGAAAATTATGCAGTTTTTTTTTTATTGAGCAAAGAAAAAAAAAGGAAAGATTATGCAGTTATCAATAAATAATTTTTACATTTTATAGTATAAAATTATGTAGGAATTATTAGTTTGTTTCTGTTTTTATATCCGAGGTTTCTTTAAAATTATATTTCGAGTTATGAGGTTATCAAAACTCAATACTTTTGTATTTTGTATTGTACAACTCTTAAATTTTCCCAGTCAACGGTGGATTGACTACGAAAAAGACCTAAACATCCCTAAAAAAAAATAAGAAAAAAGAAAACAAAAATTTCAACATATGGAGGAGAATTAGGTCTTTGTAATAGAAAAAATCAAGGAGATAATAAATTTGAAATATGAAAATTTAAATTTGTATAATCTTTATTTTTTAATAACTTCAAGATACACAAATGTAAAAGTTAAAAAATATTTTAAATGCTGTGTTATATTTCAACAGTTATGCTTATGCCTAACTCGATCTGTTAATAGTTAAAGAATGAGAGAATTTAATAGAAATGGGATGGGATGGGATGGGGCATGGCAAATTGCCGACTTGGGGACCCCAAAAATGCTTCCTTTAACGACAAAGCTCCAACTTTAATGGCATTCCTCTTTTTCTCCTTTTTCACTTTTCTTTTCTTTTCTTTTCGTCTCTATGTCTTTCTTTATGCTCATGCCATTCCTACTTCTCTTTTTCTTTTGGTAACATAACATATTAATGTCGTTTCTTTGTTGGAAAAACAAATATCAATGTTCTAACGTCAATGCAAATTGTTAAATTTATTTTTCAAATAATACTGTTAATTAGTTTTTTTTAGGAAAAATGCTAGTTATATTTTAAAGAAAGCACTTTTAGTACTATTCTTAAAAAATTATTATTTTTTAAAACAAAAATATTTTGAAAATAGTACAAAGAGGGTAAGTTTACAAAAAATGTTTGACAGGCCGTGACGTTGATCACTTTTTTAATTATAAACAACAGTGTAAAGCTTTTATGTGTTACAATAACAATAAAAAAATTACTATAGTGTAAAATTTTTATATGGTATTATAAAATAGTTTTAACCCCTTATATATATATATATATATATATGTATGAAAAAGAAAAGGAAATATGAATTAAATAAAAAGAAAAAGAAAAAGAAAGCATCGGTTCGTGACACACAAGACACAAAAAAAACCCTCTCTCTCTCTCTCTTTCTCTTTCACTCAGTCAGTCTATTGAGTTCAATCCTTTTCACTTTGGTCTTTCCCTGTCCTCTTTGATCTGTGATATCCTTTTCCTTCTACTTCTTCTTGTTATTTACTACTTTTTAAAGAATGAATAAATAAATAAGAGATTACTTATTTTTTATGCAGATAATGATAATGTTAATAAAAGAGAAAGAGAAAGAGAGATTTTATTTTATTAATGAATAGAGTGATAGCATTATTAAGAGAAGAGAATTAGAGAAAGCGAAATCCAAATGGTGTCAGCTTCTGCTTCTGCTTCTGCTTCTACTTTATGGAATGTGCATTGCTTTTTCTTTTCTTCTTATTGTTGTTGTTAACATAAGGCACAAGAACATGATATAATTTTCCCAAAAGAAAAAGAACAAGGGAAAAATGACTCAAGTGGGTTTGGATTGTGGATTCTGAAGAAGAAGAAGAAGAAGAGGTTTTGAAAGTTGAAATTGAGTTGGGAGTGTGTGTTTGTATGATGGGTTCGGAGCAAAACAGATTCCCAGAGCAGGAACGCGAAAGGGTAAGTACTAAGTGACGATCTGAGTTTTTTCTTCTCGTTTTAGGGTTTTTAACTTCCAGATCTCTTCTTTTTTTCGACAGATCTGATTCCCCCTTTTTGCTTCTTATTTCGATCCTCATTTCCTTCATTATTGCTATTATTTTCTTATGATTTCTTTGTTGCAGCAATCTACTCCTCACTAAAACTTCTAATTTCCATCTTCCGTTAACATAACATACTCTGCTTGTTTGTTTATTTTCATTGTTAGATTAGATTTATGTAATTAAAATTAAAATTAAAGGGAGGATTTCTGCATGTAATTGTATTTGTTTTGCTTCTTGTTGTGTTGACTTACTAATGCACTACAGATTTTTTTTTTTATTTTTTTTTTATAAAGTAAATGTGCACACTTGTATAACTATGGAATGGAATAGAAATATAGAATTGATGTTATGATGTTTGACGTAATGCCAGAGAAAGAGATGGGGAGGATGTTGGACTGCACTCTCTTGCTTCGGCACTCAAAAGGGCGGCAAGCGAATTGTCCCCGCTACTCGAATTCCTGATGCAAATGGTTCCGCAACGCAGCAGCCAAACGGACCTCAAGCCACTGGACTCGTGACCCAAGCCACGGCACTTGCTCCCTCCCTTTTAGCCCCGCCTTCTTCCCCTGCATCCTTCACAAATTCCGCCCTTCCTTCCACGGCCCAATCGCCCAGTTGTTTCCTGTCATTGTCTGCAAACTCTCCAGGAGGTCCTTCTTCCGCCATGTTTGCTACCGGACCATATGCCCATGAAACACAGCTGGTTTCTCCTCCTGTTTTCTCAACCTTCACAACTGAACCCTCAACCGCGCCTCTCACTCCCCCCCCAGAATTGGCTCACTTGACCACTCCCTCGTCACCAGATGTGCCTTTTGCTCACTTTCTCTCATCCTCTGCCAATCTTAAAGGCACGGATAAAACCAATTACATTGCTTCAAATGATCTCCAAGCAACCTATTCACTCTATCCCGGAAGTCCTCCTAGCAGTCTCGTATCACCAATGTCAAGGACATCAAATGATTGTTCTTTGTCATCTTTTCCCGAGCGCGAGTTTCCTCCACAATGGGACCCCTCAATTTCTCCCCAAAATGGAAAATGTGGAAGGAGTGATTCTGGCAGGCTATTTGGGCATGACGATGCTGGTGCTGCCTCTGTGGCGGTGTCTCAAGATTCGAATTTCTTCTGCCCCGCTACATTTGCGCGGTATTATCTAGATAATCCGCCTTTTCCTCACACTGGTGGGAGGTTGAGTGTTTCTAAAGATTCAGATGCTTACCCAACTGGTGGAAATGGACATCAGAACAAGCAAAATAGAAGTCCCAAGCAAGATGCGGATGAAATAGAAGCTTATAGAGCATCTTTTGGGTTCAGCGCTGATGAAATCATCACCACTACACAATACGTAGAGATTTCTGATGTTATGGAGGATTCATTTACCATGACGCCTTTTTCCTCTAATAAATTACCTATGGGAGAAAATATGGAACCTATTTCGGTGACTGGACTAAAACCACTGAAGACACACACAAACTTGCAAAGTCAGAATGGTTTCAAATTGCCACTGGATCAAAGCACAAGGTCAGATTTCACCGAAGAGGGTAGACGATCTGAAGTGCCAGCATTGTCCAATGGCTATGAAGGTATACAAGTGTCATTTTAATGGTGGCAAAAAAAAAAAATTTTGCTTTTTTTCTTACATCTGGCTCTGCATCTCTGATATTAATACTCTATATTTGGTGCAAAGTGAAATTAACTAAATATCAGTCAAAGTGAGGTATGTTGCATGCATAGTAGCATAAATTAGATGGTGGTCATTGATATCTTTTTCCAAGACACGTTCCTGGTGACCAAAATGTGGTTTATAATTTCAAATTCTTGAACACCAGAAATGAGAGAACTGGGTAAATTGCAAGTTGTTCGGTATTTAACTTATGTTGCGATTTCTCATCAACTTGCAAATGCATAGATTTCTTTATATTGGGCTGCACTTGTTATGCCACTATCATAGGTAAACTTTTATTTCCTAAGGTGCCTAAAGCCTAGGGACGGCAAAATTTGATGTAGGTGGCTAAGCGCTGCTTATTTGTTTCTTTTGTTGGTGAGAATTTTAGCTTGTTGCGCCATCTTACATGCGGTTTATCCTTCATCTTTGTGTGTTCACCTTGTTAGTGGCAGATATTAATCTTCTTTTCCTATTTTTTTTCTTCTTATTATTAACTCAGATCACAAAAGAATGCATGGTGATATATCTAGATCGAGTACACCTGGAAACCGTGTTTTGTCAGATGAAGAAGAAGACATATTTTCAAAGATGGGATCATCATCTAAAATGGGCAGGAAGCATCAGGTGGGCCTTTCAAGCTCCGATGCAGAAATCGATTACAGAAGAGGAAGGAGCCTGAGAGAGAAAAAGAAGATACATGGGCATGAATAGAACTTATCTTTATTGTTATCTATCCGAGTTGTATTTATTTGTTTTATTCAGTGATGCACTTCATTTTCGGGCTCAGTTGATCTAACCTATGATCTAACCTCCTCTCTCTCAGTTGTGTGACCTCTCCCTCTCTCTCTCTCTCTCTCTCGCTCTCATTGAAGAATGTATGTGAATGCATGAATGAATATGCACGTCATGGTATATTATGTATTTCGCGAAGAAGCTGTTTAAGGATAACGTATTAATGGAATGTTTGTTGCACCAAATTTAGCATTTTGTTGCGCTTGTACTCTCTTCTTGCAAAATTTGCACTTCTTCTGGTCGCCGAAAAAGATAGCTGGCAATCAAACCCCAATTAGCCTGATTACGCGGGGAATCCCATTAGATTACTAGTAACTGTTTTGCTTGTTGCAGTGGTTCACCAGATCATAAAGAAAGGTAATAGAAAAAGTAATAGCTTTTAAAATCAATTGGGTTAATTTTATTTTTGCTATTGAATCATGCAACTTATCGTATTTTGGTCTTTAAACATTAAAATTAGACAAAGTATACCTTTAAATTATGTAATTTGTTATATTTTGGCCTTTGAACTTTAAAACATGACTTGTAACATTTTTGAACTATGCAACTTGTCTCATTTTGTCCTCTAGACAAATCCTATTTGCAAGTGAATAGTCACTTTAATCCGTCTCTTTTGCATTTGAACACTAACATTGCTATTTTTGGATTGCCACATAATGTGTGAGGCCATGAATTTGGTTCTAAACACAGTGAACTATTTCTATTAGAGGTGATAAATATTTCTAAACATATTTCAATTATCAAAGTAACTTATGAACTATCAATTTGGTATGTTCTAATGTATAATTTCTCATGCATTCATCATAGCTTTTGGAATGTTTAATATGATCTTACTTCATCTTTATGTCTTTGAGTTACAGTCCCACTATAGTATATGCTCATTTAAGTAGGAAGTTTAGTAAAACTCTTTAAAAAAATAGAAAAAAGAAAAGAAAAGAAAATTAGTCAAACTTGTATAACAGAGGAACAAAAGTCAGGGATTTTACCTCCAAAATACATGTTGAAAATAGAAATAAAGCTAAAAGGTCAAATTGTCGTTTGTATTAACCTATCAATATTTAACAATGGAAGGGTTAAAATACAACAAGTTATATAATTTAGGGTATAATTTGTCACATTTTAAAGTTTCGAGGCTAAAATAAAACCAGTTGCACAGCTCTACGGTATCATATGTCATGTTTTAAAGTTTAAAAGCCAAAAATGAACAAATTATGTAGTTCAAAAGAATGATTTGTCATCTTTTAAACTTTAGAGATCAAAATAAAACAAGTTGCATAATTTGAGATGACTAAAATTAATCCAAATAAATAAATAAATATGAATAGAGAAAATTGGTTTTCTTTCTAGTGTTTGTCTTTACTAAAAATAATAATCTTGTCATGTAATTACTAAAATATCCTATTATATAAATAGAACTAGTGAATTTATTAATTAACATTCATTGTACAAACTCTCTTCTATAAAAAATAAATGCCGAAGGCAATGCAAAGCTTTACGCACTCTTTCCTTATTTCCCATATTTGCAGGGCCAACTAAACTTATATTCACTGATTTTGCAAGTAAAATACATGATTAGATAAATAAAATAATAAAAGAATCACATCTAGCTTTCCTTCTCTCTTTCATGGAAAGTAGAAGCACCTCAGTTTTTTCTTCTAACCTTTTTTTTTTTTTTTTTCAAACAGTTGACCTTGAAGGCGCCATGGCTCTGACCCACTTATAGAAGCTTTTATATGTTGTAATGGATCAGGGGCCTGGCACAAGGAAGAACATTTACAACATGTGTGATGAATAAAGCTACAACATGTGTGATTTTTTTTTAAAGAAAAACAAATCACGGGAATGCATATATTTTGTCTTCCCAACTGAGGGAATGTGTTGGTGATGAATAAAGCCTGCATTCTCCCTGCATCGGCTTGAGCAAGTAGTAGGTGACATAAATTAGCACAAATATCCAAATCCAAAGTTGAAGACTTAACTTTCGCACGTAATGGGTTCTAGTGCGACAACAAAATGGCCAGGATCTCGCGGCACTCCGACATCAAAAATCTTCGGGTTTGCACCTTCATCCCAACCCCAAAAATTATTACAAAGGTCTAGACAATGTCAACTTAAAAGACCGACCAGCAAGTCCCATACCTTTCATGAAACATGTTGTTGTACTTGGAGAAAGGTCATCTAAGGAGGTCATGTTGTAGGCCGGGTCATGGTCGATAAACCACGGCCCATAGGAGCAATTCTGGGAAAGCCTTCATCTGATCCGTCTTCTTCAATGGACGCTGCATATTAAGAGTTTATGATGAATTAACCCATGACCACCCCAAAAAAAAAAAAAAAAAAAAAAAAAAAAAAAAGCCATAACACGCTTGGAGCTAACTTTATTTTTAGAGTGTTTGATGTCAATCCACAAACCCTCTGACATTACAATAATCGTCAAAACTCAAAAGAGCTTAATGTGGTATGACTTCCAAGCAAGAAATCAAAAATAAAATATGCCCTCACCAGAAAGTTCCTCATCATCTTGAGCCCCCGCAATCCCAATGCAAGAATACAGAGAGTCCTCGTCAACTTTCAGCTGATCATATGCAAGGTATACATCCTCAATACCAGCAGCCTCATATAACATTGTTAGATCTTTAATACATGATATGTCCTAAACCAAAAAGACAAAGCCAACAAAACTCAGATCGACTCTCTTTAACCACTATAATTTACAATTTGCTTCAGATCAGAGGTTGAGCTTCAAGACATTTCCACTTTACCTTTCTTGGGACGGAAGAAGCCTGCAGGTGAGCTAACAAGCCAAGCCAATAGGCATTTGACTTTATTTCGGCCTCATGTCTCATCAGAAGGGTTCGCTTTGCCTGCAATTTGCAAAACATTCAATCAAAATAACTTCAGTACACATAAAGAGTTTTTTTGGTTTTCCTGATACAATTTACAATTGTGCGTGGGATAGAAGAAACTGACCCTGTCCAACTCCCTCGGAGTAACCTTGTTGCTATGCAAACCTCTCAGAACATTCTTGCATGCATCAACAGCTTTATGAACCTGTATGTTTATTAAAGCCCAACCTAGTGAAGAGATTGACAATAAATCCATGAAATTTTAAAAGCAATAGAATTTTCAATCCTCACCTTAGCCGGAGTTGACGTTACGGATATCACGTACCACCCGAGATTCAGCCTATCAAAGAAATTCAATTCGAATGATACATCATAGGTCAATCCAAGTGAATCCCTTACGGTTGTGAAAAGCCTGCAAAAAAGCGCAAATCAATATTTAACATCCCAGTAAGCTAAACAAAATACATCTTTTTAACTTGATACATCCAAAATGAATCCATCACTAGAAACTCGGATGACTTTACGCCTTCACACCCATTAAAATATACTACTAGACCTCAGGTTCCAGGTGTTTAAATGCAGAATACGTGGCTAAATAATCAGCTAGTTAGGTAAGTTTTGTCCATAAATCAAAAAAGAAAAAAAAAAAAAAAAGCACCTTGGAGAGAAGCTACAAATTTATCCATTATTGGTATTGTTATTAAATTCTTGACCGTAATTTTCGCTATAGCCAAGCACAGCAGGAAAGCAAGCGTTGTAAGAAGTACAAGGAATAACCTACTACTAAGCAAAGATAGAAACATAAGTGACATACAAAATGCATGACTGCAAATGAGTGGAAAAACTACCTAGAATTTATAACCTCAGCCAGAAGCCCCATAGTGATGCCAAAGAAAAGCGGATGACCACGAAGCTTTCTCTGGTAATCCTTCTCAATATCCTCGCCTTCAACAAATTCCCCAGATTTTGGTTGTGCATCTGCATATGCCTTCGCTACATCTTAATGCCTCTATATTGGCAAAAGCAATACCAAGTTCTATATAATATGTTGCAACAACTCACCCTCGGTAATTGCAATGCTACTCATCGACGCAAACAGGTCTTTGCCGTCAACAGTAAAACCCCAGCGGTTTGGTGCAGGACCTGCAATATATGCGCATGCCCTCTCATCAGTGTCCTTCAAGAATACCTGATAAAAATGAACAAATGAACAGTTATATTATTATTGTTTAATTAATTACATAATTGTACCTCCTCATTTTAACTTTTTTCAATTTTGTCCCTTTGTTATTAGAAACTACAAAGGTATCCTTTAAATTTTAAAAATTTATTTCAATTTCATCTCTATGAATAGAAAAAATTGGGCAAAATAGCATGACTACCCTTAAATAGTTTTGCACAATATTAATATATTAAAAAGATTAAAAAATTCTAAAACAAAACATTAAATCTCAAAGAAAAGATACTAAGTTCAATGGCTTTTAAAATTTAAAAATATTTTTTAACAATTTTCTCAAAAAGAAACATATTTTATAAACAAATTAGGTTTAATTAAAGGTATTTTTTTCCTATCTCTATGTTTTATAGTCGAAAAAGTTTGTGAGGGATAAAATTGAAACAAGTTTTTGAAATTCAAAAAATACCTTTGTAGTTTTTAAAAACAGTGGGACAACCTAAGAAATAATTAAAACTAAGAGGTATAATTATGTGTTTAACCCATAAATATTATAATGTAAGAGCTAAGACCAGCTTCGCCTTGCACCTGCTGGGACTGTAAATTGGATGGAGATGGACGAAAAACAATCGGGGCATATTTACGCTCCCTTTTGGAATTTTTTGTTGCTATAACTGTGCCAAGGTAATCAAGTATGCAGGACTCTATATCCTCCTCAGAGAAGTCGCCAACTATACTTACCTGGAAGTAAGAAATAACAAATCTACCATAAAAATTATGTTTCAATTAGATGCACAATTCAAAAAACAATTTATAATCGCACACCTCCATGTTATTTCCTACGAACTGGTCCATGACTGCATCCTTGACAGATTGCAAGGTCAAATTTTGCAATGATTTTGGCGTAGGCTCAACAAACCTTTCATCTCCATCCAACATTGCCAACATAAGCTTGTGTGCAGTGGAGCGCTCCAGGCTCTTGGGGATAGACCGGTAACAGGACAAATATAGTTGTCTTGCTCTATCAAATGCATCATCCAGCCATACACTATGCTGCATCAGCAAGAGCAAACATGGTGAAATGCATTCCAGCCATCCATGTGGAGAAGAAGAAATGAACTCGTACCACTACGAAAACAGAACGTAGATAAAGATCATATTGGGTTTACCTCCAGTACCATATGAAGCAACTGAAAAGCAGCCCGCATCCCATTATCTCTTAACGTAAAACGGAACTCCATAGCAATAAATTCCTCAGTAGACTCCAAGGAACAATTGATCAGGTGATTCACACAGAAGAGTTCAACCTGAAAAAAACAAGCGTGTATACAATATAAATGTCATGACAACATGAAGCTCAGTTATATATCTTTCAAATTTCTGGGAAAAAATATAATAATAATAATCACTGAGAGAGAGAGAGAGAGAGAGAGAGAGAAAATGTTGCTTAGGTAACATCTTGGAATCATGGTGAAAACTTCACAATTGATTGATCATCTAATGTTCTACCACTGAATTCTGAAGCGACAAAAACAACTACCCACAACAACAATATTAACAATAATAATCAAAGTGTTTCCAAAAAATCGTTAGACAACCTACAACATAGACGCACTTAAATATTTACACAGAGGTGAGGAGCATCATTACACCACCTGTTCCCTTGAAAAGTTTCCAACACGGCCTCCCTCACTGAGAGTTCGAACACCAACAACAACAGCTCCTCTTGACTCTGGACATTCAACAACTCGTCCACCACCGACAATAAGTCGCATTACACCTCCACGCGCTTCACTTTTTGAAATCTATGCAACCATTAAAATAGTTGTCATTCCAGATTCCCTCCGAAAGAAAAAAGCTAATGCCAACTATACTTTTTAGCTAATTTAGCTAAATGAGAAAGCCTCTCAGTTTGGAAAAAGGTAAAAATTGTGAAAATATTCATTTTAGTCCACATACATATATGTATATACTACCAGCCATCAACATAAGCACAGGAGAAACATGTTGGAAACTATCCTTTCTGTCACAGAAGAAATAAGATAATATATTTAGCTATGAGTTACCAAAGTAATTAAGAATGCTATACCCTATGATCCAATGAGGAACACCCAAGTAAGTTCATTTCATAAATCAGTAATTAATGAACGTTTGGAAAAGCCCTAGGTGGTCATGGAGCTTAGCTATGTGACCTGTTCTAGATTTTAATATTAAAAAAAAGAAAAGAAATAGAATGCATATTATTAACAAGCAGCCACATAATAAATGCCTCGTTCAATAAAGCAGTTCAAAAAAACCTAATACAGAATAGTTTCTGTGAGTCCTAAACCTGAGAATTCTTGTGACAAAAATTAAGACAATAGGAATTAAGTTCCATTAAGTTTTCCATTCTATTGATGGGCCCTGGGATTTCTTCTATGGACGAAGAAACAGGGAACGGGATGGAACCAATTATCCCCTTTTTATTAGGCAAAAAAAGAGCTCCATCAAGTTTCCGGCATGAGGAGATGAATACCTTGTAATTTACAGGAATTCTGTTTGAAAGACGACGCTGAGTAATCCCTGTTTCGTTGTCATGAAGTTTTGTCACATTGGCTTCTGGACTTAAGGAAACAAAGCATGGCCTGCGCTCCAGCCATAATTCCTGCAGTTGTGATGAAGATATCAACTCCGTTGGAACCTCCAGCTGCACGAAGAAATAAAAACATGAATTAAACCAAAAAAAGACTTCAAGTGAAAATTTCTAACATATAACTGAGAAACCAAAGTTAACAGCAAGGAAATAAAAGACACCTCCGGTTCAGCCTCTATAGGTTCCTTCAATCCTGCTTTTATAGCAGCTGTAATTTCACTAGGGGATATGGTGAACTTGGTTTCACCCTTTCCCTCAATATGCACTTTTGTGGGGACACATGCAACGATTGCGGCAGGAAGAGGGGCAGTAGGTTTGCCATAGTCAGAAACAAATTCTAACATCTTAGCACCAATTGAATTTACCTACACCAGAAAAAATAAAAAGAAAACAAAAACACGATATATCAATAAAAGATGGTGTTAACTGAAAGGAGAAAAGAAAAATAAATAAAGATAAGCATATATCTAAACGAAAAACATTGAAAAACACCACACTTCAATTAACCAGTCTGTGACCTCCAACATTGAAAAGGTTATGCTGCCCACTAAATTTCGAGCCTACATTCTGTTAAAACCCATCGCCATACTATCATACTATTTAGAGATTATTAAAAGAGGCACTAAATGATACTAACAAAAGCTTTTGGCATAGTAAACTCTCCTGAAAGTAAGGAATCAACATGACAAAGAGCATAATGTGAGCAATGGTCGTCCAGGGAGAGATACATGTTTAGTTAAGCGTCAAGCTACGTTAAAATAGTATCCCAAGAAAGACTACCCATATGCACAAAATATTAAAATTTCTCAGAAGTCAGAATTATAACATTATGTCGACAACAAAACAACTCCCAATGGGGAAGAACTGATGTTTAAGATAGTAACTAGTGTATTTCTGCTGGAGCTAATAGAGTGGAAGAAAAAGAAAAATAATGAAGTGACTATTACCTCTTCAAGTGTAACTGTTCCAGCAACAGTAACCAAACTCTCATGACCTTGCCTCTGATCCATCACCGTATGGCCCAGTGCGTCACTCTCCATAATAAAATCCAAATTATCAACTGATGAAACATTGTCAATCATAGCTGCCAGATGTTCACTATCTTTCAAAAGTGCGTCCATGTAGCGAGTTAATTCACCCTTGGTAACCCCAAACTCTTTCAACCGACGAACCTGAACCATCCTAAACATCATTAGTATAGCTACAAAACAATGTCCAAATTGAGATCAACCTAGCGGAGCAGAAGAGCAGCAACTACGTATATATTTAATATTTCTTCTCCTTCAGCCACAAGTTTCAAGAAACATAAAACCAAGGCATAACATACTCAACTCTTCATCAATTAGGTACTACTTCAGGTGTTTAAAAAAAAAGTTTAAAAAGAGAGAGAGAGAGAGAGAGATTTACGGATATAAGAACAAAAAAGGAAACCAAGCTGATGAAGTATGTATGGACAACAACAACGAAGGTAAGGGCACTAAATTGAACAAAGGAAGATCAATTAAACTGATGTGCGCTTCTAATAACTGAATGAGCATTAAGGGCTAAGATTACAAACCTCTTCAACAGCAACTTTTATAGCATTTTGCCAATTCTTGGGTTCAGCATTAACAGTTAGAGTGGTGACAGTGCATCCTTCTCTTCCAGAATCACTATGGTCCAATTCAATTGATGTAAATGGTGGATTTGAACTCTGCAATTTTTCTACCGATTAGCCGACTTTCAAAATCTGTTTAGTTTACTCACTGGATTAAAGAACTAGGATACCGTACAGAATTTACAAGTACATACATGATTTAAATGAAGAAAACAGATAAGCAGCTTTATCAGTTAAAACATATTTTCTCTCCTTCTCATTTTACTTATTTTTTTATTTTTTTATTATATTTTATTTTATTTTTTGGTAGGAACAACTTTTACTTGTATACCACAAACTATGACGTGTTTCCAAATCCATAAAAAAGGAAAGCAATAGTAAACAAAGTTGCATAAATGATAGGGACTCAAAGCAAGTAAATACTTCCAAATAATAGAATCTCCAAAAGATAATTAACAGGGTATAAATATGATAGCTAACAGAATATAAACATACCTTGTATCTCGTGTTAATTCGGAAATGCAAAGCAGATAAAAATATTCTCTTCATCAGAACGTTCCGTAAGTCACCATATGTCTGAACCTTGCTCACTGGAATCTGCAAGTGGGTTTGCAACAAAGATAAAAAAAAAAAGGGGGACGGCAGACTACAATGTGTCCATAACTGAACATTCTTGCTTACGACGGTGCTTTTGAGAAGTACAAGTTTTACAAACATTTTGAAGGCCAGACTAAACTGATATACTGTCGCAGTTCTTTCTCAAACTGCAAACTAAGCAACAATTCGTAGTGAGTCAAGGTCCCACAGCATCTTAATTTTGCGCATAAAGAAGCATTCACAAGATTATCTCCGAAGCATAACAAGAATCTCTTCTCTTCAAAAGTACTATGGATAAACCAAACTTTGACTTCACCATTTCAGAAATGGACAACATTTTAACCTATATTGTGGTGTCTTGTTATGAAATCAAACTTAGTGTTAAAAAGAGAAGGAAATATTATAGTGTTAAAAAGAGAAGGAAATATTATCATTTGAGAAACATATATAAAGTAAGTTTCAACCTATATGATTATGATTGTTATACACTTAAACCTCATGTTAGATTGAAGTAAACCTCATCGTTTCAGAAACATGTATAAAGCACCTTCAAACCTACATGATGATGTTAGTTTTGACATCAAACCTTGTCTTAAAAGCAAATTCAACTTAAAGTAAAGCAAATTAAATTCAAACCTTATCATTTGAGAATCATGTGATAAGCAGGGAGTTCACTCATATATTCATCTCAAAAACATAATTGAGCTCCACAAAGTTTTCAGTTCCAGAAATCGCAGAGTTGTTCTAGAAAAAGGAGTATCCCGGCGCATATTTTGTAATACCCTACTTTTGTAATAACACCAAACCTCACGTTAGAAAAAGCCTCAAACTCTTGGTACCTTGCAGAACATGTTGAAGGAGAAATTTTGAAGCAGCTCATGCTGAAATATTTGGGGAGGCTTTTGAGCAGTGATGCTTCGAGGGAGTGACCAATCATGCCTTACAGGAGGACGAACTGCGTGCCTTTCCTTTTTGATTATTTTGGATTGTTCTACAGAATTAGACGACCTTTCATTAGATAAACTTCCAGTCAACCCAACAGAGAGCTTTGGAACAAGGAAACTAGCCATTGCGCCAAAAGCACTAGGAGTTGGTGGAGAGACTGCCTCTGATTCTAGGCCAGTTTGTCCAAAGACTGCCTGCAAGGAAACAAGTGGTTCTAGTCAGCCTGTTGATTCCAAAAGAAACCCTAAAACACAGCTATCGAACATACATCATAAAAAGAATTATTCAAGTAAATATATGACGTACTTCAATCTGGTAAATTGTTTTTAAGATGTTGTCAATATCCCCAACAATGTACAAGGTTGCGTTCCCAGGGAAGTACCAACGCTTGTGGAATTTTCTGATTTTTTCAACATCCCACTTCTTAATCTGCTCTTCTAACCCAATTGGGAATCTTTTGCTCAGCTTGTTTTCTGAATGAAGATGTTGTAATAACTGTGTTTAAAAATAATAGACAATGATTGAGTTAGTGACCGGCAATATGAATATATTATATTAACAAAACGGGGAAAAATGATATGAAATGAGATGGGAGTTTAGTATTCTTAGTCCATACCTGGCAATCAACACGGTAATCTATTGTATTCATCATCTGTAATTCTGAAAGAATAGCACGTCGTTCTTTTTCAACTCGAGAAGAAAGAAATTTTGGATGGAAAGCTATCTGTTCACAAATTACAAAAACTACATATCATATTTAAGAAAAAGAAGGTGAATTAAAAGACAAAAAGACTTAGTCATTGCACACTTTTAAAAAATCTACCTTTTATGTTGACTGTAAATTACCATAACTAGCAATAAATCATACCTCATTCAACGCATCCAATACATATGGAAGTACATCTCCATCAGATTCCTGGAACACCGTACACATATCAAATATGAAATCTGTTTGGGATAAGAATAATATACACATTCCAACTCAAAAAGAAATTGAAGAGAATCAAGAGATAAGAGAGGAAGAGAAAGAATTATAAACCTTCGTACTAGTTGGTGAATGGATGTGAAACACAGTATGGTGGAAATCAGTGTAAGCATTAGATCGTGCCCCTGTCCCAAGAAGTTTCTCACGTTTCTTACTTCCAAGGAATGCAACATGTTCAATCATATGTGCAATCCCTTGCTCATCATCTTCTTCATCTATTGATCCTACATGAACTTCCATGTGTGCTTCAAACCTTTAAAAAAAAAAAAATTAGATAAACGCACATTCTCTATCGACGGCAAGCATTTTGGATGGCGCTGGCTCATCCGAATGATTTAAGTAACAACACAAGTGCAAAATAAAAAAAAAAAAAGGAATTTTCAGTGGTTTGTAGGAATTGGACCTGTTAGGGGGAACTTTATTGGGTAAAATGAGATAACGCAGGCCATTTTTCAATTGTCCTCGATGGAGCTTTGGATGAGAGGGAAGTTGAGAAGCTAGAAGGCCTTCTAAATCCTTTGCTTCCAATGATAGATCCAAATCCTGCTTGTCAGTAACACCTTCTGGCCAAGCCGTGCTTGCTGTGTGTGGCTCATCTGGACCTACAGTCGCACGCGGTTTTACCTAATGAAAAAAAATATATAATTATATATATTATATATAAATATATATATATATATATATATATATATTATATATTGATCAAGCAAAGTGAAAAAGTTCGTTATGATTGGATGAAAATGAACGAAGAAACATTCAAGCCAATTCAAGTAAGTAATTACATAAATGAAAATCATATCAAAATATATAGAAAAAAAAAAAACTTACAAAAGAATTATGAAGCTTGGGGTTAGAGGATGACAAAGAGAAAAAAGAATTGAACAAGGGAGAAGGTCCTCTGCGAATGCGAATGCGACTGCGTTGGGAAATGGACGACCTGCAAATGCAATTACGCAGTCCCTCGGCCTCGGCCTCCGCCTCCGCCTTGAATCTAGATGAGTATGCGGTCTTATTCGTAGGGAAGCAATGATAGTCAATTCTGTATTTTTATTGTTTTTGAGGAAACAACAACAACATAGAAAGAAACTAGGAGATTCAGTAAAGCTTGATAGAAACCCTAAAACAGAATAGAAGAAAGAGGAAAAAGATACCTGGAAGACGGGGAGGAAGAGGCGAGGGCGAGGGCGTGGGAGAGGGAATTGCGACGACAGACGAGGAGAGAAAAAGGGCCAACGGGAGACCAATTCGCCGACGGTGGCTTCTGACGGCTCCGTGAGGCTACCAAATGGTGGAAGCCTACGCTTGCAACGGCTGAGCTTGTGGCTTGCATTTTTCCTTTTTACTTTCTTTCTTTCTCTCTTTCTTTCACCCGCGCCGACGAAAATTCGTCTCAATTCTCTCTTCAAATCGATTTACTCTTATTTATATATTTATCTAGTGTTTGTTGCGTACGGCCAATGCCACATTCAGCCTCAGCCACTGGCGGGTCAGTTCCTCTTTCACTTCTTCCCGTTGGCCGTTGCTCCTATTGCTTTTCCTTTTCCTTTTCCTTTATTTATTGGGAAATTCCCTTTTCCGCTATCTAACACGACAACTTGAAACCAACAATGATTTCCTTACTTGTATGGATGGACTAATGAGAAAAATATCCAACGCAATACCAAAAAAATCATAAATCAGTTGGCCGCATGTCCCGTCTCATCTCTTCAACCCACATTCCACGTGTATCCTTTCCATTTGCATTCCTAACGTCCACGACTGTAATTTTAGTTCCCTTTTTTTCTTTTTCCCATCTGAGCCACGGCTGTAATATACATGGAGAAGTAGACCGAGGAGAAAATTGGAGACCTTGCCGAGTTTATTGGAGTAATTCTAATTTTAATCTAATTCAAATATTAAAAAACACCCTAACATCTGGAAAATGCGTCAAGAATTCAAGATTTTTAGTGAAAACCACTGTGCAAGAAGGATGATAAACTTTTATACAGCCCCATTATTTTCTGTTATAACAATAATATGATCAACGTAGACTAAAAAGTAGATCAATGTACCACCTGTGTTGGAGACAAAGAGAGACGTGTCTGTACCAGAGTTGACAAAGCCAGAGGCGACAAGAAACTGGAACCAAGCAGAAGGCGCCTACTTAAGACCATAAATGGCCTTACCCAATTTGCATATATGTTAGAAGATGATAATGATCAATAAATCCTTGCAATTGAGCTATGAAAACATTCTCAAATAAGGTACCTGGAGAAAGGTATTATTAACATCAAGTGTCTAAAAGACCATCCTCGACTGACAACAAGACTAAGAACAAGACGAACAATGGTTGGCTTGACAACTGGACCGAAGGTGTCAATGTACTCAACCCTAGGACGTTAATGAAACCCTTTTGCAACTAACTGGGCTTTCTTGTAACATCCGTGAATTTTAAAGTATAATTAATTATGTTAAGTTTAATTATTAAGTATATTAATATGATTTTGTTGCTAATTTTAGTCATTTAAAAATTTTGTTGCATTTGTTACATTTAAAATTTTAATTTTTGGTTTTAAATGCCAAGGGATATTTTTACCCCACATTTTCTTCATATTTATAAAAATGCCCTTGAGCCTTTTTATTTTTCTCATTTTCATTCACTCTCTTCTCTCTCTCACCGTCTCTCTCTCGCTCTCTCTCTTCTCCTTCTTCTCTAAATCTTTCGTTGATTTTAGGGCAAGAGATCAAAGCTCAAGCCTCCAAGAAACCTTGAAAAATGTCCATTGAGGTTAACTTATTCTTGTTAGACATGTATGCTCTAAGGAGTAAAAATGTAATACGTTTTTGGAGACATTTTTATCAATAAAGAATTTATTCATTTATATATACCAAATATTGTCCTCTTTACGTTCATATTTGTTGAATGTATGATAAGCAAACAGTAGTCTGAGACTGTCAGTCTAAACCATAAGAGTTGGGCATATGATGGGATGATTATGCGGTAGACACGACTCTTAAGGTGATGGTCTAAAATATATGATCCTCAATCGAGGGAATAAAGTTGGGCGCTTTATTCATGTAAAGATTGTTATGTTGTCTATATCCCTTTTGGGAGATGGTTTGTCTCGGCCATCGGAGTTGGACTCCGTGAATAGAAACATTGGCACGTTGTCATAGGTGACGATGTGTTGGATCGGGACATAAAGTGAATTGATTTGGATTAATAATTCTGTCTTGGCAAATCGATTCACTTTAGACAATCATTTGTATTGTATCTTAATCCTGAGATGAATAATGGGCCCGTTGTCTCGACTTGTGTCTTTTGATGTACCAATGGGTGACTCCCACATCTCTATAGTGGCATGCATGCCGGTACGTTGGGGGCATGACTCTTGGTAGCGTAGACTTGTTATTCATAGATATGGAATCCATAGCTCCTCTTTAGGAGTAATGATATCCTCTTATATGCGTTGTCCTGTAATTGGAAAACTGGAGCGCTCAACCATTTGGATACATAGGTGTAACCGAATGGTATACTATCTTTGGATGGTGAGTTTTCTAATGGTGAGACAATGGAACGTAAGATAAAAATAATCGGGAAGGTAAGACAGAACTTGTCCTTAAGCCGATTATGGATGATCATATGGGGATGCGATACACTATGATATGTCATAGAGACTTAGCTACACGAGCTTCGTAATTCTATAAAGTTCGAGAGTGCAGCTCCAAGCTTTTAGTGGAGTAGCGTTGGAGTTGATAATTGTGAAATGTATATCTGGGATATTTGGTTTCATAATTATCATGAGCTTGAACTTTATAGGTCCATTTTGGTCCCCTTTGCTAGCTCACAAAATCCTGTAACGACACGGCGTGCTTTTCCAATAATTGGTGACTTATGTCGGATTTATCAGATTGGTTTAAAATTTATAAGAATCAAATAATTCATGTCTGTTTATCGGTTGAATTAATTATGTAAGAAATTAGTTCAAGATGAACTTGTTGAATTATGGCGTTCGGATAATTCTTGTCTGTTTATCGGTTGTTTTAATTTTGGACAATTAGAACAAGATAAACTTGTAGAATTATTGTGAATTGATTTATTTTCTTAGAGATTATCTTGATAAAGTTTGTTTTGATCAGATATCTTTTCTATTGGGCTATTTGAATCAAAACTGAGACTTTATCCTTTAGAATCTCGGGTGGAAAATAAAAGATTCGCGGAGATTTTTTCTCGGCAGTTCGGCCTGCCGATCGGAAAGTTTGGCCTGCCGAACTGGCCAGTTCGGCATACCGACCGCGACAGCTAAGATTACGCGTTTTTCACGCGTATCTTATCAGATATTGATCCGAACTTGATTCTGTTTCGATTTTTGAGACCTAATCTGATATGGACTGACCCCAAGGACCAATAGGTATAAAAAGGGAGTGAGTCTAATGATTTACTCAGATCAATTTGAGAGATTAAGAGTGATACTCTTCTAGTGAGCATCTGAAAACTCCCTGAGAGCTTTTGTTCACAAATCACGAACACTAGCTTTGGGTTCTCTCTATTGGTTGGAAGGAGAGTCACCGGTGGAAGAGCTGTACGTGTGAGCCCACACTCACTCCGGTTGTGGATAGAGAATAGCAAAGAAGACCAGTTGGTTGAGGCTCTTCTGGAACGTTACTTCTCTACACAGGTCGCGGAGGTTCTTCGACATACTGAGGTTAGTAAGATCTGTTTAATTTATACATATAACATGTCAAACTTGTGTTTTGGAAAATACTCTGATGAAAAATTTTAAAAAATTCCGCTGCGCACTCTGATTCCAACAATTGGTATCAGAGCGAGGTTTTTACATAAATTTGCAAGTTTGTGATCATGTTATATGCATAAATTTTGGCACTCTAGGTTTCTATATAATATATATGTTGTCATGGATTATATGGTGAATGTTTATTAATTAATTATGGTTGATTAAATTGTTGTTTAATTATTTATTAATTAATTAATACCGGTTATGGTTCCTTAGAGGTTAGAATGTGTATCTAGGTTTTTCATGTAATTAGATGGCGGACTATCATCTCCGTCTAGGAATTATTATTTAATTTTTAATTTGTATGAATTTTGTAATTAAATAATTATTCTGAGAAGACGGAACGAGAAGTCGGAACTTAAAGATTGATGATGGCGCCTCCAGGTATTTCCTGAGTCTCTAATTTTATGTTTTTGAATTGTTGAAAATAAAATTGATGAATTGCATTAAAATTGTATTTTCTGGATTGAGGGTTTTCTGCTCGGTCGGCATGCCGGACCTCACAGTTCGGCAGGCCGAAGGTCACAGATCGGCAGGCCGGACGTACGGTCCGGCAGGCCGACAGTGGGGCAGAAATTTTGGTGCTCTGCCGGCAGGCCGAACCTTCATGTTCGGCAGGCCGAACCTTCATGTTCGGCAGGCCGAACCTCCATGATCGGTAGGCCGATCACCCAGATCGGCCTGCCGACCGAGAGCTGCCAGGTGTCCAGAAAAGGTGCGATTTTTCCAGTGCAGTTTTAATTTTATTTTTGGGACGATTCTGAGAAACATTAAATTTGGATATGACCGGAAATATGAAGTGTTCGATTCATACGAGATTGAGGACTTGAAGATGGATATTACATGAAGAAGAATACAGCTTGAGGATTCAAGGATGAAGAATCGATAAATGTCTCGATTATTCTCTTGTAATCTTAGTTTTTCTATTCTCTAGGGTGGAACCATAATATTACGGTTATTATTATTATGCTTGTAGCTTTGCTTGATTGCTTTGCTTGTCTGCATTATAATATGATTTACCATGTATATTGATAACATGTCATATAGAATAGGGAGTGCCGCTCATATTAAAATTGTTCATGCATAATTTTAAAATAAAACCTTGACTTCAAAAGATTGAGTGGGAGAAGGTTTTCGAAGAGAGAACCTAAGGCCTCCATCGTTGGTCCATAGGAAGAACATGATGGTCCCAACCCCTAGGAAGGGATTTCTATCATGTACCAGATTGGATCTCTGAAAGGATAAGGTATTTTAGTATGATTTATGGTTGCACACCCCTAGGTGGTGATTATAAATCATGGATAAAATATTAAAACGGTGGTTATACACTCACGTTAATTTTATTATTAACCTCCCCTAGGAGCTCTGTTAATAAAATTAATGGCCAAAGAAACGATTATTAGTATATGCTGGATCATGCGGGTCCTGGATTGCATATATTAATCAGGAGGGGATCCGTGTTCCTGATTGAATTTGGCATGACTCCCCTAGGAGCTTGTTGAATTCTGAGTTGGGAATTATCGTTGTAAGGTTGTGATATTTTCAAGGTTTTGACACATAAACACATTTGTATGATTTTACATGATTGTGTTATCTTACTAAATTATTATATATGTTTGCTTATGTTTGGTATATGATTCTTTATTGTAGATTGAAAATGTCTAAAAACGCTTTATCATCGATACTTGACAAAAACCAATTAACCAGTGAGAACTATAATGATTGGAAACGGAACCTGGACATCGTCCTTTCCTTTGAGAAACTGAAATATGTTCTGACAACTCCTTGTCCTCCCGAGCCTACGGGAGACTCAAGTAATGAGCAATTCCAAGCGTACAAACGCTGGAAAGATGCTAATGATCAGGCCCGTTGCTATGTTATGGCTAGCCTGAATAACATGCTGCAGGCTCAACATCAGGATTATGAGACTGCGAAGCAGATCTTGGATAATCTTGAGGACATGTTTGGAGGCCAGGCCATAACAAAGCGGCAAGGGGCGCTTCAGAAACTCTTAAACTGTAGACAGAGACCGGGGACATCTGTAAAGGAGCACATGATGTTGGTCATGGGTTGCCTCGCTGAGGCTCAAACCAATGGAGCCGACATCGATGCTGAAACTCAGATGACTATGGTCTTTGAGACTCTGTCTAAGGAATTTATTCCGTTTACAGCTACTTTTAATCTAAGCAATAGACGGGATATGACCTTGACAGAACTGATGAAACAGTTACAAGAGTTTGAACTGCTGATCAGGGAGTCTCCTGCTGATGGAGAGGCCAATATGGTAGCTGCTTCTGGTTCCAATCCTAACTCTGGGAATGGAAAGAAGCAACGGGCCAAAAGTGGGAAGTCTTCTATTCCTATTGCTACTAAGAGCAAGAAGAAGAAGAAGAAGAACCCAAAGAAGCTTAAGTGCTTCTTTTGTGGTAAGGTCGGGCATATAAAGAAGCATTGCAAGGACTTCCTTTCCAAAGGAGGTAGGTGTGATCTTCTATATTTAGAAACTTGTTTGGTTGAGGAATCCAGTGACATTTGGGTCATAGATTCCGGTGCAACTAATCATGTTTGTGTTTCTCTGCAGGGATTCAAAGAAACGAGAAGTCTACTTCGTGAAGACTTAACGCTTCGGATGGGCGATGGATCCTTGGTCTCAGCGGAAGCAGTGGGAGATGTCCATCTTTATTTTGATAATTATAGGAGTTTAATTTTGCGAGATTGTTTTTATGTTCCTAAATTTAAAAGGAATTTAATTTCTGTATCTTCTTTATTTAAAGACTCCTACGTGGTATCTTTTAATGAAAAAGTGGTGATTCGTAAAAACAAATCTTTTATCTGTTCTGGATGGATGCAAAATAATCTATATTTTATCAAACCTAAGATGGACCTATTGCTTAATGCTGAGATAAATGATAATAACTCAAAAAGACTTAAAACTTCTCACTCTAATAAGACTTATCTTTGGCATTTGCGCCTTGGCCATATTAACCTAAATAGGATTCAAAGGTTGGTAAGGGATGGACCTTTAAGTCACTTAAAGGTGGAATCTATACCTCAATGTGAGTCTTGTTTGGAGGGTAAAATGACCAAAAGACCATACGGGTCTAAGGGCAATAGGGCCGAAGGGGTTCTAGAACTTGTGCATAGTGATGTTTGCGGACCGATGAACATCCAGGCACGAGGAGGGTATGAGTACTTCGTTACTTTTATTGACGATTACTCAAGATATGGGTATGTGTACCTAATGCACCACAAAAGCGAAACTTATGATAAGTTCAGGGAGTTTCGGGCTGAAATGGAAAAGCAATTGGGTAGACCCATAAAGGCACTTCGATCTGATCGAGGTGGGGAATACCTTTCTGATGAGTTCTTGGGACACTTGTTAGAGAATGGGATAAAATCCCATTTGGCTGCGCCGGGCACTCCGCAGCAGAATGGCGTAGCAGAGAGAAGGAATAGGACTTTGTTGGACATGATTCGGTCCATGATGAGTTATTCATCATTGCCTTTATCCTTTTGGGGATATGCACTACAAACCGCATGTTATCTTTTGAACAATGTGCCTTCAAAATCGGTCCCTAAAACTCCTCACGAGTTGTGGACAAGACGGAAGACATCCTTAAACCATATTCACATATGGGGATGTCCAGCTCATGTCCTGTTTAAGGATCCGAATAAGTTGGAAGCACGTTTAGAAGTTTGCGTGTTTGTAGGATATCCAAAAGGGACTAAAAGGGGTTATTTTTATAACCCAAAGGAAAATAAAGTCGTGGTTTCAACAAATGCAACTTTCCTTGAGGAAAGTTACATGAACGACTTTAAGCCTCAAAGCAAAGTGGTGCTTGAGGAGTTAAGGGGTAATCCGTTTACTCCGGAGGTTCCGAACGAAACCATTCCGATCGGTGTAGAAAAACCAAACAAACCTGAACAACAACCTCAGGGGCTTCGGCGTAGTGGGAGGATCCGGCGTCAACCTGAGAGGTATATGTTCAATGGGGAGGTCTTTTTGGCTGAACCGGATGAACATGACAGGGATCCTTATACTTACGCAGAAGCTATGGAGGATGTTGATTCAAGACTCTGGACAGAGGCCATGAACATTGAGATGAAGTCTATGGAGACTAATCGGGTCTGGGAGCTTGTGGATCTTCCCGAAGGGGTAAAACCCATAGGGAGTAAGTGGATCTACAAGAGGAAAAGAGGAGTGGATGGAAAGGTCGAAACCTTTAAGGCTAGACTGGTAGCTAAGGGTTATACGCAAAAGGAAGGAATCGATTATGAGGAAACCTTTTCGCCTGTAGCCATGCTTAAGTCCATCCGGATTCTCTTGTCCATAGCTGCCGCTCTCGACTACGAGATTTGGCAGATGGATGTCAAGACGGCTTTTCTGAATGGCTATCTTGATGAGTCCATTTATATGGAACAACCAGACGGGTTCAAGGTCACGGGTCAAGAGGGTAAGGTTTGTAAGTTGCTAAAGTCTATTTATGGACTTAAGCAGGCTTCTCGTTCTTGGAACATAAGATTTGATCAAGTGATCAAGACTTATGGGTTCTCACAAAATGTGGATGAACCATGTGTTTACAAACACATTAAGAATGGAAAGGTGGTTTTTCTACTGCTCTATGTAGATGATATTCTGCTAATTGACAATGACGTTGGAGCGTTGTCATCGATCAAAATATGGTTGACCAAGCAGTTTGACATAAAGGACTTGGGTGAGGCTAATTTTGTTCTCGATATCCAGATCTTTCGGGATAGGAAGAACAAAATGATAGCTTTGTCACAGGCCGGTTACATAGATAAAATTCTCAGGAGGTTTGCAATGCAGGATTCCAAGAAAGGTGGGCAACCATCTAGGTCTGGAATTACTCTTTCTAAGAAAGACTCTCCAAAGTCTTATGAAGAAAGAGAATACATGAAGAAGGTGCCTTATGCTTCGGCAGTGGGTAGTCTCATGTATGCCATGCTTTGCACTCGACCGGATATTAGTTATGCGGTCGGGATTGTGAGTCGATTTCAGGCGGATCTAGGACCGAACCATTGGGTTGCGGTAAAGCATATTTTCAAGTACCTGAGAAGGACTCGAGGGTATATGCTTGTGTATTCGGGTGAGGTTTTAACTCCTCTAGGATACACTGATTCGGATTTTCAATCCTGCCTGGATTCTAGGAAATCGACTTCAGGGTTTGTGTTTACTCTGGGTGGCGGTGCCATCAGTTGGAGAAGTGCGAAGCAAGATTGCACTTCGGATTCAACGATGGAGGCCGAGTATGTGGCGGCTAGTGATGCTTCGAAAGAAGCAGTGTGGCTCCGCAAGTTCCTTGGGGATCTTGAGGTAGTTCCTGGTATGGATAAAGCGGTATCACTGTACTGTGATAACAGTGCGGCGGTAGCTAATGCTAAGGAACCAAGATTTCACAAGAAGAGTAAGCATATTGATCGGAAGTATCATGTGATAAAGGACTTCGTAGAGAGCGGGCATGTCACGGTGTGCAAGATCGCATCAGAGGACAATTTAGCTGATCCATTTACGAAGACACTTTCTGGGAGAGTCTTTGAAAGGCATGTGGAAGCTATGGGGATGCGAAATTTGCAGTATTTACTCACTTAGTGCAAGTGGGAGATTGTTAGACATGTATGCTCTAAGGAGTAAAAATGTAATACGTTTTTGGAGACATTTTTATCAATAAAGAATTTATTCATTTATATATACCAAATATTGTCCTCTTTACGTTCATATTTGTTGAATGTATGATAAGCAAACAGTAGTCTGAGACTGTCAGTCTAAACCATAAGAGTTGGGCATATGATGGGATGATTATGCGGTAGACACGACTCTTAAGGTGATGGTCTAAAATATATGATCCGCAATCGAGGGAATAAAGTTGGGCGCTTTATTCATGTAAAGATTGTTATGTTGTCTATATCCCTTTTGGGAGATGGTTTGTCTTGGCCATCGGAGTTGGACTCCGTGAATAGAAACATTGGCGCATTGTCATAGGTGACGATGTGTTGGATCGGGACATAAAGTGAATTGATTTGGATTAATAATTATGTCTTGGCAAATCGATTCACTTTAGACAATCATTTGTATTGTATCTTAATCCTGAGATGAATAATGGGCCCGTTGTCTCGACTTGTGTCTTTTGATGTACCAATGGGTGACTCCCACATCTCTATAGTGGCATGCATGCCGGTACGTTGGAGGCATGACTCTTGGTAGCGTAGACTTGTTATTCATAGATATGGAATCCATAGCTCCTCTTTAGGAGTAATGATATCCTCTTATATGCGTTGTCCTGTAATTGGAAAACTGGAGCGCTCAACCATTTGGATACATAGGTGTAACCGAATGGTATACTATCTTTGGATGGTGAGTTTTCTAATGGTGAGACAATGGAACGTAAGATAAAAATAATCGGGAAGGTAAGACAGAACTTGTCCTTAAGCCGATTATGGATGATCATATGGGGATGCGATACACTATGATATGTCATGGAGACTTAGCTACACGAGCTTCGTAATTCTATAAAGTTCGAGAGTGCAGCTCCAAGCTTTTAGTGGAGTAGCGTTGGAGTTGATAATTGTGAAATGTATATCTGGGATATTGGGTTTCATAATTATCATGAGCTTGAACTTTATAGGTCCATTTTGGTCCCCTTTGCTAGCTCACAAAATCCTGTAACGACACGGCGTGCTTTTCCAATAATTGGTGACTTATGTCGGATTTATCAGATTGGTTTAAAATTTATAAGAATCAAATAATTCATGTCTGTTTATCGGTTGAATTAATTATGTAAGAAATTAGTTCAAGATGAACTTGTTGAATTATGGCGTTCGGATAATTCTTGTCTGTTTATCGGTTGTTTTAATTTTGGACAATTAGAACAAGATAAACTTGTAGAATTATTGTGAATTGATTTATTTTCTTAGAGATTATCTTGATAAAGTTTGTTTTGATCAGATATCTTTTCTATTGGGCTATTTGAATCAAAACTGAGACTTTATCCTTTAGAATCTCGGGTGGAAAATAAAAGATTCGCGGAGATTTTTTCTCGGCAGTTCGGCCTGCCGATCGGAAAGTTCGGCCTGCCGAACTGGCCAGTTCGGCATGCCGACCGCGATAGCTAAGATTACGCGTTTTTCACGCGTATCTTATCAGATATTGATCCGAACTTGATTCTGTTTCGATTTTTGAGACCTAATCTGATATGGACTGACCCCAAGGACCAATAGGTATAAAAAGGGAGTGAGTCTAATGATTTACTCAGATCAATTTGAGAGATTAAGAGTGATACTCTTCTAGTGAGCATCTGAAAACTCCCTGAGAGCTTTTGTTCACAAATCACGAACACTAGCTTTGGGTTCTCTCTATTGGTTGGAAGGAGAGTCACCGGTGGAAGAGCTGTACGTGTGAGCCCACACTCACTCCGGTTGTGGATAGAGAATAGCAAAGAAGACCAGTTGGTTGAGGCTCTTCTGGAACGTTACTTCTCTACACAGGTCGCGGAGGTTCTTCGACATACTGAGGTTAGTAAGATCTGTTTAATTTATACATATAACATGTCAAACTTGTGTTTTGGAAAATACTCTGATGAAAAATTTTAAAAATTCCGCTGCGCACTTTGTTTCCAACAATTCTCCCCCTCTTTTGAAATTTCAAATTTCAAAGTTTAGTTTCAAAATTTTCAATCCTCCTTGAATGTTGAAATCTGAGCTTCCTTGAGCTTAATTAATGTTCAATTTGAAATGTAGAATCTGTTTTACAATGAATCTAAGCTTTATTTAAACAACAATCAACTTAATCAAGTTTTTATATTTTTCTTTGATTTTCAAATTAAAGGTGAAATTGTGTTTAAATTTGAAGATTTTGTTTCTAAAAGGTTTAGAGTTGTTTCCCTATGTTTTCTACATGTTTTTTAGGCGTGAAATGGTGAAAAATAGGTTTAAAATTGGGTTTTGAGTTCAGGGAAACCAAGGCTTAAATTCTAGAATTTTCTAGATTTCGACAGATCAGTAGGTCGAACTTGAGCTTGGCAGGCCAGATTCATATCTTTAGCAGGCCAAACCCAGATAGTCAGTAGGTCGAACAGAGCTGTTTGGCAGGCCAAACTAGGGAATTTGGTAGGTCGACCAAACTTTAGAGAATGATTGTTGAACAATGAAATGACCATAATGAACAGAATAATGAATGTAAACTAAAGCACTCAGTAAAATGGGACTTGAATACGATATAGAGCCAGACGTGTCGCAAACAACATTCAGAATGATATATTAAGGCATGATGCCATACTCAGAGATTGGGTCGTATAGAGAGCGACCTTGAAGGCAAGTCCTAAAGCCCAACTAGGCCACTATGGTGGTAATTATAATGGCTTTGCCTAAGACTAAATTGTGAGAATGGGGTTAATGAATTTTATTTGCTGTATTTTATAATTCTTGTGATAATAATGATTTTTATCAGTCTTGTATTAATATTATGGTGTACTATTTAATTACCTACCCACCTTCATGGTAAGCGTCTACGTAATGGTGACTGTCGATGAGATTTTGGCTAAGCAATTTACTTTATTTAGTTACATTTTCTTGATTTACTCTGTTTAATTAATCTTATTTAACCTAACATCCCACCCCCTTTTCTAAGTTACTAGAGCTAAAAAACAACTCGAATCTAAGCTTGATTTCACGAAAAACGGATTGAATCACATTTTTTCTATTTTTCCCATTTTTGGATTTCTTTGAGATTTTCTGTGAAAATCTTGTTTAAACTTGTTTAATTGCATTTTATCATTGTTCAGGATGAGCTCGGCGCCACCGCCAAAGAGACAAACTTTGGTGGTCGGCTAAATAGCTCGGTAGAGTCTTCAAGGAGCATGCTATCGACCCCGACGTAACATGCTCACGGTTTGAGGTGCTTCTCAATGCCCCTGAGGCTAGATCCTAAGCAAGATGTCACCTCGGATCACGCACTAGCTCGAGTCGGATTAATCTCACTCACAAGCAAACTACTACTCGCCATTATAGGGTGACAAATGGCAAATAACTCACCATCCGATGGAATTTAATCCATCCACGGGGGGACGTGACACTTGTCACGTGCTGCCTAACATACCTTGATGTGACACCCAGGTTATGGGCAAAACTCGCTTGACACCCGGTCCAAGTAGTAACCTATAAATAGGATGCATTTATTGCATTCTAGATAGAGAGACTCCTTCCCACCTAACAAGCTCACGTCCTCTACCGAGCAACCCCTGCCTTGAGCATCGGAGAGCCCTTGACTGGAATCTTACTCTCACCTCCGAAGCCCCCTCCTCTTGTGGTAGGTACGCCGGGCTAGGCAGAGACAAGCTAGGGAAGAGTCAGACCGTGCGCAGCCGCATGCGGTGTTGATCCAATGCTAGATCACAGTAAGCATCAACATTTTGATGCTAGAAAGAGGGCACCTATGCCTTCATTCAATACCAGCCACATCACCTTCAAAATCTGAAATGGTAACACAAGGGAACGCTAGAGACGATGCTGCCCGACAGGAGGGGTCGGGAGATGCAAGAAATCGACAGTTAAACACTGGCAGGCTTAGGGGCCACCCTCGGGCCATAAGATCTCGGTCTGTGGGGCAGGGTAGCACTGCCAGGGCCGGGCAAGCAAAGGACCCCGTGGCTCAAGATTCGATTAGAGAACTTACGAACGCAGTCTGGATCCTAACCCAGCAGCTCACCCAACAGGCTCAACGCTAGGCCGCCCCTGCTCTGCCGCCTCCGGCCCCAGTTGACCAGGTCGGAGGTCGGGTAGGACGGGATGCGATCGATCGTGAAGAGACCAGTTTTGAGAGCTCGAGAAGGTTCACACGTGGTACCATGGCCAATAATCGATTGATCCAAGAAGGCCACCTCAGCCCCTAAGCAGCACGACCACCATCTCCGTAAGGATCCCAGGCCTCGGTGTTTGAATGACTCAGGCACCACAGGGAAGCGTGTAGAAATCGCCAGCATAGGGCTGGTGATCATGCCGAGGGTGAAGTATCCTATAAGGTCGAACTGCCTGAAGATACAAATAGTCACCAGTTTCGAGCGCTGTAGCACCAAATCGATGAGATCCGGAACAACCGCTTTGGCCTAGACGAGGCGGGAGCCTTAGATCCACCCTTCCCAGACACCATCATGCGGGCTCCTATGCCGCCTAAGTTTAAAGTCTCACAGATCAAAGCCTATGACGGAACGACGGATGCGAACGAGCATGTCGAACTATTTCGAGGACACATGCTCCTCCGAAATGCCAGCGACGCAACGATATGCAAAGCCTTTTCATTGACGCTGACTGGACCTGCTCAGCAATGGTTTCGAAGGCTCAAGCCATCCTCGATCTCTTCTTTTCGACAACTAGCGGAGGCCTTTTCGTTGGCATTTTCTACAACAAAAACGTGGCGGAAAGAGATTACATATCTGTATACTGTCAAGCAAAGGGACGACAATGTCTGAGATTACATTAACCGGTTTACTCAGGCAGCTCTAGAGGTCAAGCACGTTGAAGATGAGACCCTCAAACACATATTTGTAGGGGGCCTCCGAGATGAAAAGCTGACCTGGTTGTTGGCATTCGAGCAGCCGAACACGTTTTCTCAAATGCTTGGCTACGCCCAGAGGTACGCCGCGTCGCTGAATACATGAAAAGTCATAGGGAAGAGGCTGGCCCAAGCGGAACGAAGAAAGATAAGAAAAAGAAGGTGCCAGAGCAGAACTCTGTCAAGCAAAGCAAGAAGCATAAGAAGTAGAAGTCCGAGAAGCCAAAAGGGCCAACTGGTAAGTTTCAAAGCTACACACCTTTGGTGGTGAACATCAACGAGGTGCTCACGCAGGTAGTTACCAGGAACCTGCTGGTACCACCGCCCAAGCTTAGGGGTAGCAAATCGAAGCGGGATCAAGCGAGGTATTGCGAGTTTCATAAGGATGTGGGTCACAACACCCGCGAGTGCATCCAATAAAGGACCAAATTGAAAGGCTTGTCCGAGAAGGTCATTTAAGAGAATTATTGAGCAAGTTACAACCCTGGGTACTACCTCCGGGACAAACAATCTATCGAGCTGAGACGTACTAAACCGCTCGCGAACCGACGCTGGAAACACCTCGGAACCCCCTAACATCGTCCATACGATCTTCGGTGGACCTATCACCAGGGACACGTTGAGTGGGCAACGATCGTACGTTAGAGAAGCTCGGCTGATCGAACAAGGCGAATTCATAAACATGTCCACGCATGTTAATAAGATATGCCGCCAAAAGGATATCCCGATAACGTTCACCGAGGAGGAAGCGGACCAGCTGATCCATTCGCATAATGACGCTCTCGTGTGTGAGCTGCCCATCGCCAACAATGTAGTGCGGTAGGTTTTGATTGACAACGGCAGCTCGCTGACATCCTCTTTAAACTCTGAATCACTCGGGTCGTCGACTTTTTAGTCATCAACAAGTCATCTCAGTACAATATCATCATCGACCACCCGACTCTAAATGCTTTGAAGGCCATGGTCTCCACGTATCACCTGGCCATGAAGTTTTCGACGCAAGACGGGGTCGGAGTAATCCGCTCATCCCAGAAGGATTCCTGAGCCTACCACGCCAATGTCGTAAGGTCTGCGACAGCTCAGCATCTAAACGTCTCGACAATATATTCGGTCGACTAGGTGACTCCACCCGTTGACCCGGCGCCCAAGATGCTATTTGATCTCGACCCCAGATTGCCCGAGAAAGAGGTGAGGGCTACCTTGGTTGAGGACTTGGTGTCATTCCCCTTAGACCCTACGAGGTCTGAATGTATCGTCTAACTCGGATCCCAACTGAGACCTGAGGTCTGGGCAGACCTGGAAAGTCTTCTTACTGAATATCAGGATGTGTTTGCGTAGTCCCATGAAGACATGCCAGGCATCGACCCGAGTGTGATCAGTCATCGGCTTAACGTCTGATCCAACCACAGGCCGGTGATACATAAGAGAAGAGCTTTCAACCCGAAAAGATACTCTGCTATAAATAAAGAGGTCTAAAAGCTCCTTAAGGCCGATTTCATCAAGGAGGTTAAATATCCAAAGTGGTTAGTGAACGTTGTCCTTGTCAAAAAAGCGAACGGCAAATGGCGGGTCTGTATCGATTATACCAACCTTAACAAGGCCTGCCCAAAGGATTGTTTTCCACTTCCTCGGATAGATCAGCTCGTCGATGCCACTGTCGGCCACGAGCTCTTGAGCTTCATGGATGCCTACTCTAGGTACAATCAGATAAGAATGGCCGAGGACGATCAAGCAAAAACAGCTTTTGTTACCAACCAGGGCCTATACTGCTACGTGGTGATGCCTTTTGGGCTAAAGAATGCCGGGGCTACATATCAGCCTCTTATCAACAAAATGTTTGCTTGGCTGATCGACAAAACGATAGAGGTCTACGAGGATGACATGCTAGTAAAATCTATCCGAGCAGAAGACCACGTGGCCAATCTCTGAGCAAGCTTTGATATTCTCCGAGAATATGGAATGAAACTTAACCCGACAAAGTGTGCGTTTGGTGTAAGCTCGTGTAAATTCCTTAGATTTTTGGTCAACCAACAGGGCATCGAGGTCAACCCAGCAAAGGTCCAGGCAATTATTGACATGCATTCTCCTCAGACCGTAAAAGATGTTCAGCGGCTGACCGACATGGTAGCTGCCCTTTCAAGGTTCGTCTCCCAGGCTATCGACAAGTGCCACCCATTTTTTAAGGCACTCAAAGGGAGGTTTGAATGGAGCATGGACTGTGAGGAAGCTTTTCAAGACCTTAAGATGTACTTAGCCACACCCCCGCTCCTATCCAAACCTTTGCCCAGCGAGGTTTTGACTGCCTACCAAGCCGTGTCTGAGAAAGCTGTTAGCTCGGTCTTAGTCCGAGACGAGGACGGAACCCAAAAGCCTGTCTATCATACCAGCCATGCGTTCTAGGGCACCGAGGAATGATACCCGCCCCTCAAGAAGTTGGCCTTTACCCTAATTACTTCAGTTTGCAAGTTGAGGTTGTACTTTCAAGGCCACACCATAAAGGTCCTGACTAAGTTTTCACTCCGACAAGTGCTACAGAGCCCGAAGATATCGGGCCGTATGGCCAAATGGTCAGTAGAGCTCGGCCAATACGATGTGAACTTTGTTCCAAGGATGGCCATCAAAGCCCAAGCCCTGGCGGACTTCATCGCTGAGTTCACGGATGATGAACAGGCCATGCCGCTAGCCGAGAAGTCTCCCATTAAAGTGCCAGATGCACCCAACTACAACGAGGATAGCACTACTTCAGAATCAGAATGGAGGCTTTACGTCGACGGATCCTCATGTATCGATGAGTCAGGAGTAGGGCTAATTTTAATAAGCCCGGACGGATACAAGGCTATCTACGCTCTTCGATTTGATTTCAAGGCCTCTAACAATGAGGCAGAATACGAGGCACTTCTGGCCAGACTTCGAATCGTTAGAAACCTCAGAGTAGACCGTATAATCATCCACAACGATTCTATACTTGTCGTTCAGCAGGTTACCAGGGGATTCCAGGCCCAAGCAGGCTCAATGGCTACGTACTTACAAGAAGTCAAGCAATTGCTCGGACAATTTAAGTCCTACTCTTTCAAGCAAATACCCTGGTCAGAGAACTTCGAAGCCGATGCCCTTGCTCGGCTAGCCTCGGGCCTTTATGACAGTGACCTTACCTCGGTACCCATTGAAATCCTTGTCGAGCCCAGCATCGTCAAGGAAGTAACAAGTGTAGCCGAGGATCTCAAAATGACTTGGATGGACCCGATCATCCGATACCTGACCGTAGCCGAATTGCCCGATGATCGAGAAGAGGCACGTCGGATATGCAACAGCTCAGGCCCGATATTCGATGATTAGAGGCAAACTGTACTGCCGAGGCTACACCACGCCATGTTTGAAGTGCTTAAGCCCTAGAGAAACTGAGTATCTGATGAGGGAAATCCACGAAGGTTTATGTGGCAACCATTCTAGAGGACGATCTCTGGCCCAAAAGTGTCTTTAGCAAGGCTACTATTGGACAACCATGGAATAAGACTACAAGGATTTTGCTCAAAAATGCCTCAAATGTCAGCAATTCGCGAGAATGCCTGGGTATCATGCCAAGCCCCTTACCCCAGTTACCTCAGCGTGGCCATTCACTAAGTGGGCCATCGACCTGATCGGGCCCCTTCCTCCGGCCCGATCACAATTCAAGTATTGCATCGTGGCCATTAACTATCTCACCAAGTGGATCGAGGTTAAACCGTGAACCAACATGACCGAGGCCAAGTGCACCAGCTTCGTGTGGAAGAACATCATTTGTCTGTTCATGATCCCACACACGATTGTGACCAATAATGCCAAGCAGTTCGAATCTTCAGGTCTTCTCCACCTATGTGAGCAACTCAGCATCCAGAAAGTTTTCTCCTCCCCGAGCTACCCCTAGAGCAACGGCCAGGTGGAGGCAGTGAACAAGACGATCAAAGATAACCTGAAGAAAAAGTTCGAAGGCCTCAAGGGCGCTTGGATTGACAAACTCCCATAAGTACTCTAGGCATACCGCACAACTGCTCAGACAGCAACCAGGGAGACCCTTTTCTCCTTTGTGTACGGGGCAGAGGCTGCCATCCCGGCCGAAGTAGGAATGCCCAGCTTCAGAATTAAGCATTACGAGGAGATCCAGAACGCTGAGAAAATGATGTCCTAGTTTGACCTACTTGAAGAAAAAAGAAACCAGGCAGCGGTACGTAACGCAGCTCGGAGGTCCAGCCGAAAAGCGTCAAGGTCGAAGATTTGGTACTTAAGAAGGTCACGGTTCAGCAGCTTGGTATGGGGTCCTTTGGCCTGAAGTGGGAAGGGCCATATAAGGTCATCGACATCATTAGGCCAGGCACGTATAAGCTGGCTGATATGGAGGAAAACCAGCTTAGTCACCCTTGGAACGCCGAGCACTTGAAAAGATTCTTTTCCTAACATTAAGTCCAGAACCTCCTTTTTGGCCTCTGGCTGGAATTTTTTTGTAACTAGGCATGTCGAATAGGACTGGAATGTAAATACTACACCTTAATACAATGTAAATTTCCTACACCATTTCATTGAGCAATGCGTTTGAAGGAAATACAGACCCGAAGAAGGATGCCATAACTCTAGCCTGGAGGACCAGACAATAACTCCCGACAAGGGAGAGTTATCCTACTAACTAGGCTGGGGGGCTGATCGATACGTTATCGGTTTTAAGTCTGACGCCGCGCAGACCACCCATCAAGTCGCTCGGCACAGCTACGTGCCCAATGAGTTCTAGACTTGCAAAAGTTTTCAAACTTAAGCAAGTCTAGGAGGGCGATAGGGTGAGGGCATCCACACACCGCTGTGCTCTGCCCGACTGAGTAAACGGGGATACCATCCCTGCTCCGATGAACTCGGTAATCATCAAGATAATATACTCGGTCCCGGTTCAAAGTGCCGAAAACAAAAGCTCAGGAAACTATCATCTGGAAATAACCTTTATGAGGAGCATCCAACTTTGGCTTGAATTCTGGTTCAACTTCGAGACCGAGAACTATCGTAACTCGACAAAACGAAGGACTAACTACATTCTTAAGGGACCTGTAACCTAGGAATGCATCTTCCCGAAGACATTTGCACTTGGAAAATATCGAACATGATACACAAAAATCTGAGAAGCAAAAAGTAATAAATTTCATTTATAATACAGGAGAGGTACAATTCACCGGGCACCTCCCGAGCCCAGACAAAAAAAAAAGACAAAGATGATACAAAAATAGCCTAAGCCTGGGTCTCATCCCCAGCTTGGCCATCATCGCCTCCTCCGCCGGCTGTGCACTGCTCGTCCCCGTCGCCATCACCGTCTACTATGACAACCTCCTCACCCTGTTGTTGTTGAGCAGAGCCTTGCTTGGGCTCGAGTATGAGCGACCAGTCAAAGCCTTCAGCCTTGGGGTATTGTTGGATTAGATGATCCTAGAGGTCGGTTATGTCGAAGTAGTAGTAGTCGGCTTACTCCAGAGATGCCTTGAATTCTTCCGCGGCTTACGCCAGGCGACCAGGAAGCTAGTCCAAAAGTTGCTGGTGGTCAGCCTGTAGAGCCGCCAGCTGTACCTGGAGCCGAGCAGCTTCATCCTTTGCCTCCCTCACCGGCCTCCAAGCCTCCTCGACCTCAGCCTCAGCCTTAGCCTTTCGAACTTCCTCCTTGGCTTGAGAAAGAGAGTTCTTAGTTTGGTCTAGCTCGATGTTCTTAGCATCGAGCTTCTTATCCGCGTCCAACTTCTTGAGGAAGGTCTTTTTGTGCATCTCCTTCTCCTTGTGGAGGTCCTTCATCCCGGTCGAGTAGACCATGTGCAAAATGGCACTTGTCTGGGGATAACAAGACTTCAATGCTCGACATGATGATAAAGAAAAAGGGGATTAAAACTTCGGGATGGATGAACACTTATAGTGGCAACGGCGTGGAAAGCCGTATTGCACAGGCTCTGAAAGTCCTCCATTCGGAGGTTCATGAAGAAGTTATCTTGGGGCATCACATCCCTGAGACGCTCCAGGGTGACTCTGCGGTAATCCGGGCGTCTCCTCTGAGGATCTTCCGAAGCCCCTGCTGTCTCCTCGGCCGGCATCTCCTCTAATGAAGCCCTGGTCCGCGGAGGCTGGGGTGGTGGCTCTTGGACTGTAATGGGAATCTGCTTAGGTCAGGGAGGAAGCTTCATCCTCGGAGTCCACTTACGTTTTCTCCCGATGTCCACGACCTTACCTTTATGTTTCTTGAGGCTTTCCATAAGAGCCCGTCTCTCAGCAGCACTGTTCGGCTGTGAAGACATCTCTACAAGCCAAAGATTCCCGAGTTAAAATCAGGTCGGCACAAAACAAACAAGCAACAAAACAAAAAACATGGGACTGACCTCCGATCTAGAGTTGCCGAGACGGGTAAATGAGCTGAATCACGTCCTCGAGGTCCTCGTCTGCCATGGGTGGCCCCGCATCGAAGGAGCCACTCGACGAGTCCTCGAGAATGGACGATGATGGCCCCCTCGTCGGCCACCCGGATCGGGAAGTGCTTGGCCCCGGGATGTCTCCGGCACCGAGCCTTACGACTGTGACCTGCCCAGTAGACCAAGCAGGGTAGACTGATAGGGGATTTATTTCACTGGGTTCCCTAAACCAACCGTAACGAGAAAGAGTTTCCTTCCCGAGAAGGAAGGACTACTGCCTGGTTGCCTTCGGCTTCTAGAACAGGTCTTCTACGGCACTGATCATGCGACTTGGTGCCCAAGGCCTCTTGGACCACACGTGCCATTGTTCGAACATCCTCGACACGTGTTGGTCACCGGGTATGGCCTCACCAGCTCGGGCAAGATAGTTTCTCCTGACGTAGAACCACCCGTACTTCCAAAGTTTGTCGGAGTCGGGGTTGCTTAGAATAAAATCCTTCTTGAAGCCGGTGACATAATTCCATCCGCACTGCCGAGGAAGCTTCTTCATCTTGAACACTCGCTTGAAAGCTTCCAACGGCATCTCGGTGGCCCAATGGTACTTCCATAGCACTTACATCCCGATCAGCGACCTGTAGCTATTCGGGTTTAGCTGGGCTGAGCACATATTAAAGTCGTTGAGTGCCCGGCGTAGAAATGGGTGGAACGAAAGGCGCAGCCCCACCTTAAAGAACTCCGCATAGAGCGTTATACATCCCTCGGGTGGCTCCAGTGGAGAATCATTTTCCTCAGGCAAAAAGAGAATCACGTCGTCCGGGATGTTGAGCTTGGCATGAAGATCCTCTAGCCGAGACTCCATGATAGCGCTGGTATACGCTGCCCCTGAGGTCTGTCCAGGCCGTGTCACCTTATACGCGGTCACCCCCTAGACCTGTGTCATTCAGACCCGCTTGTCCTCTTCCATCTTGGGCTGCCCTGCCTCCTCAACCTCCTCAGCCACCCGTTCCTCTTCGGAAACGTCCACTGCTATTACGCCCTCGACTTGAACTAGGGCTTCGGGATCCCAGCCGGATGTACTTGGGACATCACCTGCCGCATGAAGCTCGGCTCTCTCCCAGGCACTAACTCGGGAGAAACTAGCTGTTGCTGCCCCGGTGTAAGGGTCCTGCTCCCTGCATGGCCTGATCGGCCCCTCCTCATCTAGCAGGTTCAGGAATTCCTGCTCAGGAACAGTTTGGGAGACGACCCTCAGAATTTGTTTGAGCCAACCAGCCCTGTCCCGTTCTGGGGACACACCCTCGATGTCAATGTGATCGATGGACGAGCTGTCCTCCGAACTGCTTTCTGTCCAGGAAACACTTGCGTTTTGCGAGTCAATGACGTCACTCATTTTTAGCACTCCTCGGGAAATTACCTGTTTGGTAGTGGTAGCTTGGAAATTTTAAGTCTTCGGGTATCACTATAGCTCGGCAGCTGAAAACTCTTTGAGTGCAAAAATATGACTTCAGTCGTGTAAAATAAACAAGAATGAAGGCCCTATTTATAGCCGTTTTAGGCGAAAAATATGGGCACAAAAAACAAAGATGCACGATCATTACGCCTATCAGGTGGCGCAGTTGACCGCATAACGACACGTGTCCACCCGTTAATCCGCATGACCTCTCACCTCACCCCTCTTCGGAGTACCGATTGGTCTTCTTTCTTCCAGCCGACCTCACCCACTCGGCATAGTCCACCCAGCCGGATACTGACCAAGTGAACTGGAGGGCTAATGTTGAGGGTGATCTCGACGCCACCGCCGAGGAGACAAACTTCGGTGGTCGGCTAAATAGCTTGACAGAGTCTTCAAGCAGCATGCTATCGACCCCGACGCAACATGCTCACGGTCCGAGGTGCTTCTCAATGCCCCCGAGGCTGGATCCTAAGCAAGATGCCACCTCGGATCACGCACGAGCTCGGGTCGGATTAATCTCACTCACAGGCAAACTACTACTTGCCATTACAGGCTGACACACGGCAAATAACTCACCATTCGATGGAATTTAATCCATCGACGGGGGAACGTGACACTTGTCATGTGCTGCCTGACATGCCTTGATGTGACACTCGAATTGTGGCCAGAACCTGCTTGACACTCGGTCCAAGTAGTAACCTATAAATAGGATGCATTTATTGCATTCTAAAGAGAGAGACTCCTTCCCGCCTAACAAGCTCCCGTTCTCTGCCGAGCAACCCCTGCCTTGAGCATCGGAGAGCCCTTGACCAGAACCTTACTCTCACCTCCAAAGCCCCCCTCCTCTTGTGGCAGGTACGGTGGGCTGGGCAGAGACGAGCCAAGGAAGAGTCAGACCATGTGCAGCTGCACGCGGTGTTGATCCGACGCCGGATCACGGTAAGCATCAACAATCATGTTTTTCTATCATCTATAAATGTTTTCTATGTCTGGGAATTGAGAAAAATAGGTATAGAATGAGATTTCAAGCTTGGGAGGCCAAAACTCAAAATCTAGAACTTTTTAGAATTTTCCAATTTGGCAGGCCAATCTTGAGTATCGACAGGCCGGATTCATGAGTTCGGCAGGCCGGATTCATATCATTGGTAGGCCGAACCTGAGAAAGTTTGGCAGGTTGATTCTATACGGCCGGTGGGTTGAACTGTGTAGGTCGACAAGCCGGTATGGACAGTTTGGCAGGCCGATCGAAGTTTATGAAAAACGATAGTTTTTCACTCGTTTTCACTGTTTTAAACCTAGATGAAGTTTTTAACTTTATAGAATGACTATATGAACTTCAATGGCACACTAAGACACCATGAAATAGCTCAATAACGTAGAATATCCTAAGCTAGATATTGATGGACTTAGTTTATATTTAAGGTTGTACACGGTTCTGTGGAGCTGACATATAGCGGGTCGAGACTACCTGGACTTAGTTTATCACTTATTTTCATTATTGGTTAAATAATGGATGGTCATAATGAACGTAATGAGAACATTCGGTAAAAGAGACATGATAATGATGTAACACCGGACGTGTCGATTAGTACCGTCTGAAATAATAAATAGAGCATGATGCCATGTACAGAGATTGGGTTGTGGGAAGCGCGACCTTGGGAGTAGGTCACGAAACCCAGTTGGGCCACTACGGTGGTGATTATGATGGCTTTGCCAGAAACTAAATAATAAGTCAAATTTACAGATGATTAATGGATTAATGATAAGAATAAGTTTTATAAGTCCATTTACAGTATTTTATAATTTTTATGTTATAACGGATCTAACCTTGATTTAATGTTTCCAAAGCTCAACCCTAGATTAGATTTGGATGAAAAAGAGCAAGATAGTAAGTATGAGTTTAACGAATCTCAATTTATTATTTTTATAACTCTTGTCTATAGTAGAATATTATATTAAATGTTCTACGAACCTTTAGTCCTACAGAGCATTCCGCTCACATTTTCTTTATCTATTTTTAAAACCTTTCCCCTAGGTGGATTGCAGCTTAGGACCGACAGAGAGGCATCAGGGTAACAAGTGAGTCATAGGAATACTGTTTTAGGTTATTATTTCATTTAATTCAAGGCATGTATTATTTTAATATCTATCTCTCGTATTGGGCTGTGATTGTATTATTGTATTATCGATACCATATGTGTACACTAAAGTGGGGACGGTGGGGCCCGGTTTGTGTTTAATTATCCTTAATATTTTATTTTATTTTATGTTCTACTGTTTCAAAATGACGATAAATGTTTTAGAATGTTTTTAAATTATCACTTTTTTTATTAAATAACCCAAATCATTTAATTGATGATTTTAATCAAAATTTGGTTTAATTAATTTAATAAATTCACCACGTAGCTACCCGTACTTCGGGGTGGGGGCGCGACAAGTATAGATAGTCCATTAAAAAGAGTCTCATGAAATCCAAACGTAGTTATTTCTTCCTTTAATTATATATTACAATTATTATAATGAAAACGTGACGGAATTATTTATCTTTCATTTCAAAATTTGCCACCCATTCCTTCCTCGCCTCTCACCTCTCCTCCCCGTTTTTGTAACTTGTGGATGAAAATTGGCATTGCCTTAGATTTTTATTATATATGTATATATTTTCTTACTAGTAAACATGGCATTAGAATTTTGTTGTGTATTCTTATTTCTCAAAATATATATGTATATTCTATTTTCCACTAATTTGTTGAAAAATAGATAGGCGACCTTTTATTGTTGATGGGCCTGGGCCGTGTTGATTGACTTAGGAAGGTTTGGTGAGCCCAGGAAAGCCCGTGAGCGTTCCACATTGCGAAGGAAGTGCAGCAAAAGGAGATGTAGAAAGTCAAAATGGATGGATTCTTAAGAAAGAGAAGACGAATGAAGCAAAAGGCATCTGGAACTGGAAGTTGATTTTGATTGTCAATTGGAACTTAAACGTTTGATTGTGTCGTCTCCATCACTAAAACAACCATATCAAACGTTCATTCAGTTTGTTCTCTTTTTTTTAAATTAAAAACAAAAAAAAACAAAAAAACAAGCTAGATGTCAAAACCGAAAGTCTGGGAATTAACAACAATCCTCTTGGACTTGGCGGTGGTTTTGTTGATCTTATGTTTAGTAGGAACAACAAAAGCAAAATCAACAGGCAACGCCAATCAAACACATCCTCTCGTCTCCCGAATAGCTTTCGGATCATGCGCCAATCAAAGCGCTCCCCAGGTGCCTCTCTTTCTAGTATATTATGTCTGGTCGGGTCCATCCTATCTGCCCGTTTTTGTTTTGAATTGTACCCGTTTTCTGAATAAGTTTGTTATGTCGTTGTATTAGCCTATATGGAATGCAATAGTTGAATATGATCCGCAAGTGTTCATATGGATGGGAGACAACATCTACGGAGACATAAGACTTCCTCTTAGATTGTTGGGGAAACACCGGACGATTGGGCCTTGGAAGAATTCCCCCAGATTCCTTCCCTCTTCCCAACACCAAATGGAGTCCAAATATCTCCAAGCCAAGTCTCTTCCTTCTTACTCTCGTCTTCGTCTCACTGCCAGCATTATTGGCACCTGGGATGACCATGATTATGGCTTGAATGACGCCGGCAAAGAACTCCCTTTCAAAGCCACTAACCAAAGGCTTCTCCTTGACTTCTTGGATGAACCTCTTCATAGTCCTAGGTCTGGCTCTGCCTATCCATTTGATATTTGGATTTTGCTTCTTAATTTATTATCCTTTTCCTTTTCAGGCGCAAGCAAGAAGGTGTGTATGCATCCTATACATTTGGCCCCGCCTCTAAACAAGTGAAGGTTATTCTCTTAGATACAAGATACCACCGAGACCCTCTGTTTAGTGATGGAAGCATCCTGGGGGGTTTGCAGTGGACATGGCTAGAAAAGGAGCTCAACGCTCCACCATCCGCTATTACCATAATCGTCTCCTCTATTCAGGTCTCTTTCTTTTCTTTTATTTATTTGTTTTACTTACTACTCTTACTCTTACTCTTACTCTTACTCTTACTTGTGGCAAAACCAACAAAAGCTCAAAATTTAGCTTCTCAACACAACTTAACAGCTACATCGATGGTCTCCGTGTAGAAGGCTTTTTTTTTTTTCTCTACTTTTATCAAGTAAAAAGAGATTTTAGGGGTTTTAGAAGCTATCCCAACTTGTACCTATGAGTTGGTTGCCAAGCACCTGCAAGCCACGGCAAAGGGGTATTATTATTAAATTAATATTCATGCTGTACGACACTTGTTTGATACTTAAGCTCAGCTATTCGATTCTATCATTCTGCACTGCACTTCTTCATAAGCCTTTTGCGGTCATTTTTAAGACTTTTTATTTTTTGTTGTGGATTTGATGTAATGCATGTGATTTCTAGACTCCTCTTTCAAGTTCATACCATGGATATTTGCTTCGCCTATAATTCAGGTTGTATCAAACCTTTCAGCGACTACTGGTCCATTGTTTTATGTGGAGTCTTGGGGACGTTTTCCAAAGGAAAGGAATCGCCTTTTTAAACTGATAGCAGACAGTAAGGTGATAATTGATGCTCTCAACACATGTTCATGTTTCCCATTTAACTTTTTTTTCCTGCTCTCATTTATTTCGCAATTGTTTTCTTGCTCTACGTTTTTCTCCTTCTCTCAAGCACACATCTTTCTTTATGCACGACGAAACTTCTTCACTGCTGTGGTTTCTACTCCCGCTAAAGTATAGCACACTCTTTGTTGTTACTATGGGGTATCATCTGTTGAACCTCCCCTTTCCTTGTGCAGAGAGATGGGGTCATCTTCATAAGCGGAGATGTTCATTTTGGAGAAATTACCCGATACGACTGTGCCGCTGCTGGATATCCATTGTATGACATTACCTCTAGTGGGCTAACTCAGGCTGTTGAGAGGGCGGTCCCACCACCATTGCATTTCTTGGTGAGATTTGTGGCATGGTTGACTCCGACTACCATGAGAATCATGGACAGAAACTGCAGATATAGTTCATGCTTATTTGGTATGCATGTCAAATTCAATTTCAATTTTAACATAACTAACTCTACCAGAGTGGTATATACACCAACAGTGATCTTCCTGTTATGATGTTTCCCAACTCTAAATTTGCTTTAGGCCAACCAAATTTCGGGACAATTGAAATAGACTGGGCTTCGACTCCTGTGACAGTGAGACTTGAAGTCAGGGACGTCAAAGGATTACCTGTGGCAGGTGTAAACGTATCATTATCAGAATTGCAATCCGGGAATACCAACTCTTCGAACGCCGTAAGGAAATCAGGAGGAATTCAGAGGCACTGCACCCTTGAAGTATCACTTCCGGGGATTGTCAGATACCGTCTAGCCATAATATTTTGTTCTTCTTTAGCTGGTAAGTCATTCCGCAATCCATTCTTGGGTGAAACTATGCGTGCTAGACATAATTGAGTCCGCCGCTGCATGTCTGGTGTTGAAAGGAGCAGAGGGATGTGAATGGAGTTTGATAATTAATTCAATTGGATTTAACTGATAAAACTCCTATTGTTGTTCAATTTTGCAGTGTTGGTTGTTGCTTTTACAGGCGTGATATATGTAGTTGTGAGATTAGCCTGCAGGAGAAAGTGCAAGCGTGATTAACATGCTGACTGAGTGATGGTACATTCTAACTGATTAATTACAAAAACTATTGTCAAACAGCAACATTTTGTTTTTTTAAACGCTCACAAAGCATTGAAGAGAGGAGAAACAAGTTTGTACTCAAAAGTTTTGTAACTTGCTAATCTAAAACCTTTATGTGCTGGTGGTCCCATACAGTTTTTCGTGAAGATTTACCATGGATATCATATAGAATCTTCTTCTGTTTTTATGGTGCTTTTGTGGATTAACATGCGCTAAACTTGATTTGGAATAGGCTTGCTTTGACAATTGATGCATGTTAATCAATGTAAACTATAAAATATATTAGCATTTGTTAAGGCATTTATTTAAAAAAAAAAAAAAGGGGGACTGAAAGAATTGGGGAAAATAGAAATTTTGACGAATGGATCTTGTACGCGGTCCAATGCGATAAAAACAAGAGACTTGAAAGGGAATGTCGCTTTCTATAATTTGAAGAACAAGAAGGTGGCGTGTTCATGTCAAATATATTTTTCCCCTTCAAACAAGTTATACAGGTTGGTTGATGTAAGAAGAATTGAAAAGTGAGGGTTTTCTTTTTTATATTTTATATTTTAAATGAAAGAAATCCTCTTGACATGTTTAGATCCATGTATCTTTTTTCGCTCATTCTCGTTTGTTTGGGAATAAAAATAAAAGGGCATGCTGTTTGTACTTAAGTAAAAAACGACTTGCCGTTTACTGCATTTCCGTTGTGTTATCAAAGCCGATAACTTTTCTTCTTTTTTTTTGTTTTGACGAAAATGAGTTTGTTTTGGCAGAAAATAAGACAATATCACATTGTTAAGTGTGAATTGTGATAGGAGTGTAAGGAAATTATTAGTATAAGATGTGGACCCAAACCTACGCAACTAATGGAGTGAGGTGAAGTCATTCTCAAGAATAATATGTAATTTAAGTAATTGCAAAAGAAAAAAGAAAAGGAAAGAAAGAAGAGGCTTAGAGACAAGCGCGTGTGTTTGGATAATCGGACCCGGATGAGCAGAGATATTGAAGACGCGTAAGCCTAAACAGAATTTCAAAGCTCCAAAGCCAACAACAGTTTAACGAAAGTGAATTTATAATTATTACAGTACACCCAACTCCCTTTCTTTTTTTTTTGTTTCTTTCTTCCCCAAACACCAATATTAAATATTAAATATTAAATATTAAATATTTTGAAGCTGTCAGTCAGTCTGTCTGTCTGTCTGTCCGACAATTGACTTGGCAAAAACCCAACATCATAGAAAAGAGAAGCAGAGCAGATGAGAGAAAGCCCAGTGTTTGAGACGACGACGACGATGATGATGTTAGGATCATATTCATTACTAATACTAGTAGTGGTAATGGATGTGAAAGCCCAGCAAAGCTATGTCAACAACCACCAGCTCGACTGCTACAACCATTACAACACCACCGACGGCTTCGTTTGCGATAACAACAACGACAACAAGAAAAGCAGTTGCCCTTCTTTCCTCACTTTCCGATCTATCCCTCCCTACGACTCCCCTGTCTCCATTTCATATCTCCTCCACTCCGACGCTTCTCTCATCGCCGCCGCCAACAACATCTCCGACGTCGATTTAATCCCTTCCAACAACCTCGTACTCGTTCCCCTCAACTGCTCTTGCACTGGCCATCGCTTCTACCAGCACAACGCCACCTACTCCCTCAAGACTACCTCCGAGACCTACTTCTCCGTCGCCAACAACACCTATCAAGGACTCACCACCTGCCAAGCCCTCATGGCCCAAAACCCTTCTAGTCGGCGATCGAAATCTCTCCGTCGGTTTGTCTCTCCAAATCCCTCTCCGATGTGCTTGCCCTTCTTCCAACCAAACTACTCTCGGCGTCAAGTACCTCCTCACCTACCTCGTCACTTGGCGAGATGACATCTCTTCCATTTCTCGTCGCTTTGCCGTCGACTCCCAAAGCCTTCTCGACGCCAACATGCTGTCCTCGCATGATATTATCTACCCCTTTACGCCTCTTCTGGTGCCGCTTACCTCCGACCCTTCCTCAATTGCCCTCAATCAAGCTCCTTCTCCTCCTCCTCCGCCGCAAACCACCACAACATCCGACGACAAAGAAGCCAAATCTAATTCTAAGAAATGGGTTTTTGTAGGCATCGGCACCGGCGTCACTGTGATACTGCTCCTGGGGATCTCTACTTTCATATTTTGCTTCTTGAGACGGAGAGCAGCAAGGCCGAACGATGCTGAGTATAAAAATAATCCTAACCCCATGACGGTACCAGTCCCGACTTCGTCTGACCGAGACTATTCTTCCCTTCCCGACAGCAAGTCAACATGGTCGGTCTCTTCCCAAGGGATTCAATCGGCGGTAGAATCTCTAACCCTTTATGACATCGAGGAGGTGCAAAGGGCCACGGATTTCTTCAACCAAGCTAACAAGATCCAAGGCTCCGTCTACCGGGGAAGCTTCAAGGGCGACGACGCTGCCATTAAGGTCATGAAAGGGGACGCCTCCTCCGAGATCAACATATTGAAGCGCATCAATCACTCTAACGTGATTAGGCTCTCAGGATTCTGCGTGCACCAAGGAAACACCTACCTTGTCTATGAGTACGCTGTGAATGGCTCTCTCAACCAGTGCCTCCAACTCCAATCTCATTCTACCATTCTGACTTGGAAGCAAAGAGTAGAGATTGCCCATGACGTAGCTGATGCCCTAAATTACTTGCACAACTTTGCAGACCCTCCCTATATCCACAAGAACCTCAAGAGCAGCAACATCCTCTTGGATGGAAACCTGAGAGCCAAGGTGTCCAACTTCGGGCTAGCAAGAAGAGTCGAGAATAGTGAGGGGGAAGGGCTCCAGTTGACAAGGCACGTGGTGGGCACTCATGGATACTTGGCCCCTGAGTACATTGAGAATGGAGTGATAACTCCGAAGATGGATGTTTTTGCATTTGGGGTGGTGATGTTGGAGCTCTTGTCCGGAAAAGAAGCAGCAACAACCAACAAGAACAACAACTATAACAAAGAGGAGTTGCTCTTCGACTCTATAACAAGAGTTTTGCAAGGAGACAATGTGAGGGAGAAGCTTAGAGAATTCATAGATCCTGCGTTGAGACAAAACGACTGTCCCTTGGATTTGGCATTCTCCATGGCCCAATTGGCCAACTCTTGCGTTGCTCCAGACCTCAACTCTCGTCCCGACATTGCTCAAGTCTTCGTAAATCTCTCTAAGATCCGATCCTCGACATGCAACTGGGATCCCTCTGACGAGCTTCAAAATTCCAAGTCTCTCACTCACACCAGATAGGCACTGCATTTATATACATTTTCCCATATGTATGTCAATTTTATATGATAGGCGGTCAATGCTTGCCACCCTTGTTATTCCCCTGAGTGGGAGTTCCAGTTCTCTTTCCACATTGAAATAAAACTTAACATCAACATTATGTTATTTCTTTAAGATTGTCATTCAGTAGCATTATTCTCTAGGCGGCAAACTGTAAGATTCATATTCCAGTTTTTTTTTTTCTTTAAGGTACAACTACCATCCAATAAAAAGGTCAAAACCAATGGCCTAAAATTTCCTCCAAGACTAGACCAACTCGGACAAAGAGATAACAAGTAACTCCTTATGTTGTACAATGGCATGATTTATATACAGTCGCCTACAGTTGGAAAGATTAATCACTTGACAACCTTGGCAGGAGACGATTTGTTACTTGGAGTGTAAGTTTTGAATCACAGTCACAGAGCAACACCAACCTTAAAGACGTATGAAAACACCCCAATGACTAAACAACTTATCTTTCTAGCTTTTGCAAGACCTTCCCATATCTGACACAAGAAGGATTAGTATGAATGGCCCTAAGAACCCATCTCTGTGGTCTCTGACAGCACTCCACATTGGAAGAGTCCGGCCCAGCTCTTGATTGTCTTGCAAGCAAATGCATTTGGAAGAAAAGCTCGGCAGGCCTCATTTCTACAAAGATAAAAACATGATAAGAGCATAACAACCGAATAACAGAACCATATTCATGCAATGTAGATAACAAACACACCTGGTGGCCAAGTAAACCATTACTGACGCAGGTTATTCTCCCATTTTTCTTTTGAACCAAGGCTTCCTTCTGCTTGAGCCAATAATGCTGAGATAAAAGGTAGAGGGATTGCAGAAGCTTCTCGAGCTCTCTTCAGACTTCTAATTGTAAGTGACAAAAACTGTGAATCACACCTCCGCCTGGCAAGCTCCAAACAGGTAGCACCTGTACCCATCAATTATCTAATTACTGCAAGAAGCAAATACAGAATATCTAGCATTGTTCGAAATGTGCACAACTATCCATATTTAAACGTCAGACAAGTTCAGTAACATGCATTCAGACAAGAGTACCTAAAGGCCTTACATATGCCTAACCAGAAATGTTATTGATCGTAACGACAAATAACTTCACTAGGATGCCCGTCAGAGACAAAAATTTAGACCAAAATGTTAAAAAACAAATTATCCTAATTACAATATGCTGATCCTAAATACTTCAACCAAAAAGAAAAAACACACTAGACTAGCAGTGCCTACCATGACATAGCTGGAGGCAGCCCTCAGCACTTGCCAATGAACAGGCTCGTCTAAAAAACTCTTATGCTGAAAGGAAGTCTTGCTTCCACACAGAAATCAAACCTTGCACTAGATTGAATACAGCCATCCACGTGCTCGGCTAAGTCTTCCCCTCCATCAAGCAGCCATTGAAATTCAACTCTGAGAGATTTAAATCATTTTGCAAGCCATATTATGATACAATAACTTTTAGACAAACCCAACCAATATGACAGTCTGTCTTCAGCTCCAAACACCTTACATACTCTTTTTGAAGATTGGTAAGATCACCATCTAGTGCATAGGCACGGCATAAAAGCAAGTGCGCAAAAAAGAGATAACCATTGGGAAGCGTAATTAATAAAGCATTTTTGGCATTAGTGATGCAACCATTTTGATTTCCACCTTGCAAACTGAGCTCAGACGCACAAAGTAGAAGTTGAAACTTTTGATATTGATAAGACACGTCTGTCTGAGAAAAACATTCATTGGAAACAGCCACACAAATGAACCGCTCAAGCATGATACATATGCTATGGGGAAACCTCTCTTCTCGTGCTTTCTGGAGTAAATTGAGGATAAGTAAATACCTCAAACTCTGGTTCCATGGTTCTCGACGTAAGCATCTGCACATTGAAAAGAACTATATTAATTGCTTATAAAGAGGATAGTTTATCAAGAAGACAATCAAGACAACTGAAAGGAAATGACAATTAAATAAAACGTATGCCCGTATGCATACAAAAAGGCATTCTGAGTGTATAATGCGAGTTTCAGCAAGAAGAGTAAACCATCTATATAACTTGGCATCTTACATCACAAAATTAAGAGGAAGGCCAGCGTTTTCTAGAGACAAACCACAAAGAAGGTATGATTAGAGAAACTCATTTTTTGAATCCGGAAAAAATATCCTTTGAAATTTTCATAAACACAAACCAGCTATCGCAATTGAAAATACAAGGTCATAAAAGGGACCAGCCTTCATAAATTCCTTTGAGTGGAAAGCTTAATTTCTTTTTACTTTCTTCAAAATTTCTTAAGGATTTAATAAGCCAAAGCCAAAAGACAAAATTTATTCTGAGACTTTGCCATATGCCTTGCAAATTGATAGTTCAAAATCAGAGGTAAGGGGATGAATGCATTACTTCTGCAGCTGCTGCATAGCTCCATGTTCCTTTAGACATTGATATGTACACGTTGGAAAGGACAACTTTGGATTACTATTTCCTAGTGCATAGCAAGCAACAGATGCAGCACCAAGGATTTCGTATGTTGATTTCAAACCATTCATTAGACCATTGGAAACATCTCCGCAGCAGCACCTAGTTGCAAGATGCAAATCATTCCATTCTTCCCCAGATAACAAGAGATAACCAAGCAGGTTCCTGCAGCAAGTATTGTCAGAAAAAACCTCAAAAACAGAATGAGCAATGAATTGTTAAAGATGTTTAGAGAATATGATTGTTTCTTTGAGGTTTTTTCCAATTTTAATTGCCATTAGTTTTCGTTCTGTCGTGGCTTTTTTGAGAACTCGCAGTAATCTCTTTTTGTATGTTTTTCCTCTTAATAAATTTGTTTTATTTCCCATTGTTCACTCGCTTACTCACAAACACACAAACACACACACACACGCAACAAACGAATGGCACTAATGGCATTTAGAAGCAAGTGAAAAAGTCACAAGCCTCGTACGCATAACTTAAAGAGATGCTAGCTGCCTAGGATATATGAAAGATATGCAACATACTTTCTCATTCAGAATTTTACAAAAATGTTCCAACAGTTAAAAGGAACTATTGCCTTGTAGTAACAGGACATATTCCAGTTTATTGACGAACAGGACCAGACAATGCAACCAAATCGTTTCATGTTTTGATCTTTGCGCTTATTTTTAGATAACAAAGTTTAGCATATAGCAATTAAAAAGGAAATCTACCCATATGTTTAGATAGAGGTTCAACAATTGCAACCATATAGTTAGACTCGGAACAGCTTAGAAATATTATAAGATAAAAGATGCAAGGCTCTAACATAGGCATAATTGAGACATGCGTGTATCATTTCCATGATCAATACCTTAACAGACTATTAGGGTACATATGAAAAGCTTTCCTAAGGTGAGCCACTCCACTTTGAAACGCAAGAGAAGATCCCGACCCATTTTTTACCTGCATAATTGAGAACAAAAAACAATATTCAATCAATTTTCATACCAACTAAACTAAAACATAAAATGTCGATCGAGTGTAAAAAAGCTTGTGATCAACAATTGGAGTAAGAAACTCACTAATTTACCAAGTGCAATTAGAAAGTGCATTCTGCTTATATCTTCAGGAGATTTGAGATGGTAACGGCTGCTTGAAACAACAGACTCAAGTTGATTGCTTCGGTCAAGAGAATGGATGGCAGACACTATAAAACTATTTCTTGAACTCTGAAACTGTTCCTTTGGCACTTTCAGAATACTAGCGATTGCTGAATCTAGACCAGAAATGCAATACAGCAATTGACAAATCAAACTAACAGAGGCAGCTGCAGAAATATGCTCCATACTAGAAACACTAGCAGCAAGATTTTTGGCGACAGCGAGAGCCAAGTTACTTTGACCAAGTTTCCACAAGGATAAAGCATATATTTGCAGGCCTTCTGCATCAAGCAATCCTTAACAATCAACGACTACAATATATTAAACCAGTAAGTGAAGAAAATGAGTTCCAAATTCAATATAACATAACCAAGTAAAACATCTGGATCCAATCAAAAAGAAGACGGGTCATGATGTAGAGAATATCAAAACAAGTAACAGGAATAGCATTAGATGCACAAGGACTCAATTAACGGCCAAATGTCTAATTTTGAGCAAATTAAAGTCATGTGAATTTAAGTCACGTGCTACTCACGACTGTAATTTACTCTAAAAAAACCAAAATAACCATAAACAAATCTAAAACATTTATTCAAAAATAAAAAATAAAAACATGAACCTTCTTTTTTCAAGTTTTCACATTCCCGTATGGCATCTAGAAACTTTCCAGCCTGCACCAAATGAAATATTTTCTTAAGCATGCAAAATAGAGTTGAAACTGGCATTCACACATGTGATATATATATTCTGGGCCCTAAAATTAAATGACAAGCTAGAAAGACAAAATTTTACCTTGCTAAGTGATCTGGCCAAATTAACTGATATATCTCTGATTTGAGATTTTGCAAATTTGGAAGAAGAGTTGGTGACTCTGCATCGTGCTAGCCTATAAGAAGCAGCAGCAGACAGAAAATCGGAACATGCCTCACAAACCAGCCCTTTCAAATTATGGCTTTCGGGATGGCAAGGGGTATGCTCCACGGCCTGCATGATAGCTCCAAAAACCTGCATGTAATAAATAACATCAGCGAATTGAGATTCCTGAACTATGCCCCTTCTTCGTTGTTCTTTCCTTCAAAAAAAAAAAAAAAAAGAACAAACATTAGTTACTAGTATCATCGAAAATTCCTCTTCAATTGTTGAAGTCAAACCCATGGAGATGAAAGATTCCCTGAAACCACAGCGAGCTTAGCAAGACCAATTTGGAATTCTGCAAGCTGCAAGAAATAAACTTTATAAAGGTCTTAGGATTAATATATGAATGAATGAGTAAAACCAAATTTTTTTCTCTTTTTTTTTTTTCTAAATTAAAACCCATGCTTGCTTTCTTATTTACCTAAAATCATAAAAAAAAAAAAAAACCTATAGAGCAAATGAATAAATATATTTACCACTACTTTCTATACGTCATGTCAGAAAGAAAGACACCAAGTAACAGTCACTACTAATATAATCACCACTTTCATGGAAGGCCGTCAGAATCGTCACATAAAAGTAAGGGGGTCCTATTTGGTCCCATTTATGCGACATTACAGTTCTGCTTCCCTACCACATATGTGGTCATGGTGATGCTTAGCAGTACTATGTCAGAGAAGCAAGAGAAGGGGCATAAGAATTACAGGCAAAATTTGCACAGCCCGTAAACAACTCTCAAAAGCCTCATCTGCCGCAGGCTCCCTAACATAAGAAGTGAATCTCCTTGTTAATATGGCCTCAGGTGGCCAATAATTTTTTTAAAAAATCAAACAACTTAAGGACCACATAAGTATTTGCAAAAAGTTTACCCAGCGTGAAAATCAGGTGACATGCCAGCCCAAGGCAATGCAAGTGAAGGATCTATACTTCTTGAGCAATCAAATGCTTGTCTTGCCAATTGCTTCTCATCCTTTCTCCTATAGAGCTGAGAAAGAGCGAAAAAGTAAAACAACACATAACAAAACCTCAATATTTCTTTTAACTTCTGATTTCCACTAAAATTAGAGAAAAATGCAACAGAACCTTTCTTTTAAAAAGAAAAGGTCCTAAAGAAAAAGATGGGATAGTACCTTCCCTAAGTATGCCCAAGCAACAGCTAGAGATATATCCAATTGCAACCCTCGAATCAAAGCATGTTGTTTCAATGCGTTGTAATTAGATAAGTGTCCCAAACCCACCCAGAACTCATAATTTTCAGCTTCAAGTAGCAAGGCCCCTAAGGCCATCTTCTCTGGTAGCTGCCTGGTAAAAGAATGATAAGTCCTTGATAGCAAAATGAAGCAATATTATAGTTTGAAAGGATAGGGAAAAAAAATCACACCAAGCATTTATGTCATGATTAGCGCACTCGGTCAAAGAGCATACAAGATCTGAACTTATCGCAATATCCGTATAGATATTTGCTTGCCATGGTGCCAAGAGCAAAGCTCACTGGTAAGAGATTCTGGCAGAAGTTGCAGCCAAGTAGCAGGTACTTTTCCAGGAAACAATGGAAGAATTAAAGCGTTCAACAGTAAGTTCTAATCCCTGGATCTCTTCCACCCATGGGTAACATTTCGCATATGTGAGCTAGAAAAGGTGAGAATATGTCCAACATTGTCAGTTGATTCACGCCATAATGATCATATTCTGACACAGATATGCAATAGAAAAGACAAGATGAAACTGAATAAGATTTCAAAAGTGTGATATACAGAAGAATAGGTAAGTCTGAAGCATTAGATCAACATACCTGAATATCACCATGCAGCTTCCAAATGCATGATAAATTCCTGGCCAAGTTCGTAGTTTCCTTGGCAATTTTAATATGCACAACTTCAAGGTTGCGGAAGAGGATTGAATTTCCTGACAAGAAAAAGAAAAAGAAAAGAAAAGAAAAAGAAAAAGGGGACAATGACCTCTGACAATGTAGCTCCCCATCGAAATGCTCCCAAATAAATATACTCCTTTGCAAGACCAAGAAGGCCCGAAGCAAGCCCATAGGTTCCAGATACACAATGAGGAGAGATCTCTAGCGCCTGCCGAAACTGCTCAATTCCCTTCAAAGACAAAAACCACTTTATTAGAGTGACATCCTTGGAACAATTAGCGCACTAAACCTCTGACATAATTTCAAGAATCTATGATTGTATTTCACCAGCTATACCGACAGATCTTCATTTTTTTTAATAGTAACATAGCATTAAAAGGATGACTAGAAGAACTAATTGGATCCTACTCTTTAAACTAAATTTAGGGAGATAGTTGATGACTAAAACAAGTATGATGAATGAGAAAGAGAGAACACAGGCGCCACTAAATAAATGCAATCAAGAATTCTTACCTTTCTGAACGAACCAAGCATTAAATAAATGTTTCCACTTTCAACCAAGGCAAAGACCCTCGTGGACTCCAACTCAATGGCTCTTCCATAGAACTGTTAGAATACACTAATAAGTTGCCACTTAATGGAGAAGATGGAAGAAAACAAGATAAATTTATCAACACAAAAGTATCAAATCATGTATCATGGTCTTACACAAATAGTTTGTTAGTTCTCCACACAACGTGACTAATCCCTTCAAAGTAGAGTTTAGAAGGGATTAATTTTGAATCCCTCACTCCTTCCCCTACCAATTCCTTGTTTTAAAAAAGCATAAATTCCAAAATCTACCCAATTATCCTCTAAGCCCACTTCTCCCTCCCCCGTCAAACGAGGCACAAACAAGTAAAATGAGATAGATAATGAAAGAAAAATCAGAGTACCTGGATAGCTGCAGTAAACCTGCCGAGTCGGTGGTAGGTAAGGCCAAGGGTCTAGAAATGAAGAAAGGCCGTTGATCAAAGAGCAACAATACGAATGATGAAATATTGAGTCACAAATATTATCATGAACTATAGTATAGATTGTTAAGTTGTAGTTTTTATATTTGAGTCTGATGATGTGAGTGTATGTAAACATAAATGTATCTTTTAATTTGGTGAAGTGTGGTTTTTGCTTCGTAAAGGAAAAAGAGAAAGAAAGCAGACCTCCCAGAGATCAGGAGAAGTAGGGTAGCCACGAATGGCATGTTGAAGACTCTGGACAGCTTCAGACCAATTTTTTTGATGGACCTGTATGTATGTATGCATGCAAGTGAGTATGTATGTATTCATATTCAGTTCAAGTAAGGATTAATAAAAATTATATTTTGACCCCTACATTTTTCTCAAAAATTATATATTGACCTCATAAATTTTTTAAATTTATATTTTGGCCCCTTGATTTTGATAAAATTATATTCTGACCCCAACATTTTTGAAAAATTACATTTTGACTCATCAAACTTTTAAAATTTACATTTTTACCTCTAATATAATATGTTAGGTTCCAAACACCATATCGTATGGTATTACAATAATACAAGACAATACTATGCCGCCAACTCATGGAATAGAAAATACCAGCAAGTAACCCAATCTGCGAAAAGCCCAAAAGGCCCTGGGCGACTTGTGGGAAGCTTGGCGGCAGACGGCGACCTCCAAAGTGTGGTTTCCTCCGTCGTCCAACAAGTCACACAACGCTTCCTAAAACAATGAAAAGTTACAATTACAATAAGAATTAGAATTAGAGAGACAGAGAGAGAGAAATGTGAAAAGCATGGGCATTAGGGATTAGGCAGGTACCCACCCCGGAATGGGAATCGTTGGGGTCGAGGGAGAGAGATCTCTGGTAGCACTTGATAGCTCTGTCTCTGTTTGTTGTGTTTGCGTAGTAATGGCCAAAGTACCTGAAAACGGCGGCGTTCTGAGGATTCAATCTGGCAGCGGCTGCGAAATGCTCCGTATTTTAGTTATGTCAACCTTTTGCTTTTGCTTTTCCTTTTGTTTGCCACTCTCGTATTTTAGTTTTCAATTGGTCCAGGACCACACAACTTTTGCGAATATTCGCTCTTTAAAACAACAAACAACAGAATTAATTTCTAAAGCCAAATTAATTCACCCAATCGTTGATTGATTTCTTCAAAGGATCTACCAAGATTGCATCTCATTCTCAGGCGTGCTAAGAAGAAATTTGATTTTTTTTTTTTTTGGCTTATAGGGTACAGATTAATTACTTCTGTTACTGTTTACATTTCAACCTGGACCACCCAATTTCATCATTGAATCCCATTAGATTCATTGTCATTCTTTGCCATAATCATAATATGATTATGATGCAAACGCTGGTAAAATATATATATTTTTTACACCATACCCATAATTCTCCAACAACCAAAAAAGAATTGTGAATTCAATTAAAATTAATTTCGAAAAGATTTGACTCCTTGCAACAACTTAAATGGAAACATTTACACATTTCTATAGGAAAATTCTCTGATATGGTAAAAAAAAAATAATTGAAGTGTTTAGAAATTAAGTTCTAATACTAAAAGTTATAACTGTTAGAATGTAAAACACTCACATGTTACAGTATTTAAGTTCAATCTTGGCTGCCAAACACTTTTTATAATAAATCGTTTGTATTGGGCAATTCCAGACCATCAAATGGAAATCTTTGTCACATTTGTGCTGCAATAGTTTTTTTTTTTTTTTCTTAAATGCTATGAATCCTGTGGAAGAGGGAAAGATGAGGGAAAAGGCCCATACTTGGGAGCCAAATCCGCGTGGATGGAGTAGCGAAAGGTTGAAGTGTGAGGGAAGCAGTGAAGGCACTTATTAGGCCTTCCCCTGGAGTTGGAGTTGGAGTTGTAGATGCATGTTTTCCCTTTTTTCAACTTCCGACAACCTTCCCAACTGTCACCTCCTCTATGCTCATGGACATGTCCTTTGCAAAGTAATCCCCCAAACACGGTGCAAAATGAACTAGTGGCTCAGGGTATTCCACGGCCACTCCTGCCTTGAATTTCCTACCTGGGAACAGCGTTAGCAGTTACTGCAACTATTACTTGCTTATGTTTTGAGAATCCCTTTTAAAAGTAGCTTCTTCTTCTTCTTCTTCTTCTTCTTCAAAATGAGTCTTACATTTAGAATTTATCATATATGCATATGAAATATTCTTTGGACATCAAAAAGAGTTACGAAAAACATACCATACCGGAGCTGAGTTGTGAGATTAAATTTCCAAAATGGAGTTCTAAATTACACAAGCATTTATGCAATGTCCGCCTACATTATACACTGCCTGAAAAGACGCATTCAAAATTCAAAATAAGAGACTGTTACGTATGATACAATACCTTTCTTTTTCCTTTAATATGGAGGCACTTTTAACCCGATTGCTGGATCCATATGCTAAGTATGCCTGCATGAAGAGTCTTTACAGGCCATGCCAGAGAACATAGCTAGCATTTATCGAATCAATTAATAACAAATAATCTATGATGAAAATCCATATTTAATTAGCTAGTGCATACTTACATGCATCACCAGAGCATTGTGAATATTGATCCCAAATGCAAGTTTCTCCTCACGCTTCACCTTTCTTGGATCAACCTTTTCAAGATTTTTAACCAATGACCTACGTACATTAATAATACGTCATAAATTAATTACAGCTTTTATCACCCGTAAATTAATTTTAAAAAAGATAAACACATTTTCTGCAACTACTTGGATAAACCACCTGAAATGCTGCAACATTTGAGCAACGTAGTTGAAAGTGTCATTGTCTAAACGTATCTTGAGGACTTGGATCATGGCAGCATACGGTCCGATCTCTCGAGTTCTTCTCCACTTTGTCATTCTCGTCTCTGTTCGAGGATTTTCCAATCAGTCTCCATGGATTCTCCTACTTCTGGTTTTATTCTCTCATCTCCTGAAATGGACTTTTTCTTCACCATTCGGATAGTTCTAGTATGTCTCTGGTTTCTCAACCACTCACTGGTGACAATTATTCATCTTGGAGCCATGCTACGTTGATTGTCATATACATGAAGAACAAATTAAGGTTCATAGATGAATCTATTGTGAAATCTGATGGTTCTAATTTGGTTATGCCGGCTGAGATTTGGCTGGATCTAAGGATCGTTTTTAGCAAAGCAATGGTCCTTGAATCTTCCAATTGTGATGCGAACTAATAGACCTGTCTCAAGATCAACACTCGGTTAGTGTATACTTCACCAAGTTGAAAGCCCTATGGGAAGAATTGAGCAATTACAGATCCATGTATACCCGTGGAAAGTGCACTTGTGGTGGTGTTAAAGAACTGAACAATTACTACCAAATGGAATACATTATGTCATTCCTTATGGGGCTCAATGATTCCTATTCTCAAATTCGAGGTCAACTTCTTCTCATGGATCCTCCTCCAACAATTAACAAGGTTTTTTCATTAATTTCTCAAGAAAAACGTCAGTGCAAAGTGGGATCTCTGTTAGCTTCGTCTAATGATTCAACTAATTCCATGGCATTTGTGGTCAAAGCTGCTAATTCTTCTTAGTTTGGTATTGGTTCCACTTCGAATTTAGGGAACAAAACTCAGAGAAAGGATCGCCCATTTTACATGCATTGCAACTACCATGGTCACACTATCGAAAAGTGTTATAAAATCTATGGATACCCACCCTTTCGGGTTTAGACAAAGACAAAAGGCTCTGTCTTCCAACAATCAGACTGCGGTTGTTAATCAGGTCACTACTCAGTCTTCCAATGGAGACATTGCAGAATGTAATAATAGCAATGCTGGATACTTCATTTAGAATTTGAACTTTGTTCAATATCAACAATTGCTAGCCTTACTATCCAATCATTTGTCCACTTCTGCTCAGGCAAATGATTCATCTGATGCTCCTTCATCATCCTATGTTACAGGTACTTGTCTGTTTGCACCAATAGCTAAAGATTTGTCTTCTTCTCATTTATGGGTCGTGGACTCCAGAGCGTCTAGGCACATATGTTCTAATGCTAATGCCTTTGAATTCTTGAAACAAATCCCAAGTTCTGTGGTAACTTTGCCTAATCGAACCTCTCTTCCTATTAGCTTTAATGGTGATGTTAGACTAAGTACCGATTTGCTACTTCGAGATGTCATTTGTGTTCCACAGTTTGGCTTTAATTTGTTTTCTGTTTTCTGTAAGTGCGCTCACCGGTGATTCTCTGCTTGTGATTAATTTCTTTCCTGGTCATTTCATTATTCAAGAAATGCCCAGCACGAAGATGGTTGGTAGGGGTAGAGTGCTTGACATCAAAGGCAAACATATTGATTTGTTGACTGATTCTATTGTCATACATGCTAATACAGTGTGTGTACAGACTTGGCATAACCGCGTAGGACATTTGTCACATAGGTGTTTGGACCTTTTGAAAGATCAATTACTTTGTCATAATGCTAGTTCTACGGTGAGATCTCCTTGCTACATTTGTCCTTTAGCAAAACAAAGGAAATTAACCTTTGTGTCTCACAATAGTATGTCTTCTTTTCCCTTTGATCTTGTGCATTGTGACATTTGGGGGATCTTATAATTTGTCCTCTAATTCTAGTCACCCTTATTTTGTTACATTGTTTTATGATTGCACTAGGTTCACCTGGGCACTTTTACTTAAACAGAAGTATGATGTTTCTGTTGTTATTCGTAAATTCTTCAACCATGTTACTACTCAATTTGACAACAAAAAAATAGAGTTTAGATCTGACAATGCTAAGGAATTGGCTTTTATTGAATTCTTTAGTGATAAAGGGGTCATTCATCAATTTTCTTGTGTAGAAAGGCCTCAACAGAATTCCACAGTGGAGAGAAAGCATCAACACTTGTTGAATTTGGCTCAGGCTTTATACTTTCAGTCCTGCATTCTCCTTCATTTTTGGACTAATTGTATCCTCACCGTAGTTTTTTTGTGTCAGAAAATAGTATGCGGTAGAAATTAAAAAATTTGTATACCAGATTATTTTCTAAAACACAAGGTTGACACGCTATATGCATAAATTAACCAGATCTTACTAACCTTGTTTGCTGAAGAGATCTTGCAATCGAGGAAAAGAAAAACGTTATAGAACAGCCTCAACTAACTGGTCTTCTTTGCTATTCTTTATCCACAATCGGAGTATGTATGGCATACCTTGTACAACTCTTCTCTTGTGACTCTCCTTCTAACTAATTGAGAAATACCCAGAACTACCATTTGTGATTTGTGAATAATAGCACTTCACGGGAGTTTTAGAGACTCACAGTATAAAGTGCTCACTCTTGATCTCTCAACTGATCTAAATACCCTTTGATTCTCACTCTTATTTATAGAGGTCATCCTCATGGTTGATTATTATCAAATAAGGCCTTAAAATTTTGAATCTGAATCAATATCTGAACAAATCGCGTAAAAACGCGTGATTAGATTATCGTTTGGTCGGTAGGCCAAACTAGTAGATCGGCCTACCGAACTTACTCCATCGGCAAGCCAAACCTAAAGGTCAACCTGTTAAACTTATGATAAATGATCCCTGCGAATCTTTTATTTTCCACTTGAGATTCTTTGGACAAAGCCTTAGTTTTAATTTAAATAACCCAATAGAGAAGTTTTTAGATTAAAACAACTATATCTAGACTATCTCTAGGAAAATAAATATTTAGGATAATTCAACATGTTTATCTTGAATTAATTTTCACATAATTAATTCAACCGATAAACAGACATGAATTATCTCATCCTATCGAATTTCAGTCAATCTAATAATTTAACATAAGTCACCAATTTATTGGAAAAGCACGTGATTTGTTACAGAATTTATTATGAGCTAGCAAAAAGGACCTGATAAACCTATATAGTTCAAGCTCCTAATAATTATGAAACACAATATCTTAGATATACATTTCATAATTATCAACTCTAACGCTACTTCATTAAAAGCTTAGAGCTGCACTCTCAAACAATATAAAATTATGAAGCCTGAATAGCTGAGTATCTATAACATATCATAATGTATCGTATCTCTATAGGATATCCATAATCGACTTAAAGATAAATTCTGTCTTATCTTCCCGATTATTTTTCTCTTACGTTCCATTATCTCACTATCGAAAAACTTACCATCCAAAAACAATATACCATTCGGTTATACCTATATACCCAAATGGTTAAGCACGCCAGTCTTCTAATTATAGGATAACGTATATAAGAGAATATCATCAACTCCTTAAGAGGAGCTATGGATTCTGTATCTATGAATAACAAGTCTACGCTATCAAAAGTCAAGTCTCTAACGTACCGATATACGTACCATTATAAATGTGAATGTCACCCTTTGGTATATTAAAAGACATAAGTTAAGACAACGGGCCCACTATTCATTTCAGGATTAGAATACAACATATATGATCATCTAAAGTGAATTGATTTGTTGAGACAGAATTATTAATCCAAAACAATTACATTTTATGTCCCGATCCAATACATCGTCATCTATGACAATGCACTAATGTTTTCATTTGTGGAGTCCACCTCCGATGTCCAAGGCAAACCATCTCCCTCTAGGGATATAAACAACATAACAATCTTTGCATGAATAAAACGCCCAATTTTATTCCCTTGATTGTAGATATTATAATTTAAACCATTACCTTTAGAATCATATCTTTCGCATAATCTATCCATTATATGCCTGATTCTAAAGGCTTAGATCAACAGTCTTGACTTTTTATTTGCTTATCATATATTCAACAAATATGAACGTAAAGAGGACAACAAATTGGTATATGAATAATAAACTCCTTATTGATAAAAATGTCTCAAAAAAAATATTACATTTTTACTCTTTATGGTATACATGTCTAACATTTTGATTAATTGGACTCCGTCGCATGTGGTTGGAAACAAAACAACTGATGAAACTCTTGTTTAATAAAAAGGTTGATTATACTCATTTTTGCATATTTGGTTGTTTGGTTTTTGCTTTAACTCTTTCGGCACATTGGTCTAAATTTCAGCCTCGAGCACGACCCTATGTGTTCTTTGTATATCCTCCTAAGCATGAAAGCTTTTAAGCTTTATGATATTCATACTAAACAAGTTTTTGTTTCTTGGGATGTTATTTTCCATGAGGATATCTTTCCCTTTCTTTCAGTAACTTCTCTTAATATGTTGGTGGATTCGTTTCTTGATTTTGTGTTGCCTACGAGTTGCAGCTACCTTATAAGACTTTGCATCCTTAGCTTGTTAGTTTAGATTCCATTCCATTTACTGATATGGTTCCTGTTTCTATTAGGCGATCTTCCAGGATCCGCAAGCCACCTTTTTACTTACATGATTTTCATTGCAATTTGGCAACACATGGTTCAAGCACTGATTAGTGCACTTCTTAGACCAAGGTTTTAAATCCACTGTCTCATTGCTCGTCATATGATGGTTTATCACCAGCCTATAAACATTTTGTGTTGAGTGTTTCTTCTCAATATAAGCCTCAATATTATCATCAAGCCATTAAGTTTCCACAATGGCGTGAAGCCATAGGAGCAGAGTTGGCTGCTATGAAACTTAATCAAGCATGGTATGTTGTTCCTTTACCACAAGGAAAACATACCATAGGCTACCGATAGATATTCAAAATCAAATATAAGAATATAAGTCCGATGGTTCAATTGACAGGCATAAATCCCATTTGGTTGCTAAGGGCTACACACAGCATGAAGGGGTAGATTTTGTTGAGAAATTTTCTCCTATGGCTAAGTTGGTGACTTTCAAAGTTTTGTTGGTCCTTGCAGCTTGTCAGAACTAGGACTTATTCCACCTTGATGTGAACAATCTCAATCACTTCTTCAGTTTGGTTTTTAACAATTTAAGAGAGATTTCTCTTCCTTTGTGGCTCTATTAGTGTAGGTTGATGATATTATTATCACTGGTCCTTCCAAACAAACCATTGAATCCTTGAAGCAATTTTCCTCATAACTAGTTCAAACTCAAGGACCTAGTTTCGCTAAGGTACTTCCTTGGGCTTGAGATTGCTCGATCTACTCAGGGAATTGTCTTAAAGAAACAAATACAAGAAGAAGATAGAAGATTAATACTAAAAATACTTACGGGATTAAAATAGGAAGAGAGAGCAGGTGACATGTTGAGTACTATGTTGTTGTTAAGAAAACTATTATCTGCAGCACCACTACTCGAGAGAGAGAGGGAGAAAGAAAGCAAGAAACCATGAAATCAGACAAGCAAAAAGATTCTCTTTCATTTTGAGTTTTGAGTGAAATGCCTCTGATTAATTAGTAATTATTACCTTTGGCAATGACAACGACAAGACGAAGAAGAAGAAGAGGAAGACATTCTCTCCTCCTCCTCCTCCTTTTCTAGTGTCTTGCCTGTTCAATAAAATTTAATAAATAAACTTAAGAAACCATTATTATTCAAAGTAACAACACATAGGATTGACCACTAATGAATGTTTGTATTACTTGGCTAGTGCAAAAGCTTCTGCCTTGTGATCTTGCAATTAAACACATATAGACAGCAACTAAGAATGTGAAGAAGAAGAAGAAGAAGCCACCAACAAGAGTAGAAGGTTGGGCATTAAAAAAAAAAGAAGAAAAACAATCAATCATTGTTAAGCTTTTTTTATAATTTTATTTGTAGAATTAAGAAAGAAAATAAAAAAGTAAAAGAAGAAGAGAGAGAGAGAGGAGGAGCATGTAGGTAACGTTGTTACTTGTTAGTGGCTGGCTAACCCCATCATCCATCACCCATAAATCATCATCCTCTTCCCATGGGTGCCTGCACCTGCAACCTTATTAATATTATTATAATAAATTTAGATTATTATGTACATGCAACCACAATAGTTAGTAATGATAATACACACAAAGCCATCCATTTCTAATTAAATTCACCGCTTTCTTTTTTCTGCTTACATTATGTCATATAATCTTAAAACTCACCATAAAATGCTTAATTAAATAAATAAATATTTCTGTTTTCTATGTCTTAAGGCTTTAGTATTATATTTATTATATTACTGTAAGGAGAGGAGAACATGCAGATAGTTGGCAAACTCAAGTCACAAAGTCAAATATTGCGTGGTTGATGAATAGGGAGAGCAGGGAACTAGCTGTACGTTTATGCAAGCAAACAATGAACATCATCATTAATTGTTTAGCCTACAATATAAGATGGACCTGGATGGACCTTTTTTTTTTTTTTTTTGCTTTGCAGTTTGCTTCTGTTGAATTCGTTAATTCACCACTCACATAGACATTAATAAATTAGTTTAAATTATCGGTTTGAGTTTAGGTTTAAAAACTATAGCATATAAGAGCTTTACATTGTAGTATTTTTCGGTAACATATGAGAACTTTATATTGTCTATAGTTCAAACCATTACTCTTCCAAACATCCTATAAAGTGTATTTCTTGTTTACAGTCCTTCCAAACTCGGACGAATCATGAATATACTATTATATACAGTTCCAAACTCTTAATTAAAACTATATATTTTGGCCCTAACAACTTTGGAAAGCTAAGCCAAATTCACTCTGTAAACAGTAAACACAGCCATTGCTTTCTACAATAGACAAATATCTTCACTTTTCCACTTCAACTGCCCATAATCTCATTTTCTTTTCTCAACACATTTATATAACTTTATACTTGATAGGCCTAAATTGGGCTCTGAGTCAGGGTTGGACCCCTTATATATCCAATCAGAATAACAAAATAATAAACATGGGAAGCCCCGGGAGGCAGGATCAGCGTTCCTTGGTGGGTAGGCTACTAAATGGGCCAGGCCCAGGCTCAGGCTCAGAATTAAATTCACAGAAAGGACCTCTCTGTCTTCATCCTTTGACACCACAATGCATTGCATATAAATTTGTCCCAATCAGACTAATTATTGGATGGATAAAGGAGATGAGCCAACTCCTATTTATCATGTGCTCTCTCACGTCTCAAATTTCCTAATATTATATTATATTCTATTTTCTAATTCTTATAGAAGGCCTTATTAAGTTCTGTTCTTTCATTAAAGTATAACTCCTTAAAAAAATAATAAATAAATTTGAAAAAAACATTAAAAAGGAAAATGATCATCGTCCGAAACTTTAATGGGGAAGATATTAAGCTTGTAAATACACATATGATACTAGTACTACTAACCTAGGACCAAAAGTTGTAAAGTTATTATAGAGCCAATTAATAACAGCAGCAAATAATATTAAAAACGACAATTAACCAAGAGATCATCATACTTATTACATTTGAGGAAATTTATATATAAAGTATACTTTGTATTTTAAATTTATTTAAAAAATGTGATATATATTTAAGTTTCATCGTTTATAGGGGAATATTAAATTCTCATCAAATGTATAACGAAGATCGATTTGACTACTAAAACAACTACAATACACCCTTTTTTTGGTCAAAGCTTGTTTTGGTGACATTTTTATTAAAAAAGTTACGATTTGAATACGATGCTTTGCTGTTGGAGGTGAAAGAGGGGAAAGAATTTTGGGAATTTTTTTTGTCATGCCTTCAAGTGGGGCTTAGACGTCCCTGAGTGCAGGTTACATGTAAGTATGTGATTTAATTGAAAGTTAAACATCATAATTAAAAGCCATAAATGAAAATCTCAAGGGAAAATTACAACTTTAAAAAATTTACGTAAAAATGTAGCTCTATAACTATTAAACTGAGCCACCATTGTTGATGCTTACCGTAGTCCGGCGTAGGATTAACCCTACGTGCGACTGTGCATGGTGTCTAGCTCTTCCCGGCTCGCCTCTGCCCTGTCGGGCGTACCTGCAACTAGAGGAAGGACGCTTCAAAGGTGAGAGAAAGTGTCAGTCAATAGACAGGGGCTCTCCGATCTCAAGGCAGGGTTGCTCGGCAGATGACAAGAGCTTGTTAGGTGGGAAGGAGTCTCTCTCTAGAATGCAATAAATGCATCCTATTTATAGGCTACTACTTGGACCGGGTGTCGGGTGGGTTTTGCCCACAACCCGGGTGTCACTTTAAGGCGTGTTAGCCAGTAGTTGACAAGTGTCACGTCCCTCGTCGATGGATTGGCTTCCATCGGACGGTGAGTTATTTGTCGTTTGTTGGCCTGTGGTGGAGAGTTGCGGCCCACTTTGTGAATGAGAATGACCCGACCCGAGCTGGTGCATAGCCTGAGGTGGCAACCTGCCAGGGGTGCGGCCTTGGGGGCTCTGAGAAGCACCTCGAACAAAGCACAAGTTGTCGTTGGGGTCAGTAGTTTGCTCCCTGGAAGCTCTCCCGAGCTGTTTAGTCGACCACTGAAGTTTGTCTCCTCGACGGTGGCACCGAGCTCACCCTCAACATTAGCCCCCTAGTTCACCTGGTCGGTGTCAGGCCAGGTGGACTACGCCGAGTGGGTGAGATCGGCTAAAAGAAAGAAGACCAAACGACAATCTGAAGAGGGGTGAGACGAAAGGTCGTGCGGATCAACTGGGGGACACGTGTCGCTCCGCGGTCGACTGTGTCGCCTGACAGGCGTAATCATTGAGCCTCTTTGTTTTTTGCACCCAGATTTTTCGTCTGAAATGGCTATAAATAAGGCCTTCTTTTTTGTCAATTTCATACGACTGAAGTCAGATTTCGCACTCGAAGAGTTCTTAGCTGCTGAGCTGTAGTTATTTACCTAAAGACTTTACGTTTTCAAGCTACCATAGCCCGATCAGGTAATTTCTCGAGGTGTACAAAAATGAGTGATGTGTCAGATTCCCAGAACATCGACATTTCCTAGTCGAAAAGCAGCCTAGAGGACAGTTCATCCACCGTTCAGGTTGACGTCGAGAATGTGTCCCCAGAACAGGGCAGGGCCGGTCGACTCAAGCAAATATTAAGGGTCGACTCCCAGACGGTCCCCGAGCAGGAGTTTCTCAACCTGTTGGACGGGGAGAGACCGATTAAGCCGTGCAAGGGTGAGGACCCTTACATCGGGGCGCATCTGTAGGCTCCTCTCGAGTTACTGCCCAGGGGAGAGCGAGCTTTAGGCAACCGGCGATGTTTCGAGCACATCCGGTAGAAATTCTGGGGCCCCGGTCAACGTCGAGGGCATAATCACGATGGACATTTTCGACGAAGAACGGGCGGCTGAGAAGGTAGACGAGGCAGAGCAGCCTGAGATAGAAGAGGATGAACGGGTCCGAATCACCCGGGTTCAGGGGGTGACTGCGTACAGAGTGACCCGACCCATGTAGACCTCAGCAGCGGCCTACACCAGCTCTATAAAGGAGTCCTGGCTAGAGGATCTGCGTGTCGAGTTTAGCATCCCAGATGACGTGATCCTATCGTGCCCGAGGAGAATGATTCGCCACTGGAGCCATCAGAGGGATGCATAACGCTCTATGCCGAGTTTTTCAGGGCTATGTTGCGCCTCTCATTCCATCTATTTCTCCGCTAGGCACTTAATGATTTTAACGTGTGCCCGACACAATTAAACCCAAACAGTTACAAGTCGTTAATCGGGATGTACATATTGTAGAGGTACCACCATGCAACCGAGATGCCGCTGGAAGCATTTAAATAAGTGTACAAAATAAAGAAGCTTCCTCGACAGTCCGGGTGGTATTATGTTATCGGCTTCAGGAAAGACTTCATTCTGGGCAACCCTGACTCGGATAAACTCTGGAAGTACGAGTGGTTCTACATCAGGGGCAATTACCTAGCCTGAGTCGGTGAGGCCGTCCCTGTTGACCAGCATGTGCCGAGGACGTTTGAACAAGGGCACGTGTGGTCTAAGATGCCTTGGGCACCAAGTTATGTGATCAGGACGATTGAATACCTGTTCAAGAAGCTAGAAGTAGCCAAGCAGCAGTCCTTCTTGCTCGGGAAGGAAACCCTTTCCGGTTATGGCTGGTTCGGGGGACTCAGCAGAATAAATCCCCCACCAGTCCACCTTGCTCGATCGACCAGGCAGGTGATAGTCTCTAGGCCAGGCACCGTGGACGTCCCAAGGCCGAGCACTTCCTAATTTGGGTGGCCGACGAGGGAGTCATCATTGTCTAGCTCTAAGGACTCGTCGAGTGGCTCATTCGATGCGGGGCCACTCATGGCAGACGAGGACCTCGAGGACGTGATTCAACTCATTAACCCGTCTCGCTAGCTCCGAATCGGAGGTCTACCCTAAGTTTTTTTTTTTAATATATCTGTGCCGACCTGATTTTGACTTGGGAGATTTTGGTTTGCAGAGATGTCTTCACGGCCGAGAAGTGCTGCTGAGAGACGGGCTTTTATGGAGAGCCTCAGGAAAAAGAAGGGCAAGGCCGTTAAGGTCGAGAAGAAGCGCAAATAAACTCCGAGGACGGAGCTTCCCCCCTGACTTGAGCAAGTACCCGTCACAGTCCAAGAGCCACCACCCCCGACTCTGAGGACCAGGGCATCATCGGAGGAGATACCAGCCGACGACACCACCGTGGTGTCTTCACATGACCCCCAGAGGAGTCGCCCAAACTATCGCCAAATCATCTTAAAGCGTCTCGGGGATGTGATGCCCCAGGAAGACTTCTTGGTGAACCTCCGAGGGGAGGATTTCCAGAGCCTGTCCAACGTGGTTTTTTGCTCGGCCGCCATGGTAAGTGCCGATCCATCTCGAGCTTTGATCCTTTTTACTTTTCATCCTATGGAGCACTTAAGTTTTATTATTCTCAGAGGAGCGCCCTCTTGCATTTGACCTACACATCTGAGCTAAAAGACTTCAACAAGGAGCAAGAGATGCATAAGAAGACCTTCCTTAGCAAGTTAGAGGTTGAAAGGAAGCTCAGTGCCAAGAACATCGAGCTAGACCAAATCAAGAATTCTCTTTCTCAAGCCGAGGAGGAAGCTCGAAAGGCTAAGGAAGACGCCGCTCAGGCCAAGGTGGAGGCTGAAGAGGTTTTGAGGGAGGCCGATGAGGAGAAGGATGAGGCTGCTCAGCTCAAAGGGCAGCTGGTGGCTCTGCAGGCTGAGCTCTAGTGATTTTTGGATGAGCTCCCCAGCCGTCTTACACAAGCCTTGGAGGAATTCAAGGCGTCTCTGGAGTACGCCAACTACTACTACTTCGGCATGACAGATCTCTGGGATCATTTGATCCGGCAGCACCCCAAGGCTGAGGGCTTCGATTGGTCGCTCATTGTCAAGCTGAAGCAAGGCGTCGCTCAGCAACAGCAAGGCAAAGAGGTTGTCAAAGTGGACAGCGATGATGATGGAGACGAGCAGAGTGTTGGCGGTGGTGGAGGTGAGGAAGGAACGGCTGGGGATGGGACCCAGGCCTCTAGGCCATTTTGTTTTGTTTGTTGTTTGTTCGGGCTTCAGAGGTGCTCGATTAATTGTATCTTTCCATCACTATGAATGAAATTTATTTTCTGTGTTCTTTGCCTCTCGGATTTTTATATACCGTGTTTTTGATATTTTCTAAGTGCGATTGTTCTCGGAAAAATGTGTTCATCTTTCAGGGTAAGAGGTTTCTAGGGAACGTAGTTAGGCCTTCATCTGGCCGAGTTAAAATAGATCTCAGTCTCGGAATCAAATTAGGAATTCGGACCAAGTTGGATGCTCCTCGGGAGGGGCATTTCTAGACCGTAGTTTTTCTAAGCTTTCATTTTTTCAATTAAAATTGAGGCCGAGTATATTATCTCGATAACTATCGAGTTCATCCGAGTAGGGATGGCTTCCCTGTTTTCTCAGTTGATCCGAGCAGGGATGGTATCCTCATTTTCTCAGTTGGGCAGAGCACAACGGTGTGTGAATACCCTTACCTTATCGCCCCCTAGACTTGTCCAAGTTTTAGAAAACTTTGCAAGTCTAGAACTCGTCGAGCACGTGGTTGTGCTGAGCGACTCATTGGGTGATCTGTATAGCAACAGACTTAGAATCGATGAGGTACCGATTAGCCTCTCAGTTCGGTTAATTAGGGTGGCTTTCCCTTGTCGGGAGTTGTTGTCAAGTCCTTCGGGCTGGAGTTATGGCATCCCTGTCGGGTCTGTCTATTTTCGTCAAATACATTGTTCAATGGAGTGATGTAGGAAATTTACATTTCATTGATGTGTAGTATTTACATCCCAGCCCTATTCAATAGGCCTAGTTACAAAAGAATTGTGGTTAGAGGTCAAAAAAGGTTTCTGGCTTTGTTCTAGCAAAAGAATCTTTTCAAGAGCTCGGTATTTCAATGATGACCGAGCTGGTTTCCCTCCATGTCGGATAAGTTGTACATGCCTGGTCTAACAATGCTAACGACCTTATACGGTCCGTCCCACTTTAGACCAAAAGAATTCAAACCGGGCTGCTGAACCGTGACCTTCTTTAGTACCAAATCCTTGATTTTGAAGCTTCTCGGTTGGACCCGCTTATTGAAATACCGAGCTACTGCCTGATTCCAGGCTGCATTATGGATTGCTGCCCGTTTTTTTTTTCTTCAAGTAGGTCAAGCTTAGACATCATGATCTCAGCATTCTGCACTTCCTCATAATATTCAATTCTGAAGCTAGGCAGCTCCACCTCGGCTGGGATAACAGCCTCTGCCCTATACACGAGGGAGAACAGGGTTTCCCCGGTAGCTGTCTGGGCAATTGTGCGGTAAGCCTAGAGCACTTGTGGGAGCTCGTCGATCCATGAGCCCTTAAGGCCTTCAAGCTTTTTCTTCAAGTGTCCTTGATTGTTTTGTTTACTGCCTCCACTTGGTCGTTGCTTTGAGGGTAGCTTTGTGAGGAGAAAACTTTCTTGATGTCGAGCTGCTCACACATAAAGTGTGAGATTATTAATATCAGCCTGGCACCTGATCCTTCTATACATGAAGATCCGTCGACATAAAGTCTCCATTCTGGCACCAAGGTGGTGTAATCTTCGCTACAGCTGGGGGCACCTGGCAGTTCTACAGGTGGCTTTTCGGCCAACGGTGTGGCTTGTTCGGCATCCGTGAATTCAGCGATAAAATCTGCAAGAGCTTGGGCTTTGATGGCTGTCCTCGGCACAAAATGCACGTCATACTGACCGAGTTCTACTAACCATTTGGCCATGAGGCTTGATATCTCTAGGCTCTAGAGAACTTGCTGGAGAGGGAACTTGGTCGGGACCTTTATTGTGAGGCCTTGAAAGTATGGTCGTAACTTGTGAGCTGAAGTGATTAAGGCAAAAGCCAACTTCTCGAGTGGGGGATACCACTCTTCGGCACCCTAGAATGCGTGGCTGTATAATAGACTGGCTTTTGAGCTCCGTCTTCATCTCGGACTAGGACCGAGCTTACAGCTTTCTCGGACATGGCTAGATATGCAATTAAAACCTCGTTGGGCAAAGGTTTGGACAAGAGCGGGGGTGTGGCCAAATACTTATTCAGATTTTGAAAAGCTTCCTCACACTCTCTGCTCCACTCAAACCTCCTCTTAAGTGCCTTAAAAATAGATAGCACTTGTTGGTGGCCTGGGAGATAAATCTCAAGAGAGCCGCTATCATGTCGGTGAGCTTTTGCACATCCTTTACAGTCCGAGGAGAATACATGTCGATAATTGCTTGGGCCTTCATCGGGTTTACTTCAATACCCCGTCGGTTGACCAAAAATCTAAGAAATTTGCCCGAGCTTACCCCAAACGCACACTTCGTCGGGTTGAGTTTCATCCCATATTCTCGGAGAATGTCAAAGCTTGCTCGGAGGTCGGTCATGTGGTCGTCTGCTTGGACAGATTTTACTAACATGTCGTCCACGTAAACCTCCATTGTTTTGCCAATCAGCCGACCAAACATCTTGTTGACTAGGCGCTGATAGGTAGCTCCAGCATTCTTCAGTCCGAAGGGCATCACCACGTCGCAGTATAACCCCTGGTCGGCAACAAAAGCTGCCTTTGGTTGATCCTCATTGGCCATCCTTATCTAGTTATACCCGGAATAAGCATCCATGAAGCTCAGCAGTTTGTGGCCGGCAGTAGCATCGACGAGCTGGTCTATCCGGGGAAGTAGAAAGCAATCTTCCGGGCAAGCCTTGTTTAGATCGGTATAATCAATGCAGACCCACCATTTGCCGTTCATCTTTTTGACGAGGACGACGTTTGCCAACCATTCTGGATACCTGACCTCTCTGATGAATCCCGCCTTGAGGAGCTTTCAGACCTCTTCATTTATAGCAGCATACCTTTCTGGATTAAAAGCTCTCCTCTTTTGTATCACTGGCTTGTGGCCCGGTTGGACGTTGAGCCGATGACAAATTACGCTCGAATCTATGTCGGGCATATCTTTATAGGACCACACGAATACATCCCGATACTCGGTGAGAAGCCCCTCCAGGTCTGCCCGGATCTCAGGTCTCAATTAGGATCCGAGTTGGACGGTGCATTTAGGCCTTGCAGGGTCTAAAGAGAACGGCACCAGGTCTTCGACCGAGGTGGCTCTTACCTCTTCCTCGGGCAGTCGGGGGTCAAGATCAGAAGCATCTTGGGCGCCGGGTCAGTAGGTAGATCTGCCTCGTCGACCGCATAGATAGCTGAGACACTTAGATGCTGAGCTGTCGTGGCCCTTACGACATTGGCGTAACAAGCTTGGGAATCCTTCTGGAATGAGCGAATTACTCTAACTCCATTCTCTGTTGGAAACTTTATGGCTAGGTGATATGTAGAGACCACGTCCTTTAATGCGTTCAGTGTCGGGCAGCCGATTATGATGTTGTGCTGAGAGGGCTTGTCGACGACTAAAATGTCAATGACTCAAGTAATCTGAGCAGCTCCTTCTCCGAAAGTCACGGGCAGGCTGAACTTTCTTACTGCTCGGACGCATTCTCCCGTGAAGCTGTAAAGTGGGGTCTGGACCGAAACCAAGGTGGCATTGCTGATCCTTAGCTTATCAAAAGCTTGCTTGAAGAGGATATCGATCTAGCTTCCATTATTAATAAGCACTTGTCGCACTATTTTGTTGGCGATATGCAGTTTGCACACAAGTGAGTCGTTGTATGGATGAATCAGCTTGTCCGCTTCCTCCTCGGTGAATGTGATTGGAGCATCTTGTTGGCAGCATATTTTGTTGACATGTTCGGACATGTTTATGAACTCGTCTCGCTCAATCAGCCGAGCTTCTCTGACGTACGACTACCGCCCACTCGACTGTGTCCCCGATGACAGGCCCGCCGAAGATCGTGTGAACGTTTGGGGGTTCTGAGGTGTTTCCAGCGTTGGTTCATGAGCGGTTCGGTACATCTTGGCTCAGCGGATCGTTTCTTCCCGAGGTAGAGCCTGGGGTTATGACTCGCTCAACAAATTCTCGTAAATGTCCTTCCTGGACTAGTTTTTCAATTTAGATGAGACTGTAAAAGTGTATATTTTACAAGGCTTGAATTAATTATTTATACTTTTATTTCTCATTAAATCCTCTAATTAATAGCAATTTTGTATTAAATATTGTTTTCATATCTTAGTGTGTAAATGTGTTTAAAAATGTATTTTTAGTATGTTTTTATGTTAAATAATATTTTTAGTAATTTTTAGAGTCATTTTGGTGTGTTAAATGTGTGTTTAGTTTGTAAATAGTTAAAACCATAAAAGTAATGCGGTTATTTTATTTTGAGTTTTAGTGTGTTTTAAGTTTGTAAATATGTCTTATTATATTTTTAGTAATTTTTAAAAATATTTCCAAGCCATAAAAATTATATCTGTGCTAAACCATAATTGACTGAAAATTTTAAGAGTTTTTATTTATTTTTGTGTGTTTTAATACAAAATAAATATTTTTAATATTTTCGTAAATATTATGTTTATAAAATAATTAACTTTAGTGTGTTTGTGATTTTTAGATTTGAAATCTGAAAGAAAAACAGAGCAAAACGACACCAAAACGGATAAAATCAGACATCAAATGCATCAAAAATAATAAAAAAATTGAATTCAGCTAATGGGGGACACGTGGCGAGTTTCTAACCGTTGGATCCACTGCCAAATCAATCTCAGTCCATCTGCATGTATTATGTCATCAGCTGCGTCAGCATGCATCATTAGTGTGGTCCACGTGGCTAACTGCAATTGGAGCGTGCATAACCCGCGTCGACAAAGTCCACACGCGTCAGAGAGAATCTCAGAACACGTTGAATTCTGTGCGATCATTCACACTGAAGCCGTCTTTGCAGCAGTTGGATTTGCTGACTTTGACCGATCTAATGGTTAGATTGTGTGGGTCACGTGGCCTTCATTGGGCCCATTTTATTCAGCGAATTTTGGCCTTTGGATCATAAAATGAACTGACTAGATTGCACTGTTTCAGTGCTTCCATGGACCGCGAAGCAGAGAATCACTGTTTCAGTGCTTCCATGGACCACGAAGCAGAGAATCACAAATGAATTCTTGCATACTAACGAAGGGCCAGCGCGAAGAAGAAAAGGAGGAGAAAAAGGATCAACATGATCCGAATTTGTCAACTTTCAACAGAAAAATAATAATAATTACAAACGGTAAGTAGTAATTTTAAGCTCCTATAAATACTGAGGCATTTGCCTCAGTTGAAGCATCCCTTCGGGCCTTTGGCCCTCTTTCCCATTCTTTTTCTTTCTGCTGAGTTAGACTCAGCAGTATCTTCTTAGGTAAAAAAATAATAATAAAATAATTCTTAAATTAGTATAGAGTGTCTGGTGAGGCAGAGAGATGATCTTGTATGCATAGTATTCTGGTATGGATTTTACTCTATATCTGTTTTGTAATGCTTCTATTTTGTGGAATAAATTATATCTTTATGTTTTTAATAATTATTATTAATATTGTTATGCTGTCTAATTCTTGCATAAATTCTTGCATATATTATTAATATTGTGGATTTAATTGTGTTGCATAATTAATATTAATAATACTGAAGTCATGCTCGTTTATCAAGTTGAGTTTCTGTTGCATTATAGACATAGACTGGCACAGTAAATGCTTGATAATTCTTGATTTATTGTAGACAGAGAATGGCATAGTGTATTCTTAAACAATTAATAAGTCGAGGTGCTGCCGAAATTAACGCAATAATTTATTCCATAAAAATATATTAATTTTAATTTGTTATTATTTTTTTATCTTAAAATTATGTTAATTATAATTGAGTGACAGCGGTTATAATTTTCATAATTAGTGCACTAAATCATTAGTGAGAGATGATTATTTTGCTAGTTTTTGTATGAAAACCCTTACTGCATTATAGCTTGCTATATTGTCGCTCTCGGTTAACCTATATAATTAGTAAAAAGTGCTTGCAATTGACGAGAAAATATAATTATTAATTAGAGTTAAAATTTCATATCAGTTGCAAAACATACAAGCGATTCTCAAAGCTCCACCGTTTTAATTTTATGCTTTAAATTTTGAATTAAATCAAATAAAAATGACAAAAATATTTATTTCATTTTACACTTTGATTTGAAAAGTGCTTGCCTTTTTAAACGTTTATTTTTATCAATTTGTCGAGTTACAAATTTTCACCTCCTTGTGGATACGATAACTTTTCTATACTACAAACGTCCGCCGTTTAAAGAAACACATTTTGGGTGTAACCAGGTCCTTCAGCTGTATGCATTCGCGAGTGTTGTGTTCCACGTCCTTGTGGAACTCGTAGTACCTCGCTTGATCCTGCTTCACTTTGTTGCCCCTAAGCTTGGGCGATGACACTAATAGATTCCTGCTACTTACTTGGGTGAGCACCTCGTCGATGGTCGCTACTAACGGCGTGCAGCTTTAGAACTTGCCGGCCGGTATCTTTGGCTTCTCGGGTTTCTTTTCCTTCTTTTGCTTCTTGTTCTGCTCGGCATTATTTTGCTCTGGCGCCTTCTTTTGCTTTTTGTCCTTCTTGGTCCCGCTAGGGTCGGCCACCTCCTTGCGGCTTTTCATGTACTCTGTAGCATCGGCATACCTCTAGGCGTAGCCGAGCATCTATGAAAACGTGCTCGGCTGCTCGAAGGCCAACGACCAGGTTAGTTTTTTGTCTCAGGAGGCCCCCTACAAAAATGTGCTTGAGGGTCTCGTCTTTGATGTGTTTGACCTCCAGAGTTGCCCAGATAAACCGATTAATTTAGTCTCAGACATTGCCGTCCCCTTGCTTGACGGTATATAGATATGTAATCTATTTTCTCTGCATTTTTGTCATAGAGAAGGCTGCCGAGAAGGGGTCAGCAAGCTACTGAAAAGAAGAGATAGAGGATGGTTCAAGTCTTCGAAACCATTGCCGAGCAAGTCCAGTTAGGGTCAATGAAAAGACCTTGCACATTGCCGCGTCGTTGGCATTCTGGATGAGCATGTGTCTTCAGAATAGTTCAACATGTTCGTCCACATCTAGTTGTCCCACATAGGTCTTGATTTGCGAGACCTTGAATTTAGGCGGCATAGGGGCTCGCATTATGGTGTCTGGAAACGACGGATCCAAGGCTCCCACTTTATCTAGGCCAAAGCGGTTGTTTCGAATTTTGTCGATTTGGCACTGTAACGCCTGGAACTGGCGACTGTTCGTGTCTTCGGGTAGTTCGACCCTATAGGGTGCTCCGCCTTCCACGCGATCAGCTGCTCCGGGCTGGCGATTTTAACGCGCTTCTCCCTGGCGTCCTAGTAGGTCAAATACTGATGCTCGGGAACCTTGGGGTGACGAAACCCGTGCTGCTTGAGGGCCGAGACGACCTTCTTTGACTAGTCTATTATTGGCCGAGGTACCACGTGTGGAGCCTCTTGAGCGCTCGGAGTCGGCTTCTTCACGGTCGACCTATCCCGTCCTGCCTGACCTCCAGCCTGGTCAGCCGGGGCTGGAGGTAGTAGAGCATGTGCGGCCTGACGCTGCGCCTGCTGCCCGAGCTGCTGAGTTAAGATCCGAACTGCATTTGTAAGCTCTCAGATTGGGTCCTGAGCAACTGGGTCCTCTGCGTGTTTGGCCTTGGCTGTGCTTCCTTGTCCCCCGGACCGAGACCTTGTGGCCCGGGGGCGGTCCCTAGGCCTTCCTGGATTCTGTTACCTATTTCTTGCATCTCTCGACCCCTCTTGTCGGGCAGCATCGTCTCTGGTATTTCCTCGAGTTACCATATCGGTTCTCGAAGGTAAGGTGGCTGGTGTGAGTGAAGGCGTAGGCGCCCTCCTTCTAGCGCCAAAATGTTGATGCTTACCATAGTCCGGCGTCAGATCAACACCACGTGCAGCTGCACATGGTGTGTAGCTATTCCCGGCTCGCCTCTGCCCGGTCAAGCGTACCTGCAACAAGAGGAGGGATGCTTCAGAGGTGAGAGAAAGTGTCAGTCAATAGACAGGGGCTCTCTGATACTCAAGGCAGGGTTGCTCAGCGGAGGACAAGAGCTTGTTAGGTGGGAATGAGTCTCTCTCTAGAATGCAATAAATGCATCCTATTTATAGGCTACTACTTGGACCGGGTGTCAGGTGGGTTTTGTCCACAATCCAGGTGTCACATCAAGGCGTGTCAGCCAGTAGGTGACAAGTGTCACGTCCATCGTCAATGGATTGGCTTCTATTAGACGGTGAGTTATTTGCCGTTTGTTGGCCTGTGGTGGCGAGTTACGGCCCACTTTGTGAATGAGAATGACCCGACCCGAGCTGATGCATAGCCTAAGGTGGCAACCTGCCAGAGGTGCGGCCCTGGGGGCTCTGAGAAGTACCTCGGCCAAAGCTGCACGTTATCGTCGGGGTCAGTAGTTCGCTTCCTGGAAGCTCTCCCGAGCTGTTTAGCCAACCACCGAAGTTTGTCTTCTCGACGGTGACGCCGAGCTCACCCTCAACAACCATTATACAGATATATCATATATTAATGATGACTAAATAGGTGGTAGAGACGTGGATGCATCTGGTGCCCTCGTTCACCAGATAGATTTGACTATACTTTACTAATTAAAAGATAATAGAAAGGGATGAGCACAAACAATGATGTCCATTAGAAAAATCATCACCCTCACATGGCTATTTTCAAAAGTATTAATAAGAAAAAAAAATCTTATCTCTTAATATATAATTGTAGTGTACGTCTTTTAAATAAAATAAAATAAAACCGAAGAAACAAAACAAAGCAAAAGGAACAAGAAAGAGGAGATCACAGACCAAGTGGGAAAAGAATGACCTATAATTTCTTTTAACCAAGAAGAGGACAAATAGTCCACGTGCATTACATATGCTATATAAATATATATAGATATATGTGTGTGTGTATAAATTTGAAGCAGAGAAGAGAAAAAAAAAAAACACAACAAAAAAAAGGAAGGTCAAATCTCAATAGTAGATCCCTTTGCGGTCGGTTGAGGCAGCTCGTGTGCATGTCTACATCTGTGCAACTCATGTATAGAATATAAATTCTCCAATTGGCTATATTCTTGTTTTGTTTTTTTGGTATTTGTTTTGTTGCTGTTGTCAGGCTCTTCATTTGTGCACCTAAAGAGCAAATTTATTAGCATAGACATTTGATATGTGGAAGCCAAGAGAAACTCAGAAAATTTGAAGGAAATTAGTGGGACTCCTTTGTCTGAGACACTGGCTAGGACAAATCACAATTAGCTGGAATTTACCACCTCATTAATTAGAGAAATTATTCAGTAAATGTATACATGAAATCTAGTCAACCGTCAATCGATTAATTAATTACTTGATTAATATATATATATATATAATGGTAGGTAGCTTGGCCAATCTACTTGTGATGCATATGCATCCATTAAGAGTACGTAAACCTTACTAAATATGCATTTGTGCCTGGGTTTTTAGTTTTGTGAATATGTATGTATACATACACAATTGTATGGAGAAAAGAAACATCTAGCAATTTATCGAACAGCTCAGCTTATGGGTATTGGTTTTGTTTTGTTAGCAGCCGTTAGTTGTTGTAGGCCATCATTTATATAAAATCTATCTTTGAATCGGTACTTTTCAAATTTGTTGGCCAACGCATACATGTTTGCCTAAAAGATATTGGTCGATTACATCAGGCCATGCCATCAAAAAAATAAAAAAAATAAAAAATAAAAAAAATAAAAAAGGTCAGGCCATTCCTCTCTCACACTAAACGGCAAAACAGCAGTCAAACCAATTAATCAATAACTATAATTGTATTTTTGATGGAAAAGCCTTTACCACCCACCACACCCATCACTATCCGGCCCGGCTCTGCTCACACATGACGTAAATCATAAATATATTATATATACATATATCATATATGTTATGTCTCGCCAATCCAATTTAAATAATAAAAAAACTTTGTTTTTCTTCGTATACGAATCCATATATTTATTTAATTTACTTCAAGTGTAAGCAATACTTAAATTCAGCTACTATCATTGTTCTTTATATAAAAGGAAAAAAAGGTTTTTTGAGATGCAAAAACTATAAGAGAGAAGATATCCAATTTGTTATTAATCAAACTGAATAATAACATGACTAATTAATCAAGCATTGCTTCAAAGACTCGGTTAATTAACGTGGATTAAATCTTTGCTTTATTATGACTTGAAACATATGTATATCATGTGTGCGCGTGCCCCTTTCTCTCTATTGATAATTTGATGTGTTTTATTAATAAAGGGTCTCTCTCCAGTTATGCGCCTTTAATTAAAATAATAAGATTTAACTTATATGTCATCTTTTTATATTCTTCAATAATACTATATTGTTCAATTAAAATATGATGTTGTTAAAATATTTTAATAGAAAATATTTTAATTAATATGGCATGATATTATTGAGATAATATCATGTTAATGTTAATTAAAATATCATATTATTAAAAATTAAAATATCATATTATTAAAAATATTTTAATTGATCTATGATATCATTGATTGATACAAAAGGGCAATGAAAAAGACAATTTAGAATAATGCTTACGCATATTAGGTCCTGTCGATAGTAAACATAATATGAGCATATAACAGTCCAAATTATCCCAAAAAAAAAAAAAAAAAGCAAAACAACACAAAAAGCTCAGGCATTCGACTTTCGGAAATTAAAGATATAGAGTGAGGTAAAGAAGCGTTTGGAGAAATAGCACCACTACCAATATTTACTACTACCAATTATGGAATGGACCCTACTTATACATATATAATACAAGTACGTATATATATGTAGATATTCCTATTTTTCTAGCTAGCTCGACATGATATAATACAATAATAATAATAATAATAATAATAAAGCCTGCCGATATGGGATATATAGATAATATGTCATTCGACAACGCGAATGTATTACACTGCCAGGTATTGATAATGTTCTTTGCAGTACCCCACTAAGATATGTATATATATATATAGATATGAGAGATGTGAATTGGGTTGCGATGGGATTGGGAGGGGATGAGGTTATGAAGAGCGAAGTAGAAAAATACTGAGGTGCTGGGCGGAGGAGGTACCAGTGGGGTTGATCATGTGAAATGACTCGGAATCAGGGGACCCAATCACACGCTCGAAGGTAGCTCGCATGTACATGAGGTCGCCGTCGGGGAGAACTCCAGCGCCCACCGACACTGATTGCATCTGCTTAAGCACCGCCGAGTCAGACACAGACATCTGCCGGCTCACCGCAAACCCCACCTTACGCCCGTTGCAGTACATGGACCACAACGGCACTTGAAACAGCGAGCTGCTGCTATTACAACTAGACGTAGTAGAGGATGAATTATAATAATAATTAGAAGAGCACTCAAGGGCTATGCGGAGGAGGCCGCACTGCATCTCTCGAGCTAAATAGGCGGTCGGCACCGCGAACTCCAGCAGGAGGAGAGGGCAACTGCGAGTGTCTTCTTGGAGACAAAACGAGACACGACCCTTCCTCTGTCCAAAGAATGTACCCGTCAACCTCATTAGCCTCACCGGGGGCGGTGGCGGCGGCTGTGGCTGTGGCGTTGTCGTTTCGCTGTCGGTCCAGTCTCTATAGGATGATAATGATGATGAAGAAGAGGAATTAGGCGGTTGGAAGCCGCAGCAGGCAGGCACCATGCACTCAACAAGAGTGCGGAAGGAGCGGCGCATCCTCATATCCCGGCCGCACTCAACCGTGGTTGCGGTGTCCATTATCTGCAGGCTTTGGCTTCCCAAGTCTATCATCCTCATCTTTAATTAATTATTAATTAATTAGATCTATATAAACTGATGGGTTTAAGAGGTGGAGGAGGAGGAGGAGGAGGAGGAGTTTTGTGTTGGTGAGTATAATCGTTATCGCTTTAGCTGAGAGGTGATTGGGTATTTTGGAAAAGTGGTCATTAGCAACAACACATGCACAAGCTGATCCGGTGTGGGTATGAGGGTTGTGGTTTCTTAAACAAAGGGCATATCGTATTTTTATAATATAGATAGAAAAAGCGGCACCGCCAAGGTGGGCCCAGCAGTCGTGTGCAATAATTCTGCCCACGGGGGCCTGTGGGACCCTCTCTTGTTACTGCTTGAGGCCAGGCCCCAGGCCTAGGGCCTATATGTATATCCTAATATCCTATCATGAATAATTCCCCCTTTTCTTTACTAAAAGCTTTCATTAATTAATTTAGTACTATTCCGAGAAATATTATTATATAATTAATATCATCATTAGTCTCATCGAGTCCTCCACCCAAATTGTGATAATTATCATTAAGACACCTCGATTAGATCTATAACCACAGTAGTACAGCATTATATGTCAATGATCCCTCACAAAATGAAAACAACCGACGCAAGTAATGATCTGATCTTGATCTTGTTCAAGTTAATTAATACTGATCTTAAAGTTTCATTAGAAATGAGAGACTTAATTCTTATTGTTTCGAACATCTCACACAAATAAATAATTAATTACGATTTCTATATTAGCTAGATCTTGATCAATTAAGTTGACTAATATTAATTTTGAAGCTTGATTGATGGACGGAGAGATTGTGATCTTATTTTATCTCTTCGCTTTAATCCCTTGTTCACTTCCTTATACGCACGACACAAATAAGAAAGCAAAACAAAAAAAGAAAAGAAAAGAAAAGAAAAGTTTTTACTATTATTATCATTTATTTTAAAGGTGGCCGGGTGAGTGGGTAACAGACATGCGTTGAATGGAGCTGGGGGATGAATAGATTTAAATTAAAATGTATGAAGGAAGCATGCAACAAACAATGATTAGACCCCAGTAGTCATGTTTGTTCCAATTAACTCCATGCTCCTTCTTCCTTTAGCTTTAAGTTCAACATCCTTGGCATCACCCACATTTTCTCATTTAATAATATCGAATAATTTGAGAGTACCATGTACAAAATACTAGCTAGTACTATATATATATATATATATATATATATATTTTATATAGATAAGTTTCTATTAAGGTTTGAGCCTTAATTAGTTACACAAACCCAACAACTTATGACCGAAAATACCAGTACTTGCTTCTTAAGTTTTAATTTTGATGCAATACTAGTGTATATATAGTATTGAGGTACAAATACCTTAAAATAAAAAAAAAAAAATTCCTACCATAATTTGCAGGTAATTAGAGCTAGTACATCTATGTTTAGAAAGAGAAATGGCCGGACAATAAGCATAATGTTGCTTCCTTATCCGGGTGTCGACATTGGTTGATTTTGAATCTGCTGAATTGTTGACTATAAATCTCTATCTTTAATATTTTAGAGTCGTACATGTCTTTTCTTTCTATAATTATAAGTCACTTGAGAGTGATTATAAGAATTTCATTAGCTTTTCTTCTCTCATATTCAAAAGCTTTTTGTTTACATAGGTCGTAGTGTATTCCCCGTTCGGGGTAGCATTTCCGACGCACTCGGCCAAGTTTGCTATGTCCTCAACAAATTAAGGATACATTCTTGGCTTTTTTTTTTAAAAAAAAAAATGACGAAGAAGAAGAAGCATTAAATTGATTGCATTCTTCTTTTGTTTTAGCTGAGTGTATTCGAATAAATTCTTTATTATTCCCCTTTTTAAAAAATAAAATAAAATAAAATATATCATGATTAGATTTCCTCCATAGTACCACTCAAGGCATTATAGTTGATCATCTACCAGAATTAGGTCTTGTTGGCAATTAAAATACTATTCAATCAATGAACGATCATGCTCCAATTATTAGGTAGCCAATGCTGCTTGAGTTAATATGCATACAAGGAATTATATATATATATATATATATATACACACTATATAATTTAATTAATTTATAGAATTCTTACAATAGGGAATTGCACTTGGCTCCACGCTGGTAGACGCAGTGATGATTAAAAGAGAACTAGGTTACTTTGCACGCTTGAGAGCTTTCTTTCTTTTTTTTTTTTAAAAAAAAATTTCAGGGGTTGGGTTGGCCGGCTTATGATTCAATAATTCAATGCGACGTCTCTTACCATTGCTTTTGACGCCCACTTGAAAAGCTAATGTTTTGGTGTGTTTTTATTATATTGTTTGTTCCCCCGCTTTTTTCAAGGACCAAACATAACATTGTAGCTTTCTTTCAGTCTCTGTGGGAAAGACACCCATTAGCAATTAGCTTTGCAACTTTTGCGTGGACTTATTCCAGCAACAAAACAAAATATTAGGATGAGCTGCATCCATCCGCGATATCTTCTTTTTTCTTTTTTCTTTTGTGATTGCTTATTCTTATCTATATTTTTTAAAAAATAAATACATGTTAGGTCACTTTAAAATTTTTATTACAACATATGCACATTTATTCAACAAAAGTTGATAAAAATCTCGTGTATTATATCACAAAAAACACATAAATTATATCGATAAAATTAAAAATATTCTTTTAAAAAGTAGTGAGTTTTCTTGAACGAAAAGCAAAAGCCAAAGTAATGAAATAGAGATGGGGGTTTTGAATGTTTGATGGAATTATGGAATGAGGCATGCATGCATGCCCCCAGAGTCCCAATCCAAGCGTGCCTCTCTGCCTGTCATCCATTCTAACACCTTCCAATCCAATATTTGATGGGTCCTACTCTTTCTCAGCATATATATTTGGTCTCTCATCATGATATTTTTCTATTTTGGATTATTCAGGACTCACCTATTCAACTTTGCCCTCTTTTCTATTGTTAATCTCCTTGATTCCACCACTCTTATTAATTAATTATTAGATATTCTGGTATTTGTAAATATTGTTTTCTCTTTCTTTTATCTATAATCAGTGTGTATGCTCCTGCGCGATATTGTTCTTACTTTTTAGATAAATAAAACAGTATGCCATTTATTTGCAGCAAAACAAAAAAAAAAAAGCAATATCCCATATTGATATTATTTATGGAACGTACATGATATGGTACTTGAATATCTTGTTGGGATTGATACCCTATAAGTATTGACATTGTACATATGTTAGTAAATAAATAAAGTGACATTTAAAATTATTTTGGTTTCTCATGTGTACTATAAATACTTTTATAAGCATCAATAAAATTTCATAATTATTTATGTGACTATAAATTTAACATATAAGTGCTATCTGCTTAGGGATAAACTTTATAAATAATAATCTAAATAGTCCGTAATAATTAATTAAAGCTTAGAATCTTTAATTAAATATGATGATTTAACTATAAATTTAACATGCGTTATAAATAGAGTATTCAAATTTATCACTATAATGATCATATATTTGACAGTTTTAATCCTGAGTATTTATTAGACTCTTATTTATGACATTATATTTTTTGACTTGCATGGTAAGATTTATCTAAACACAGATCATAACTTAGCATCTTAGAAACATAATGTAATAAATGACTTGTAATAATATTACACAAATATGGAATCCATTCCTTCCTTATGGAAATTAGAAAAATAGTTCTCTTGAGTGATGATCAATTATTTCACACTTGGGTTAATAATGCGACACAGAAAATATTTTCTATGACACATAATATAATGTGATAAATGTTGTCACATTTAACTAAGCATTAGTTAATTAATTAATTGGTTATATTTAACTAATGAAATTAGTTAAATATGTTTTTAAAATTAATTAATTAATAATATATAAATAATATAATTATTTAAATATAATTTTAATTTAATGTGATTTATTTTTAAATTTTAATATATATATATATATATCAGATTTTATTACATATATTAATATATGTATACATATATTAGTAAACGATTTCGTTTACTTTTTTCCTTTACTTTTGTCTTTACGTTTTTCGTTTTTGTTTTAAACGTATAAACTTTTATATATATATATATATATATATAAAGGTTGAGGTAATTCAATTTAAGTTTTGAATTCATTTATATATATATATATATATGAGAGATATATAACGTGATTTTCAGTTTTGAATAAAAAAATAGATTGTTAAAATATAAAAAGGTAGAGATAACAGTTATCTCTATAGATCAATATTTCATGCAACTTTTACAGAATATTCAGAGAAAAAAACTTAGAGTTTTTCTCTGAAAAAAAAAAAGGTATGTTATCTCACGTGTTGAGTATATAACAGATTCAAAAAAATTGTGAGGTTAATTTATTCTTACAGTTTAACGCCCGCTCGTATTTTCATTAGTGTGGAGGCGTCGTCTTTCTATTAGTGTGGAGACTTGACTTGGAAGATCGTATGGTGTCAAAGAGGAAAGCTTGGATACCCTAATAGGTTTTCAAAAAGTTTGTAAAAATTCTTAAAGCTTTCTATAATTAATTAAAATTATATAGCTATTCCCGATGAACAAAGTTTATAAAAATTTTTGTTTGTCAACGATCCGTCCTTTCCACTGCATTTTATATTTTTCTAACATATCTAACATTTTCCTTTTCCGGCACAAAATCATCTAAAATGGCCTTCTACATTTGACACAAAGTTTGCTAATTATGCTCAATCATTTCAAATTAATTATAAAGGTAATACAAAAGGAAAATGCAAAACCGTTTATTCGAATGAAATTCATTCATTCAGATCTTCTCTATTCATCCAAACTTAGGCGACACACTTCATACAAGTTTACATATCCATCATTAGCATTAAAATATTAAGAATGTATACATTCATGTATGTTACACCTAGAATAAAACTGTGACATGGCAAAAAAAACAATAACCTATCATGTAAACCACTTTTGTTGTTGTGAATCATATATAATGTGTGTCACACCAATGTACAGTGATAAATAGTGTTTCTTTTTTTTTTTTTTAACGAACATGCTAACGATGCAAATAATAATTAAGGGCAAATGGGTAAACATGAAACTAAAAGCAGAAGGAGGCATAACGCTAACGCAGACAGGAGCTGGGGACAAATTGAATTGAATAGTGTTGATTAGAGAGAGTAACGCCAATGAGACACAGTAGATGTGGATGCAGACGGAGAAGGCAAATGCGTTGAGGAGAAAGGAGGGGACAAGACAACAACAGTTTTACTGCTGTTAATAAAGGCTGGAGCTTTCAAGTCATTTCAGCTTCTCAGTGGCCAACCAAATGGGCCCTCACGACGTAGCAAGGCATCTATTGCATATATATATATCATCCTTCCTTCCCACCTCTAACTTAACTTGTATTTCATACATTAATTATTATTCAATTTCATATCACTACTTTTGGCCGGAACAAACACCTTATGTCCCATTGATTGACTCCGAATATACACACACACACACACATATATATATATATATATATATGTATGTGTGTATATATTGCCTGCTGCTTCCTCCTTTTAGACCTTATATATAATTTAACCGTCCATTTGCATACAAAGATTTATTCTGCTATTGCCAAATCCCATCCCTGTCCCTGACTCAACGGTAAAAATATAAATTTCAAAAAATAATCCCTCAATGTATATCTATGTAGGTGTGTATGCACGTACGTGCGTAGGTACCTGTGGAAAAAGAGAATCCAATTACTCGATCAACGGCCCGATCTGAGGCGCCTGGCAGAAAGTGAATTGGCTGAAGGTTATCCAAAAATATAGTGGGCCTTTTTTATTATCTTTTTGTAATAAAAGTCCTCATGCGTATTCAAAGTGGCGACCAAGGGCTTTGAAAATTCAGGCCTCACATTAACCAAGAAAAAAGATTGAAATTCTTCTATGCCCCACAAAAAGAGGAAAAAAAAAAAGGTTCTTTCAATGCAATCGTTGCAGTCTTCTAGGAAATTAAATAACGAAATTATGAAACGCCGCGTGTAAGAAAGATTGTGTCCAACATTAGCTTCTAAGAAAGAACAATTCAGAGAGTACTTAGCCTTCAAGACGGAGCTCATTAACTCTATTCTTCTCATAATTTCTTCAGAGAGAGAGAGATAGAGAAAAAAAAAAAAAAAAAAAATTCACGCCATCGTAGACATTGCTCATGTCAAGCTTTAAAAACTTTTCCACTTTCTTTGAATAGCATGAAGGACTTCGAAGGCCAATATAATGGGCCTGTTTGACACAATTTTTATTTATGTTTTTAGTTAATAAAGAAGAAAAATAAAAGCCATAATTTTTCAATAAATATTTAAAATCATATTTTTAAATAAGGTTTTTATGGATCAAAATGGTTTAATTTTTTTAAAAGTTATAAAAATGTTATATTTAAGCTTAAAATGTATTATCAATACTCTGGTATAAGTTTTAAATATTTCAGAAGTAGAAGCCACAAAATATGGCTTCGACAGGAAGCATTTTTAAAAAACAAAAATACTTTTAAAAAATTATTCAAGCACTTTTAAAATTAGTTTTTAGACTCAAGAAGCCAAAATGAGCTTTTTAAAAGCCGTCCTAAAAAACACAATATATTAGCCATAATGAGTTGATCCGGAATAAAGACACTTTGCTCTTGCGAGGTCACGTGTGGAAGCACCATGTTGAGTTTGTTAGTTCCTTTCATGATATCACCTTTTAAACTTGTTTTACTTAAAACATTTTTCACCCAATGCATACTAAGTTTTCAAATATGGTCTTAGTATACTAAGTTGTTAAAAAAAATGGTCTTGATATACATATATATATATATATATCAAGACCATTTTTTTTAATATATATATATATATATATATATATATTTTTTTTTTTTCCCTCAATTGCCCCAGTAGCATTGCAAAATGTGAGTTCCAAGGAAATGGAAGCACAAAGACTGATTTTGAATTCGAATCAAAGATGTCAAATGGTAGGTCTTGAGATAAGTCGTGAGTGGATAGAACACAAATTATTTTTCGAATATGTAAAGTTTTTTTTTTTTTTTTTAAGTGTTTCATTCGAAAGACACGTATGTGTTTTGGATGAAACTCCGTGTCTTTCCATTGAAAGATTTGTTCACAAACTTGATATGAAAATGAAAATAAAGCTGGGAGACAAAGAAGGATAGAGAGAGAAGGCAATGACTTGAATTAAAAAAAAAAAAAAAAAAGGTATTTTAAGGGAAATGTAAGGAAGCAGTGAATTGCTTTGTGTACGTATTAAATATTCACGGAATATTGGAAATAATTAGGGTTGACATGATAATTGCATTCGCACACGCAATCGGCAATCAGTAGTTAATCATATCCAACGTCTGCTTATGCGATTTTTCAAAATTAGATGCCCCCATTTTTACCCTCTGCCTTAATTCGTCTTCCCCCTTTGAATTTCACATCATTTCTTGACCTCATGCATTTCTCTTTTTTAATTCATATATATATATATATATATATATATATTTTAGATATTTACAAGCAAATCAATTTGTAAGAGATTATTGCATGCAATCCGAAAGATAAAAGAATTAGACGAATGAAAAAGGAAATTAAAATAATATTTTGTTCAACTGTACTATATATACTTTACATCTTGGTAAGTATCTTTTTTATTATCTGTGTGCCCTTTAATTAATAATGCAAACACAAATTTTGAATGTTAAATGGTGTAGCACCTCTTCTAAATACCTAATCAATTACTTAAAGAAACGGGGAAAGTGCAGATGAAATAAAAAAAAATGTATTCAGAAAGGCAGGGTCCACTCCAGGCTGCCGAGATATACCCTCCAAACCGTGAACACAAAGAGAGAGAGATTCCTAACTTTGACTTTTAATTTTTTTTGTTTTTAAAAAAAAAAGATAACAACAGTGCGAGACAGATAGAGATTCCCAAATTCTTATTTCGTCCACTTTGGACAGCAAGCCCGCTTTCCGACTTCTCATATTAGAGTTGTCATCCAGATGATCTCAAACACGTTTTTGTTTTTCTTTCATTCACATTCACGTTCACGCATTTAATAATGATAGGCTGAATTTCCCAATCTTTTGCCACGAATTATATTGCTGAATTCCTATCCATGCATCAATTTCAATTTCCTTGCATTATAATTTCTCGTTCGTTGCATATGTTTACATTTTCGATCTAGCTATGACTTGGATATTCTTCAATCTAATCAAGGATTTACTTGAAAGAAATTAATGATTATTTACCATGTATAAAGAAATTTCGACGATAAGTACCAAAAAAGATTTTTATTTCATAAATGTAAAAGTAGTTGAAAGAGAATTGGATGGTTTTGCTTTTTTACTTTCTCATTTTCTATTCATCGACTTATAATTATTTTTTCCCAATTCAATGTTCTTTCTCATTGCATATCTGTAGTAAAGATGTACGCCCTTAATCTTTCTTTCCTTATATTCTTGTTTAGATATATGTTGTGGCGAAACTAAAAGAGAAAGGAAGAAAGAAGATAAGATAGAATTAGGATCATCTTTTATTATATTTATCATTACTGGCCGGTGTGCATAGCATAACATTAGAAAAGAGACAAAAATAGATCTTCGATCGAGAGCACAAAGCGATTGAGATAAATGAGATTCGATAATAAGAAAGGGGGATTTAGTGCGGTATATTAAACAAAAATAGGATCCATAGATATATATATCATATATTAACAATCCACAAGAGTCGATCGGACTTGTGTCAGAAAAAAGATGAGAGCGGCAATACATTATAATTTACATGCTCGTAATCGTTAATAAACGAAATTAGAAAATAATTAAAAGAAGATTTACAAGAATAATTAATAAAAAAATTAAGGAGTAGCTGATTTGAGCGGCTCAAGAAAAAGAAAGAAATTGTAGCATGTATGATATAATAAGATATGAGATGATACAAAATTTGCTCTAGGAGAGGATAGTACCTTCGTAAATGGTGGTGAGTCTAAGCCTAAAAGATCGGACGGCCAATTTGGCTCTTCTCGATGCGAATCTTTGCAACTTCCTCACCGATCCCGATCTCCTCATCATCTGCGGAGGCGCCGTTGATTTGTTTTTCTTGATGGGGCGGCCAGTAAATCCAATGGTCAGATCATAGGCGTAGTCAGGAGGATGCACGTAATCGTTTTCGTTTATATTGGTATCCTCCTCTTGATCATGTTTGGAAACTAAGGTATTGTGGGACCGGCCAAACATGGAACCTATGAGAGGAGAAACGCGTACTGATGAGGAGTTTTTGCGGCGGCGATGTTTAATAGGAACAAGCTGATCATCGAGGGCGGCGGAGGCTTTGACAGCGAGAGAGGCCATGTCGGAGGCGGAGAGAGGTTGTTGTCTCATAGAAACTGGGGAGGAGGAAGTAGATTTGGTTTTGGCGGAGATGGTCTTCGGAAGAGAGGGCCGGGATGATCTCGTCGTAGTAGAAACTGTCCATGTTGCAGAGGAAGTACGATGATGATGAAGAGGAAGAGATCGTTTCTGAGAGGACTTGGGAAACGAGAACGGGCGTGGGGTATTGACGGAGTTGGCCGTTTCCCATGGAGATGACTTTAGCAGTACTAGTAGTAGTACCTCCAGAGCCAGAGCTGCTGCGCCTGCCGGAGAAGCAACTTCCCATTTGCTTTGTTGATTTTTTAGAGTGGAGAAACAAATGAAGTGAAATTACACAAGAATCAAGGGTACATAAACATATAAATACTAAACTAATTTTGAAAAGTATCCATATAGGAATGACGCAAGCGAAACCGTCAGAGAGGATTAGTGGAAGAATGGTACACGCGGCTTCTTGGCCTCCAAGTATTGCCACGTGCTCTTTTGGATACGTGCATTATTACTCCTCCGCCCTGTAGAATCGTCAAACCATTTTTTATTTTAATGTCTTCTCAATTGAATTTTGGGAGACTCTGCCCAATTAAATCATCGTTGAAGAAGCTTCGCCACCTGATTCTGATTCACACACCCAAACACCAGTCCACAGTTTTTTTTTTCTTCTTTTTTTGGCGAGGAACACACCAGTCCAATACAGTTGCTAACATATTTTTTGATTTCTAATTTCTGTATCGAATATACTGTATTTTCAAAAGAACCAAAAAAAGAAAACCGGCCGTGTACTGATCTTGCTCGTTCCACAAATAAAGTAATGTAACGCCATCTAAAATATTTTTTTATGAAAGTAAAACATTATGTAGAGCTGCTCATATATATATGAATAACAATAAAACTAAACAAGCAAACCAAGTACGACCGTGACCCATCTACACATATAAGTCGTACTCTAATAATTCCATCTCTTTTGTTTCTCCTTGTGTTTGTGTATTTTTTTAAGCTTATTATATTCATAATTCATATATAAGGTCCTTCTTGAGCTGGTGTTAATTAAACACAGAAATTCATAAACCTGACATTTATAGCCAATATTATACACCTGTTTGACTCTCTCCTCTTTCTCTATGTTATAACATACAACATAATCAAACTTATTTATCTCTTTTCAATTATTTTGAGTAAATGCTTTTTCTTAATGTCAACATGAAAGACTTTAAAGATGCAAATTATGTTGCGATCGATATATATACACACACACACATACACGTTTAGAGTTAAAACGTGATAACCACGCATATCTCACTAACCCTTTCAAACCTCTTCGAGTCGCATTTCCAAATTCCATTAATATGCTAAAAAAGAAGCCCCCCAACTTGGGCTTTCTAATTCAATCCACAATTAATAAATTTTCCAAAATTAGATTTGCAGAGAAAAAAAAAAAACAGATGCAAATAAGAAAATTTGAAAAGGTGCAGTTTGAGGTTGTAGACACACATCCAATTCCACTTAAAAGCGACGAGTTTGAATCCTTGCTTCTTTTTGAAAAAACTGAAAAATATTAAGTCAACGTATAAAATATATAAAATCTATATATCTATATTTGGGCCACACGTGAATGTAGAGAAATCTGGCCAACTCCATCTGAACGAATAACTAGCTAGAAAGATCAAACAAAATCCGTCACAATACTTGATCTTCTTTATCAATACTAATTTCCACGTCATATACATGCTTTCTCAAACTAAGATGGTTAGTTAGGTTAGGAGACCTTTGTTAAAACTTAAAATACGATTAGAAAGATTATGGTATATGGTCCGACCGGGCCTGAGTTGTCAAACTAGCTTTTATATGTACATGAAACATGTCTCATGCAAAGTGACAACTATCTAAACACGCACACACAAACCCCACATAATCATGTTCCCTACAAAAATTCATAATCATGATTTACTTACATATTGGTAATTGATTATAATTACCTTGGTAGCAGTAATGCCTCCTATAGATGGAACACGTATCTACAAATTAAGATACTCAAATAAAAAATAATCACGAATTTTAACTCCCATATAATGCAGCGATTTGCTCGACCCGTCTTTGTATTTTTCTTTTGTCTTTATTATGAAGAGTGGTAAATTTCTGTTTTTATTACGTATTTTAAATTTACTACTACATCTTAGTATCTTACTTCTTTTATTTATTTATTTATCTATTATTATTGTTGTTGTTGTTGTTGTTAATCAAAGAAAAATTTTACGTGCAAAAATAGAAAATAAAATGACAAGATGCTGTTTTCATAAGATGAAAGCCTCGGCGAAACTTTTTTATTTTTTAATTTTATTTTTTGGATGTCAAAGTAGAAACTACAAGACGTTTCCTAGTTGCTGTGAACAAATTTTCAAGTCACGTCATGTCGTTTCCATGAGACAAATCGTATCATGTCTCCTTGTGAAGCTCGTTTATTTGGGCATAAAAGTACGTCTTTGATTTTTCGATTATAAACGTCATTTTATTTTAGACCTTTCTTTAGAGTATATTGTAATTGTAATTTTCAAAGGACCTGATTTTTTTTCGTTTGATGTTAATATATATATATGTATGTATGTATGTATGTATGTATGTATGCATATTTTGCTGAACTTATCTATGCTTATCTTTGTTGTAGTAGAGCCAACGAGAAGGACTGATTTCCAGAATATACTACAAAACACACTGGGATGACATGCTTTGCAACGTGGCCGTCCCTAAACACAGCACTTGACTCATGTCCAATTCCAATATATATATATATATATACATGTAGGCGTTTGATAGGATCGGTCGGCCCTTTTTTTCCGCCCCTTCGTGGCCTTTAATTAGGAAGATAGTTAGTGATTATTTAATGCTATATCTGGCCTACTTTGGCATGATTTTGAGCATTAAACGATTATTTGCCGTTGAGTACCTGAGTTTACCTGGCATATTTGTAATTTAATGTCTTTAATAGTCACATTGAAGGGGAGGAGCTGGCAATGGAGCACGTATTTTTACTTATTTCAGCACAATGTGGCTTTGATATATCAACTTAACTTCTTCTCTTTTTTTTCAATTGTCACAGTATTAAAAGTTGAAGGACTTTTAGTGCTATTTATCCTCTATATATATATATATATATCCGGTGTAATTTGCATGGTTTCTTGTTATGGTAGGCAGCATGGATGACCATATTTTTTTGTTGATGAAAAATTACAAGAGCGCAAAATTAACGAAAATGGATAATTATGATGATTATCATATGTCACTAATAATTATAAACTTTTTCAATATATTTTTTTTCTTCGCTTTAATTTTATAACGGTAAAAAGGAAGAGGAACTATGACAAGCATAGAATAAATAACGGAAGGTACGTGCTCTCCCTAACAACATATTGTTAAACATCTTCAACCTCTTTAATTTCGCTTCCATAGTCCTCCATTTTTCACATTTAGTTTATATGGGTATGGAATAATGTCATCATTTTTTTCATGGAGGCATATAATTTTAATTTTGCATAAGAGTTTCAGAATAAAATAATCCAAAACATGAGTGGGGTCATCACATTACAATCAATGGATTGACATAAAATGTAGCAAAAGCAATATGGACCAAATAAGTGAAGAGTATATTACTTATTTTCCATCATAAATTTAAAAACGTCACCTACAAAGATTTGTACAATAACGAAAATGACTGTGTTACATATACTTAAAGCCTCAGGCGAGTAAAAGAACTCCTACAATCACAATAACCGTTGTACATTTGCAAGAAAAGATTTCGCCCCAGAGCAGAAGTTCTTGCTCTTTTATCCTATTCAATAGTTCGCTATTTCGCTGCTCCAACAACTGCTTCTCTCTCTCCAATTCAGCTTGCAAAGACATAAAAAGGGATATAATGATGAGTCGTTTTTCTTGCACTTGCTGCAGATTAACTAACCTGTTACGGGGAATTTCAAGTCACACCGTCTCAATCTTGCCCTTCATCTCATCCTCACCATCCAAGCCAAAATCAGTGGTTGAAATTACAAGGCGGAACCATCCTGCCAGCTAGATGGAAGAATAATCCTATGTATATGGAGGCCAAAGCCACAGACAAATTAGTAGCCTTTCCATCCATATTGGTGTTGAGATGAGAGTCAAACTCAAAAGCAAGGCCGAGTAAATTTCGTGCTTTACTTTATAGACCTTAATCAAATCCTTAACATCCTCTTTCCTTTGTTTTACTAATCAAATATAATTTTTTTCTTATCCTGTTTTCCTTAACACTTTTTTTTTTTTTTTCTAGCAACCTAGTTTCTAAATTATATATATATAAACCACGCCAACCATTAACATGAGTTAAATAGTAGGGAATTCATGATCAATTTGAGGACTAAAAATTTTTCAGGAGTTAAAACTACGAGAAATTTATAGATACAACAGGAGATAAAGTACTAAACTACGAGAAATTCACAGATACAACTGCCAAAAAAATTATTCTAATCCTGTCTAAAGTTTAACTTTCATTAATAATTGTTTGATTACTGTTTACAAATTTAAGCACTAAATTAGCGGCAGAGAAAAAACAAAAACCAATTTGATGTAAAACCAACTCAATTATTATAAAAAAAAAAAACAGCAGAAGAAGAGAGAGAATGAATAGAGCGGCAAATGAGTGAGTGAAAGGATGGGGGGCCATTGGCGGAGGAAAGCGGAAGTTACACGCAGTGTTGTGATTTGTGAATCGTGAATCGTGAATCGTGAATCGTGATTAGTTTCAGATTCTTCACGGCTCTCGTCTCCTCACAATTCGCAACATACAAAATACAATATATTGCATGCCCCACTACCCATTGCCCACTTCCACCTTTTTTTTTTTTTTAATTATTTATTTGTACATCAATAATATCATTATTATCATATATTAATTTGGAAAAGGAAAAAGGATAATCGCATTAATCGTTTCAAGTGGATAGAAAGAGATTTTGGAGCATCTAGAGCTAAGCTGTGGGTATGGGGTTTACGTGTCTCCTAATTAAAAAGCTTTTTGTTGATTTTGATGTTTCGTCTCCACACACTCTCAACTCTCATCTTAAACAAGTAACACCCACACATAAATATATTCAAAAACCCAAACCCACCTCTATTTATTATTTATTATTTATTATAAAAATTAAAAATGTTAACGTCCATTTTATACTCATCCCGACACCACGCATACTAGCCACAAATATATTTCATACTTGGGAACCATTAGAACATAACTTTATTATTAATTAATTTCACTGATTACTACGATAGTCTCTATGGATAAGAAACGAAGGGGATAGTAAATGAGCCATAGGCATAGCTGAAGAAAAATATCTTTTGACTTCAAACTCACACAAACACAATCCTCTAATTAGTCTGCTTGTATATATATATATATGTATGTATGTGTGTGTGTATATGGTCTGATCTTTCAAACCCTGATATGTCAATTATCCCTTTTTCTTAATTATTCTCCTGTTTGCAACCACAAACATGTATAATCACATACAATAAAAAATGTCGTAGTAGGGGAAAAAAAAAATACCCTATCAATAATATATGTGTGTGTATATATATACTCAAATGAATATATTCGTATAGAATTGCATTCTATCAATAGGATTTAATTTATTTAACTTTGACATAGACATTTATAACTAAGGTAAGCAGAATGTGTATCTCGATTACCTATGGCTTTATAAACTCTAATAATGACAGTGAAGAGACTGAAAACATGTGTAGATAAAATGTAGAAAGTGCCAAAAACAGAGGCGCTTCATAAAGTGCAAAACAGCAGAGGCAGAGCATAACTTTTGAACCAAGTAACTGTTAAGTCCCATATTTTTGGGATTCAGAAATTCCCCAACACACACCATATCCCACAAACGACGCATGCACGTGCACAGATCGAATAAGCCACCAATATTTTTAACTTTTTCAAGGCATTTTGCCATATCTATGCAGCAGGCAAGATCATCTCATATTTCAGATATCATTTATGTTCTGTTCTGTGTACAATAATATTCCCATGATAAAGGAATAGCAATTACTACTGCTAACGTCTTCAACCAAACAACAAAAAAACCATACATATATATATATATATATATATATACAGAGTCACTTTTCTGTCATTCTACTGTACAACGGGGGAGGGGTAGTACTAGTAATAGATACTGTCTTTCTTTTTTTCCAGAAGAAAAAGAAAGAAAGAAAAGCTATTAGTATTGTCCTAAACTTTCTAATTTCAGCAAATCCACAGACAGAGTATTTACCAGACCTAAATGTAGCATTGAGAACACTTTGTTCCCCACCTTTTTAACGTTGTACTATTTACACCTAGCCAACTGATACTTTCTTTGTCTTCAGCATTGTCCGTTTCACACTGTTAATTAAGAAAGTTCAGCTTATAATCATACCATACAATACTAATGTGGTCCTACCTCTCCCCTACGATTTTTTTTTTTTTTTTGGGGGGTTTTGAAAACTCAAAAGGGTGCACGGTGAGGAATACCCTTTCGTCTGCGGGAATTGCGGTGGTTGAATATGGGTGGTGTCGAGGGAGAAATGGTGGGAGTGGCAACTTCATCTCCAGAGCTTTGTTGATCATAAGTGGAAAAGAGACGATGACCATGATCCATCAAACGGCTGAAAACGTGAGTCTTCATCGTCTTCTTGCTAGGGTTGGTTGATTCGTCCGACTCCGATCCCCATTGCAAGGGAGCATTACTGTTAACATCAGATCTGCCGTGCTTCAATCCACTGAGTGTAAATGTCAAGTGTGGGTCCCCTCGTTTCATCCCACCAAGCTAATGACCAAAAGCATTGGTCGATGTTGTTAAATACTATACAGATAGATAGATATATAGTGAGTAGTGATGGTACCTTGCAGCCGAGAGAGCAGAAGCGAAAGGAATCAAGAAGGCTTCTGCAACAAGTCTGGCAAGTGTTGGTGACACCTTTACCAGGTCTTGGCTGAGGCCTCTCGTTCAGAAACACAATCTTTGCACTGTTTATGATGTATGTCTGCACACATGATATGTCTATGTACTTTTGAATCTCGTTCACTCTCACCACGTTATGGTACGACGACCTCCGTATCTAATCATCATCATATAATAATATTAATCCCATTTAATATTTACTAATTTCAACCAAGAAACAAGAAACAAAAAAAAAAAAGAAAGAGAAGTAACCTGAACAAGACGGTGATGTTGGTGATGGATTAAGCAGTAGGAACAGAGAGAGGGACCCATGCAGTCCAAGCAGAACATGTTGCATTCGCTCTTGTTGGAATCCCCATGGACTGCACAAGTATTGAAATACCTTCCTCTTAACATTGGCTTCAGCCACACCGGACCCATTCTTTCTTCTCCCTTTTCCTTTTCTTCTTCTTCTTCTTCTTTTTCCATTAATCTTCCCACTGGACTCACCTGTTAAGTTGTTTTCCACAAAATTTAATCAACATGAAACAATAAATTATTAATACAGTATATCTAATGCACAAATACAAAAGATTAAAAAAAATAAATAAATAATAATAACAACAGCTTGTTACCATCACTTCTGTTTTTGGTCGTGACGATCGACCCCAATCAAACCTCAAAACCCAACCACTCTGTACTGTATGGTGCCAATTTATAGAAGCCCTTTAATTTCTTGGTCATAAAATAACAAAAACAAAACAAAACAGGCTTTATTAATTCCCACCTTCACTACTTGTTTTCGGAGAACCAAAAAAAGAAAAAGAAAACAATAAGAGAAGTTATAAATATTTATGGTTGAATTCTTGGGGGAGCAGAAATAGTACCTGAAGCGAGATAGAGAAGAGAAAACCTTATGAATTTTGGTGAATTGCAGACAGAGGGACGAGGGCTTTGAATATGTTATTATGTAGTGTGTGTGTGTGTATATATAGTAGAAGTGGATTAATTGTAAAGGTGTTTGGTCTGAAGTAGGAAAGTCTAGTAGAAGAAGAAACCGCAGCAGCAGCAGCAGCTATAAAGGAAAGGTTATAATTTTGTAAGGCGGTCAGAAGTCACTACTCAAACTCTGCTCTGAAATCAGCATCTCTTTTAATTAACCCAAAGCTTATATACACATATAATTTAATCCATATTTATTAAATTAATAATACATGACTAAAATTATTAAAGAAGAAGAAGAAGAAGAAGATTAAGCAATGCGAAAGAAATGGAAAACAAAAGGACGAGAGCGAGAGGAGAAGCGCGCAAGGCACTTGTTAGTTAGGGGAAGGTAAACCGTAACCACAGACCTTAAACACCGTACGATTGGGCGTTTCTCTTATTACAACCGCTCGATAGCCCGATGATTACTTCCCCACTTTGTCTCTTGTTTGTCCACTTGGGGTAAGTGGGCTCCACTGCACCTCATAATCATGTTTCACGGAATCACACGCCGACTTAACCATCTTACTCAAACTCATCGTCTAATCTCAACCTTTTTTTTATGCATGTATGTATGTATGCATGCATGCATGCATGTATATGTCTCTCCCTCTTTCTTCTTTTCATTGCTTAGCCGCACCAGATTAGGGGTTATTCTACTTTAGTCCCTCAGACTTGAAATATAGCATTCTATCCCTCCGAAGTTTGCTTTTGTTTTACAATCAACCGTTTAGTCAGTAAGATAAATTTTAACACTTTTATTGATACTAAAATTAAACAAAATATACTTTAATATTCTTAAGCAAGTAAAATTTCCCAAACTCTATACAATAAACTTAAAAAGAAGACTTTGAAAAAGTTTCTTTTTCTTCTTCTCATCTAGAGTATTTTGCCATCATACCCTTAAACAAATAAAACCACGACTGATTAGAAACAAAATAAGTTATTCTACATCTTTTTTGTGGACCAAATTAGATGGAAGGATTGAAAAATGATGGGCCCTACCCATTTGCAATTTCCTTTCCTTCCCTATTTCCTCTCTGCCAGACAACCCAAAATTACCTTTTCCTCCCTAAAATCCGCTTAAAGTTGCCCAAAAAAAAAGGAAAAAAGAAAAAACAATTTGATAGGAGGACATGGAAGTAAACTTGGAGCCAGCGAGCAGATTTTCGCATTTTGTGTATTGAGGGTTAGAATGAGACAATTGCTAATAGTTGAGGTGGAAAAAAATAAAATAACCCTTTAATTGCTAACGTAGCCGCCGTTTCCATTATTCATCTTCTATCAAAAAGCAAAAAATAATAATTATTAATGATAGAAACGCCATCAGATTACACGTGTGTGTCTTGGCAGCGCAATCTATCCTAAAGCTACAATAACATCATTAGTCAATAGTCAATAGTCAACTCTGTTCTATAAAGTCCAATCCTTCGATACGAGGCTTTCCTTTGGATAATTTCGTTCTGGGACGTTCCTTATCAAATTGGAATATTTGCGACATACATATATATATATATATATATATACGTACATATAATTGGACTACTAATCTACACTCCCCAAAACCAGGGAAAAAAAAAAGAAAAAAAGAAAAGAAAAAAGTCATCTAGACATCTATGACATATATTAACAGAGCAATTCAACCCATGCTATAAGGTTATAACCTTATTATTAATAAAATAATAAAATTTAATTTAAAAAATATACTATATAATATATTGAAGCCTACCTTATTAAGAATAACGGGTTTATAATTTATGAGGTTAAAAATGATTTTTCATATTATATTATACATTTTGTAAAAAATAAATTGTTTAAATAGTCTAGCTTTTTACGAAGCAAACATTCAGTCCTTAACTTTTTTTTATTTAACGGACTTTAATATTTAATTTTAGTTGTTAATAGACAAATTTAACAAAAGTACTTTAAAATGCTCTTCACATAATACGCACATGACTTCTTTAATAGGAGGATATATTTTTTTGAAGGGACTTTAATAAAGTATTTTTAGTAAAATACTCAATACTTTAAAAAAAATTAAATTAAAACATAAAAAGGATTAAATAAAAGTAAAAAAAAAAAACAATAAATTAATATTAATAAAAATCAACAAATAATAAAATAAAAAACTTAAAATATGAGAATCTCTCTCCTCCGTTGCAGTGCACGGTAAAGAAGAACGCCGTTAATAGCGATAAAGAACCTCCGCCCCCTCCTCACCTCCATTGTTAGTAAGATCCTCGACTCTCGTTCAACGCCAGTGGTTTTGGGATCGTGAGTGAGCCGCGAGGATCACTCACCCTCCGCACGCGAGTCCTGCGACCCCCTTCCCTCCCAAAATCGTTTTCGACTTCCAATTCTGCCTAAAATTAATTAGGCTTGCTTGGTTGTGGAACGTTTGGTTTGTTTTTGGTTTTGGTTTTTTTTTGTTTTTTTTTTTTTCTTTTGGCAAATGCATTTAACCCATTGTCCAGAACGGGTTCAAAGGATTCGAGGCTATGTATATAGCTGTCGTTTCCTTTGTTTTGATATCATGGATCAAGAGGTGCTTGGTTTTGATTGGGGTGACGCGGAGACACAAACTTCTTCTGGTCTTGGTTCTATTGTCTTCTTTCTTTTTTTTTGGTTGCTTTTTTGCATTTGAAATGCACTTTGACAATCTGAGTATTGCTAAGTTGATCTAGGGGTGTTTCCAGGCATTTTTTTCCTCCAAACTAAAATTTAATTTTATTTTTGAACGGTTTAGACGAATTGATATTTTTACAGAAATTAAACTAAACCAAACCACTCATAAGTGGTTTGTACTTAATAGGATATTTAGAAGAGCAGTTCAAACCAATTATATGAATTGTAAACAGCATAAAGCTCTCACATGGTATAGTAAAAAATCTATAGTGTAAAGCTTTTACATGCTACAGCTTTCAAACCTAAACTGATGGTTTAAACTACTCTCTCAAACACCCTATAAGATTAAAAAAGTTTTCACCTAACACAAATCAAAATAATTTTTTTAAAGTCTACCGTTCAAAGTTTTTATATAAACTAAAACCCAAACTTAAAAGGTCACAACAACACAAATTAAAATTTACCAATAACCAACTAGAAAGTCAAAAGCACAACATATCATAAAACAACACAATTAAGTTCATTTCTAAATTGACTGTTAATTTCTTTATCACTATACTCAGCATCAATCTAATAAAGACACAAAAAAGCCCAATAAAAAATGGCATTAATAATCTAAATTTTACTATGATAGCAAACAAAGCTCTTCAAAGTTTGAATATCTTCAAAGCAAATATGAAGCTCTTCAAAAGCCCTCACGTAAAAAATAAAAAAAAAAAAAAAAAAAAAAGAAGAAGAAAGAAACAATGAATAAATCTAAAACTCGTTAGAGAGCTTTTCATCTACCTTTTAATGAATCTAAGTGATAGCAAACAACTAAATAATGAGAGAAACAAATCTAAAATTTCAGAACATACTTCCAACTTCAAGAAGCAACGAAGAGACGTCAATAGGGGAGACGGCAGAGATGGTAGAGACGACATGACAAGTGAGCCGACGGTGCAAAATATAGGGCTGGAAGGGGGCAGGCCAGGCAGGCTAGGGTTCCATGACTTTTTTCATTTTTGCTTTGAGGTTTTTTTAGATTATTTTCACTTTTGCCTAGCGAAACTTTAAAAAAAAATTTATGAATCAACAGGAATCTAACTCATGATGTTATAAACAATAAATTTAATTTAATTTAACATACCTGTTGGAGATCAGAAACATAACTTTTGAATGAACAATTCTTCGAGAATGAATCTCTACTATCGGATCTTCAATGTTATTCTTTGCCTTCTAGCTGTTGTGTGCATAGGCACAACTCAATAGAAACTCACCATAGACTCTCTTCTAATTTCTATCAATTTAAAGAATGCACAATAGCACTCATTTACTGACTTAATCATAAATGAGAAGGAGAGGTATCTATTTATAGAGTTTACAGGATGAGGTAAAAGCCTATCAGGGTTAGGAGAAGATTTTCTCTCCTTCATCTGTAGAAAACGCCACCCAAGGATGAGTTATCCCTTGGGGTACACGCCTATATCAAGTAGGGATAATTCAAAATCCCAGCCAATCACAGTGTGAGGATTTGTGAGAATCTGCATCATCTAAGATAATTCACATTCAAATAATTCTATTTAAATTAAATTTCCATTATCTAAGATAATTATCTAATTTAATAATTACGAATAATTATCCTTTATTCAAATTCAAATACAATTAGGATTTAAATTAATTATTTAAAATAATTAATTATCATAAAATCTTAATAATTAAATTTGAATAAATACTATCATGAAATTAATTAATTAAATAATTAATTTCATTTTCCTGATTTGCACCACCTACAGGCGCCCACAGTCCAGTAGGATTAGGCCAGACATCACAACCACAGTCCAACTGGACTCTTGTGCTTGGACACTGGCAAGTCCCGTAACTCGTTTACCGTAACGTTTTATATTACATATGGTAAACCATTCTACACAACTAGTGAAAGAATTCATGAGCTAGCATTAGGACTCCATGGACATATACTATCAAGCTCTAATAATAAAAGATAAATTAATCTTTAATTAATTATCCATTTAATTATTAACTTTAGTGTCTCTCCACGATAGATCCGAAGCTACAGTCTTGATAAATACTGTATTATGAGACTTTTAAAATATAAGTCTTGTCTATGATCTCTCATATTATGTGTACCCCATAGATTCTTCATAATCGGATGAAAGACTTAATTCTGTTTTGTGACACCTGAGCATTTTTAGTATGTTAAAAATGCAATGACTTAAGGATTTTGTTAAGTAGAAATATGTGTCACAAGGATTATTGTTTAATCCAATTTTTATGATAAATTCCATAAAAACAAAAATGAGAGGAGTAACAATCATGCCATAGTCTTAAATAAAGAAGAAATGATGTGAAAATAAGCTAAAAAGTATAATTGTTGCAAAATGTGTTACAAGAAATGCTAATACAAAAATACAATTTAAGAAAAATATTGTATAATAATATAAAAAATTATACAGCATTAGAATAACACAGTGTAAAGAAGTATACCGATAAAGTTATGTAGTATAAAAATTACACTGTAAAAGTAATGTAGTGTAGAAATTGGACTGTTTAAGGTTAAGCAGTCTAGAAATTAGACTGTTTAAAGTTAAAACAATATAGAAATAATAATATTTAGAGGACATGAATGAGTAAGGAATATTGTATAAGCTCGCAGCAGTATAGAGAATATACTGGCAGTATAATGTTTGGGACAAAATCTAGCAATTTTGGTGAGTTTTAGGATAGAATCTAGCGGTTTTGGTGATTTTTTGGACAAAATCTAGCAGGTTTGGGATGGAACATGGCAGGTCCCATACGCTCCGGCACCCCAGGTTGTAACGCCCCTATATAAAGGTTAACAGTTTTAATGAATTAAAATAAAAATCAGAAATAAAAGTAAAACTTCAAAAATAAAGTTGTTCGAGACTTAAATAAAAACTCTTAAATCAAAAATAAAAATATAAATAACAATTAAACAACAGTTTAATATAGCACCTTAAATTTAATAATATAAAACTATCGTCATCATCATTTCAACCCTCAACATATCTCAATACAGTCACCGAAAGTAACATTCGATGCTTACATTATCATGATGGACATTCTTAGTAAATAAAGCAAATCCAACGTTATACAGCTACATAACTTCCTCAACTATTTTCTTGTCGCCACCTCACACTTGGTGAGTCCTTAAAAAATAAAAATATAGGGGAATGAGCGACAACATGCTCAGTAGGGAAAACCATTACTCTCCTTTCTGTTTTTATCCTTATCACATTAAAACCAACATGGTTAGTTAGTTCTCATCATTATTCATCAATTTTATCATGTTCAATTTCGATGGATATCTTATGATCATTCTTACCAAGTTCCATACATATATATACACATATTTTCAGGATTGAATTATACTCATCTAATTCCACCGTGCAATAGAATATCATATCACTCAACTCAACGAAACCCAAATAGGCGTGCTTGATCACCCTCCAAACATTCCAAGGGTGTTCCAATGATGGGACATCAAGCCCTGAGTCTTCACCAAGTTGATTCCTATACAGTCTGTTCTGGGACTTTCGACCCAAAGGAACTCCATCACCTCCCCCTATTTTACCTTTTAGGGTATTATGCCTAATGATGTAACTGTCGCCCTCTTCACGACTTACCATTCCTCTATATTCATTGTTGAGGGTAAGCTCGGTGCCACCACCGAGGACATTAACTTTGGTGGTCGGCAATTAAGCTCGGCAGACCTCAGGGAGTTTACAGTCAGTCTCTGAAGCTTTGTACTCCTTCCCGAGGTGCCTCTCAGGCATTCAAGTGCGCGCCCCAAGAAGGCTGCCACCTCGGGATGTATAGTAGCTTGGGTCGGACTACGTTACTCATAAATATAGGCTACTACTCGCCCTTGTAGGCCAACACCAGGCAAATGAGCTGCCGTCTGATAGAGTCCAATCCATTGGGCGATGGGCATGACACTTGTTACCTACTGCCTGACACACCTTGTTGTGACACCTAGGCGATGGGCAAAACCCATCTTGCACCCGAACCAAGTGGTGGCCTATAAATAGGATGCATTTATGACATTCTAGAGGGAGACTTCTTCACACCTAACTAGCTGCCGACCTCTGTCGAGCAATACCTGCCTTGAGCATTGGGGAGCCCTTGTCTATTGACTAACCCCACTATTCTCTGTATCATCCCTCTTGCAGGTACACACTCCCGGTCAGGGGCAAGCCTAAGAAAATGTCAGAACGTGCGCAGCCGCATGTGGGTGTTGATCCGACGCCGGACAACGATAAGCATCAACATTTTGGCACTAGAAGGAGGGCTCCTACGCCTTTATCCTCACTTCAGCTACATCACTTCCGACTCCCGAGATGACAACTCGAGGTAACGCCAGAGATGAGACAGCCCAACCAGAAGGGTCGGGCGAGGCGAGAAATAGGCAACCAGCCACAAGCCGGCCCAGGGGCCATCCTCGGACCGCGAGATCCCGGTCAGAGGGGCAAGGAAGTGCGGCCAGGGCAGAACCGGTGGATTCCCCTGCCGCCTAGGATCCGATCCGAGAGCTAACAGACGCGGTCTGGATCCTAACTCAGCAGCTTGCACAACAAGCTCAACGGAAAGCTGCACCAGCTCTGTCGCCCCTGGCCCAAGATGACCAGGCCGGAGGTCGGGTTGAGCGAAGTGCAGCAAACCCACAACAAAGCCAATCCGAGCAGCCTGCAGGATCCACTAGGGGAATCCCAGCTGACTATAGACTAGTTCAGGAACACCGTATGGGACGCCAAGCAGCCCGTGCCCCTTCACCACAAGGTTCCCGAGCCTCGGTATTTGACCGGCTCGGGTCTCAAGGAATAAACAGAAATCGCCGCGCCAGAGCTGGAGGCCGTGTTGAGGGCGGAGTACCCTATTGGGTCGAACTGCCTGAAGACACCAATAGCCGCCAGTTTCAGACACTGCAGCTACAAATTGATGAGATCCATAATTGTAGATTCGGTCTAGATGAGACAGGAGCTCAGGACCCACCTTTTTCGGATAACATAATGCGGGCGCCCATGCCGCCAAAGTTCAAGGTCCCGCAGATCAAGTCTTATGATGGGACCACTGATGCTGATGAGCATGTCAAACTCTTTCGTGGACACATGCTATTGCATAACGCCAGCGATGCGGCAATGTGCAAAGCCTTCTCACTCACTCTTACGGGCCCTGCCCGGCAGTGGTTTCGACGACTCGAACCTGGGTCAATTCCTTCTTTTCGGCATCTGGTCGATGCCTTCTCCTCCGCATTCTCCATAACTAAGACGCGAAGAAAAGAAATAACTTGCATGTATGCCGTTAAGCAGGAAGACGACAGTGTTAGAGATTACATTAACCGGTTTACCCGGGCAGCTCTCGAGGTCAAGCACGTCGAAGACGAGACCCTCAAACACATTTTTGTAGGGGGCCTCTGAGACAAGAAGCTGACGTGGTCCCTAGCCTTCGAGCAGCCGAGCACGTTTTCACAAATGCTTGGGTACGCCCAGAGACACGCGGACATCGCCGAGTACATGAAGAGCCACCGGGAAGAGGCTGGCTCGAGCGGAACAAAGAAGGATAAGAAGCAGAAAAAGATACAGGAGCAGGGCAGTGCCGAGCATGCCAAGAGACAGAAGAAAGAGAAAGCCGATAAGCCAAAGGGGCCAACCAGTAAGTTCCAAAACTACACACCCTTGGTGGCGACCATTGATGAGGTGCTCGCCCAGGTTGGTGATAAGAATTTGCTAACACCACCGCCCAAGCTCCGAGGCAGCAGGGTGAAGCGCAATCAGTCGAAGTTTTACGAATTTCATAAGGATGTGGGGCATACTACTAGGGAATGCATCCAGTTGAAGGACCAGATCGAAAGATTGGCCTGAGAAGGACTTTTACAAGAATTCGTCGAGCGGGTTATAACCCCGAAGGTCGCTTCTGGAAGGAACGATTCGTCGAGCCAAGACGTACAGAACCGACCAAGGACCGACGGTGGGAACGCCTCAGATCCCCTGAATATTGTTCACACGATAATTGGCGGGCCTGTTACCAGGGACACGTCGAGTGGGCGGCGATCTTACATCAGAGAAGCTCGGCGGGTCGAACGGGGTGAGTTCATAAATGTGTCCGAGCACATCAACAAGATATGCCGCCAAGAAGACACCCTGATCACTTTCACTGAAGAGGAAGCGGATCGATTGATGCATCCTCACAACGATGCCTTGGTATGCGAACTGCCCATTGCCAACAATATAGTACGGCGTGTCTTAATCAACAACGGCAGTTCGGCAGACATCCTCTTTAAACAAGCATTCGACAAGTTGAAGATAAGCAACGCCCCATCAGTCCCGGTTCGGACCCCACTCTTTGGCTTCACAGGCGAATGTGTCCGGGCAACCGGGAAGGTCAGTCTCTCGGTGACTTTCGGAGAAGGAGCTGCAAGGATCACTCGGGTAGTCGACTTTTTAGTTGTCGACAAACCCTCCCAGTACAACATCATCATTGGCCGGCCGACGCTGAATGGATTGAAGGCTATTGTTTCGACGTATCATCTGGCGATGAAGTTCCCTACCGACGGTGGCGTTGGAGTGATCCGCTCATCCCAGACAGACTCCCAGACTTGCTACGCAAACGCTGTCCGAGCAGCCTCGGCTCAGCAACATGGAGTCCTGGCTGTCTATTCGATCGACGAGACCGATCTCCCAACCGACCCGACACCAAAGATGCTGACGGATCTGGATCCCCGGTTGCCCGAGGAAGAGGTAAGGGGTACCCCGGTCGAAGACTTAGTGCCGTTCTCCCTGGACCCTGAAAGGCCTGAACGCACAGTCCAACTCGGATCACAGTTACGACTTGAGATCCGGGCTGACCTGGAATCCCTTCTTTCCGAATACCGAGACGTTTTTGCATGGTCCCATGAGGACATGCCCAACATTGATCCTAGCGTCATCAGCCATCGGCTCAACGTCCAACCTGGTCACAGGCCGGTGATACAAAAACAAAGGGCCTTTAACCCGGAAAGATATGCTGCAATCAATGATGAAGTCCAGAAACTCCTGAAGGTTGGGTTCATCAGGGAGGTCAAATACCTGGAATGATTAGCGAACGTTGTCCGCGTCAAGAAGGCGAACGGCAAGTGGCAGGTCTACATTGACTAGACCGATCTCAACAAGGCCTGCTCGAAAGACTGCTTCCCACTTCCTCGGATAGACCAGCTCATCGATGCTACAGCCGGACACGAGCTTTTGAGTTTTATGGATGCATACTTCGGGTATAATCAGATAAGGATGGTCGAGGAAGACCAAGTTAAAACCTCATTTGTTACTGACCAGGGCTTGTACTGTTACGTTGTAATATCGTTTGGCCTCAAGAACGCTGGGGCTACTTATCAACGCCTCGTTAACAAGATGTTTGCTCGGCTGATTCGAAAAACTATGGACGTCTACATGGACGACATGGTGGTAAAATCTGTCCAAGCGAAGGACCACATGGCCGACCTCCGAGCTAGCTTCGACATTCTCTGGGAATATGGGATGAAACCCAACCTGGTGAATTGTGCTTTCGGCGTTAGCTCGGCCAAGTTCCTTAGATTTTTAGTCAATCAACGAGGAATTGAGCTCAACTCGACGAAAGCCCAAGCAATCATTGACATGCATTCTCCTCAGACGGTGAAGGACGTGCAAAGGCTTACTGGCATGGTAGCTGCTTTGTCAAGATTTGTTTCTCGGGCTACCGACAAGTGCCACCCTTTTTTCAAGGCACTTAAGGGGAGGTTTGAGTAGAGAAAGGAGTGTGAGGAAGCTTTTCAAAGCTTAAAAACTTACCTAGCTACGCCCCCGCTCCTGTCCAAACCTTTGTCTGGTGAGGTTCTAACTGCCTATTTAGCCGTGTCAGAGAAAGCTGTTAGCTCGGTCTTGGTCCGAGATGAAGACGGGATCTAGAGACCAGTTTATTATACCAGCCATGCATTCCAAGGTGTCGAGGAGCGGTACCCACCGCTGGAGAAGCTGGCCTTCGCCTTAATCACGTCGGTTCGGAAGCTGCGGCCATATTACCAAGGCCACACCATCAGGGTCCCGACCAAGTTTTCACTGCGGCAAGTTTTGCAGAGTCTGGAGATATCGGGCCGAATGGCCAAGTGGTCAGTTGAGCTGGGCCAATATGATGTGCATTTTGTGCCGAGAACGGCAATAAAAGCTCAAGTCCTCACGGATTTCATTGCCGAATTTATGAAAGCTGGTAAGACGACTCCATAAGTCGAGAAGTCACCCATTGAAGAGCCTGACACAGCTGGCTGCAGTAAACAAGACCTTCCCCTGGAGTCAGACTGGAAACTACACGTCGACGGCTCTACCTGCGTCGACGGGTCGGGTGCCGGGCTGATCCTAACGAGCCCAGACAGGTACAAGGTCATCTATGCCCTCCGATTTGACTTCAAAGCCTCTAACAACGAAGCAGAGTATGAAGCTTTGCTTGCCGGACTACGAATCGCCCGAGATCTCAGCGTCAATCGCCTCACAATCTACAGTGACTCAATGCTAGTGGTACAGCAAGTCACTGGAGAATTTCAGGCCCGGGCAGACTCGATGGTGGCATATTTAAAGGAGGCAAAATGGCTGCTTGGGCAATTCAAGTCCTATTCTTTTAAGCAGATCCCCCGGTCTGAAAACATAGAAGCCGACGTCATAGCCCGACTGGCTTCCAGATTGGGTGGAAGTGACTTGACGTCGGTCCCCATTGAAAGACTGCCCGAACCAAGCATAGTAAAGGAGGTCATGAGCCTGGCCGAGGAGCCGGCATGTACCTTGATGGACCCGATCATCCGATACCTGACCATAGCCGAGTTACCCGACGACCGAGAAGAGGCACGTCGGATACGTAACAGCTCGACCTGGTATTCGATGATTGGAGGAAAGTTATACCGACGAGGCTACACTACGCCATGCTTAAGATGCTTGTATCCAAAGGAGGCCGAATATCTAATGAGCGAGATCCACGAAGGCCTATGCAGCAATCATTCCGGAGGACGCTCCTTGGCCCAAAAGTGCCTCCGACAGGGATATTACTGGCCCACCATGCAGCAAGACTGTGAGAACTTTGCACGAAAATGCCTCAGATGCTAGCAATTTGCTAGAATGCTAGGCTCACACGCCGAGCCTCTCAATCCAGTGACCTCGGCTTGGCCATTTGCAAAATGGGCCATCGACCTGATCGGGCCTCTCCCGTCGGCCCGCTCGCAATTCAGATACTGTATAGTGGCCATAGACTATCTGACAAAGTGGATCGAGGTTGAACCCTGTACCAACATGACCGAAGCCAAGTGTACCAACTTTGTATGGAAAAACATCGTCTGTCGGTTTGAAATCCCGCACACTATTGTGACTGACAATGCCAAACAGTTTGACTCCTCGGGTCTACGTTATCTATGCGAGAAGCTTGGCATTAAGAAGGTTTTCTCCTCCCCGAGCTATCCGCAGAGTAACGGCCAGGTTGAGGCCGTGAATAAGACAATTAAAGATAACCTGAAGAAAAAACTCGAGGGGCTTAAGGGTGCGTGGATTGACAAACTACCCCAAGTGCTCTGGGCATACTGGACAACTACCCGAGCTGCGACTGGCGAGACACCGTTCTCCCTAGTCTGCGGGGCAGAGGCCGTCATTCCAGCCGAAGTAGGATTATCGAGCTTAAGGGTTGAGCGATACGAGGAGGCTCTAAACGAGGAGCTCATGTTGACCGAGCTCGATCTACTTGAAGAGAAAAGGAACCGAGCATCAATTCGTAACGCAGCTCGGAACCAAGTAGTAGCTCGGTATTACAACAAAAGGGTTCAGCCGAGAAGCTTTAAAGTTGGTGACTTAGTCATGAAGAAGGTCACGGTTCAACAACCCGGTCTCGGGTCCTTTGGTTTGAAATGGGAAGGTCCGTTTAGAGTCGAAGGTATCGTACGACCAGGCACTTACAGGTTGACCGATACGGAGGGGAATCAGATCTGGCATCCATGGAATGCCGAGCTCTTAAAAAGATTCTATTCTTAAAATTCAGGGCCAGACTCCTTTTTTTGACTTCTGGCCACAATTCTTTTGTAACTGGACCTGCTGAGCAGGGCTAGAAAAATCCATGTAAATATTACATTAATGAAGCACAACTTCCCAAATATCATTCCACTTGAGTAATGTATTTAAGGGAAAAGTATGTCCAAGATGCCACAACTCTAGCTCGGAGGACAGGACGCTAACTCCCATCAAGGGAGTCATCCTTGTTAAACCGGGCCGGGGGGCTGGTCGGTATGTCGATCATATGTCTGTCGCCGTACAGACAAGCCTTTAAGTTGCTCGGCACATTTACGTGTCCGACTAGTCCTACACTTGTAAAGTTTCTTTAAAACTTAAACAAGTCTACAAGGGCAACAGGGTAAGGGTAGTTATACGCCGTCTATATTCCGCCCGACCAAGATCAGAAACCTAAACCTGCTTGGATAACTAAGCAGGTAAGGAAAACTACTCGGAGTGACCGAGAAGGATGACTACTCGGATTAACTCGACAACATAGGTACTAAACCTACATCCTCGGATAAGTTGAGCGAGCAAGGTAAAGTCGAGATAGCTGGTTCCCAACCTAGGATCCTCCCCAAGAAGTGCCTAACTTTGAAAATTACGTGGGATGTAAAATAAAACAAAACTGCACATAAGAAAACAATGAAGGCAAAACAGGAAATCTTTATTTATCAGAGAGGTACAAGGAAACCAGGCACCTCCCGAGCCCGAATACAAAAAAAAAAAAAAAAAGAAGAGAAAAAGAAAAGAGGTTCAATCGGCCTGGGTCTCGTCCCCAGCCGCGTCCTCGTCCCTACCTCCCTTGACGACCTGCTCATCCCCGTCGTCGTCACCGTCCACCATGACGACCTCGTCCTCAACACCCCGCTGTTGTTCGGTATCATCTTGGTCCGGCTCGACGATGACCGACCAGTCGAATCCAGCTATGTCGGGGTGCTTTTCTATCAGATGATCGCGGAGGTCTGTCATGCCGTCATAGTAGAGATCGGCATACTCCAGGATGTCTTAAATTCCTCGACCGCACTGGCTAAGCGGTCGGGGAGCTCAGCTACAAATTATTGGTGCTCCGCTTGCAAGGTTGCCAGCTGCCCCTCAAGCCGTGCAGCTTTATCTTCCGCCTCCTTGAGCAACCTCGACATGTCCTCGGCCTCGGCCCTTGCCTTCCGAGCTTCCTCCTGGGATTGTTTGAGAGACTCATTGGCTTGGTCTAGCTCAATGTTCTTCTCACTGAGCTTCTTGTCGGAGTCCAACTTCTTCAAGAGGGTCTTTTTGTGCATCTCTTTCTCCTTGTGGATCTCCTTCATCCCAATGGAGTGCACCATATGCACAACGGCGCTCGACTGCAAAAATTAAGACGTCAGTCCTCGGCAATATATCACAAGAAAAGAACTATTGATTAGCTCTGATACTTACAGAGGCAGTGGCTCAGAGGGCTATGTTGCATACACTCTGGAAGTCCTCACCCCGGATGTTCATGAAGAAGTCATCCTGGGGAACTGCGTCTCCGAGGCGCTCAAGAACCGTACCACGGTAGTCTAGGCGCCTTCTCTGTCGGTCCTCAGCAGAACCTCTGGCGGCCTCGTCTGCTGAACCGACCTCTGGTGAGGCCCTGGTCGGTTGTGGCGGAAGTGGTGGAACTTGGATTGATGAGGTCTGCCTGGTGCAGGTTGGGAGCTCGGGCATCGGCGTCCGCTTGCATTTTCTCCCGACGTCAATAGCTTTGCCCTTGCCCTTCCTCAGACTTGCCATCTGGGCATGCCTGTCAGCACGGGAGGTCGATGCCGTCATTTCTGCACAAGGAATGCCAAGTCAAAGCAAGATCGGAATAAAAAAAAGGGGGGATGATTAAAATAAAGTTCCAGGCTGACCTCCGATCCGGAGTTGGCGAGACGAGTATAGGAGCCTAATCACGTCCTCGAGGTCCTCGTCGGCTACAGGTGGCCCTGCATCGAAGGAGCCACTGGACGAGTCCTTAAAATTGGACGTAGAAGGCTCCCTCGTCGGCCACCCGGACCGGGAAGTGCTTGGCCCTGGAACGTCCGCGGCACTCAGACGAGCAATTGTAACCTGCACGGCCCCCCGGGTAGGACGGACAGCTCAGGGAAGGTTGCAGGACTCCCCAAACCAGCCATAACTGGATAAAGTGTCCTTCCTCAGGAGGAAAGACTGTTGTCTGGACGGCTTCGACTTCTCGAACAGCTCGTCCACGACCTTTATTACGCGGCTCGGCGCCCAAGGACGCTTGGTCCAAACGTGCCCCTGCTCAAATGACCTCGGCACTTGCTCATCCTAGGGGACGGCTTCACCGGCTCGAGCCAAAAAGTTTCCCCCGGCGTAGAACCACTCGTACTTCCATAACTTGTCCGAGTCGGGGTTGCCTAGGATAAAATCCTTCTTGAAGCCGGTGAAGTAATACCAGTCGGACTGCCGATGGAGCTTCTTCATCTTGAATACTTGTTTGAAGGCCTCCAGCGGCATCTCGGTACTCCAGTGGTACTTCCATAGGATGTACATCCCAATCAACGACCGATAGCTGTTCGGGTTCAGTTGAGCCGAGCACACGTTAAACTCGTTGAATGCCCGGCGGAGAAAGCGGTGCAATGGTAGACGCAGCCCGGCCCTAAAGAACTCGACGTAGAGCGTGATGAAACCCTCTGGTGCGTCTAAAGGTAAGTCTCCCTCACCGGAGACGGCGAGAATCACATCTGCAGGGATACTATACTCGGCGCGTAGGTTTCTAACCACAACTCCGTGATGGCGCTCGTATACCCCGCCGCTGAGGTTTGCCCAGGACGGCTTACCCGATATGCCGTTACACACCGCACGCGGGTGACCTGGACCTCCTGCTCCGTCTCTGGCTGTTCCATCTCTGCTTCCTCGGCTGCATGCTCCTCATCGGAGACATCGACCGTGATCACCCCCGCGACTTGGGCGGGGGCCCCAGCACGCCAACCCGAGGTGCTCGGAGCATCCTCTCGGGCCAGAAGCTCGGTCCTCTCCCTCGAAAGAACTCGGGAAGAGCCCGCTGTCAATGCCCCCAAATAAGGGTCTTGCTCCCTGGACGGCCTAATGAGCTTACGCCGTCCAGCATGTTTAAGAACTCCTGCTCGGGTACCATCTGGGAATCGACCCTTAGGATCTGCTCCAGCCGACCGGCCCCGTCCCGTCTTAGGGATGCCACCTCGGCGTCGGATTGGGTCAAAGAAGAGCTACTGCTCTCCTCGCTACTTTCCGACCATGAAACCTCATTTTCACTCATTTTGGGAGTCGGATAAATCACTCATTTTCACTCAGGAAATTACCTGCTAGGGTTCTCGGTAGCTTGAGCTCGGGAGATGATGTTCTCGGCTATTGAACTTAAGCTCGGCAGCTAAAACTCTTCGGGCGTAAAGTTTTTGAAAATGAAGTGTAAATTACAAAGGAGGAGGCCCTATTTATAGCCATTTTGGGCGGGAAACTCGAGCGCGAAAACCCAGGAGGCGCAATTAATACGCCTGACAGCCGCGCAGACGGCCGCGATGCGACACGCGTCCCCTGTCTGATCCGCGCGTCTTTTCACTTCACCCCGCTTCCAAGTGTCGCTTGGTCTTTCTTCTTTGAGCCGACCTCACCCACTCGGCATAGTCCACCCAGCCGAACACCGACCAGGTGAACTGGGGGGCTAATGTTGAGGGTAAGCTCGGCGCCACCACCGAGGACATTAACTTTGGTGGTCGACAATTAAGCTCGGCAGACCTCAGGGAGTTTACAGTCAGTCCCCGACGCTTTATACTCCTTCCCGAGGTGCCTCTCAGGCATTCAAGTGCGCGCCCCAAGAAGGCTGCCACCTCAGGATGTATAGTAGCTTAGGTCGGACTACGTTACTCATAAATATAGGCTATTACTCGCCCTTGTATGCCAACACCAGGCAAATAAGCTACCGTCCGATAGAGTCCAATCCATTGGGCGATAGGCGTGACACTTGTTACCTACTGCCTGACACACCTTGATGTGACACCTGGGTGATCGGCAAAACCCATCTTGCACCCGATCCAAGTGTTAGCCTATAAATAGGATGTATTTATGACATTCTAAAGGGAGACTTCTTCACACCTAACTAGCTGCCGACCTCTGCCGAGCAATACCTACCTTGAGCATCGGGGAGCCCTTGTCTATTGACTAACCCCACTATTCTCCGTATCATCCCTCTTGCAGGTACACACTCCCGGTCAGGGGCAAGCCTAAGAAGAGGTCAGAACGTGCGCAGCCGCACGTGGGTGTTGATCCGACGCCGGACAACGGTAAGCATCAACATTCATTATTTATCTATAGAGTTAATTATTCCTAACCATGCCTTTCAATTTACAATAGCATATGTCAAATCAATATATTCCTCGCTATACAATACAGGACAAGTTCATATCATTATCTTATATGTGATACTCATATAATAGCAGTTCAACATACATATATATATCTTGCAATAAAACAACCAATTTTAATTCAATAAAAACCTCACAAAAGATGAGTAATAGATTCCATACCTTTTAAGCTTATCAACAATCTTTTAATCTCAGAGCCAATTAACATTAGCTCTATGCTCCCTTGATCCTAAGGCATGCATAAGGATAATTAAAACTAAAGCACAACATACAACCACATTCATAAATAAATCATGTGTAAATCCATCTCACTAGTGTGCGATTAAAGTTTTTATGCAAATTTCATTTTGAATACCAAAGTAAACAATTTTTGTCTTAACACAATATAAAATGTATACAAGTAATCTATATGTTTTAGTCCATAATAAGATTCATAAATGACTTAGGATAGTGTTGAAAAGGTTGCAAGACATTAAGGAATTAGGAGGTGAGCAAAGTTGAGTTCTTGGTTCAGGGTAGCAACTGGTATACCATGGCAAATTGGCAGTATACTTTTACAAAAAGGGTAGGTTCACTATCTACAATCAGCACATGGGTTAACAGGTGGTTTAATTAAGGTAAACGGACGATATACTGTCACTGGCAAGTTTACTAATTTTCAATCTGAAAATTAAAAAATTTATAGAAAATAAAATACAACTCCAATTTAGGCTCATGATAGCTCGTTGGAAAGCTTAGGATGTCTGCTTTTTAAATGTGCAGACCAATTTACAAAATTCATTTTCATTTAATCCCAGAATTTCAAGAAAGTGCCACTGCCCATAGAGGTATTACAAAGTTTATGGAATGCCAAGTTTCCCTTTACACCAAATCATATTATCCTTGTACAAAATCTCAAAACCATATCAAAATATTTAGTATGCATTATATACTCATAGTAAACATATTTTCATGGATTTTTATACAAATATCATTATCAAACTATATCTCAAGCATTTCTTACAAATAAGGGTGAAAACATGCTTATATCAAACTTTTTCATTCAAAGTTTTGGAGATCTTTTTCATACATCAATCAAATCTGTGATGAACCTTTGAAATATGTTTCTAACATGCATATGGAATTAGTTTAACAATATAATTCTCTGGTTACGATATATATACACTTAAACTGTATACATATGCACCATAATAGCAACAAAACATATACTCAGGTCCAAGAACACAAATTTGGACAAACTTTTGAATGTAAAAACTTACCAATGAAAAATTAAATCTATTCATAAGATTCTAACCTCATATTACAGTAAGATGGAAACTTGAAATGACTCAAAACAAGTTTCTTGGCTCTGGGTTTAGCGAGATTTCTTTACTTCAATTAGAGGTAATGGTGGTTGGTTTTATGGCTGCCTTGGGATTATTTTGTTTTAGCAAGAAGTTAGAGTGGAAGACATGAGAAAGAAATGGAGACTTTTGTGCAAGGATTGCTTGAGGTTCCCTTTGATCTTCCTTTGTCTTGTCTCACCGTGAGAGAGGAAAAGAAGAAAAGAAAGAAGGGCAGGGGAAAGAACAGAGACGTGAGGAAGAGGACGATTGATTGAGTGAAATAATTGAGAGAACATAGTTGGTGAGCATGAGTGTTATTTGTCTCCTCAGGAGACTTTTGCCCACATGATACCAAAATGGCATTTTTGAAATTTATTAAAAGTTTAAAGGCTTTTCAGTAAACATACTAAATACGTAAAGGAAAATTTTAGAAAATTTAAAAATAGATAGAAATAAATATTATGAATTAGATTTTAAATGAAACAAATTTTAATTGACACACTAATAATTAATTTAATTACTATAATACCTGTTAGGAAAATAACAGGTGTCACACGTGTCGATGACCAAATAAAGGGTTTCGAGATAGAGCCTGGTAGAGTCCATTTTAAGATAAAGGGTAACTTGGTCTTTTAATAAAGGGTAAATTGCTATGGAAGTCTCCAACATTTCACAAAGGTGAACAGTTGGTCCTGGACCTTTTATTTTTTATTTATTAGTCCCCTACCTTTGATTTTTGTTGCTGAGAGGCCAATTTAACAGTCAAACAGTAATTTTATATAGAAAAAGGTGACAAACTGGTTTCTAAAATTAACAGTTAAAATGTTAAATTGATCCTTTAGCAATTAAAATGAAAGGTTAGGGATTGATAAATAAAATATAGAAGGTCGAGGACCAAAATCATACTTTTGTGAAAGGTTTGGGACTAATGTATTAATTTACCCTTAATAAATATTTAATTTCTAATAAAAGGGCAGTTTATATAAATGGTTTGTTGAAGGGCATCTTTAATAAGTTGGTGTATTTGGAAGATATTCTTATAAGTTGTTCATTTAAAAAATAGTGTGATTTACTAGTCGTAGTCTAATCCTAGATTCCCACATACATTTATTCAAAATAATCATAATTAGGTGGAGTGATTAAGAGGAATAACAGTTCTTCATAGTTGAACTTTGAACAACTTCACTTATTAAAAAAAAAAGAAAAAAGAAAGAAAGAAAAAAATCTAAGTTTACATCAAAATAACATAGATAAATAACTAAACTTTTGGGTATACAACTTAATTAGTACTATTTTTTTGCTCTATTTTTATCATTTTTTTTCAAAAATTTTGATAAATTTATATCTTGAATATTTATTTTTCATAAATGCTACATATGTTTATTTGCGGTACCACTTAACATATAATATTAATAATGGTATAGTATAAACTTTTTTAAGTGTGATATAAATAAATACGACTTTTAAAAAGATGGCCAATATGTAATTTTCTTTTTCTTTTTCTTTTTCTTTTTGGGAAGGACAAACATGCACAATCTTGTCTTGAAATGGGCCGGCCTACATGCCGACCTGGGCTGGTTGTTAAGTTCAATAATGGCCCTCGAGTTTGGGTTGATTCTAATGGTTTCCCTTGTTTTGGGGGACATTTTTAGGATCGAACCTTATAAATTTAAATTTGATGACCAAAGCCTCTACGGCTGCAGTCACTAGTCATGCAGAGTAGCAAGTGGAACAATAAATTTTATGAGTTGCTATTTAGTGAAAGGCATGAGTCCTTATGAAATTTTGCCGAGTTTTTATACCCCATGTTCACCAACCTATTCTATTTCTGTATTACGTAAATACCTAACAAGAGGGTAAGACTTGAGAGAGTGGGTAACCTCCATTTAAAAAAGAAGAAGAAAGGACTGCTTTTAATAGACTCGTGTGGTCCTCTAGTTAGTAGTTTGTGTTTCACCTCACGGCATTCTCAGAAAATTTGCATAACATTGCCATAAACTAATAAAGAAAACACACTGGACACAAAAACAGACCAATGTTAAATCCTATGTTCTACTCTACAATCCCCTCCAATCCAATTTCTTTCTCTCCCGCTTTTCCACGCTACCAAACATATAGCGTAATCAAGTAATAAATCAGCGATGAGCTTTTCACTAATTAATTCGTTAGGAAAATGATATAATCAACTCCACAAATTCCATTTTGGCTTTCACACATCCACAAAGCAGCAGCAGATACTGACAGACTAATTGCCTCCATTCAGATTCAGCAGTCTCGAAATGCTAATTGTATTGGATCTAACATTAATGATAAAACCAACCAATCCAATAGTAGACTGGAGACAAAAAGGAGAAAAGCAGCCTCGATGTTTCGGTTGAGCAAAAGCAAAAGCATATTGCTTCCTTATAATTGCCACAATTTGATCAAACAATGATATCATGGAGACGAATTGTTGATTTTCATTTCATAACTTCACTTTTCACTTTATAAAAGTAATAATTCCCCCCCCCCCCCCCCCCCCCCCCATAAAATAATTATAATAATAACTAAAAAAAACAGAACAATATCCTTACAGAATAAATTTCTATTCCAGTTAACGTTTGACAAATTAATAAACAATTTTTCATTCAGAAACAGAAACAAACAAACAGAGCAGGCCACTCATACAGATACTCTCACTCACTCACATACACAAATGAAGCCAAAATCCTCTCTTTTTTCTTTAAAAACGAGAAGGGAAATAATTGAAATTAATTTGGGAAGAATGTGGTCGAGAAACGAGATTTGTAGAGTCCCCCCGTGGGCCAGGAGAGAGTGAGTGCGTGTGCTCTCAGCAATGAGCAACACAGACGAGCCAGAGCCAAACTGGGTCCCTTGTCTCTGTACTCCTATAATCACATAGATATACAGTAGTTTCCTAACTCAAGCAAGTGTAATCAGGAAAAGCGCGGATCTAGCAGAGTCCCAATGGAATCGCGCTCAAATCGTTTGGTGGTGTTGGCCAACTTCTTCACGTTGTCATCATAGACATAAGGCAGCTTGTGGTGCCACGTGACGTTGTGTTTGGCCGTCAAGGGCAGCCATTCCCTGCACGGCTCTCCCATCACCGAAATTGAGTTGTGGTAGTGATAGTATCGGATTTTGTCCTCCGTGTTGTGTTGCGTTTTGCCTATCACATTCTCCGACATGTGCACCCCCGTCGCGTATGCATTCTTCGCCTGTATTGCGTACTTCCTGTCCCTTCGGATTCCTGTTCTTGACTCCCTCAACACCAGCTTCTCGAACCCCCATTCCCTGAACATTTATGTATTATCCTCACTAACCAGAACAAGAAACTATTCTCTTTTTGATCCACAACACAAAGAAGAAAAGATCATTTGTGATTGTAAAATTGTACCTGCAATAATTACTGGAATCGTTGAGACATAGGATTCTGCTCGATGGTGAACTGAGTATATTCCGACAAGTCATTCAAAACTGATTCAAGGCTATTATTATTCTTCCCATCTGGCAAATAAATGTATTCATCCACGTCAAAGTAAAACGTCCAATTCGCAGCAAGCCTATTACGATGCAAACAGTCGTTCACCACCAGGAACTGGTTGTAGTAATACCCATCGAACTCCGCCTGCCCTCTTATGTCCTGCACTGTGGCGCGACCCAGTCTAACCCATGGCTCCACGCCGCCCTCACCTCCGCCGACACTCCGCCCGCGTCGTGGAACACGAAGTGAGATCGACGCCCGAAGACGTGGATCGGCTTGGAGGCAAGGCCTACCACCGCGAAGGTGTTTGGGCCACCACGGTAGGCGCCCATTTGGACGAAGAGAGCGGCGGCGTTGCCGTAGGCCTGGAATGTTCGCCCGTTTGGGTCGGTGGGAGGGCGAGTTTGAGTATTTGAATTTTGAGGGGGGTTGGTGGAGAGCTTCTGGCTCTGGGCGGCGGTGGAGAGGGAGAGAGGAGGAGTGGAGGCGTTAACGGAGGCGGCGGAGCAGGAGCGGTTGTTGGTGGTGGAGAGGAGGTTCTGGTAGTAAGGAGGGAGGTTCCACATGAGCATGAGCAGCGTCAAGGCAAGCAATGCGAGGAGGAGTGGGTTCGTGTCGCAGAAGCTCAACGATGGTGGGCCCTCCTTCTTCATCGGAAAAGGAATTAAGTTGTTGTGTATAACACAATGAGAGATAGAGAGAGAAAGACGAAGAGAAAGATCCAATCAAACAAAACAAATAATAGGGATAAATATGATTAAGACTGAGGAAGCTGCGAGAATGAAGAGGAAGAATTAAGGCACAGAGAAGAGATGAGGAAAGGAAATTGGAAAGAGAGCGAGAGTCAAATTCAGGCCAGAGAGAGAGTGACAGAGAGGAGACGGTGTGCTTTCTGTCTTTTTTGGACTCTCTTTTTGTTTTTATTCATTTATCATTTATTATTACTATCGTTATTCTCTTTTCTTTTCTTTTTTTTTTTTATTTATATTATTTGCTAAGACACAACGGCCTCTAACATACTTCTGAGGTCACACTTCACATTTTTGTTTTTAATTTTCATATATTTTCATTTTTGATAATATGCTAGAGACATTAACTCTATGCGTTAATAGTCGGGCTTTTTTACATTCATAGCTATTTTACAGGATTATTACATACTTTTAGTAAAAAAAAACAAAAAAAGAGGACAACTCAATCAAAATTAAGAGCACTGTGTTTTATTTAACACAACCTTGAAAGAGATAAAAAAAAATTAAAAAACGTCTATTACTATGATGAATGATTATTGAAAAAAAAAACATGGAGTAGACTGTAATAAAATTGTTAAGGGCGTAATAGACAAATTTCAACAAAAGTGGATGGTTAAAGGCCAAGAGGGAATGACTCCAATAATCTGGAATTATATTATTCTGAATGGGGAAAGAAAAAACCAAAAAACAAGTCGCATAATTGGCAATTGTTCAATTGGCCAAGCAACGTCCCATACGTTAAACTCGAATCTTTCTTCTTAACTACTACCATTCTCCCATATTTGTCATGCGTTTGTTACAGAAAATGATTGCCTATTTCCGTGGCGGCTTTTATAATATCTGTTAGGGTAGGGCTGTACAAAAACCGCCTGTACCTGCCGCCCGCATCTGTCAACCGTTCGCGTCCGTGCCCGCTCATCTCAAAAAAAGCGGGTTTACGTTAGCAACCCATTGGTGGGCGGGTTATTATATTCGATGGGCGGGTTTGGTTTTAAATTTTTGAAGGCGGGTTCAACCCACCCGCCTATATATTTTAAAAAAAAAAAACTTATCATTTATTTGATTTTGTTCTTATTTTAGAGATAATTGAACAATCTAACACTTCAAGCACTGACTCGGCTGCCTCTTGACATATTGAAACTTGAAAATTCTCCTTTTATTTTGTGAAGTAATCAAAATTCAAATCAAATAAGTTAGTAGAGAAAGCCCTAAAAGAAAAAGAACACTTAACTTTGTTCATCATTTTATTTGTAGCATTCTATTATTTTCGAACCCAGTGAATAGGCTTTAATCTTTATGGACTCTTGACTTTGTTCATCACTTCATCTGTAGTTGATGTTTCTTGTTGCAGTGAATGATTATGTTTCTTAATTTGTACTTTTGAATATGATCACTGTCTTTAAGCATCAAACTTATTGGCAATGCTTTATGTATTATCATCTTATATTTTCTACAAATTTTCTTCACTTTCTAAAAAAAAGGTCCAAAAAATTACATTGGACAATAGCATAGATCTAAACCGCCTCAACCCGCCCGCAACCATCCAAAACCAAACCGAAACCACCCGCCATGTGGTGGGCGGTTTGCGGGTTGGTTAATCGCCAACCCGTCATCCAAAAAAACAATACCGCACCCGCCCAAAAATCATCAAACCGCCCGCCGTTCACCCCTAATATCTGCTAAAAGAAAGGAAAAAATATATATATATATATTCTCAAAAAAATAAAAAATGACTTAAAAGAAAACCTCTAATTTCATGAACTCAATTTTTTTTAATAAAAGAAAGAGAGAATTTTTCAACAAAATACATTATTTTATTTATATTTTTTTCAAATCGGTAGAGTAAGTTTCATTATAAATGTGTATCATATAAATCGAAGGGTGGGAGTTTCCAAAACTCCAAAAAATGCAAAAAAATAATAATAATAATAAAGAAAAGGCGTGTGTTTTATTGCAGTGGGGACCACGGTGAGACTGTATAGATGGCTGACATCTGTATTAGAGAGGCACAGAAACTGTGGAAAAAGGCCCAGATCTCAATCATTTCCGTATGTGGTGCGATGGTGGCCGACCAAGCTATTCATGGCCACTATTTCTGTTTGATTTTTCTTTAAAGGGAATCTTTATGTTATATTTTGAAACTTAATTTTTGTAAATGTTGTAAATATTTTAGTATAAATTGATTTGAAAAAATAATATAAATTTAATATGATATAATTTTTTTAAATATGGTAAAAGGAAAAATAATGTTTAAATGTGTGGCATGATATATAATTTTTTCTTGAAAAAAAATATCGTAAAGTTTTTTATGCAATGATCACATATGAGCGGAGGCAACATAGTGTTTGGTAAAACAAGAAGTGAAAACGGTAGGGTACAAATGAGAGAATAAAGGAAGTAAAGAAAAAGTAGTTAATAAAACAAAGAATATGATCATCTTGTTTTAGAAAAATATTATGTTAATATCGTAGTGTTTGAAAAATATCAAAAAAGTATTTATAGTTTTTAAAAATTTATTTTAATACCTTAAGTTTGTGTTTTTGATATGAATTTTTTTTACCCATTTATTACTAAATCCGGAATTAATTTTACCAAACTATAATAGAAAATCAAAACAAAAAATTAAACACAACTCATCAAACAAAAGTAATATGCGTGGACTTGTTATTTTTTGGCATCATTTGTATTTATTTTCTTTTCTAATTTTCACAAAATTATTTGGGGGTCATTAATAATATGATAAGTTTGAAATTTCACGTCACAACACATACACTTAGGACATCAAAATGATATTTTCAAAAATTACAAAGTATCATTTTGATATTTTTTAAACAACAGAATACCAATGTGATGTTTTTTAAATTACAGGATGCCAAAATAATAAAAACCTTAAAAAAGATATTGGACTATTTGGTTTTGAGAATGTTGAGAAGGAAAATAAGATGATTATATGCAGCTCACGACTTTAGAATCCTTCTGATACTAAAAAAATAAGGTGTATCCTTTAAAAAAAAAAAATATGTAGAGTTTGAATCTCTTTTATTTAAGTTTAAAAAAAAATAATTATTTTTATAAAAATAAAAAGTAGGATACCAAAGAAATATTTTTGTCTTCAATTACACTTTTTTTTTCTTATTTCACATAGAAAAACTAAATTTGTAATTTCATTTTCTCTTTATCAAATATTATTGAAAAATATCATTTTGTAACTCATTTAAAAACATTCCTGAACTTTGTGCCCTTGTTAACATGCCAACTTTAAAAAATGTTCACTTTACCTATTAATTATACAAAATCTCCTGAGCTACGTAATGTCATAAATTACGCCCAAACTATTGATTTAAATCAACTTTTGCATCCATTTATTTCTTTTTTCTTTTGCTTCGCCTCCCAAATTTAAAAATCAATCATTTATTCCCCTAAACTTTAAAATTTCAAAATGTTACCAATTATATCCTCTTATGTCTATTCATGGACAAAATTATTGAAGTGGCACTAAAGCCGTAATAATGACATATAATTAATATGTCATTATATGACATATAATTAAATGTTACCAAGCTAATGATCCTAAGCTTTAATTTCTTGGAGATGTAATAGCCAAATTAAAAATCTCCAAAGAGGCTCATTTAGAAAAAGAAGTTAAAAAAAAAAAAGAAGAAGTGGCATTTACTTTGATTTTAATTACTATGATCCGTTTGGTAATGTTTTCAAAATAGATGAAAATAGTTTTATTTTAAAAAATGAGAATTTTTTAGGAGTTGTGTTAATAATATTTTTAAAATTTTTGCTTCAAAAAATGTGCACAAACATCTCCAAAAACTTCCAAAACAATACCAAACCTATATAGGTTTTTAACTTTTTATAATTATTTTCTTCAAAAACTAGAGTTAAATAAATAAGATTCTCAATATTATAATTTTAATGCCAAGCCTACAATTATCTTTTACATACACATAAAGAGAGAATCTGTTTTCTCCCAAAAGTTGAAACACTTTTTTTTTTTTTCTCTTTTCTCTCATTTTCTTTCATATTCTTCTATTTTTTTACCATTTGTTTTTTTCTTGTTCTTTCATATTCTTGTTCTACAAAATTTTACTCTTTTTTTGTAAACATGTTTAATACGCACATAAAAAGCATGTGCTTTTCGACTAGTATATAAAATTAGGTGAAACGTATGGATAAAATTGGGAATGTTTAAAAGTTATGAGGTAGAGAATGATTCTAAATTTAGGAAAGAAAGCGAAAAAAAAAAAAATTCGAGAAATGTATGTAATTTAACATAAGAAGTTTAATTATTTTTACTTGTCTTCTTTATATTTTCCCTTGATTTGATATTACCCCAAACTCGAAGCGGGGCATTGGGACCGACCACAAACCCTGATTGGAGGGTAGAAGAGGAACAACAATAAATGAGGTAATTCCAATTCCCCAGTTGCAAGAGAAAAAGATTCTCATTCCATTATGTTTCGTGGTGATTAATTTGTCGGTGATGTTCCAATTTTCAAATTCTTTGGACCTCTCTTCCTACTAGTCAACAAAAAATTTCAACTTCTTCAATTTTATAGATCATTTGACAACGCAGTAAAAAAAACTGGAATGATTTTATCGTAGTATATGAGAGATTTAAACTATAACTTAGTTTACTTTTTATTATAAAATTTATAAAAGTTTTATACTATAATAATTTTAACTATATAGTTTAAATAAATTTGTCAACTTCACGCGCTTTAATTCAGTGTATACATATATATTTACTGATTAATCGAATTTTACAAAATCCCAGACAACCCCGTAAAATCTCAGAAGAACCAAACATGGCAAAAGATCATTTTAACAAGTAATAATTAAGTGAAAATTTATGACAAAAGCAAAGTAGAAGAGGAAGCTGATTAAGATGATTGTGCATATGAGACAAGACCCCTGATGGCTAGATTTTATTCACGATTTTTGAAAGAGAAAATTACTTTATATTTTCAAAAATTATATTTATTCATGTCATATTTAAAAAAAATTATGTTACATTATTATTTATATTTAATATGAAATGGTGACACAAATAAATAATTATAATATTTATAAAAAATAAATCTTGAAAGATGAGGTTTTTAAAAATTCTCCTTTTTGAAAAATAAAAGCTTTACAGCTCTTTTATAAACTCGAGGTATTTTATGTACTATATCGACAATGGTTAATTAAGTAAACTTGATAAAAAAATAATAATAAAAAAAAGACGCTCAAAATTTTTAATATATTTCCAATATAGTTTAAGTAATTACTATTATGAGTTTGAGATATGCCACCATATTAAGCTTTGACAAAATTTATAAAGTTTATTAGTTTTAACTGTTACATTATAAATTTTTATATAATATAATAAAAAATTTCATATGCTATAATAAGTTGATCTCAATTTATTAATTTTAATTATATTTTCAAATACACCATTAGCGAGGACTAGGGGAGAATCAGGATAGTGTTGTCAAAAATAAACCAGAAAAAAATAGCTTTTGTATTAAGAGAAAGCGACGAGGAAAGTGAAAGCGCGCGAGTATCCAGGGCTAAAGACCTAAAAGGTCGTAGCGTCTTCCACATTTCCGTGTCAGTTTATTTTATTTTATTATAAATTTTGGTCTTGCAAGGAAGAAAAGAAATTGTTTCTGATGCTGTTTTGGTGACTCATTGATTGCTGCACCTCCTTTTGCGTCTAGCTTGTATTTTGAGTTCATAAATGCACTTTAAAAAAAAAAAGTTAAAACACAATTAACAAAGTGAGAAATCTTTGTTATTCATTAGGCTTTGGTTTTTACTTTTTTTTTTGTAAACTTGACATCCTGCGATACATTTTCGTTAAGGTGTGCAAGAAGCTGGCTAAACATGGTTATAAAAGTCAACTTCCATCATAAACCGAATAAGTTTCATCTCCTGTAGGACAAAGAAATTAAAAAAGCTATAGCTGCACATATAATCATCAAAAAGAAAGCAAAAGAAATGAAGTAAAGGAAAAGAAAGCTATAGCTCAAGTCACCCATTTAATTTGTTTGATCGCTGCGTTACGTTTCATAAATTTGGGTATTCTATTAAGTAAAGGAAAAGAACAGGGATTTTCCTCACTTATCAGGGAAAAAAAAATGACCACTTATAACAATACAATCTCGATGAAAAAAAAGGTTTGCGCATATATTAAAAAGTTTGAATTAAGGTTAGAAGTTCTTAACATTTAATTAATAAAAATTTAAAGACATATTATTGTCGTTACCAATTAATGCAAAACTGATTAAGTTCAAGTCATTATTGTTGATATTAGAGGTGGACATACATTTGATAAGTCTATTAAAATTTCAAGATAGGAAATTCTTGACTTATATTTATTGTGAAATGTAGACGTACCTCTTTCTCAAATCCGAATGCATACTTGAAAAAAAATGAAGATATACTTTTATTCAGATTTATTAAAATGGATGGACCTGTGTGTTGAGGAGGCAATGTCGTATAAATCAAGTAAAGCATGACCACTCAATTAACGAGGCACCACGGCCAAAAGTGGCAAAAATCTAACAGGTCATGCCCCAGCCTGACAACAGCATCACCCAACTTGTGACTTTTCAACTCTGCGTTTCATATTTGCCTACAATAAACTTTGTCATTATTGTCTACAGTCTCATCCTTCCATGTGCAAATACTTACACAGGACGTTGGAGAAATAGGTTAAAACTGGGAATTAAAACTTAAATATTATAATATATATGGACTTTAAATTATAACATATTTTTATTTTATATTGTAATATATAAGAGCCTCGTGTAGACTTATGAGTTGAAATAGAGTTTGTCAAAGACCCTGTTAGAGCAAACACCGCAAAAGGAGCTATAGACTAATGATTTTTGTTTTAATGAATACATTAATGCTAAATTGTCCTCCAAAGATAAGAGTTGTCTTCCTTTTCCTTGTGCAACCCAAAATAATACGACCTCATTTGACGTGCAGGCTTTTTCACAAATTACAGCTTTTGCACTTGCACAATTATGACATTGATTTTTTTTATGGTTTTACCAATTATAGCTTGTGTGGCGAGTTTGTAAGACCGTAGAAGGCAATATATAAGGGCCTCGACGATGCAAGAGGAGGTGGCCTGGTGTTAGTGAGAGGAGGAAGAATTTGAGAGCTTTTGGGGTTGTTTGGTATTATTTTTAAAATAAGTAAAAATATTTTTGTTTTGAAAAAAAAAAATTTTAAAAATTGTGCTGATAGTATTTTTAAACTTTTTAGCCTCAAAAAACGTACAAAAACATTTTTAAAAATTTTGAGAACGAAACTAAACGGGGTCTTTTTGTATTTTTGTTTTAAAGTATATTATATTTAAATTTACTCCATCAACGTTGCGTGTAAGCTAGTGGTAGGAACCGTTTTTACTGTAGCATGTGAAAGCTTTATACTGTAACAACTTTTTCTCTTTGTTCATAACTGAGTTTGTGGTTCACACTACCTTTAGCCAAACACCCTCGAAATGCTGTAATTATTCCAATGTCATTATAAGTTAGCGTTTATGTTTATATTTTAGTGACATGGGACTTAAATTATCTTATTCTTTACATGTTTCCGCAAAATGGAGCTCTTTTTGATAGAATTTAGACTTGTTAAGAACTTGAGCTCATCTTAAAAGGTCAACTAGTTAATCCGTATATGTTAGTCTTTGTTAATATACTTTTAATGATGTGGGACTAAGATTTATCTTACCCTTTACACGCTCCCGCAAGATGATGTTTCTCTTTCAAGTCACTAATATTGCAATGGATAGATCAAGCCATTCATTTGAGCTGGTTGGGCTCTAATTTTATGATGGAATTCAGACTTGCTAAAGACTTGTTAAGTGTAATAAACTAATATCTTTATAAGTTAGTGCTTTATGTTTATATCGTAACGATATCGGGGCTCGGGGTTATCTTACTTTTTATCGTCCTTCGGTATGCGTGGAATATTTTTTCTTACTGCGTATAAAGTCGAGTTACTCACTCGTTCAATTTTTTTTGTGAATTATGTGAGAAATACCGTGTTCATATAATTTTGTCTATAGTTTATAAATGAAGACAATCAGGAAGTAATTTTTAAAAAGAAAAGAGAACTCTTCGTCTTTTTATTTTATTGTAATGAAATCAATGTTTTCAAACCCTCCCAAAGATGTCTAAAGAAGTGCGTTTCTCCACATTTCATGCCTTATCTGGGCCGAGATGACCAAACCCAACTGATTCTTTTGCTAATGCCAGGCCCAACATGTTGGTTCCTTTGTTGTAGCGGAGGAGGGAAAAATAGGGCACAGGGATTTTGGATGCAAATCTTGAGACATTTTTGCATCATTGTTGGACAGTGGCTTCGTTGGACACAAGTTAAAAGGAATAACTCAATTAACAATGTAGCCAACCACAGAGAGAGAGACAGAAACGACATAATAACTCACCAATCAAGCCCAAGAAAATACTGCAGTGAATATAAGAGTACAATAACCATAAGAAAACTAAAATGGGAATAAAGAACGTTATCATAAGCTGGCAACAAAGTTAAAAAAAAAAGAAAAGAAAAGGTGTATTACATGGATGACTATTAAGAGCATGATAAATTTGTGTTGGGTAAAATCAAATACTGATTGATACCATTCTGTTCCTGCAGTCGTTGTATGGAGTACAAGTATAAGATACCTTCCATCAGAAGTAGTGTTTGGAAAAGTTATATAATTCAGTTAAAGTTGTGAAGGAAGATACACTAGAAACGCAGAATATTTTTCTTTTTCTTTCTAGTCCGTATTTTTAAGACGCAAATTACGGGATATGTATGCACAGAAAAGGTAGCACTATTCAGGGAATCACTTGCAAAGCGCAAGCTACTAGTTATTGGTCTAATTTTTTAAAACATCTTCAGTGTTTAGCGAAGGGCAGTGTGAACTACAAACTTAGTTATGAACCATATAAAGCTCTCATATGGTACTGTAAAAAGAAAAAAAAAAGTTGCTACAATGTAAAGCTCTCACATGCTACAATAAAAACGGTTCCCACCACTAGCCAAACACCTTGAATTTGTCTAAATTTTGAATGGAATTGAACGGAAAGAACAATTTTAACACTTTCAAGAAGCTTGGGAGGAGAGAAAACAACACAGTTTACAAGTGTATAAATATGGAGATTAGTGTTTGTCTTAATAATTATATTATGCACGTACAGCGTTCTTTAAAAAAAAAAGGAAAAAATAACTCGTTTTTGAAGAGCATGTTGAAACATGTGTATTTAAAGGGGATGTGCATTTTAGCCCTACTACCAGATTCTTAGACTCAAATAAACTTTTTAAAAGTATGATATGTCACTGCATATATTAAAAATTTATAACGCGCAACTTAAAATTGATTCTAATTATATACTAGATTATTAAAAAATTTGATCTAATGATTTAACGATAGGACTTACCGATAAGAGAAAAATACATGTCCTACAATAAGTGTTGCTAAGAAAAAATTTGAACTCTGTTCTAACAGATATACGATACGCGAGTTGCTGAGGAAGCAAGGAAAAGACGAGACGGGACTAGTAATGCTAATTGTAATGGCTTAAAGCTCAAGCAAATGATATCATGCCATCTTGCATAGAACAAGAGGAAATTAACGACTAAAAATCTTGAAATTTTCAAAGGATTTCTTTCACTTTTAAAACGAATATTACAACAGCCTAAGGGGGCTGTGAGATTCGGTGTGGGTAGTAGATGTGTTGAAAAAAAAGACCCCTTACTTGTCTCACATGCAACTACTTAATTCAATATGATTAAAGCTACAAAGAAAAACCTTGACTTTTGGTGCCCTAATGGTATCTTAACCTTTTCTTTTCCCTCATCCACTGCCCACCAACTTAATTTCCGCCTCCGGAATCAACACTGTTTCTGGGCCCTTTCCCTTTTTTTCTTTTTTAATTGATCTAAAAATTATACGTCTATGCTTCTTCGCGTTGCCTTCCAAAGGAACATACTAAAATTACACCCCAATTATGTTACCATATAACACACCACATGATAATCAAATATGCGCATAAATACATGCATACATACTATACTATACAACAAAATTAATATTCATGTTTCCGATTCTATTTGTTACGCGATTAGCAAATCTCAACATGAATCATATGTATATAATTATATCCAAGTGACATGCATGCATGGATTTGTATCCTTTTTGAACAGAGAGAGAGTTTTAACAGTGATATCCAAATAGTAAAGAATTTTTGAGCATAAATATGGTACTCTCCTTTGTAGGAAATTTGCAGGAAACCAAAGGAGGGAGAGACGAGAAGAGGCGCAGATCGCAACATGATTTTAGGCAGCCATAGCAACTCCACCTTAAAGAAAAGCAGAACCTTTCTGCTAACAAAGTCCTCTTCAATGGATTATAACAATCAGTTCCCACCTGCTCAAGCCACTAATACTAATTTCCCTCCAAAAAAGTCTCCGGTGGTGGAGTTTCCGACATCTCCTCAGCTGATATTCAGCGAGGAGATGCTCCACTTCGGACACCCTCAGCACCCGTTGTTGCTGGTGAAGCTGCCCGACCTCTTCACCTGTGGCGGCTGCAAGGAGTATGGCTCAGGGAAGAGGTTCGTGTGCCAACAATGCAATTTTCAGCTTCATGACTTCTGTGCCTCTGCTCCCCCCTCCCTTAAGGCCCATCCCCTCCACCGCCAACACCAGCTTGTCCTCTTTTCTAAACCAGGTCATTATCATCTAATTACTTCCTTTTTCTTTTTTTTTGTCGTTCGGGACTGTTGTAATTATAACAATTTAACAATTGTTGTTAATAATAATAATGTAGTGAAAGGCGGAATAAGCCAGTCAAAGTGCGACGTGTGCAACAAGGCGAGCAAAGGGTACGCATACAGATGCAGCGCATGCAGCTTCCAAATGCATCCATGTTGTGCCATGCTTTCCTCTGAAATGAATTTGATGTTGGCGCATCCTCACACTCTGAGGCTGTTACCCTCTTCTGATCATCATCATGATGTTGTTACGAATTCGAGTTCATTCTGCAGCGAATGCAATAGAAAGAGATCAGGACGAGTTTATCACTGCACTGTCTGCGATTACCACATACACGCAGTTTGTGCAAAAAACATTATAAATGGCCTCCGTGAAAACGGCATCAAACCCAAAGACAAGCCCAACATGCTCGGGACTGCTGCTCGCCTCGCCTCTCAGGCAAGAAATAAAAGACCAATTAACTTAAAATTAAAATTAATATACATCATCATATATTAGACTACTTTACTCTTCATAAATATTAATTGCTTTGGTCTTTCTGATCAGGTGATGATAGACTTCATTGGAGGCCTGATTGAGGGTCTCGCTGAAGGTGTTGGACAAGTCATTGTTCAGGATGCTGCCAAGGGAAGGTCCCCTAACGCTGTCAGAAGATCAAGAAATTAACATATATATATATATATATATATATATATATGTTCAATTATATTAACTCAATTATCATCGTATTGTTATTTATTGTTATACAGATGCGCTCTGTTATTCCAACTAAAAAGTTAAAAAGGACCGGATATTGAACAGGCAATCAACTGATCGTGTATCTCTGTGTCTGTCCTGGCCCCTGGGGTGGGTCTATATACAAAAACGCTGCTGTATTGTAACCTGATTGATGGAGTCATTAATTTAGGGTGTGTATACTTGATGCTGCATCAGTTTCTGGATATGTTCAAATTATTATCAATGATCTGAACAAGTCGCTTCTACGCTTATTTTATAAGTCTTCTTGTTTCATATATTTTATTTACAAGAAATATATTTACTCTGGACACGTCTCTGTTTGGGCAGAAAATTGTAGCGCGTATGAAGCATGATCCCCGGAAGTCGATTGATAAAAGATTTAAGACAAGTTGTGAATGTAGAAATTAAAATGACCCTTTGAAATTCCTCACTTATTCCCACATGCATCCCAGAAAATAAAACTTACAACACACACACAAAAACAAGAGGAAACTCTAAAATTGATTGGTTTCCATCAGAAAATATTAAAAATAATTGGAGAAGACGATGAAAACGTCAAATATATTCATAGATGAAAGGAAAAAAAGGAGTACCGAGGTACAGAAGAAGCAGGCTCCAACCAGTGAACAGGAGAGAGAAAACACAGGGAAATCAAAGTAATTTGAATTTTAAAATGATCGAATAAGCTGGGACCATTAGAATAGATTACATGAAAACAAGATAAAAAAGTGAACTAATCAAAACAAATAAATCCCACAGGTAGGGTTATTGCTTCCAAAGTCTCTTCTATCTATTTAATTGATTTAACTCTATTCTATACAATATACATATTAGAAATATACAAGCAAAAAGATCTTGATACCTCACGACCATTAGAATGAGAATTGTATACTTCTCATGGTCGAGGGGCTGCGAGATCCTGTACATTTTGATTATTACACGGAAATAAGCCTGTCGTTCAGCCATTCGTTCCTCGCTAACTAGTAGTGATTCATTTGATCCATTACTAAAATTATAAGCACGCGGTGTGCCTGTTATATTCATGTACTTGAAGCAAACAAAATAATAATAATAACAAAAACTAAAATTAAACTAAATAAAAAAGGGACAAAAAATATACCAAGAGGTTGACAAAGGATAAATAAATTGCATGAAGATGTAATAACACACGCCTCTTAATATAACCTAAAACAAATATATTTTGCTATTCTGCTGTAGAACAGTTATATAACAGGGTGGTCACTTCTGTGATTGATCTCTGGATCAACTTTACAGTGACGAAATCAATACACAAAGTAACTTGGGAGGAAGCTTTTCTATATCCATAGACTGCAAGGAAGAATGAAAGGTGTAAAAGTGGGGAAAAAAAGAAAGGTAAAAATGCATATAACTTAACTTAGTCAAAACCTTTAACAGCGGTGGAATTACTCGTGCTTCGCGGCCTTCCTCCTCCAAATTGTGGTTCCCAAATTTTTATTTTACCGCCAGTCTCCACTTTCCACGCTTCTAATGAAATGCCCTTTGACCCGGCTGCCTCATTCCTCCACTTAAGAACATACGGTACAATTCAACGCTCCAAAGGAGGAAAAAAAATTTAAAAAAAAAAAAAAAAGAGACCAGAGAAACGATCACGTATTTGCTTCCAGAGGAAAATGAACCAAAGGGAAAAAATCAAGATCCCAAACATTAAATCATGATTAGCCTCATTTGTGTCACACTCAATCTACCAAGGCATGTTGATGTTGATGTTGATGTTGATGTTGATGTTATTGTTGATGCCAATACCAATGCAACTCCCGACCATCCACAGGGACCCATAGCGCTAACATATACAGAAATCGTTTTTCTTCCAAAGCGTTCCAGAACAATTGAGCATTGACAGAGAACTCATACCTCGCCTGCGCTCTTATCAGCCCAGCCCAAGTTTGCTACTCTCTTTTGTAATCTGTAACTTAACATCCTATTTAAGATTATATTGTGCCGTAATCCAAATTCTCCCACTTGAAGGGAGCAACGGAGCCAATGTCTGGAAGGCCTCGCAAGAACAGGCAAACACAAACACAGACAGCAGCAATTGCAAGCATTGAATGAACATACGGACGCTGCAGCAGACCTTGAGCAGCAGGCACCCTCTTGTAGCATCTTGTTGCTGCAACCGCACACTTGGCACAAGATTTCCCATCCCGTTTAATTTGAGTACTAATCCCATTTCCAATTGTTACAGCAATCTGGCCCCTTATCTTTTCAGCAAGTTTTCGAGCCACCAGCATGTTATAAGATTGGTTATTTGTCATCAAAGCATAAGCATATGGAGACTGCCCATTTGCATCCAGAAGGGAATTCCAAGAATTTAATCCAATCTACAGAAGGGAGCCAAGGAAAAAATTAAATAAAATTTAAAAATAAATATGGTGTATTGGTTAAAGAACATTATTAAGTTGAACAGAAGATACCTCCTGTGGGTCGTTAGTTAAAGCATCAATCAAATCATCTGAAGCTGACATACAAGCAGCCAAATGCAGAGGTGTAATGCAGGCAGGTCCAACATGATTTGGTGGAAAAATATACTCCTTAGAGACATCATTGGAGCCAATCACTGAGTAATTGATAAGCAAGTCAACCATCTTCCTGCACCTCCTTTTAACTGCCCAGTGCAAAAGCTGAATTTCAGAAAGCATCTCCAGTGCCTCCCTTGATAGTTCATTCCCATCCAAATTTCTTTCTACAAGCATATCTAAAAGCGTTTTGATCAAAGCAGAACAGTTTTTGTCAACAGAAAAAGTGAGCAAAAACTTGAAACGGCCAAGGGAATAATCAGGACCATCGGGAATGGAAGAGGTCCTTCTTCTACGTTGAAACAGCCATCCAAGTTCATTCAAGAAAAGAAGAACTTCCTCCTTCGACCTCGGCCTTCCTTCATCACTACTTGGCTCTTCTGCAATCACCTCCCTTACTTTTGGCTTCCCATCAAACACAGACTCAAGGATTCTCAAATCTTGACAAATAGAAGCATCGGCTATTATCACTGGAAAGCTATTGCCCTTCAAACCATTTTCCACCTATTTATAACAGCGACAAAGGTCAAGGTATGAATGGGGAAAAAAATTGGGAACTGTTTTTTCAGATTTTACAAAAAGCACACCAATGGTAATATACAATTATTGGAGTGCTACCTCGATGAAACAGCGACCAAGAACGCCAGGAGATGCATCATGAAGTTTAAAACCACACAAGTTTATCTCCTCATACATGGTGTCATGAGAAGTTGATCCCTTAGCCTCCGTTGTTGTGTAACCACCCATAAAGGTGCAATGGATCCTGCAAGTTTGTGAACATAAGTCTAGAAACCGTAACAAATAATAATAGTACAAGCCTGCCCCAAAAGTATTGTACTTACTTGGTGCCAAGGTTACTAAGATTTCTTCCCTTCAATATAAGGGAGGTTTCCTGCCCACCCACAACAGCCAAAGGAGAAACAGAGATCAACTCTGGGGAATTCCATGTTCTCCATGATCTGGATAATCGCAATTTCCCTGAACACCATTTTACAAAAAATGAACATCAAGAAGATAATCATGTCCGTACTTCACTAATGAACATTCACTTCACAAAAATTAAGATCAATGATCCATGGAAACCCGTCCTATTTCTATCTATTGGTCCATAATCCAATTTGGTGAAGGAAAGGACCAAGCATAATTAAGAAACTAAAAGCCAACCATTGAGATTAGTCTTACCATCTTTATGGGATACTAACTGCCTGCCAGTATGAACCAAAAACCTTCCGCTTCTCCAGAAATCAGAAGCTGAACTCTGTACCAAATAACTGAGATGCTGAAGCAGGTTATGCTGAAGCTGTTAAAAATCAAATGCCCGTTCCAAGTGGTCAGAAAAATTACAAATCAAAATTTATAAAATAAAATAACAACTGCAGAACTGAGAACAAAGGGTTGCAAAATCTACACACTTGTTCCCACGCAGAAGATGGCATCAAGACATAAAAAGATAGAATGACACAACCAGGCCGTATGTAGCTTTCCATCTCTGATGGACTGTTCGAAAGCCAATTGAAAATCTGGGAAGGGAAAATTTTTCAGAAAGGAGTTAGGCATTGCAACATATCATCTTACTACGGAAGAAACACCAAAATATAAGCTGCTAGCCAAGATAAACAGTAAACTCCACACCTGTGTCCTCAGCGTCCCAGGTAAATGGCTTGGATCCTTATCGAATAGTTTAAACATTATTCTTCCCGTACGATCCTGTTAAGGACAACCAAACCATTGACTTAGCAATAGATACATAGAAACGTACATATGTAGATCAACATGACATATAACAATAAGAACAGTAATACTATGTGTTGGAAACACCACCTGCACATCAGAATTCAGGCTAGAAGCTGAATGATCCGAACCAGAAGAAGTGTACCCAGCTTGATAGGGAACACTTTGAGTGGAACCAGCGCCATTTCCTTTATTTGACCCTCTGAATAGGTCAAAGGGCATGTTACAACCTTGAATCCCGCTCAAGTCAACATGAGCATTAACCTCTCTGCTTGTAGATGTCTTCTCAGACTTGACAATTTCTGCCATGGTCTGCATTGGAAACAGCTTTTGCACAACAGGAGGAGAAGAGGAAGGAGATCTCTCTTCAATGGGATTACTGCTGTCAGAAGAGAAATACTTCCTACTAGATGCCAGTTTTGGAGGGCTGTCATTCTCCGGTGACGAGCTAAAGAGCTGTAATGGTAAGTTAACTCTCGTTTCTTGAACCTTGCAGTCCGAATCCTCCATGGGTGACTGATAGCTGGTGCTACTTCTATCTCCTCCAACTGAAGGAAACTCTTGAGGCGGTCTCTTCTGCAAAATGGGACCACTGGCCTGATCATTGCGGTTCATCTTGGTTTTTCCACTGTCACTGCTATAGCTGCTCCTTTGAGATAAAACTGCAAGAGCATCAGGAGCAGATGGTGCTAGAGTAGCAGAAAGAACAGCAAGCAAATCCGTTGTCGACTGAGATGTTCTTCCATTCAATATGTCGTAATGATCCGAGGAAGTTTGTTCTGGAATTTTCCTATTCAAACTTGCCAGATTATGCAGCCTTGCAGCGAGGTCCACAGGCAGAGGTAAAGAGTTTATCTTACCTAAGAATCTGAAGGAGCTGCTCTTTGTCCGGTAACGGAGAGCAACTAATACTTTCGTCCTCTGTTTTCCCTATAATATATAGCCATAGCGCACAAATTTAGCACAACATAATTTGGAACATAAAATATGTCAACACTAATTCAGCAACATGTATAGCTTAGCAATAAATCCACGACTGCTTCGACCGTTGAGGTTTAGAGTGCCAATCAACACAATTTTTTTTTTCTAGATAATCGAACAAACACTAAATGTAGTACAGCATGCTTTGTAAATAATCGTACATCAGCACCTTAATATAATTTATCATTTACCTTGTGCACAAGCGACAGCAGCCAATAAATTAAAGATATCTATGTGTCCGTTGCTTCTATTATCTGGATCTGCCGGAAGAATTAAACGGGAGGCGACGTCCTCTGGTTGGGTTTTCCTCCTCCTCCTGTTGTGCCCAGCAAGTCTTCTTCTACAACTTCTCTTGCCCTCGTCAAACTCGGAAAGTGGATGAAACCTGCACATGATTAGTAACCATGGATAGCAGAGAAAGCTGATGAAACCCGTCATTTTCGAAAAAACAATAATCAGCTGAACACAGCCTAAATCAACATTCAACAGCGAGGCTTTTAAACACAGAAATAGAACAGATCAAGAATTACCTGCTGCACTGCTGACAGAACCTCTGCATCTGCTGGGCAACAAGAGCTTTAGTAGACTTACTATGGAGCTCACACACCTTATGTCGGCGGTGATAGTCCTTAGCGTTCGAGAGATCTTCCTTGCAGTTATCGACTTGGCACATCGGATACGTGCTGCTCCCGGGAGAACCGGACCGGACTCTTTTCGTCTGTCTGGACACGACGGCGGGGTCCTCCGCCGCCGCAGAGGCCAAGCAGCCGCCGCCGAGATTGAGCCGGAGCCTCTCGTCGTCGTCATGTCCGGCGGCGACGGGAGGTTGGTCCTGTCTCTTCTTCTGGTCAGCATCGAGGGGTTTGGCGAGGAATCTGACGGTGTCCCAGTCCCAGAGCTTAGGGTTCCAATTTTGCTGAAAATCGGGGGTCGGATGATAAGGGAGATGGCGCTTCTTCGCCGGCGGCGCATCGCGATACCGGCTGGTGAGGGTTTCGTGGACGAAGATCGGAGCAGCGACTTGGGCGCCTACCTCTTCCATCTCCTTCCAAGAAATAGAAAAAAAATTTGATTCTTTCTTTCACACAACAAGAACACCAGTCGGTCAATCGGGACAGGACTTGTTGTTAATTCCTGAATACTATTCCACCACCACCACAACAAACAAGTCGAAACAAATTCAGAAATTCTTTTTCTTTTTTATTTTTTTTTATTTTCCCATCATCGATTCAAGTTTACAAAAATCTATGTTAGCGTAAATTTCAACATCTGCATACCTGATTATTCTGAAAATCTAACTCCATAACTTCCCCTCCCTAAAATCCAAACTCCATCCACATCTGTATCTGTTTCTTTTCTTCTTTTATCGAAATCGCGTAAAAAGAAAAAACAAAAAATCAGACATCCCTTTCTCCGACCGCAAAAGCTCTCTCCAGACTCCTCCGACTCCGATCTAACGTGGAACCAATCAATCAGACGGCTAATATTTTTCAAGTGCCAGTCTCCGGGGGACCAAGAGTCTAATTCCGAAACCCAACCCCAAATTGCAGAAAAAAAGGATCGCAATTGAACAGAGGAAAAATCTCAAGTCTTCCGCAAAACTTCTTCTCTTTCTTCTTCTTTTATTCTTCTCTCTCTCTCTGTCTTTCTTTTATTTTTCTTTTCTTTTTTTTTCCCTGTGACAAACTTTCTTTGTCTGCTCTGAAGTCTGAGGGGAATTGGGGGAGTTGGGCAAAAACCCGTAAATTTGATGGATGCAAACTCTTGGGGTTCTAGTGTGTCCGTACACCAACGAAGAGTTAAAGACCTTTCCTCATTTTTTCGTGTTTCGTTTTTTCTCTCTCTATCTTTCCTTCTTTTTTTTCCTTGGCAGAAGATCCGTTGGAATACTATAGACTGTTCGGCGAAAGTGGCTTAAGCTAAAATTGTAGTCCAAATAGACTGTTCGGCGAAAGTGGGTTCTAATAGATTGTAGTCCAAACAGACTGTTCGGCGAAAGTGGTTTAAGCTAAAATTTTGGGGCTTTTTGAAAGGTAGTTTTAAGAAAAAATAATTTTAAACAAATAATTTTTTTTGACAGCTTTTTAGCATAAAAAAACTTATTTTTTAGGCATAAAATCAGTCTTAGTTTTTTTTCTTTTCACTCTGTTGAGGTTTCTCTTCTTGTTATAGTTATTTTTGTCTTTTTTAAAAAAAATTAGGACAATTTACCTGCCTAAAAAACATGTTGTTTTGTGAAAAAAAAAAAATCATTTCCTTAATTAAGGATTTTTTTTTGCCCTTTGGTCAAATTCTCCCCTAAAATATTTACATCATATCATAACAAAAATTATTATAGTATAAATTTTTTATATATTATAATAAAATTAGTTTTAATCATCTTATCAAATACCCTATAAAAGTGTTTAAAATTTTATTTTCAACACGTTATCAACAATATAAATTTAGTGTTTGACAGTTAGTGATTTTTATCACTTTTTCAGTTATAAACTATATAAAGCTTTTATATATTACAGCAATAATAAAAAAAATAACTATAGTATAAAGCTCTCACATATTACAATAAAAATAATTTTAACCACCTGTCAAACATCCTAAAAGTCAACTATAATAAAATATAAAAAATTGTAATAATATAAACTTAAAACGTCAAATACAACTGAAACCTATATTTTCAACAAAACTATTACATGTTTTGGTGTGTATTTCACTAGAAGGAATTCGTTCTAAAAATTTTTTTTTCAAGATGCACCCCTGATTTTCCCGCTGGTGTAGTAAAAACAACATTTTTTTTTTGCTCGTAATTAACAATTTGTTTCATCAGATACCAACTAACAATTTCATGACGTTACCAGTTCTCAAGTATTGGTGGTGCAATTAAATGGTGATAATGATATTGTTCTCTATGTATTTTGACGGCAAATATGTCCTGTTCTTAAGAGAAAAAAAAAAGTCTTGAAGCAGGTGTCTGGCTTGACCTTCTTTTTTTCTCACACAAGAAGCCGTCTTCAACCATTCAGGTTGACTTTAAGGCCCTAAGCTGCTATTTTGGACCTTTTTATATCTTTTTTAGGGTGTTTAGCAAAATATAAACATACACATTTTAGCCAATTTCAGTTACACGTGGCTTGATCTCATAAGAAATTCAATAATAGCCAAATCTATCACTAAATATTTCTCATCTTGTCATATTCATCCTTATTTATTATATATATATATATATATATATATGTAAAGCCTAAATTTTGTGTGCTGAAAACATTTTGAGCAGATCCTTCTTTTTTCTCCTCCATTAATTCTCTAATAACAATTAGAACATAAGTGGTTTCTTGAGTATTGTGCGCTAGTTAATTTCCATTTCACAAGCTGTCATGTGCCTTTTCTATTGTACAGACTTTGAATTCTATAAGCATCATTGTCTTAAAGATGTGGTCATTGTAAAGTAATTACCTATAACTAAAAAAATAGTCGTTAAAAAACTTATACCTCAATCATTTAAAAAACTAATATACTAGTCATTAAAATGTAAATTATGTTATAGATTATGTTTATATACCTTATTTATAACTTATACACTACCGTTTCTTCAAATGTAGTTCTCAATTTTTAAGATCATTAAAACTTACCATCTTAAAAATCTGATCGTTAGTCAATAATATCAAGTAATTACACATTACTAACAAAAATGGTCATTAAAAAAATGATAATTTTAAAAAAGTTTCCTATTGCTTATATTGTATTTTGTTTTTTCCTCATCTAGTATTTTTTTTTTATTCTCGCTCTCTTTTTTCCTTTTTTAAAGATATTATACTAGTATATATATTATTCTAATGAATTGATTTATCTTACTCTCAAAAACTTCGTGTTGTTTCTCCCTCCTAAAGAAGTTTTGACAAGCAAGCAGGAGTTTCCTCATTGTCTTTTGTCCATTTTAAATTTGATCGTTGCCCACTTCTGCAATTATCTTCGTTTAGCAAAAGTAGTTCCCACCACTTTTTACTTATAAATAGTATAAAATTTTTATATGTTATAATAACAATAAAAAATTGCTACAGTATAAAACTTTCATATGCTACAATAAAAATGGTTCTAACCAACGGTTCTCACCACTTTTCCAAACAGTCTATACGATTGTTTGAGAAATATGGTTAAAACCATAGTTATAGTTTAAAACACTTTAGCATATGAAAATTTTATACTGTAGCAACGTTTTGTATTTTTATTGTAACATGTGAGAACTTTATACTATTTAGTAATCACAACCATCGTTCTAATCAATGTTGCCAAACACCATTAGAAAGCTATTAAAAAAAATTGTTACAGTATAAAGCTTTCACATGTTACAATAAAAATGGTTATAACCAACAGTTCTCACCACCCTTCCAAATAGCCTATACGATTGTTTGGGAAATATGGTTAAAACCATAGTTGTAGTTTAAAACACTTTAGCATATGAGAATTTTATATTGTAACAACATTTTGTATTTTTATTGTAGCATGTGAGAACTTTATACTATTTAGTAATCACACCATTGTTATAGTCAATGTTGCCAAACACCTTAATAACTATTTGAGTCCAGAGCTCTTAAAAAAAGGCGCAATATGTGGGAATTAAAGATGAAATTTAAGTAGGAAATAATACTATTCATTAACCGGGACTCTTAAATGAGAAACTCTATATCACCAACACATTATATTGAGTCATTAATATTGTCTTTACAGAGTTAATAATATTGTCTTCACAGGCTAATGCATTATTTGGGTTTGGCCAATTCTAACATTAGTTATTTTAAAAGGACATTCTATTTTTCTATTCTTTATAATCGGCCATATATGTTCTTTACCTTGTAAATCACTTAAAACTCATTGGTTATAATCAACTATAATGTAAAAAAAATTGTTACAGTATGAAAGTCTTACGTATTATAATTTTTAAACTAAATTTTTTAATTTTAACATATTTCTCAACCACCTTATATATTTTGTTTTTTTAATTCTTTATGCTGCCCTTGATATTCTGCAGCCAAAAAACTCCTACTGGGCTCATCAATATTGACATGGGCTCCTAAATAAACGCAGATGGTGAAGTGAAGACAAACTAAACAAATCTTTGTAATTAATCCTTTTTTCTTTTGTTTGAACGTTAAGAGTAAGGCAATAAAAAAAATGACAAACCTGTGGTAGAGAATATTATAATTCTCCATCTATTGAGAACGATCTAATAGTAACAAAGAGTCGTCAGATCTGAATCAACAATAAAAAAGAGAAAGCACTAAATTAAAATAAAGCCTAGCACATATGATTTAATACCTATTAAATAATTATTATTTTTTTTAAAAGGACCTATCTTCTCCTTCCTCCTTCTCCTTCTTCACCACACTCACCATTTGTGTATGTGATGCTCATCACATATTTGATGAACTGTCCAAATGTTCTTCTCTTCAAGCTCATCTCCTCCATGACCCCACTATTACTTTAGCCCCTCTGTTGCCTGCCTCCAATCGATGTTTGGTAACATTCTATTTTTTTTATTGTTTAGTTTTTTTAATTTTAGTTATATGGTTTTTGTTTTAATCATTTATGGTTTGTGTGAATTAATTAGTTTCAGATGTTTAGTTCTAATTTTTGATTTAGTTTTTAGTTTTAATTACTTTCTATGTATTTGTGTATGCATTTGTATATATGTTTCCTACCATACATTTGATGAAAATCCTCTATGGCCATCATAGCAATTAATTATGTTTTTTATTGCTCAAAACTCACTGGCAATTATTTAAGATTTGTGTGAATTAATTAGTTTAAGTTATATAATTTGCTAATTAGTTTTGTAATTAAATTTTTTTAGTTTTAGTTTTTGTTATTTTTGTCTTCTTTAGGTTTAGTTTTAGTTGTATAAAACTAATTAGTTTTTGTTTTAAAATTAATTCCATCAATTTGTTATGTTAATTTGTTTTATTTTTAATTAGTTTGTTATTTAAAATCTAGTTTGTGCTTAGAATTACTATTGTTTTATGTTAGTTTTGTTAACATTTGTTATTTAATTAATGTTATCTCCATGTGTTTGTGTGAATTATTTAGGTTTAAGTTTTAGTTTTTGCATTGTTAGTATAATTTTGTGTGAATTATTATTTGGACATGATTGCTTAGATAAAGTAGTAGAGTAGATATACGATTTTGTAAAAATTTCATAGTTTAATGTAAATATATGATTTTGCAATCAGGGCCTTGTATTAGTGGATAACACCTGGAACTGGCCATCCCCACTTAGAAATTCTAGTATTTTTTTGCTGATGACCAATCTTTCACGATTGTTTTTGGTACAAACGATCGTGGAAACTATACCTTATACGATGGTTTTTACAAGAAACTGTCGTGTAAAGTAGAAAATTACCAAAATTACACAACAGTTTTCATAGAAAACCGTCATGTAATCTACCTATTCTATGATGGTTTTTCTCAAAACCATTGTAGTAGCTTCCTATAGAGCACATTTAATACCCACCATTAGCGACATTCCACGATGGTAAAAATCCGTCTTGAAAAGTCTCTTTAGTATCATGACGAACAATTTCACAACAGTTTTTTAACTATCGTGAATGCTTTCTACGACGGTTTTAAAATCATCGTGTAATCTTCAATTTTTACTATTGTGAAAATATTAAATCTCAGTGGGGGCAAAAGAAAAATGTCATAAATTTTTTAGGGTTCAAATTCTAATTTTTTAAAAAGCCAGTTGGGGCGGCAACCCCCACTAGGCCCTATGTACATCTGCCACTGGGCACGCCACCTTAGCTTCATCAATACGACAACGGTAAAGGACATTGGGCGTGATCTCATATACTTTAAATAGATGTATTTATCAAATCCAATTCAACCTATTTTAGAAAATGAACATCGAATCCAATCAAAGGTTGGTTTTTAGATATTTTATCTAATCAAATCCGATGGTAACATTGATCCCACAAACACCACTAATTCTATGAAAAAAAACTAGGCTGACATATGCTAACCTTTACATTTAAAAATCATATAAACTAATTGGCCGTTTGAAAGAACGGTTCTAACAATCACGTAACACCCAAAGAATTAATCAAGTATAAATAGTGTATAAATGGTGGACTAGTGTGCCTTAATGTAATTTGAATTTAATTTAATTATTTTATGGTATTTTCAAATTAATCTCATTTTTAATTATTTTTAATTGTAATTTTAAATTTTGGAACAAAACAATTTGACAAATTCTAAACAAGTCCCCTCTTGCCAAAAACTCAGACAACCTTGAAGTTGTTCACGAAAACTAGGTACAGCCCATGGCTTTCTCCAAAACTAGCTGCTCTCCCTCTCCTTTACCACTCACTCTCGTCACCCTTTCTCTCTCTTTTCTCTCTTTCTTTTCTTTTCCCTCTATCTCCCTCGTTACTCTCCCTTTCCCTTAGCAAAGATCTACGTCTCCAAGCTGTATTTTCGTTGATTTGGAACGAGGAACCAAGCTCGAGCTAGCTCGGATCAACTCAAAAATCCAAATTGAGGTTAGCCTTCTCTTTTTCTTTGAAATTTCAAAGTTTTAATTTCAAATTTTCAATATTCCTTGAATGTTGAATCCGAGTTTCTTTGAGCTTAGAAACCCTTCAATCTAAGTTTGTAGGACCCAAAACATCATGAGTCTAAGTTGGTTTGAACAAAAATCGAGCTAGATTAAGTTTTTCTTTTTTTTCTCTTTTTTCAAATAATTTGAAAATTCTTGTGAAAAACTTGTTGAAATGTGTTTAAATATGTTCTTTTATGTTTATGTATCATCCTTGAACCTTATTTATGCCCTGGGAACTAAGAAAAACAAGTTTAAATGAGTTTTGACCCCAGATTGGTCAAAGCTCGAAATATGAAAAATTTCAGATTTTGATAAATCGACGGGCCGAACTTAGAATTTGGCAGGCTAGACTCAAGGCAGTTTGGCAAGTCAGGTCTGGATAATCGGTAGGCCGAACTAAGGCAATTCAACAGGCTAAACCAAGGAGTTCGACAGGCCGGATTATGTAAAAATGACTATTTTCTACTGGTTTTCACTGTTTAAACCATAGATAGAGACTTTAACCTTATGGCATGATTTTGTAAACTTTAATAGCACACTAAGGCACAATAAGATAGCATAGTTGTAACACCCGAGATTTTTAATGCATTTTTAATGCATTAAATTAAGGATCATATTAAGACAAAGTACAATTAAAGAAAAATACTGTATAATAAGATGGAAAATTATACAGTGTTAGAGCAATGCAGTATAAGAATTGAATTGTGTTGACCACAATTTTATCTTATACTTTTATAAAAAGAAAAGAAAAAAAAAGAAAAATCAGAAAATTCAAAGGCAAACTCGAGACTTTCTCTCTCCTCTCTCTCTCTCTAGAATTTTCTCTCTCTCTCTCTCCTCAAATCTCGTTTGAGATTCCGACGTTATTTTTCGACACCTCCCATACCAGTGGGAAGCTCTCGTTGAGCTGAGTCCAACGAGGTGTCGTGCCACCCAAATAGCCGCCGGAGGAGGGCTCACGCGCCGCCCAAAGTGGCAGCGAAACCCATTTTTTCCCGACGTCGTTTCTCCGCCGTCCGACCACCAATCGACGTGATTTTGGTGTCTATGGACTCAGTGTGAGGAGAGGAACAAGATGGTACCAGTTTCCCAGCTCAATTTTGGCTGGAAAAGCTTCGCCGGAGCTGCCCCGTCGCCGCCGTGGAGCCGCCGTCGGAGCCGCCGCATATGGCAGCGGTGTGCCACACCGCCGGTACCAAAACGATCAGAGGGCGACGGCGAGCAAGACCCCTCGGTCAATTGCACCGTTCCGCCGCCCCTCGCCGGAGATCGACCTCCGCCGTCGAGCGTCGCCGCGGAAGCCATCGTAGCCACCGTTCCCGGCTGCCTCGCCCCAAATTGAAAGGGGGAAAATATTCAGATGGTTGAGAAGAGCGTGAAGAAACCCTCAATTGCACAAAATGAAGGCCGGAGGACGGAGAACGGCATCTCCGTCGTGCACCGCCGCGGGGCTAGGTGGAGCCGCCGTTCCACGCGGTGTTGAGCTGCCCCACCATAGGGGAAATACTCATAGGGTCACGGGGAAGAAAACGCCCAAGTCAATTTTGGGCTACCGTCGCCGGAGGACCAAAATCGGAGCCGCCAGTTTTGGCCGTGAAACCCGTCTTCGATTTGCTATGTTAGAGGGCAAATTGGGTGAAATTGACCCCACCAATCGACTCAGGAGGGTCGAATTAGGGGGGGTAGGCTCGAGCTCAGCCCTCAACAGAGCCAACCGCCGCGCGGTCAACGGCCGGTCAACGACGGTCAACGGCGTTCAACGGCAGGTCAAGGGCCAAATTGGGATTTTGTGATTCGGACCTCCGATCAAAGATCTGAGACCGCCTCCCGACTCGTTTCGACGCTCTGAACGCAATGGTGACCTCCGTTTGAGCAAATTCCACTCCGATGAAAATCATTTGGTACCGACTGCACACGGATCGAGGCGATTCAAACAGCAATATCGGAGTCCAGAATGACGTTTTCAAGAATGTATGATCTCCAGGAAGCATTCCTAGCCATTTATGGTCGCTCGATGAGCACTGCAGAGGATGCTTCACATACTGTAGATGCAGCGAGATACAACTGGATCTGCTTAGCTTGGAGTTCAAGTAAGTAGGAATCTCGCCTACAGTATGAATTGTTTTAGATGCTTTCATAGAAATTTATGAAATGCATGATCAGTGATTGTTACACTGTTTTATGTGAGAATAGGTTTTATAACGTTACAAAGTTGACGAAAAACCTGTTAAGGGTAAAATCGTCATTATGAAGGAAACGGCTAGAACGGAGTCGAACACTCCAATTTAGCATAACGTTATTAGACGAAAAATGTTTCGTAATACGTTAAGTAACGTAACGGTCATGTGAGACCAGAGATTTAATAAGAGATGTTTTAAGTAAACGAGTGGTAACCGATGGGTTACAAAGTTAAAAGGGAAATGTAACCCCGGTGGGTTACAAGGCTAATTGAAGGAAAGGTAAACTGATGGTTTATAAGGTTGAGTAAACAGAACGGTAGACCGAAAGTATACTAGTCAAGTTATGAATAAGGAATGAATGATTAATGTTTACGTTTTATTATCAATCGAGTGGATTGATAATAAAGAAAGTTAATTAATGAGTCGGTTGTCGTTTGATCAGGACACAGAGGCCGACTAATGGAAGGAAAAGGAACAGAATAGAGAACGCTAGAGTATAGTTCGGGTAAGTTTCAAATCTCACCTACAGCATGAAGTAAATGATTTTTAAATGCTCATTTATATGTTTGCAAATGTGTTTGCAAATTGTTAAGCAAGTTGTTTTTAAAGTATGTTTGCATTTATTATGCAAAAAGTTTTAAAGTTCAAGAAAAAGAATTGCAATGAATTTGCAATCGTTATGTTAAAGGTTTTATTGGCATATTGATATGCATAACGTTTTTAAAAAGTTTAAGTTATGATTTTCAAAGTATTGAAAGTATGTTTTGCATTATGACAATGCAAAATGTTTAATAGTTTAAGTTATAAGTTTCATGCTGCATTTGCTATGCAATAAGTTGCATTTATTGTGCAATAAGTTTTAGAATAAAAGTTATAGTTTGCAAAATGTGTTTGCACTTTATGATGTATTTATTAAGCAATATGTTGCATTTGTTATGCAATGAGTGTTAGAATGCAAGTTATGATTTGCAAAATGTGTTTGCATTTTATGATGCATTTGTTAAGCAATATGTTGCATTTATTATGCAATAGATTTTATAGTACAAGCTATGAATTGCAAGTGTATTGCATATGATGTGATTGCATTTGAAATGCTCACTAAAGTTAATAAGAAGGTAACGTAAAGATAAAAAGAAAGTGTCGTACCAGCCTCTTTGTTATGAGGTAATGAAAGTGAAATTAAAGTTTGACCTCCTAAAGGTGAGGTACAATACCTCAATGTTTGATGGTCTCAAGTCTTCCACAAGGGAAGCATTATGTTTATGATCTCATGATTAATGAGTTGGTACGAACACTAAAGTAAAGTAAGGAAAATGAAAGTTATAAGATAAAGAAAGTTAAAGAATAAGAATAAAGATTGAGAAAGAAATGAATGTTTAAGTTTATAGAATGTTCATAAAATGCTCATAATTAAAGTTAATAATTGAGCATAAATGGAGTCATGCATTCTAATGTTGCTTGAATGCCTTTCATTAAATATTTATATGTTATGTTATGGAAAACATTCAGAGAAATGTTTTATGACAAATGTTATGAAAAACATTTTCATGTTTTTAAGAAAAGGTTTACGAATGACGTTTTAAGAAAAACATTTCAGAAAAGTTTTATGAAAAATGTTTTCAGAAATGTTCTATGAAAGACGTTTATGAAGAACGTTTTTAGAAATGTTTAAGGAAAACGTTTATGAAAAATATTTTCATAAATGTTTATGGAAAACGTTCATGAAGAACGTTTCAAGAGAAAGGTTTTCATGAGAAAAGTTTTTAAAGCATGTTTAAATGCTTTGTGAGAATATGTTTGAACTTGCTGAGCGAAAGCTCATTTAAAGTTTTTCATGCTGTAGGTAACTTATGGGTGACCAATGGGACCCGTTAGAAGAGCTGGGTGCTGCGGAGGACAGATGCGAAGATTTGGGTATGGATACCATCACTGTTTGCTTCCGCTATGCAAAGAAAATGTTTTCCATTGTTTAATGTTATGTTTTCAAAGTTTAAAGAAAATAAGCTTTATGAATAGTATTAAAAGTTTTAAGATACAGTTTACAAACTGTTTTATGTAATTATAAAGTAAAGTTTTAAACTATGATTTAATAAATGTTTCTTATTAAGTTTTAAGAAAAGTTTTGAAATGATTTTAAGGGCAAGTGTTGAGCGATGTCTCAACTTGAATGCGACAGAGGTCGCATCAGTATTAAAGAACGTTTAAGAAAAAAAAATTTACTACAGTATTTTCTTACTAAGTAAGTAAGATTACTGTTTACGAAACGATGATAATGAAAGTAAAAGGACTGCCCGAAAAGGCGGGTCGTCACAATAGTATTGTAGAATACTTTAGCATAGTATTGTAGAATACTTTAAATTAAGATACTGATGAACCTAGTTCACATTTAAGGTTGTTCGTAGTATCGTGGAGCTAACGAATAGCGGATAAGGACTGCGGTGCTTGAGCGCTTCTGTATTAGATATCGAGGTAGGACTCTATACCTCTTTCTTTGGTAGCCATGTTTTAAAAAGGGTTTTTGCTACAAAGTTATTCCTTTCAAAATGTTTTCAAGAAATGATTGATGTGAATTTATCGGTTATTTTCATTAACTGTTTAATAATGAAATGATCATAATAAATTGAATAATGAATGTAAATGGTAATACTTAGTAACATGAGACTTGAATAACGATATAGTACTGGACGTGCTTAAGGTACTGTTTAGAATGATATATTAGGGCATGATGCCATACTCAAATATCAGGTAGTGTAGAGTACAACCTTGGGGACAGGTCCCGAAACCCAATTAGGCCACTACGGTGGTGATACTTTGGTTTGCCCAAGAAAAAGATAGTAAAATCATTTTGGGATAAATAATAGACTAAATGGTAACAGTGAATTTAATAAATTATATTTATTTAATGTGTTTTATAATTTGTATGGAAATGCTAGATTTTATATTCGAATTAAATGCTTCCCAAAGCTAGGTCATGTTGAGCCTTTCGCTTACTGTTTGTCTGTTTAAAAATTTCCCCCTCTAGATGGATTCTAGCTTAGGACCGAGTGGGAGTCTATTGGACGGACTCGTGAGCTGTAGGGATTTGTTTAGGTTTTTGCTTCATCAATTCAAGGCATGTAATATTTTAACCCTATTTCCTTTGAATTGGACTGTGGTTGTAATTTATTTAATTGTCGATACTATGTGTGTGTACAAATATGAGTTCGGTGAGGCCCTACTAGTATTAAGTAGGCATTATCATTTTATTTCATTTTATCTGCTTTAATTTAACGATAACTACCTTAAAAAAATGGTTTTAAATCATCACGTTTTCAAAATAACCCAAATATTAAATTAGCGATTTTAATTAAAAAAATTGGTTTATCTAATTTAATTAATCCACCACACACTATCTGGATCTGGGTATGTGACAAATCGATTACAACTGTGAGCAATGTAAAACTCTCATATATTACAGTAAAAAGCTACAATATAAAGTGATCATATGTTACTGTTTTTAAACCAAAACTGTTGATTCCAACTGTTCTTTCAAACGGCCTATAAAACACCTAATTATATAGACTCACCATAATAATCTATTACCACCAGAGCAATCCACTTGGAGCTTTAAGCCTGTATATATAACTTTGAGCCGTTATGGTTTTATTAATAGATGTCAAGTTAGGGTAACTCAATTGGTAAACTCAAATTGTGTTTTATTAACATATGAGTTGTTTTTAAAGTTTTATGTTCTGGTTCAATTTTAAGGGATGACAATTTAAAAATATATATATTACTGCTTAATATTACAACTTTTTAAATACGAAAATAACAATTTAAATTAGTATAAAAGTACATGCATATATATATATATATACATGCGTGTGTGTGCTGCATATACACAGAGAGAAATGGAAAGGGGTGGTTAGAAATGGAGGATGAAAGCGGTCCAAACTGCCAAAATCAGGGTTAAGTCGGTCAAAGGTGGACTTTAGTTTCTTTTTTTTTTTTTTAGTGGGACTATGGATCTTTTTCCAACTCTCACATAATAATAATAATAATAATAATATTATTATTATTATTATTATTATTATTATTATGTTTTGTTATTTCGGTTTACAATTGCTTCCTAGAATGAGAACAAGCATGAGGAAAAGAAAAGAAACCACGTCATATGGTGTAGTGGGGGTCAACGTAAATGCCGCCGAAACCCATTCTCAACCCTTTTTTTTCACCTTTTCGCACATCACACTTCCCACGATTGCAAGCGTTTTTGGCACCTTTAGCCTACAAACTTTCCGTATTTTATAACATGATCTTTGAAATTTTTTATGATAATCAAGCTCTTAAATTTAATAAAATATGACAATTAAGTTATAATCATAAACTTTTTTAAAAATTAAAATGAAAAATGAATACATAATATGCATGTGACCTATTTAAAACACCTATGCACTTTATTTGCTTATAATAAAAGTCAAATTGTCTAATTTTATGCCCAAAACAAGAAAAAAAAAACAAAAGAAATTATATCATTAATAATGAATTATTAAAAATTTTGTTAGATTACATGTATATTTAATCATTGTAGTATTTAAAATTTCACCTTTTCCAATCTAAATGGGTCATATGTGCAATGATGAAGCCAGGATTTAGGGAGACTGAAGGAATTAGACAACTATTTATTGGGATTAAAAATAAATAGAGTAAAATACAACAATGTTAAGTACATAGCCTATTTAGATTAAAACAAAATTTATTTTGGTATAAAATAACATAGAGAAAAACACGAAATAACATTGAGATAACAAACAACCAAAACAAAAGGAAAGAGAAGAAGAAAAATAAGAAAAAAGAGGAGGTAAATTAAAAATTTAAATGTTTAAAAGGAACAAGTAATTGTAAAAATGTTATGTATTGAAATATTTTTAGAAGTGTGCTATTTGCTTATATTAAGAATTAAAACCATGTTATCTAGTGCAATTTCCCTAGGATTTATTGGTAGAGTGAGCTACATTTTTCTTTTTTAATCAAGATTATATTAACATGTAGAGAACTATTAATTTAAAGGAGGCTAAGTCTAATTTATACACATATATACTATATTAAAATTAAAACCACTATATGTAAAAAATAAAAAAATTAAAAGCTAGGGGGCCCATGGCCTCTCCCGCCTCTATCTCCGTCATTGCATAGGCATTTTACGTGATCGTTTTATATCTTAATTTTGCTGAAAGTTTGTGATTGGGGACTTAATTGGCAAAATAATTAATAAGTTTAGGGATCTAACTGCTACAAAAAAGATATTTTAAGGATCATATTGCAAAAAAACTTAAAATTTATGGGGTAAACCTGCTAACAACCTCATTTACAAATATCCACCTTTGTTTTTTCATTTAATTATTTTTCTTTTCCTAGCCAGAAACTTTTAAGCAACCAGTTCACCCATTAAAAATGACGAATTCTTGATAAGTAGCTACAGAATATTTTTATGGTGCTTGTGAGAAAAGTTGAAACCATAAAGTTTCAATTGTGTATTGTAACATGTAAGACACTATAGCAAATTTTTGTTTTGCTTGTAGAATATGAGAGCTTCACACTGTTTGTATTAAGAACTACAACCCCAAACATCTTATTTATTTTTAGATCATCGTATATTTAGTAAGTTTTGTTAATTATGTATACTAATTTGATTAGGACATAATTTGATGATTAAAAACTATGTAATATAAATAATTTTTTTTATATCCATCATGGAAATCTCATTCTATAAAATAAATTTTTTAAAGAAATTTTTTTCATAAAAGATCCTTATTAATAGAACACGGTTATAAACAATCAGATAGTTACTAAAGTTTTAATAAGAGTTTATTACATAATTATACATTTAGTTTTAACTATTTTTTAATTTGTCTATCTGTTTTTAGAAACTACAAAATAATCTTTTGAATTTAAAAGTTTTGTTTCAATTTTCATACCTATAAATAGAAAAAAAAATTAGGCAAAACAACATAATTGTCTTTAAACAATCAAGAAAAATATCTTAAAGATTTAAAAACATAAAAATTCGTAAAAGAAAACATTAAATATAAAAAATGATTTTAAGTTTTATGACTTTTTGAATGCTGATGTATATTTGTTAAAAAAATTTCAAGAAAAAAGTATATTTTAGAAACAAATTCGGTCTTAAAGATATTTTTATCTTATTTATCTCTATGTTTTTTATTAAAAAATTGCGAGAGATAAAATTAAAACAAGTTTTTCAAATTCAAATGATAAGTTTGTGGCTTTTTTAAACAGAAAGATAAATTGAGAAATAATTAAAACTATGATGCATAATTGTAATATTATTCCATTTTAATAAATTATCATAGTTTAATACATATATTTCTGTCATTTTTTTGTTGAAAGTATTTCTATATTTTTCAGGAAGTGCTTAGAAGTGTAATTTAAACAAATAGTTTGAACTAATAAACAATATAAAACTCTTGTATATGAAAAAATACAACATTAAACTCTTACGTGTTATAGTTTTTAAATTTAAATTAATGATTTAAACTATTTTTTCAAACAATCTATAAACATAGTAACACTTTATTTCCTAAGAGAACATCCGTTGACAAAATTGCTCTCAATCAAAACATTTTAGTTTGAATCAATTTATCAAACAGCTACATATTCTTACGGTGCTATACATATTCCGGTAAAAAGTTCTTTTGAAGTTGGATAAATGTTCAACAAAATAGTTGTACTTCAACCCATTTATTTTGCATTGTCAATGTCGGCACATTCAGATTACAGAAGCATATCGGGCCAAGAAGAAATGTGAAAATGAAGGATTCTTAGGCTTTATAAAGAAAACATAAATGAAATTAAAAAGAAAAAGGCTAAAAACCCACCAATGGAGGTTGATGTTCCAAGTTCTTGTTCATGTGGGTCTTCTCTAAATGTCCGGAAAGCAACACTACTATGTGGGAACCAGCTGCCATTATAGTACATTGCATCTTCTTTTCCCTCCTCATTCCTCCATTTTCAATTATGAGTTATCCATTCCCATTTGTGTTCTCTTCCGCCAAGCTCTCATCAGCTCTCTTCAGCCAAAAAAAAAACTCTCATCAGCTTTCCGATTCCCATCCAACCAATCCTGACCGCCAATAAATATAAAAACATGTTGCCGAATCACACAATTATACGAGAGAACACCTACTTGTTTCACCATTGTTTTGTTACATTGTTGTAATTCAGTGCTAGCAATTTGTGCAAAATCTAATAAAATAGATGGTCAATTTTGTCAATGATATTTATGAATTTTTTTTTTTGTCTTTTTCCATTCATACTTCGTAATCAATTTCTATGTGACATTAATTGGCGTGTTAAATTTTATGCTACGGCATTTTAAAACATTATTTTTAAATAAAAAAATTAACACGTTATACATATAAAAAGGGAGGACTTTCCAAGACCATTCTGTCAAAAATATATATATATATATTATGGGAGACCTAAGGGGTAAACAAAGGCTTCAAAACATTTACATTTTTAGGGCATTCGATAACAGATAAGAGATGGAAAGCAATGGTGCCAGCAAATTAATAGGGTGTTTGAAAGAATAATTTAAACCATCAATTTAGGTTTAAAAATTGTAGCATATGAGAGCTTTACGTTGTAACATTGAGAGCTTAATACTGTTCGTAATTCAAATCATTAATTTAAACTACTCTTTCAAACACCCTTAGAATTAATTTTACTTTTAGGATTTGAACTATATAATTTGTTCCATTTTCAATTTAATCCTTACCACACAACTTATATAGTTTATTCCAACTTTGACTCGCTAAGCTTGTTAAAGAACACTCCAAAACATCTTTGCCTGTGAGTTCCCATCCCCGTGTAAGAGGGTAGGACTCCCACACCCCGTCGGGTTTAAAATCATCTTTCCTTGTAGATTTAAGTGCTAGTTTTACCTGAGTTGTTCTTAAATCGTTTGAAGGTACCTCGTGCTTTTTAAATGGTTGAAAAATAACCTCTGCCCCCACATTTGATCAATAAAATTTAAAAAATACTAAAACTATCTTGTATAATCGTTGTATTTGTTATTTTGAACATTCAATACCTAAAAAATAAAATTTGAAAACTTATAAAAGTAAAAAAAGTAAAACTTGTCGCACAAACCATCGTTTTAACGAGCGTAATCTAATTTTTTTGTAAATTTATCTAGCCAAAGCATATTTCGTGTGTTTCAATGCGTAAACGTGGCATGTAGAATAAATATGAAGATTAGTTTGTTATTTTTCACAAATTATGCGATTAAGAACAAAAGGTCCAACAATAACGTCAGATTGGTATGTGACGTTGCAAGCTGTAAATAGCTGTGCTGTACTTTTTTTTTTTTGGCTCTCTCTCTCCTTGAATACTAGTGCTGTACTTGGATTGCCAATTACGCAATAAGAAATGAAAAAAAAAAAAAGAAAAGAAAAAGGAGCCGAGTTGGACTTCACAGGCTTTGCTTTTTGGAATCTGATTTTAAGTAAAGCACACGTACCTTGTACGTATGTTAATTCTCAATACCATTACCATAATCGAATACATGTTTTTTTTTTTTTTGAAAGGAATACAACGCTCTTACATGTCAATTTGAGAAATACTATTTTTGTGATATTATTTTTTAGCCTTATAATTTCTAAAAAAAATTTAAAATATATAGTTTTTAAATATTATAAAGGTATAATTGATCACAAATATTTTAAGTTAACGTTAAATAAATAAGTGTTATCTAAAGGTATTTTGACATTTTTAATTAAGAAAAAATTAAAAATTAAAGAAACAAAAAACAAAAAATAAAAAAAATAGTTTACCATCAAATTTGCTACATAAGAAGATATCAAAATTTAACATCTGATTAATTACAAACTGAAGAAAAATAATAAGATAAAAGGTTATTCTTCTTCTTCCCTAAGTATAAAAGTGTAGGCACTATAAAGAGAGAGATTCTGTGCTAGGAGTGGACCAAACCGATTGATCTGCATTGGGCACCTCTCTCTCTCTATAGTGTGTACGGAAAATGGTAAAGTTTGATAAACCTACGACGTTTGCCCATCGATCGCTTACCAAGACAAATTCTTCAGATTTTTATTCAAGGAAAAAGTAGGCGGAAAAAAGAGTGGAGGCGGCGTCTAGCTTTTTAAACGTGGTAGCTACACGTGTTGCGCGTGGTACTATAGTAGGGCCTAAAGCTGAAAAGGACCACATCCACCTATCAGCCCAACTTCGATGAGGCCCAGAACTATCAAAAGGAGGACTCTTTGCGAATACGGCATAAACTAAGGGTTGAATTGTCATATTATATTTCAAAACACCGAATATACCTCGAGATATTGGCTGGTATTTATATAGATACTGACGTGTATCTGGTATCTGTAATGGTTACCAGATGGTATTAGGCATCAATATCTGTAATGGTATCTGCCATGTAACCCCAAATTTTCTCTTTAGAATACTAAAAAAAATACAAAAAACATACATAAACTAGGCAATAAACCAAAAAAATCCACTGAAAACCATCATTATCGACGACAAACAATGGCATCATCGTCCAAAATCCACAAAAAATATATAAAACTCAAAATCCACAAAAAACACAATTCATCTACAAAAATTACCCAAAAATACAAAAAAAATCCTAAGATAACTAGAAAAACCCACAACTGATAGAAAAAAAAATTGTCATCATCAACCTTCGAACTCGCCTCTAAAACTCGACGAGGAAGAGTTTGACCATTTCATGCACAAGAAAGAGGAGATCCAACAATATCCTCCACGTGGTAGGGGCGATCGCAATAGGAAAGCGACGAAATTTGCATCTCCCCATGGTGATATTGACACTGCCACGCAACACCGGATGCAGAGAAGAATGTGACAGTAGTTAGTGCCTCTTCGTGGATCAATGTGGCTGGTTAGAAGGTTTCGAAGGCGAGGTCAGCATCGATCCCGCATTGTGTTGGCAACTAGAGCAAAGATAGAGATAAAAGGAAAATGGCAGCTGGAAAAGATAAGGAAGAAAAAAGGGACAATATTGATGAACCAGGTTGAAATGGGTTAGGAAGGGTGGACTAAAATTCTCTTCACAATGTTCTAAACATTTACCATATGGTATATGCTGCAAAGACTTTTTGGGATGTGGCATAAATTGATCCCCTTGGGGATTGTTGGGGGTGTGCTCGAGAAGCAACAAAAACTAGCAAGTCGGGTTGGTAGCAACCAGGATGATCGACAAGGGTTGCCCCAGCACTCCTTCACGTCTCTTACCGTTTGGTCAGACCAGGGTCCCCCGAACCCCAGGCACCACCAGCCAAGGTACAAGAAGAATGTTGCCTCGGTATGAATTGGATGATCGCATGTCCCTTGCTCGGCATTAGGCATGTCCTAACCAATATGGTGGCAGTCGAGTTGTTCAAAAACTCATGTGGCACCACAGTAGCCCTGGATGAGACCAGTCCCTCTGCCATAAGAATCGTGACACCTATTACTAACCCCTTGAAACCACTGTACGGAGCACTCAGGTCAAGGGTCAAACCAGCTTTACACTTGAGTCCAAGTGGTGAGCTATAAATAGGAGTATTTATTCTACCACTAAGGTAAGTGGACTCCCTTTAACCTACCCTTAACCTCTCCTTTAACCTAACAAGTACCTGACTTAAAGGTCGAAGAGCTCATAACTAGCACCATGTTGGTGTCCTCTTTGGATCTTCGGGGCATTCCTCTTCATGCAGGGCTAGCTAGTAAAGTCGAGGAGAGTAAAGAAGGTAGTCCGACCACTGTGCATACCCACACATGGTGTTAATCATCAACATTTGTCTCTAGAAGAAGGGCGCCACACCGTTACAGCATTTAGCTCGCTCTATGGTAACAAGGGATCAGGCCTGGGATGATGCGACCCGACCAGAGGGATCGGGGAGTAGCTGAAACCAGAACCAAGCACCTCGGGGCCAGGGAAGGCCCTAAGTAGCTCGGTCCCGATCAAGACCTGCTACTAGACAAAAAGTCACCCAGAACGCTAACGACCTTATACAGGAGCTAACCGCGACTGTGCAACTTTTGACGCAACGAATGGCAGCTCAGGCACTACAACAGCCGCCATCCCTGGCACTCCTTTCGTTGGCTAAGGAAGATCCGACTAGTGGTCAAGCATGGCAGAGGGGTCGCTCAGAAGAAGAAGATCCTGAATTCATAAGAACAAATGCGTTTAAGCATGCTTCTTAGGTAAACCGAGCAGCAAAAGATGGGTGGTTGGGTGCCGTGAATTGATCACGACTCCTCGCCTCAAGATTCACGAGCCTCTGTGTTTGACCTAGGGTCGACCACCTCGTAATGATGGTGGCGGATCGAAAGGTGAGGTCTTGTACTAGGTAGAGTTACCAAGGACACCAATAGCCATAACATTCGTAACCTTTAGTGACAGATTGATGAAATATTAAACCATCGTTATGGAATAATGATGCTAGTGTAGTTAGTCTGCCATTCACAGAGGCTATCATGAGGGCTCCAATGCTAAACAAATTTAAAGTTTCCTAGATAAAAGCATACGATGGGACAACAGATGCTAACAAACATATGGAACTTTATCAAGGGCACATATGCAAGGCTTTTTCCCTGACCTAGACCGGTTTGGCCGAAAATGGTACAGGTGCCTTGAACCATGCACTATAGGTTCCTTTCGACAGCTTGTTGAATAGTTCTCGTTGGCGTTTTCCACCTCCAAAATGAGAAAGAAAGAAGTCACATACCTGTACGCTGTAAAATTGGGTGACAGAGACGTCTAAGATTATATTAACCAATTTAACCGAACAGCATTCGAGGTCAAAAACTTGGAAGATGGGACCCTCAAGCGTGCCTTCACTGTCGACCTTAAAGATAAGAACCTACTCTTGGCGCTTGCTCTGGAACAGCCAAGCACGTTTTCTTAGATGCTTGCTTATGCCTAAAAGCATGCTGATGATGCGGGCTATATGAGGAGTCACTGCGAAGGAAAGGGGAGCCAAAAGGGAAAATAGAATAAGGATTCGTCCGATCAAGAGGAATCTAACCACGAGAAGAAGTAGAAATTCAGCAAGCCAAGGGTCCCCACCGAGTATTCCAAAGTTATACGCTGTTGGTTGCCACTATCGATGAAGTCCCAAACCAATTGGGCCATCAAAACCTACTGATTGACCTGCCTCCATTAAAGGGAAATAGCCAAAAAACTTTTATAAAGATGTAGGCCAAGTTAGACATGTATGTTCTAGGAAGTAAAAATGTAATATGTTTTTGGAGACATTTTAATCAATAAAGAATTTATTTATTATTTATATGCTTGAATCTTGTCATCGTTACCTTCATATTTGTTCAATGTATGTTAAGCAAATAATAATCTGAGACTGTCGTTCTAAACCTTTAAGAATTGAGCATATGATGGACAGATTATGCGGAAGACACAATTCTTAAGGTGACGGTCTAAATCATAAGATCCGCAATCGAGGGAATAAAGTTTGGCGCTTTATTCATGTAAAGATTGTTATGTTGTCTATATCCCTATTGCAAGATGGTCTGTCTTGACCATCGGAGGTGAACTCCGTGAATAGAAACATTGGTACATTGTTATAGGTGACGATGTGTTGGATCGGGACATAAAGTGAATTGATTTGGATTAATAATTCTATCTCAGCAAATGGATTCACTTTAGACAATCATTTGTATTGTATCTTAATCCTGAAAAGAATAATGGGCTCGTTGTCTTGACCTGTGTCTTTTGATGTACCAAATGGTGACACCCACATTTTAATAGTGGTATGCAAGCCAATACATTGGAGGCATGATTCTTGATAGCGTAGACCTGCTATTCACAGATATGAAATCCATAGCTCCTCTTTAGGAGTAGTGATATCCTCTTATATGCGTTATCATGTAATTGAAAAACTGAGAGTGCTCAACCATTTAGATTCATAGGTGTAACCAAATGGTATACCGTCTTTAGAAGGTAAGTTTTTCGATGGTGAAATAATAGAACGTAAGATAAAAATAATCAGGAAGGTAAGATAAAACTTGTCCTTAAGCCGGTTATGGATAATCCTATGGGGATACGATACACTATGATATGTCATGGAGACTTAGTTATACGGGCCTCGTAATTCTATATAGTTCGAGAGTGCAGCTCCAAGCTTTTAGTGGAGTAGCGTTGGAGTTGATAATTATGAAATGTATATCTAGGATATTGGGTTTTATAATTATCAGGTGCTTGAACTATATAGATCAATTTGATCCCTTTTGCTAGCCCACAAAATCCTATAACGATACAGCGTGTTTTTTCAATAATTTGTGACTTGTGTCAGATTTATCAGATTGGCTAAAATTCGAAAGAATGAAATAATTCATGTCTATTTATCGATTGAATTAATTTTGTGACAAAATTGATTCAAGATAAACTTGTTGAATTATCAGGGTTAGATAATTCATGTTTGTTTATCAGTTAGATTAATTTTGAATTAATTCAAGATAAACTTGTTGAATTATCAGGAATTTATTTATTTTCTTAGAGATTATCTAGATAAAGCTGTTTTAATTAGATAACTTTTCTATTAAGTTATTTGAATTAAAACTGAGACTTTATCCTATAGAATCTCGAGTGGAAAATAAAAGATTTGTTGAGATTTTTATCGACAAGTTCGGTATGTCAATTCTCAAGTTCGGCCTACCGATGGGGCAAGTTCGGTATGCCGGTTAGACAGATCAGCATGCCGATCGCGCATTAAAAAGATCACGCGTTTTTAACACGGATTTTATCAAATATTGATCTGAATTTGATTCTGATTCGAATTTTGAGGCATTATCTGATAAGGACTAACTCCTGGACCCAACCTCTATAAAAAGGCAGTGAGTCTCATTATTATTTAGATCAATTGAGAGATTAAGAGTGAAACTCTAATAGTGAGATTTTGAAACTCCCTAAGAGCACTTGTTCACAAATCACGAACACTAGCTTTGGGTTCTCTCAATTGGTTGGAAGGAGAGTCACCTGGTGGAAGAGCTATACGTGTAAGCCCACACTTACTCCAATCGTGGATAGAGAATAGCAAAGAAGGCCAGTTGGTTGAGGTCCTTCTGGAACGTTACTTCTCTACACTGATTAAGGAAGCTTTTTGGTATTTACAAGGTTAGTAAGATCTAGTTAGTTTATGCATATAGCATGTTAAAATTGTGTTTTGAAAAATACTCTAATATAAAAAATTTTAAACTCTGCTGCGTACTATTTTTACAACAGCCATGCCACCCAAGAATGCGTTCAGTTGAAGGACCAAATTGAAAAGCTTATGTAGGATGGGCATCTTTGGGAGTTTATGGAGCAAGTTTTGGCCCCCGGTAATAACGAGATGAGGAACGAGCAGGCCACCTGAGAGGACCAACCTATAACGCCATGCTTTTCCAGCTGTCATTTAACTTTTTTAAACATCGTTTCTTTAATTTAATCTTACTTTCAAGTAAGAAAAATACTGAATAATTTTTTTCTTTTAACATACTTGAATCTATTGCAACTTTTGTTATAACTAAAGTTGAGGCATAACTCAATACTTGACTTAAAAATCATACAAAATATTTCTTAAACACATTAAGAAATATTTACTTGTGTAACCTTTTAAACCTCTTTTAAAATATGTTGCAACATCCGTTGTAATGTAAACTAAAACATAGCTTAAAACTTAACTTTATAATTGTTTAAAATATTTTGTAAATATATCTTTTAAAATATTTTTTGTAAAATATTTCTTATAAAACATTTTCTTAAACATTGACTTTCTTAAAACTTTGAAAAACTATTTCAAATAGTAGAAAACTTTTCCTTCACCCAGTGGAAGACTTCTTGTAGTGGTATCCATATCCAACTTTTACATCTATCTCTTCGCGACAACGAGCTCTTCAACCAGTCATACTAGTCTCCTTGTAGGACTACCTACAACATGAAGCGTTAGAAAACAAGTACATAGCAAAATTTAAAAAGTTTTAAATTAGAGTATTTTTCAATACACAAGTTTTGACATGCTATATACATAAATCAATCAGATCTTACTAACCTTTTATGCCGAAGAGCTCCTACAATCAGTGATGAAAAGAACGTTCCAGAAGAGCCTCAACTAACTAGCCTTTTTTGCTATTCTCTATTTATGATCAGAGTATGCGTGGGCACATGTCGTACAGCTCTTCCCTGGTGACTCTCCTTCCAACCAGCTGAGAACACCTAGAGTCAAGGTTCGTGATTGTGAAAAATAACCCTTAGGGAGTTTCAGAGTTTCTCACAGTAGAATACTCACTCTTAACTTCTCAACTGATCTGAATAACTAAGAAAACTCACTTCCTCATTATAGAGGTTGGATCCAAGGTTAGTTATTATCAGATAAAGCCTCAAAAATTCAAATCTAGATCAACTTCTGATAAAATCGCGTCAAAAACACGTGATCAGATTATCGTTAGATTGGTAATCTAAACTAACAGATCAACCTGCCAAACTTACTGCATCGGTAGGTCAAACTAGCAGATCAGCTTGCCGAACTTTAGATAATATGATCCTTGAGAATCTTTTATTTTGCACCTAAGATTCTTTAGATAGAACCTTAATTTAATTCAAATAACCTAATAGAGAAGTTATCTTATCAAAACAACTATATCTGGATCGATAATTCAACAGATTTATCTTAAATTAATTTACAAAATTAATACAACCAATAAATAGACATAAATTATCTGATCCTATCAAATTTCAGCCAATCTAATAGTTTAACATAAGTAACTAATTTATTAGAAAAGTATGCTATATCATTACAGGATTTATTATGACATAGCAAATGGGACCTGATGACTTATATAATTTAAGCTCCGGCAATTATAAAATACAATATCCTAGATACATATTTTATAATTATCAACTCTAACGTTATTCCACTAAAAGCTTAGTGTTGCACTCTCAAACTATATAAAATTACGGAGCTCCAAATTAGCTAAGTATCCATGACATATCATGATGTGTCATATCTCCATAGGATATTCATAATCGATTTAAGGATAAATTTCATCTTACCTTCTTGATTATTTTATCTTACGTTTCGTTATCTCACCACTGGAAAACTTACCATTCAAAGACAGTACACCATTCGGTTACACTTATGCATCCAAATGGTTGAGCGCTCTAGCCTCCTAATTACAGGATAACGCATGTAAGAAAATATCATTGGCTCCACCAATGGAGCTATGGATTTCATATCTATGAATAATAGGTTTACTCTATCAACAATTATGTCTTCAACATATTGGTATACGTACCATCGTAAAATCAGGATGTCACCTTTTGGTACATCAAAAGACATGAGTCAAGTCAACGGGCCCATTAGTCATTTCAGGATAAGATACAACACATTTGATTATCTAAAGTGAATTGATTTGTACAGACGAAATTATTAATCCAAATCAATTCAACTTTATGTCTTGATCTAATACTTTGTCACCTATGACAATGTATCAATGTTTCTACTTGCGGAGTCCAACTTCAATGGCCAAGACAAGCCATCTCTCGTTAGGGATGTAGACAACATAATACTCTTAGCATGAATAAAGCGCTCAAGTTTATTCCTTCGATTGTGGATCTTATGATTTAAACCGTCACATTCAGAATCATGTCTTTCACATAATCTATCTATCATATGCCTGATTCTTAAAGGTTTAGACTGACAGTTTCAAACTTTTGTTTACTTAGCATACATTTAACAAATATGAACGTAAAGAGGACAACATTTAGTATATGAACAATAAATAAATTTTGAGTTGGTAAAATGTCTCTATAAACATATTACAACATATTACTCCTTAGGACATACATGTCCGACATAAAGGAACTTGTAATGAGTTTATCTTCAGCAAGTTCAAGCATCATCTCACAAATTATCATGTAACACCTTTATGTGGGGTTAACGGTTTTTAATAAATAAAATAAAGAACAGAAACTATAAACAAACATAAAAAAAATTTGCCGAGGACTTAAATAAAAACTCTTAAAACAAAATAAAATATAAATAACAATTAAACCACAGTTCAATATATATACATATATATTGTTACCAAGTTATATATATATATATATATATATACATATTTATTCAAGATTCAATTTGCTCATCAATATCCACCGTGTAATAGAATATCATTTCACTCAACTTATTGAAACTCAAATGGACACACTTGACTGCCCTCTAAACATTCCAAGGGTGTTATGGTGAGGGGACATCAAGCCCGGGATCCTTACGAAGTGGATTCCTGTACAGTGCATTATGAGATTTTTGACCCAAGAGAGCGCCGTCGCCTCCCCCTATTTTACCTTTTAGGGTTTTCGTGCCCAAGGACCTAATCTCCACCCTCTTCATGTTTTACAATTCCTCTATAATCAATCATTATTTATAGACTTAATATTTCTAACCATGCTTCTTAATTTACAACAACATATGTTAAATCAATATATTCCTTGCTGTATAATATAGGACGAGTTCATATAATTGTCTCATATGTGATACTCATATAACAACAATTCAACATACATATACATTTTGCAATAAACCAACCAATTATAATTTTATATAAACCTCACAAAATTTGAGTAATAGATTCCCTACCTCTTTGCAAAATATTGACTGATAACTTTTAGCTTACACAATTAAGCTCACCACATAAGCTCCAAATATGTCATTACCCTAAAACGTATAAAATAACCATACTTTAACTTAAATCATAATTTATAATTATGTCAATTTACCATTTATTTTTATTAGTATGCCATACCTATTAATGTACTAAAATTGTGAATATCAATTTTTTTCAACTTAATTTTAGTAAATTATGAAATAAATAAAATAACAATAAAACATACGAATTTTATTTTGGTATGAAATATGTTAAAATGAATTTTAAAATAAATATTACGATTTAAAGTATTTAGAAATAAAATAATTAAAAATTTTGATATTCATTAAAATAAAATTATTTGAAATTACAAACTTTATAGAAAATTATTTATTATTTCTGAAACATAAGTTAACAAATAACTACCATTGTTTTAGTGGTTTGGTCTCCTTTATTTGCTATCTGAGGTCGAGGGTTCAAATCCTACCTGAAACTAAAATCCAGACATATAGTTTATGGAAAAAATGACATGTAGTTTTATGAAAACAACATGTCGTTTTTCACTTTGGAATTTTTTACAGAGAACCTATAATTCGAATTCTAAACCTTTTACTTAAATTCTTAGTTTCCTAATAGCTTTTTAAGTATAAAAACTATATATAAACAATATATAATCATCTCTAAACATCAAAAACACAATTCTTAAAATTTTCATACCATAATACAACTTAAAATCAAAGTTAAAGTTTTAGAAATCTAACCTCAAAACTTAGCTGAAATCCATGGTTTAATCTTGAAAATGTTTAGGTTTCCTTGATCTTTAAGCTTATGAGAAGTTGTTTGTGAAGATCCATGAGAGAATAACTTGAATTTCATGAAGAGCGTTTAAACTTTTTCTTTGGTTTTCTTTGGTTGTCTCACTGTGAAAGCAAGAATGAAGAAGAAGAGAAGAAGAAAAAGAAAAGAAATGCAGAGGAAGAAGAAAAGAAATGAGTAGGGAAGAAAGAAGCAAACATGAGAAGATAAGAAGAGAATAATTGAGGGGGAGACAAGAATGGTAAGAGTCGGTGTACTGTGTCTCATCTGGAGACTTTAATCCAAATAATGTCAAATGGCATTTTCGTAATTAATTAGAAGTTCCAAGGGAATTTCAATAAATATACTAAATAGGTGTAGAAAATTTAAAAATAAGTGAAAATAAATATTATGAAATAGTTTTTAAATGAAACAATTTTAATGGCACACTAATAATTGATTTAATCACCATAATACTTGTTAGGAAAATAACGGGTGTCACAGTATTAAAATATTTATTATAAAACTTTTGCCTTAAAAAAACTTCTTCATAAACCTTTTCTTGTAACATTTTTCATAAAAAGTTTTTTCATAAACATTTATGGTGAAACATTTCTCAAAATGTTTTTCATAAATATTTCAAAAAAACATTTCATAATAAGGAATGTAAGCAATATCATAATGTATGATCCCATTTATTTTCATTTATGAACATCCATTTATGAGCTTTTTGTGATCATTCATAACTTACTTTAACTTCTTATCATTATTCTTTTCTTTTCTTATCTTGTGAACTTAAGCGTTCATACCAATATCATCAATCCTGAAGTCATAACATGATGCTTTTTTGTGGAGACTTAAGACTATCGAACAGCGAGATCATAACTTTAACATAACTTGTGCACCATACATCAAGGAGACTAGTACGACACTTACTTATCATCTTTGCTTTACCTTCTTATTAACTTTCAAGAGCATATCAAATGCTAACAGATCATGTACAAACATATTACAAATCATAACTTGAACTTTAGAACATTATACATTACATGTGCAAACATATAATAAATGCAACCATGTTGTAAAACATGACTTGATCTTTAAAGCATTATGTATCATAAATGCAAATATACTTTTAAACATATTAATTGCAAATATATTTTAAGAGGGTGTTTGGCAATGGTGGGAACCACTCAGTTCTCATCACAAACTCAGTTATGAACAGTGTAAAGTTCTCACATGCTACAGTAACAATAAAAAAATGTACTACAATATAAAACTCTCACATGCTACAGTAAAAGTGGTTCCAACCACTGGTTCCCACCACCCTTCCAAACACCTTATAAATCTTAACTTGAACTTTAAAACTTGATGAGTAACATATGCAAGCATACTTCAAAAACAACTTGCATATCATTTGCAAACATATATAAAGTATTAGAAAATCATTTTCTTCATGCCATAGGTGAGATTTAAAACTTACCTAAATAACACTTTAGCATTCCCATTTTATTTCCTTTTTCTTCTATTAGTCAACTTTTGTGTCATGTTCAAATGACACCCAACTATTAGCTAACATTTCTTACTATCAATCTACTCGTTTGATAACAAAACTTAAATATTAAACATTCATTCCGTTTTACTTAACTTTGCATCTTATTGGTTTACTTTTCCTTTACTTTGTAAACTATCGGTTTACCTTTTTTATTACTTAACCTTGCAACCCATCAGTGTACTTTCCTTTTACTTAATTTTGTAACCCACCGGTTTACCTTTTTTTACTTAACTTGAATGTCCTTTAGTTAATTTTCTATCTCACTTGACAGTTTCGTTACTTAACATGATACAAAACATTTTTTATCTGAGGGCGTTTTACTAATTCGGAGTGCTCGGCTCTGTTTTAACCATTTTCTTAAAAATGATGATTTTACCCTTAACGGGTTTTTTGTGAACCTCATGACTTTACTAAACTTCATGCTTAACTTTACCATCTCATTACTTATGTGTTATAGAAAAAATCCTACTAAAAGGCGTTTTCCTATATCGGGCATTTCGGGTTTGTTTTAGCCTTTTTACAGAAAATGACTATTTGGGTCTTAGAAAAATTTCAGAACTCATTCTAAAACTAATCTTATATTTCTTTACTTCTCATAACATTACAAAAAATAAAACAACAGTTTTTCTTTCAATGAAATCTTTGATCAAAACTTTGCACTTTTAACCCGTAATGGGAAAATCTTGACATTTTTCCCTTTAACATTTTTCCGTCATTCATTACTTGATAAAAACTCTTAATCCTTTTAAACTTGAAACTTGTAATTACTCACTACCCACAGCAATGCAAGAAACCAATATTTTCTCCGTGAAAATCTAGTTTCACCCAGTTTTATGGAATTGGCCAAAAACACAAAATCTTAATTTTTTTTGCCTCCAGGACCAAAGATGATCATTTTATGCCAAAATGTTCATTTTTTTTCAAGGAATAAAACTTACAAAAGCACCTTGATCTAATTCAAAATATTTCATAAAGTTTTTTGTTTTACAAGATTTTGTGCTTAAAATCTTGTAAAATTCATAGATAGAAATTGGCATAGAATTTTTACAAAATGTTCATGATTTGCAACCATTTCGATTAGATCTATAATTTTTGTGTTTTAACTTTTTTTAAATTCATTCATCTTAATGTTGTTCTTGAAAAGGAAGAGCCGAAAACAACAGTTTTTCAGCTTGCTTCGATCAAAATTCTAGCAGAATTTTTTCACTGAAAGCTATCTGGCTAGATATTTTCAATAAATATCATATTGAACTTAGAAAAGAATTTGGCCTCTAAGGGCCTCAAACACTAAAATCTTTCAAAAATGCTCTTTAAATATTTTTTGCACAAAAATAATTCTTAGTTTGCTTTCCTTGAGTTTAATTTCATTTAAATTTTTCTAAGCTTATCATCAAGTACCTATTACATAAATAAAACATGTCATAGCATCTTTTTTACATGTCATAGTCCATTCTTTTCATAAATTACATATTAAACACTTAATATGCATAAACTAACCAAGAATAGGGTTTAGAGTTTACCCAAGCTTTTCTAAATTTTTGCCCTAAAGTAAGTAAGAAAGAGTTTTATCACAGCCCGTAAAGGCAGGGTTGTGACACTTGGATCGATGAGTTGCCAAAGATTCTATTGGCCTACCGAACGGCTGCCCGAACAGCAACCAGAGAAACACCTTTTTCCTTCGTCTATTGTGTTGAAGTAGTAATCTAAGCGGAGGTTGGTCTACCAAGCTATGGGGTGGAGCGTTATAGTGAGTAGGATAATGACGAGCTGATGATGGCGAGTCTCGACCTGGATGAGGAAAAGAGGAACATGGCCTATGACCGAACAATCACTCGAAACTAGGTCGTGGCCCATTATTACAACAAGCAAGTTCAGCCAAGAACCTTTAAGGTTAGAGACTTAGTTTTGAAGAAAGTCTTGGTCCCCGAACTAGGCCTTGGATCTTTTGGGCCGAAGTAGGATGGACCATTTAGGGTTGTCAGCATTGTCCGACTAGGGACATATAAGATAGCCGATAATGAAGAAAACATACTTGCTCATCCATTGAACTCCAAGCACCTAAAGCACTTTTACTGTTAATATGAAAATCAGAACACATTTTTTGACCTCTGGTCCTGACATACTTATAGCTTTTGTAAAACTTTTGAACAGTTGTAAAAATACATGTAAATGAAAATGACTTTTTTAGAAAGGCCTAAATTGTCAGGCGCTAATGCCAAATGCCCAACTCTAAACACATGGGAAGAGTAGGTCGGTACACCATTAACCACAATAAAAAGTAGATCTACCTCTGCTAAATGGCTTGCTGCTTATGCTTGGTTGATTGAAAGGCTACTGGTTGGTGGTCGAATATTGCTTTTAAACAAAAGCAAACTACTCATAACTCAAAAAGGGTATTGCACCAAGTGCGCTTGACCATATGATGCCCCAGCACTCCTTCACATCCTCCACTGTCTAGTCAGACTAGGGTTCCTCGGAGCCCGACCACCACCGGCCAGGGTATGAGAAGAATGCTCCTCAGTATGAATCAGACGGTTGCATGTCCCCTGCTCGACATCGGGCATGTCTTAACCAATATGGTGGTAGCCAAGTTGTTTACAAGCTCACGTGGCACCGTCATAGCACTGGATGAGGCCAGTCCCTCCGCCACAAGAATTGTGACGCCTGTTATTAACCCCCCTAATACCACCATACGGAGCACTTAGTTCAGGGGTCAAACCTGCTTTACACCTGGGTCCAAGTGGTGAGCTGTTAATAGGAGCATTTATTCTACTATCAAGATAAATGGACTCTCTCTAACCTACTCTCAGCCTCTCTCTTGGCCAAATGAGTACTTGACTTGAGCGTCGAAGAGCCCTTGGCTAACACTACACCCGTGTCCTCATTTAACCTCTGAAGCTTTCCTTCTTCATGTAGGGCCAGCCAATGAAGTCGAGGAAACCAAGGTAAGGCAGTTCGACTATCGTGAGCAGTCGTACGTGGTGTTGATCATCAACTGGGATTTCGTGACATATGAGATAATTACTCAAGGGAGAATTTAGAGGAAAAAGATCGCTTTTGGTCCAAAAGCATAAATATACTTTAGAAAAATAATTCTGTAATAGGGTATAAAAAAAATCTCATCAATAGTGTTCTTTTAAAGTATTAGATCTATTTTACATACTTTTTAATTTTATATTGAGATTGAACGTTTAAAAACATGCATTTAGTGATTTTAATTTTGAATGAAAATGAACAAAAGACAAAAATCAATATAAATGCATGCTTTTTAAAATGATGAAATTGACGTACATCAAATGCTTGGTTTTAAAACGACGAGAATTACCTTTTGTTTTTGATGTACGTCATGGTCTTAAAACGACAAGAATTATTCTTTTGTTCTGCTTTTGTTTTGTTCTTTTTTTTTTTTTTTTTTGGTTCATTCAGTCGGCGGGAATTACGTTAAATCATGAAAAACACCTTACTAAATTTCGTGCTCTTTTATGTCGGCAGCGGGTTTAGTCAAAGCATGTATATCTTCATTTGAAATTAATCAACCGTCCATTTCGTACAACTTTATACCTTAATTGCAAAATTGTATATTGCATTATGCATGATCTATGAAAAATGATACACAACATAAAATAAAATAAACATTTTTAAGAGAATATAATATCAATTCCACAGAAATCTACAAAGTTTGAACACAAATATATTTATATATATAATAATTAAAATAAACATTTTTAAACATTAAAATAATGCCACGGAAATCTGCAAAGTTTGAACATAAATATATCTATATATATATAAGAATTAAAATAAACATTTTTAAACATTTAAGTAAGAATAATAATATCAATTCCACGGAAATCTACAAAGTTTGAACACAAATATATCTATATCTATATATATATATATATATATATATAATGTTGATGATATTTTGCATTATGATATTCATTGCTCGTAATTTATGGGATGTTATTTTAATAAAAATTAAGGAATTGTTCCCTCCCATGCGTAGTAGTAAGACTGGTAGCGGCCTGCATTATATGCCTTTCATTTTTATCTCGCTTCAAGATCAACGTCAACATCAATTATCATAATTTATATTCATTTTATTTCATATAAGAAAGCACCACAAACCGCAAGGGCCGACCACTTCGGCCCTCATATCCCTTTCTACAACATTCAACATTCCAGTCCAAACCACCAAAATCAATTGTTTGGTTTACATATTTGATCATACAGTTTTAACAATAATTTAAATTTTTGTAAGAGAAAATATGGTAACAAATAATTCTATGCAATAAACGGGCCTCTTGTTTATTACCAATCCTGATATGGAATTTCTAGTTTCTCATTTAAACTCCATATAAAAAATTATGTAATAACAATAGCAATTATAAGCGTAACTCAAATCATTTATATAACTCAATGCGTTTCAACGAAATTGAAAAAAAAAAAGCAAAAGGAAATGATTTCATGGTAAAAGAATGCAAGCCAGCGGAAAACAAATCCTGAGAAAGACGCCAAAGAATCGCCTGTACATATTGTAATATTATTATACTATCGTGTAAATATATATATATATATATATATATATATCATGTATATATGGGAATGTCCCACCAAATTGTTCCATGAGATGTGATCAGAAACCAAACCACTGCATGCAGCTGGGCCAACACAAAAACGAGGCAAAAACAATGGCGACTGCAAGAGTCGCCCACATCCATGGCTGCATCCTTCTCTTGCCCCTGTTTCGGAGCGGTGGCGACACAGCCAAGGATCTTGTCCTGCCCTGCTTTGAAAACTGCTGTGTTTTATGAGGCCTCTTCATTTTTGTCGCATGTTTCTCGGACTCTGGCTGAGCTCCATTACTCGGAATTTCTGAGCTTGCAGTTGGAGCACATTCTCCTTCATCCTCGTTTTTAGTCTCTACTCCATTTGTTGCTTTCTTTCTTTCCTTCTTCCTGGCCCTCTTTTCCCTTTCCTGAACCATGTCACGTCACATGACAGAAATTTGTTCATCAAGCAACATAGAAAGCTTTACATATAATAATATTCATGATACTATATATCATTATTAGTAATGCAAGCATATCAAAATTAAGATATAGCAGGACTTTAGATTTTTTTTTTTTTACTTAATAATATGCCATGTGGTAGTTATTTTACCTTCTCTTTCTCTTCAGCTTCCTTCTGTGCTCTAACTGCAGCCCTGGCCTGGGCCTTCTCAGCAATTCGTTTCTTCCTCTCCATTGCTTCCCTAGCTTTGGCCTTCTCCTCCAGCTTACGCTGCTGCGTCAACTTAGCTTCTTCCTCTTCTTTTCTCGATTCCTCCGCCTTCCTGGCCAGCTCCTCTTTCTCCTTGCTTCTTCTGGGCTGCTCTTCTTCTTCTCTCTCTCTCGCCTCCCCTTTCCTTTCGTCCTCACCCAAAATAGTTACAGCCTCACTCCCCAAAGAAGAGGCTGCAAGTTTTGCAGGCTTCTTGATATTAGCCGTTTGGTTCTTTCCCTCCACAACCTTGGCACTTGCTTTATCATCTAGTTTCTCCGCTCTTGCAGGCAAACCTTTTTGCTTTTCTTGTTCTTGAATTTCAGTCAATGACACCACGTTGTCCTTAGTCGATCTGATGTTGTTTTCTATGACAATATCAGGTATAACGGGCGGCTCCTCGTCAGGGCCAAGCGATCGCCCATCCAATGTTCTCAGCCGCCGAAGTGTACTCCTTGTGTTGTACCTCATGTACTCTTTCCGGAAATCATCATTTCTGTTCCATAGTTTCATAATTGTCTCCACCTAAATAATTGAATATAGTTGGTTAATTATCAGCTTGAGTTGACTGATGAGAGATCACACAAAATGACAACTTTTTGTAGATAATTCAAAATTCTAACAATAAAACAAATTCTATCAACTCACCTGTTCATTGCACTGACGTTGCAGTTCCTTCTTATCTTTACTTGACTGCTGGGCTGCCTTTAAATGCTTATACCTCCAAAAATACTTGTGCTGGAAATGAAAATAAAAAGTGGTCAATTCTCAATTATTTCAAAAATCATAATTCACCCCATGTGAGCAAGAAAGAAAGAAGAAGAAGAAGAAGAGCAAAAAAGGTAATGAGGTTTAGCATGAAAAGCTTTTTCATTCAAAGTATGACAAGAGAAGAATACGTCTACAAAACTAAAAACATAGCAGAAGCATCAACCCACAATTCCCATTGCCATTGCATTCACATACTCAACAACTTCGAAGGCTGAGGGCTCCAGGAAAAGCAAAAATTAGAAGAAGAAAAAGTTGGGCAAATATAGAAAGCAAAGTACCCTTTCATGTAGTTGTTTCTTCAAACTCTGTAAATGTGCATATGCTTGTTGACGATTGTCGTTTGCATCTCTAAACTGGGATATCAATTCATTCAGCTTCTGAATTTCAAACGTTTGTGCCTTTTTATCTGTTTTTGTAACCTCCTCAGCTTTGGTGAGGCATTCTCTAAGTGAACCTATTTTCTTTTTCAAAGCCTGCAACGATGGAAAATAAGAATTTTTACTTCTCTATTCTCTTCATTTTTTTTCTATTTTTCTTGTTTATACATCTCACATGCCAGTTTCACAAGTAGAAAGAACATAGAAATTAAAGCCATGTGATCAAGCAAAAATGATACCTTCAATTGCTCTTCATTTTGGTCTTTCTGGTCCAAGGCCTGTTGAAATTCATCCTGCTTACCCATGTTAGAAGAGAGCTTTTGCCTGAGTTGCTTTAGTCGGTTGATTTCATGAATTAGCTGCTTTTCTTCCTTCAATGGCAGGGTTTCATGTCCTATCATGTGTTCCATACTGTGTATCTGTTCACCAGCAACAATTTAAAGAAGATATGCACAATAAAACTACAGCAACTTTGAAACAATGTAGATAAATCTAGCAACATAAATAATCACTCAGAAACATAGTGAAAAAAAAGGCTGCACCTCTGCTTGAATATCCTTAACTGATTGTGCATTCTTAACTTTGTCGATCTCAAGTTGAAGGGACTCGACGTCCTTCCTTTTGGGCTTAATCGACTCTCGAACATCTTTCTCAATTTTTAAGGAAGCCTCAGCCTTGTATTCATATTCCTTAACAATGGCCTGATAAAACAAAGAGATTTTATAACATTATAACGGAAGGTAAAAATCTTGTACTCAGTTGCGCTAGGGGGTCATTTGCATAGATTCTCACTCTTTGTTTCTGAACTTCAATATTAATAGCATCCCGGCGTTTAGTCCTCGCTACAACTTGTAACTCTGTATGTTTAATCTCTTCTCTTAAATTCCCGTCATCAAATGTCGGAATCTTAATCAAATATAATGGCCTTTGTACCACTTCAACTCCCACATTCTGTCCTGCTGAAGTATTTTCTAGAAGAGATGTTGAGGCTTCTTCATCCTTCGGACTCTCACCGATTTTTACGTTCTGTCCTTCTAAATTTGCTTGGGAAGACTTTGACACGCTATCCACATGTTTTCCTTTGATACCCTCAGCTTCTTGACAAGGTGCTTTCAAATAATTAAGATCACCATCTGCCGCAATTCCACAGGCCTTGTTGTTTGGTGCAATACCATCATCAACTTCTGGCTCTACTTCAATGTTAGTAATTGACATATGCTGATCGGCACCACATTCAAGGCTCGTGTTTGAGATCACAGATTCTACATCTATGGCATCAGCAGATATTTTCTCTTCACCTCCATTGGAAGCACTGCAGGACTCAGGATTGGAAGTCACACGATTAGCAGTACAATTTGACTCGGGGTCATTCATGTTGAGACATTTCTTAGTCTCGACATGGCAAAAATCATCCATGTTTTCAATGCCCTTAAAAGGCAAAGAAGACAAGCTTTGACCACTTTCAAGAGCTACATCACTACAAATTGAAAAAGTGTTCAAGCTTTTGCCATTCTCAGAAGACCCATTTTGTTCGGTAACGACAGCAGTCTCTGATAGACTCTCCTGAGCAACACCATGTGGCAGGTCCTCTCCAGTGTGTTCCAATAGAGGACCATTGGCAACTTCTGTTTCTGTACTTTTATCAACTCCAGAACTCAAAGGTGTTTCGAAACAATGCTCCTCCAAGCTCTCTCCATCGTCTCCTTTGGATCCTTCAGTGGTGGAGAAGCTCAAAAGTTTGTCATTATCAAGAGCTGTAGGAGGATCAATTTCTTCAGTAACAACAGCAGTCTCTATAAGAGACTCATCAGCAAAACCAGCAGACGAGCTATATCCACTTTGTTCACATAAAAGATCATAGGCAACTTCTGTTTCTAACGTTTTATCTGCTTCAGAACTTGAAGCTGCTTCCAAATTATGCTCTTTGGATCCTTCAACTTTGGAGAAGCTCAACAGTTTCTCGCTATCAAGAGCTGTAAGAGAACTTTGTTGGCGAATTTCAGCATTTTGTTCAGCTTGATTTTCATGGACATCTTCGAAACTCGGTGAGAAGTCATCGCTTCCATGCACATCAGTCAAACCATCACCAATCTCACAAGAAGAAGACACATTTTCGACTCTCTCTGAAGACCCATTTTGGTTTCCATGGACATCTAGATTTTGCGAGGCCTCATGATCCTTCTCATGCACATCAGACGAACCGCCACCAATGTTGTTGAAAATACTAGTCTCCTCGATTACCGTATCAAGCTTAACTTCGGATTCGTGAGATGATGGAACTGTTGGAGGATCCTCCTGTTTCAGATCATCTCTTGAACCTTCCAGAGGAGTCTGGCCCAATGATTCACCCGCTTTTTTCACCTCCTGATCCGTATCATTATTTACCACATTACTGTATATTATTATCTGTCTCAACTCCAACTTCAGATTCCTCATCTTTTACTACATCTTCAGCTAAGCCTAGTTCATCAGAATTCTTCAAAACAACATCTGGGTTCCGATTCGTACCATCATTTACCACATCATTGTTGTTGTTACTATTATCATCCGTACTCTCAACTCCAATTTCAGATTCCTCATTTTTTTCCACATCTTCAGCGAAGCCGAGTTGATCAGAATTCTTCACAACAACATCGGATTTATGAATTTCTTCTTCTCCTCCCTGAACCAGGCCAGCATCAACAATCTGTGGCTGTGGAGAATTGAACTCATCAGCTAAAGATCCCGAAGCCTCGGTTTCACAACTGCCATTATTTTTCTCTTGCACCTGAAATTCTTCAACCGTCTTATTATTGCCATTATTGAGATCGGACTCGACGAGATCATCACCGTCGTCGTGGCTGGTGACGAAGACGTAAGAGCCGTCGACGTCGTCCATATTGCCATTGCTTTTGGGAGGGAGAACCTCAGTAGGCCCCACCACGTCGGAGCCACAGCACTGTTCACCGCCATTCTTGGCAACAATAACAGCGGCCTCGGATTCGCGAACCTCGCCGCGATTGTGATTGTGATTGTTCACATCAATGTCGCCCGCCATTCTTGCTCCAAAATCAAAATCCCGAACTATCTAATTTCAATCAACAAATTTACAATTATAGTTCGTTTTTAGTTCGCTGGAAACAATTTTCATTTTCATTTTTCTGAAAGAAAAAAAAGGAAATCAAGCTTATACATCCTCATGATTCATGATAATTCGTCAGAATTAAGAAGCAGAAAAAGAATAAAAAGAGAGAGAGAGAGAGAAACGGAGGAGAAAACGTACCGGTGAAATTCAGAACCAGATCAGATCGAAAGGAAGATCAGGACACGAATGGCGGAGAATACTGCGAGTAAATGGGATATGTAAACTTTATATATATATATATATAGAGAGAGAGAGAGAGAGAGTGGTTGGTTGAGGAAGAAAAAAAAAGACCAGAAGAGCAAGAATGAAGAAGGTGATGATGTCAATCTGAGAGAAAAGAAAGAAGGCTTTTCTCTTCTCGCTCTTCTTTCCGTTTTATGTTTGATTTCAAATCCAACACCCCCGACCTCTCTCTCTCCTTTTTTTTTCCTCGGAAATGTTTTATTTAAAAAAAGAATTAATTGAACAAATTTCCGTGAATGATTCACCTTATGCCAACTTGACATATAAATACATAAATACAGTGGAGCAAAAAGCGATGCCTAACAAAGACATCTTAACATTAACCATTAGACCACGTCCTTTAATATTTTCAAAATGATTTGATAAACAACAAGCCGTACGATGTATGTTGAGCAAATTCTTTCAAATGGTATTTAACATTTTAAAAAATATATATAAATATCATATTTAATTACAAAAAAAGTACGAATTTCTCATCTATTAAAATTAGGCCATAACAATTGTCCCCTTAAAACTTGATGAAATCATGATTTTCAATAATAATTCGTTCATGACATCATCTCATGTTTTTCTCTCTAATATTTTCGTTTTTCTTCTTAAGGAAATTCACGTTTCCCATATGACCAATTGCATATATTTTAACCATCACCGAGAAAGGTTGTAAATACAAAAGGTTATTATTTCTTTCTTAACAAAAGAATAAGAAAGTAACAAATAGCTCCTTTTTAATAATAGACAAAGATCAACTACTAGCTTTCTCAAGGGGGCTAGGGCTTCTTGGATGGTTCTTCCTAGTAGGATTAGAGCGGCGTCAGTTAGCTGTCGAACTCTCGATGTCACAATCCGACTTTTTCGAATCGTAACTAAGTATTCATCTACTTTTATTTCTTTTTTAAACTTTATTTAAAGTCTAACAAAAACACATGCATTTTTTTTATTTTTTCAAAATTGGTGTCAAAACCTTACTTGAAGATTAGTACAATCCACTTATCCATGGTTATTAACATTGGTTTCATTACATGTACTTAAATAGTATTCCAAAACATAATTTGTTTAATATTACATATTTATCTTTACCATATGTTTACATATATATAACATATGCATAGCGAAAGTTTTCTTGCAACGACGTACATACCCTATCTATACAACTGCCTATCTACTATGTCCAGCTTCACATTGAAATTATTTTGGCCTCTTGGCAAGATTTCATATCGCATGAACAAAGCATTTTTTTTAAAAAAAGAAGATAAATATTATGTTGTGCTAACCATCGTTTTCTTTTATGGCAACTAAAACAGGAACGACAGAAAATATAGGAAAAGTGTTTTTTTTTTGTTTTTGAAAATTCTATGGTGGAGAACACCATTTTTCTCCAAAATGGAAAATACTTAAACACCATTGGATCAAAATCTAATAGTAAAAACAAATAAAAGATTATCAAAACAAAGCAAGAGCCTTTCTCCGTAATATTTAAAAAATTTGTATTATATTATCTAGGTGATATTTAAAAATTATTATGAGTAATTTAAATATGAATTGTATAAGCTAAATTATGCTTAAAATTTTATAAGTATTTTAAGTATAATTTTAATGTCTCAAAAGTTATTATTTAAATCTAATTTTGTTCAAAGAAAGATGGGACAAGGCAGAATGACGACAGTGAAGGGGCGCGATGACAAACTCTTCAAGTCATTTGGGCCGATCAACACTCGTCATGATCGGACATGGACCATTTTATAATTCCCCAAAAAAAAAAAAAGAAAAAGACATTTTGGACCATTTTCTCTCTTATTTCCCGTTTTTTCCTTTTTTTGCTGAGGGGATTACGTTTTTCTTTTCTTTATATTTGTGGCAAAATAAGGAAAACAGGGTTTGTGTCCCTGCAAAAGAAAGCCACCAATTTCATGGTACATTTGCCAATTGATTTGTCGCCAGCACATCACTGTCTCACTCACAGGAAGCCAATTACGGAGAGATTTCAAGACCTTGGGAGAGTAGTTGTTTTGGCGGTGCCGACGCGTAAAACTTTTATATATTATAATATAAAAAATATATATATTATATAAGTTTTTAATAAATAATAATGTGTGGTTTAAATTATTATGATTAGAGCTTTCTTTTTAAACATCTTAATTATGTGTTTTAAAGAATTGGTTTAAATCAATCGATTTAAACTCAAATAGTATAAATTTTTTTATTGTTACAATGTAAAGCTTTTTATTATTATAGTATCATAAATTAATTAGTTCAAGACAAAGTTTCAAACCTATAAGAATTAGTGATTACTACTCTCCAGTACACATCCTTTTTTTTTAACATATTTTTGTCTTCAAAGGGGAAAATAGCGAGTATGAGAGATAAGTATTAGTTTGATTCTAAGAATTGGAAACAAAACAAAAGAAAATTGAGTTTGAAAAAGGGAAGAAAAGGTGGCCATTTTATGGCAAGACTAAAGACATTTTTGAGTCTCACCGACAGCACATGGACACATGCTCTACCCACCAATTAAGGTCAAAACCCCGATAGCTCACACAAATTCTCATTGCGGCCAACAAATTTTGAAAACAACGGCTCAAATTGTGATCGAAACAGGATGTAACGTATAAATATAATGTATTTGTTTTGTCAAGTGTCAATAATAAAGCTAAATAAGTGGCACACCTCTAAGGGAGCCTAAAATTAACCAATGACCTGTTTGATTTATAGATTTGAATAAAACAAAAATTTAGATTTTTGTGAAAAGAATACTGTAGATAAATGTAGATAAATAATTTGAAATATAATTTAAACCAATCAAACGAAGGTGTCTTTTGCTTTCATGGGTTTTGTATCAATTCAGCAAAATACCTGAAGACTCTAAAATTAAAGCCCAAAATGACCTCAGTTATTAACTCTAAAATTGGGATTGGCCACCAAAATGCAACCTCCAATTCACTGTAGAAACGTGGTTGGTTGGAGCGACCTCATATCATAAGAAATACACAAGTGATTTTTGTCTTCATTTTGCAGTACAAAAGATAAATGATAGGCCTTGGAATATGATAGAAGCAACCTCTAAGTCCCCACATGAGACCACATGCAACGGCACTCCTCTGTTCACATACAATTCTGTAACATGTGCATTTTGACCCTAGATCCCAACCTACTTTTTATATTTTTGCTATAAATTATTATTATTGTTGCGCACCTATAGGCTATAATTATAGCTTCATAGTTGACCCATAATTTCATCAATTCTAAAACCATAAATTAGATGAAAAAAAAAATTATTATCTCTCCCATACTCCAACCCCACACGGTTTTCTGATTTCTGTCTGGGTTCACTTTGCTTAAGCTTACCTTTTACTAACTCATTACGTGTTACTAATTTAAGCAGCAACCAGAACTGCCATTCCCAAATAGTACGGCTTGTTCGGTTGGCATCACTTCTAACAAACACCTCCTTACCTTTAAAAGCTTTAGCTGCTTCTACCAGCTTCCACTCGATACGTGAAAAACATAGAATATTTACCAGTAGCAAAAATTGAACCCAATAATATTATTATAATATAAAACGTGACTCTAAATTACTTTAATGTCAATTCTACTCTCATAAGCTTGCCACGTATTGTAGTCTTAACCAAATAAGCTTACTAGTATTTGGATAGCCCACTCGACGACCAAAATGCAGATAAAGAACCAGATTTCCATGGGCCTCTTAGAACAAGCCTGATTTTGATGGGGTTAATCTCTGGACCTCCAATTGTTGATCCCTAAAGTAGTATTGAGCCCATATTACACTCTCAAATCCCTCTGTTACTTAAAATAAACATTAGTTAGGGACCCTAAGTCCCCTTTTAGATATAATCTTGCCCTTACAATCCAAAAACATAATTATTAGACAAGGAAACATGAAATTAAAAAATAAATAAATAAAAAGAACAGAACAAAATTCCTAAAAAATTTTATGTTTTTTTTTTTTTTTTCCTTCAATCATCATTTTATGTGCCAGAAAACAGGTTCTTAATGCCTGGAAGATTCTTTTTACGTAACAAGATACTGCAATGAGAATTTCCAAACACAAAGACAGAGTGCTAAACAAAAGGAAACGGCAAGCAAAGACAAGATTAGTTGACAAACACAAAAGTCAGGAATGTGTTATGATGAAAATATAAAAATTAATTAAATTGGAGGGACTACCTACTATTTAAATTGACAAAAGGAATTGCAAACTGCAAAGTTGTGTATAACAGGTAAAAATGTATATACATGAACCCTCAAAGGCAAGACAGAGTTAAAGATTAAGCATGGAAAGCAGGTAAGAAACATTAACCTTGAGTTTTGAATAGCCTACTCCTCACCAAACAGGTTCCACAAAATGAAAGGCAACTAAGAGGTCTGTTACTTCTGGAATCACTACACCAAGAGCATGCAGTATTTCAAAGCTGCAGTGGAACAATGAACAATTCACAATTCAAACATATATGCGGCAAAACTCTGCTAATATTACAGAAATTGTATTGGTCAAAAACGATACAATATTCTACCATAAAGAGAATAAGACATTCTCAACAACAAACGTTAAAAACAATTAACTGAGGACATCCTCCCAGCTTAATAGGATCAGTGACACAGAAAAGTCTTTGAAAGAAGTTATCAAAAAAGTTTAACCAAACACATAGCAACTTTTATAGAAGTGGGAAAGAGGAAGCCTGCAAATATGCAAATCATGCTCAAGAAAATATCTTACCAAACTTGAAGAGTTTAACATTTCGTGCTGGATCACAAGGAAAACTGCTAGGGAAAAAAAAAAAAAACCAAAGGCCATTCACATAAGAAGATAACTTGGGCAGTGAAGTTCCATGGAAGATATAAAACGACACATAAACACACGTATACACAAAGTGAGGGAACAAATTTACGCATTTAAAATACTTTTGGAAAGCCACAGGATCCTTCCAAAGACGTGCAATGTCAAAACCGTAATCCCCAAGTAGTTCTCCTGTAAGACATGCTGGATAATCGTACGGAATTGGACCAAGCCAGCGCGAACGCTCTTTGCCAAACCAGACGCTGCAATTAAAGAAATGAAAGCTAAATAGGATATGATTATGCAAGTTAAAAGGCAATCATTGTTGTATTGACATGTGTGGTTCATGACGTCTTTCTCAAACAAGGACCTCAGCCTATCCCAGCAAAGAATTAATTTTGTTACAAGAGAAATGATAAATTTTTTTCAAGGGTCAGTATGCAAGGTTTCCGCCAATTAGCTCTTCAGATTTTAGGCATAGATCTAAAGGGTATCATCTTGTTTGAAATCTTAAGAATAGAAGAAAAGATAAATTTTATGGAGAGAAAAATGCAAGAAAACGAATTCATCTAATAGTTGAGAATGATTGCATTGTGATTAGGATTTATTACAAAATTGTGAATAAAAAATATTTTCTTCCAAGTCCTACCAACAAAGTAGTGTGAATGATTTGTTCCAAAGAAATTTTGTAATTATAATTCGTAAAATTCATATTTCACAAAGCCGCCTGAGCCACGTTATAGTTTTGATAAGTTCTACAATTTTTATTTTTTAACTTTTATAAAATTTGAACTGTCCAATGGGGTTTCTGGTCGATTCTCAAAACCACCCCAAAAATTATAAACTTTCAATTTAATCCCTATGGAATTTTACAAAATTTTGTTTATAAGAATAGTTACCCTCACTGATTGGGCAGAACTTCTTGGAAAATAAATTGACATCTAGAACTACCAAAATCTCATCCTCTTTGGAATTACATAAAAACATTGTTTTAAAGCAAAGTTCTTCAAACTTCCATTTTAAATTCTTAAAACCCTAATTACTAATATCGAACTTCACAATCATATATAAGACATAACATAAAATCATGCCATAAATTTCTCTTAACATGTCATAGTCCATCTTTGGATAATACAAACCAACTTCCATGAAAAATAATATACTATAAAATACAAAGTTTAGACTTTTACCAACTATTTTGCAAGCTTGTGACCCTTCTCCAAAAGACAATTCTTGGCAAAATTTCTTGATATATAGCATAGCAAAATCCCCCCACTAACACCATAAAAAAAAACTCAAGGAAAAAAAAAACACAAAAACTTATTAGGAAAACTTGAGATTTTTACCTCAAAAGGTGCTTGTTCTTGAATCTTGGGTTAAAACTTGAAAAAATATTTAAGGAAACCAAGGAAGGGCTGCCGGTTTTTAGAGGGGAAAATGGCTTGTTTTGGCTATTTGTTTGCATGAAAATGAAGAGTACAAAGTGAGATATTTTTTTTTTCCCTAAATAGGCGCCTAAACTTTGTGATAACATCACAAGGACTAAAATGAAGAGATTCTTGCCCAAAAATAAGGCCCAAAAGTGGTGCACCAAATGAGGGAAGATGTGGCCTTTTGTCCTCTATTTGGGTGTCTCATGGTGGTCTAACAATCTTCACAGTATAAATTTATACTATATTGTATTTTTTTTCAATATTGTTAGTATAAAATTGAGGAGATATTTGCTTTAATAGTCAAAAATTACACTAACTAGTTTTTACCCATGCTGACTAACTCTTGTCACAGTATTTTATCTATCTTTTTTGCACTTTTCCTGTATATTTACACTATTCTGTGTATCATTTACTTTTGTGTCATTTCACACTGTATTCCAATTGTAGCCTGTAGGCACAAAATTTTCATTAGTCAATCTAACTTATTAATGGACAATTTCCATACGGTACAAAATTATGTCCTAATTTTCTTCTTAAATTATCATCTATTTCTTCATAAATTGTCATAAAATTTGTAATTAATATGACATAAATTTAATTTTGAGTATTTTAAAATTTTATGAGTTGATCTTATAATTTTGTGAGTAATTAACTCATAAAATTTGCACACTTAAAATACTCAATATTGCATAAAAATTTTGCATTCATAATGCATTTATATATATTATTCATAAATAATTCACATTTTATTGTAATTATACAAAATACAATTTATCAAAAAATTGTTTAAATTTGAATTAATTTCAAATTTAAATTAATGAATTTTCTTAGTCATTATTGTTGCAACCCGTTGTTCATTAGGATCAACATGAAGATTTGGGCTCAATCGTTACAGAGGAAAATCCATTCACTCACGTAACATAATGTGCGAACATGGTATGGAACTCGTGCTCAATAAGAGACTATCACATTTCCCACTGTCTCAAGCATTATTGAAGCCCACTTTTCCACTAGTTGGAATTTACGATCTCAAAAGGAAGCTCTATAAATAGAGGTCAAAGTCACCGTCTGCCCTCTGAAATTCTTGTTTACATTCTTGAAACTCTGTAGAAAGTACTCTCCACATGGATGACCTTTTATTTTCATCAATTCACTTATTTTCACTCAAAATCCGTGTATTTGTATCAAGTTTCATCATTTAGCGAAGAAAAGTACAATAAATGTAGCTCTATTTGTAGAGTAAGCCACTATAAATTTCATGTGTAGTATCTTTTTTTCTTACAATATTTACTTTTAAATTCTCTTATGTAATTTATTTTTGCCATTATTAATATTTTAATATTGTTTGAAAAGTTTGCTAGAATCTAACACTGGTGATTTGAGGGCCCAATCGTTTTTAATTAACTTGTAAATTCTATTTTGGCGAATTTTGATTTAATTGTAAATCCAATGTTTATAGTTCCATACTTTTTCTTCAAGTTTTATTGACTTAATTGCATGTGCAAAAATTTTTTTAAGGTAAATGTGACACCTATTATTTTCTTAATAAGTAATATGGTAATTAAATTAATTATTAGTGTGCTAACTAAAATCTATTTCGTCCTATTTATTTATATCTATTTCAAAATTTTTAAAATTTTTCTATATCTATTTAGTAAATTTACCGAAACGTTCTTGAAACATCAAAGTAATTATTAAAATGCCATTTGGCATTATATGAACTAAAGTCTCCTAAAGAGACATAATGCACTTAATGCTTCACCTACTTATCTCTCACTTCCCATTATTTTCCTTCAATTGGACCCTCTAACAAAGAAAATCATACATTCATTTTCTTTTCTCCGTGCAACACTTATCTTTCCTTCCTCCTTGAAATGTCTTCCTCTCATTCTCTTATTCTTCTTCCTTCTTCTGCTCTTAAGCCTGAGAAACCCAGCTCCATGTCATTCAAAAGTCCCAATGCTAAAGTTGAACTTGAGCTTTAATCTCTTGAATTGATGACTTAAAGTTTCAATGAGATTTTAAGGTAAGATTTTAGAAAATTAACCTAGTCTTACCTACCATCTTTACTTTGAAATTGCTTATTTATTTTGCTACATAATTTAGATTTTATGGTTTTGAATGAGAAAGTTTGACATAAGCATGTTTTCACCCTTATTTGTAAAAAAGGCTAGAGATATGGTTTGATAATAATTTTAGTATAAAACTCATGAAAATATGTTTATTGTGATTATATAATGCAAGCTGCATATTTTGGAATGGTTTTAAGATTTTGAACAAGGATAATATGTTTTGGGTTAAAGAAAAATTTGACATTCCATAAACTTTGTAATACCTCTATCGGCAATGGCTATTTCTTGAAATTATGAGATTAAATTAAAATGAATTTTATAAATTGGTTTGCATATTTAAAAAGTAGACATCCTAAGCTTTCTAACGAGCTATCATAAACCTAAATCGGAGTTGTATTTTATTTTCTATGAATTTTTCAATTTTCATATTGAAAACTAGTAAATCTGCCAGTTTGTCATAGTATAGCAGCTGCTAACCTGAACCAAGAACCCATATTTGCTCACCACCTAATTCATTAAGGTTTTGCAACCTTGTCAATATTATCTTAAGTGATTGATAAATCTTATTAGGGACTAAAATATATAGATTACTTGTTTAATTTTATATTGTGTTAAGACAAAAATTGTTTACTGTGATATTTAAAAAAAAAAAAGATTTGCATAAAGGCTTTAATGACACACTAATAAGATTGATTTACACATGATTTATTTATGAATGTGGTTGTATGTTGTGCTTTAGTTTTAATTGTCCTTATGCACACCTTAGGATCAAAGGAGTGTGGAGCTAACGTTAATTGACTCTGGGATTTAAAGATTGTTGATAAGCTTGGAAGGTAGGGATTCTATTACTCATCTTTTGTGAGGTTTTTATGGAATTAAAATTGATTATTTTACCATAAGATATATATATATATCTATGTTGAACTGTTATTATATGAGTATCACATATGAAACTATGACATGGACTCGTCTTGTATTGTACGGCGAGGAACATAATGAATTGACACATGTTATAAATTGAAAAACATGGTTAGAAAAACTGACTCTATTAATAATGATTGAATATAGAGAAATGGTGAGACGTGAAGAGGGCGGCGGTTACGTCCTTGGGCATGAATACCCTAAAAAGTAAAATATGGGGAAGGTGATAACGCTTCCTTAGGTTGAAAGTCCCAAAATGCACTGTACAGAAATCAACTTGGTGAGGACTCGAAGCTTGATGTCCCCTCACCGGAACACCCTTGGAATATTTAGAGGGTGATCAAGCACGCCTATTTGGGTTTCGATGAGTTGAGTGATACTCTATTGAACGTGGGTACTTAGGAATAATGATGAACTGTAACATTTGTATATATGTACATATATGAAGCTTGGTAATGATTAACTATGGTATCTACGAAATATGATTATAATAAATCTCATAATCTGGATAATGATGAGTATTAACTAACCATTCAGGTTTTAATGTGGTAATGATAAAAACCTAAAGGTGAGTAATGGTTTTCTCTACTGAGCATATTGTCGCTCATTCCCTTATATTTTAATCTTTTCAGGACTCACTAAGTGTGAGGTGGCTACGAGAAAAATAGTTGAGGAAGCTATGTAGCTATATTACGTTAGGACTGCTTCAATTGCTATCAACGTTCTTCATGATAATATAAGCATTAATTGTTACTTTCTATGACTGTGGTTTAATCGTTGTTTATATTTTTATTTTTGATTTGAGAGTTTTCATTTAAGTCCCAGGCAACTTTATTTTTAAGATTTTATTTTTATTTTATTTCATTAAAAACTGTTAACCCCCATATAGGGGCGTTATAGAATTTTTGGAATCAGAGCCTAGGTTCAGTTAACCTAGGGAGTGTAGCACCACTTTAAGAAAAAAAAAATATTTTTGAGATGGTTTTGAAGCTGAATTTTCATTGTCATCATCAAAATAAACCTTCACATTAATTTATATAGTCTAGAAGGATGTAATATGGAAAGGCCCTAGAATGAAAATATTAATGGTTATATGAGTACGATAATTATATAGAAGGAAAGTATTAATAGTTATGAGAGAATGATAATTATATGAAATGGGTTTATAAGTAGAATGCTTATGAGAGATTCGTATAATATTAGGATCTTTAAGCATATCCAATTCGTATAGAATGATGAGAAATTCGTGTAGAAACGAGGATTTAAGAGCCTTTTATCTTGTACAAAAAAACAAGAAATAAAAGGCGTGATTTATTGATTTTAAAGTTTGACATAGATATGTTAAATTCTTTGTAATTGATTCAGACCTAAGTAATGATTATGTGTAGATTCGGTGGAGCACATAAGTGTCAATAACTTATTTGAAAATTTTATTTACTTGAGGAATATGAGATAAGTTAGGAATTCATGGTATTGAATCTCGAGTGAGATAAACGTTAGACTTTTGATCTGTTGAGACTTTGTAAAGGTAATAATGTATGAATTTCAAGGTTGAAATATTTTGTTACATACATTGTATTTAAGTGTATCAGTGAATATTTATGCATAGATGCAATGTGAAAATGACCAATAGGAGTTTCTTTAAGTAAATCATAATACTTAAGGCACTTATAATAATTTTGAATAATTACGATAAAACGTTTAAGTTCTAGATGTTTAGATGTGAATCATTTGGTTACTTAAAGTTTTGTTATATGAGGAAATTAAATATTGTATAAGTGAAATTGTGGGGATTGTAGATGTTCTTAAGTAGTAAGATCAAATGTCTTTGTTCATTGATATGGTCTATGTTGTAAGACGTAAATCGTATTGATTTCAAGGTTAGTCACATTCTAAACCCTTGGTAGTAATGATGATGAATCCATTGATAGATGTTAAGTATTAGGGCTAACATATGGGTGTATGCATTGTTCAATAAGGTTTTGATTAAAACAAAATTATTTGAGTTGCTAGAAGATTATATTGTTATGAAATGATTTTAAATACCATTCAAGAAGATCCCTGATTGTCGTTAAATTAGACTTGTTGTTATAGTTAATTTTATCTTTAGTGGGCTTTGAATTGGGCTGAAGATCTGTACAAATTGGTTTTCAATTTTATGTTTGTTATTTAACTCGTTCTAAATATGTTAAGTCTTGAAACTAACCTGACCCATTTCAACTTAGAACAATTGGGTCTAGTCCAAATCCTAAATCAGTTTGATTCATACTATCTCTCCCACGTGGTCTCTATACGTGTCATCTACAGTGGTTTAATTATTGTTTACATATACGTTTACTGTGCATAGGAGCTTATTTTCTCCGATCTCACTTTCTCTCTCTTAATTTGTTATTTTCTCTCTAAATCGCAAATCCTCTTCTTTTTCACTAGAAATTCTTCTTTCCCTCTAAAAGAAGGAATTCTAGGATTCAACAACTTACTAAGTCAATTTTTCCTTTCTATTTACTCTTCTTTCATCTCATCATGGACCCAAAGTATCAACACTTAAGAAAGTACTTTCCATCACTCTCCCAAAAGATTCTCAGAAAGAAATACAAGGCTAGAATCACTCGGTTGTGGATTCTTATGCGTTTTGGCATCCCTTGTGATGTGAGAATGTTGATAGAGGGGAAGATCCGTCCGAGTGACTTCAATCAAGATGTCGATTTACCAGGAACGGGTACCAGTCGTAGTGCAATGAAAAGAAGAGCTTGTGCCATCACGGTCACTTGTAACAAATGTGGAAGACAAAATTGTAACGGTAAATAAGGAACTGGTCACTTGTAACAAATGTCTACGAATAGAGAGGATAAAATAAGGTTTTGTAGGGATGGACTTTCAAAGTAGAACTTGGATAGCATCCATCCTCCTCTTCACGGTCACCCTAGTGGATATGTTCAAGGAGCTATTTTTAAACTCTGACCTAAATTTTATACAGAAAGACAACGCCTCAAGAATATGGTATTTTTAGATCATGTTTGCCAAGCCATAAGAAAACTAGATGGGTAATAAGTCATCGCTCTATAAAGGTTATTTAGTCTTTGCTTATTTGAAACAGTTTTAGCTGATGGTCAACGGTTTGTGTTTTTTTTTACTCAGAATATTTGCTTTTGTGTTCGAAATAATTGTGATTATTAGATTGATACAGTAAGTATTAGTATCTCATTTAATTTATGGTTTTCTTAAATATATATATAATAAAATATATTATCTTATCAGACACGTCACATACGGTACAGTAACATGTTTGAATTTTGAAAACTTATCCAAATATTTCAAGATTTGTGTCTCAAATTTTAAAAGTTCTACAACATTTATTGTTTATATTGAATTTCTAGACTCGATGTATATTTGTCAAAATGTCTACAGTTGTGTCAAGAGGGTTTTCTGTCAAACCATTCTCAATTGTCAAAAGGTATATCATTAGAGTCTAATCTTTTTCAAAAATGAATCAGATTTTCTATAAACTATCAATCACCTTATCTTACTTTCTTACTCGTACAAGATTTTGTTTAAATCTTTGGATTACCTTTTCATTTCTTATTCGTCTGTCTCTTTAGTTTTTTTTGCGTATTCTTCATCCTTAAAATCTTATGTAGAACCCGAAGTCTAAGAGGAGCAGACATAAAGCAATCACTTATATAAACCAAATATGTCTACCTCCCAGTCCATAAGAATGTATCTTTTGTGGTTCCAGCCTTAGAAAAGATAAAGCCTATGTAGAAGCTTGCAAAACACTTAGAGCAAGTCCTAGCACGCAGGAAGATTAACATAATCTATAGGGGGTGGTAGTATAAAAATGATGGAAAATATGATGCTAGCAGCTAGGTCTAGTGACGCTACAGTTGTAGAAATTTGGCCTCATATTCTAGCTGAAGGAAACCTTTATAAGGAAACCATAAGTAAGGGAAAAGGAGTCAGGAGCATCCCTAGAAATTTTAAAGCCCTAATTAATAATTCTGATGCTTTTATAGCATTACCTGGTGGTCTAGGTACTCTTGAGGAAATATTCGTAGTTGCTTGTGAGCAATTATTGGGCTTTCATTCTAAACCCTTGGGACTACTGAATGTAAATGATTTTTATGATGGTCTTTTAAAATTTATAGATTACACTATGGAAGAAAACATCATTGCAGAATCGGAGAGACAAATCTTTGTTACTGCTTCAACAGCTGAGGAATTGATAGATAAGATGCAAATCATACATCCAGAATCCAACACTGCAACATCCAAGCTTGAATGGGAAAGGGAAAGCCGGGAGCAGCCAATTGATTTGAATCTCCATCTGTAATCTTTTGGTTTTATCTATGGCATGTAGGCATGTGTGTTTGTATTTTATGTTTCACGAATAACCGTTAACCTTGTATTTTGTATTTCTTATGGTATGCCGTTGTTCAATCTTTTAGATTTATTGAGCCTAATGCCGAGATGGTTCGATACGGAGTACTTGATGCTCTCGAAACGCATCCTACTTAAGGTTCAATCTTTTGTTTATCGATGTTTTTGTATTCTCTACGCATGCATGATATGGATAGCTGGTATACGGAGTGCCTTGTACTCTCGAAACGTATTCATATCATGTTTGTAATGTTTAATATTCTGTTAATATTATGTGGAAGTACCAGAGTTGGTTATGGGGATATTCCATAGGAAATATGAGATATTATTTAGGTTGGATGTTTGTGTCATGAGGATAGCTGTTTAATGAAAAATATGTCAGGTTTGTCTACAACTACGAGATTTCGTCTAATATCTCTATAAATAAATTTAATGTATGGTTTTGAGTAGAAGCGTTTGTATTATATGTTTCATGATTATGTTTTAGTTTATTAGTTTAAATATAAGAATCAACTATCCTTGACTTTTCCTTACTCAAAAGAAAAGGAAACCAAAAATAAAGTATGTAGAAGTTATCGAACAATATCCTGAATGTAATTGTAAATCACAGTCCAAGGATAGTGAAGGACTGGAAAATGGTATGATTAGCATGTGTATTCTTTGATCAAAATGTTAAACCATAATACGGTGTTGTGAATTTGGAACAAGTTAGAAATACTTTTGTTGAAGTATTTAGTATTGGAGTAAGGTTAATACTCCAAGCAAATGAAGGGAGATACAATAACTTACACTTGGGGACAAACAACATTGACGGTTTAGAGTCAGAAGTGGATATCATTACGGAATTGAGATTCTTACTAGTATTGTTAGATTTGAAATTTTGAGGACGAAATTTCTTTAAGGAGGGTAGAGTTGTGACACTCATTATTTTCTTAATAGGTAATATGGTAATTAAATTAATTATTAGTGTGCTAACTAAAATTTATTTCATCTAAAATCCTATTTCATCCTATTTATTTATATCTATTTCAAAATTTTCTAAAATTTTTCTATATATATTTAGTAAATTTACCGAAACGTTCTTGAAATATCAAATTAATTATTAAAATGTCATTTGGCATTATATGAACTAAAGTCTTCGAAAGAGACGTAATGTATTTAATGCTTCACCTACTTGTCTCCCACTTCCCATTATTTTCCTTCAATTGGACCCTCTAACAAAGAAAATCATACATTCATTTTCTTTTCTCCATGCAACACTTATCTTTCCCTTCCTCCTTGAAATGTCTTCCTCTCATTCTCTTATTCTTCTTCCTTCTTCTGCTCTCTAAGCCTGAGAAACCCAGCTCCATGTCATTCAAAAGTCTCAATGCTAAAGTTGAACTTGAGCTTTAATCTCTTGAATTGATGACTTAAAGTTTCAATGAGATTTTAAGGTAAGATTTTAGAAAATTAATCTAGTCTTACCTACCATATTTACTTTGAAATTTCTTATTTATTTTGCTACATAATTTAGCTTTTATGGTTTTGAATGAGAAAGTTTGACATAAGCATGTTTTCACCCTTATTTGTAAAAAAGGCTAAAGATATGGTTTGATGATAATTTTGGTATAAAACTCATAAAAATATGTTTATTGTGATTATATAATGCAAGCTGCATATTTTGGAATGGTTTTAAGATTTTGAGCAAGGATAATACGTTTTGGGTTAAAGAAAAATTTGACATTCCATAAACTTTGTAATACCTCTATGGACAGTGACTATTTCTTGAAATTATGGGATTAAATTAAAATAAATTTTATAAATTGGTTTGCATATTTGAAAAGTAGACATCCTAAGCTTTCTAACGAGCTATCATAAACCTAAATCGGAGTTGTATTTTATTTTCTATGAATTTTTCAATTTTCGGATTGAAAACTACTAAATCTACCAGTTTGTCATGGTATAGCAGCTGCTAACCTGAACCAATAACCCATCTTTGCTCACCACCTAATTCATTAAGGTTTTGCAACCTTGTCAATATTATCCTAAGTGATTAATGAATCTTATTAGGGACTAAAACATATAGATTACTTGTTTAATTTTATATTGTGTTAAGACAAAAATTATTTACTGTGATATTTAAAAAAAAAATATTTGCGTAAAGGCTTTAATGGCACACTAATAAGATGGATTTACACATTATTTATTTATGAATGTGGTTGTATGTTGTGCTTTAGTTTTAATTGTCCTTATGCACATCTTAGGATCAAGGGAGTGTGGAGCTAACATTAATTGATTCCAGGATTTAAAGATTGTTGATAAGCTTGGAAGGTAGGGATTCTATTATTCATCTTTTGTGAGGTTTTTATGGAATTAAAATTGATTGTTTTACCGTAAGATATATATATATCTATGTTGAACTGTTATTATATGAGTATCACATATGAAACTATGACATGGACTCGTCTTGTATTGTACGGCGAGGAACATAATGAATTGACACATGTTATAAATAGAGAAGCATGGTTAGGAAAACTGACTCTATTAATAATGATTAAATATAGAGAATGGTGAGACGTGAAGAGGGCGGCGGTTACGTCATTGGGCATGAATACCCTAAAAGGTAAAATAGGAGGAAAGTGATGACGCTTCCTTGGGTTGAAAGTCCCAAAACACATTGTACAGGAATCGACTTGGTGAGGACTCGGGGCTTGATGTCCCCTCACCGGAACACCCTTGAAATATTTAGAGGCTGATCAAGTGCGCCTATTTGGGTTTCAATGAGTTGAGTGATACTCTATTGAAAGTGGGTACTTAGGAATAGTGATAAACTGTAACATTTGTATATATGTATATATATGAAACTTGGTAATGATTAACTATAGTATCTACGAAATATGATTATAATAAATCTTATAATCTGGATAATGATGAGTATTAACTACCCATGTAGGTTTTAATGTGGTAATGATAAAAACCTAAAGGTGAGTAATGGTTTTCTCTACTGAGCATATTGTCGCTTATTCCCTTATATTTTAATCTTTTTAGGACTCATTAAGTGTGAGGTGACTACGAGAAAAATAGTTGAGGAAGCTATGTAGCTATATTACGTTGGGACTGCTTCAATTGCTATGAATGTTCTTCATGATAATGTAAGCATTAATTGTTACTTTCTATGACTGTATTAAAATGCGTTGAGTGTTGAAATGATGATGACAATTTTATATTATTAAATTTAAGGTGCTACATTAAACTGTGGTTTAATCGTCGTTTATATTTTTATTTTTGATTTGAGAGTTTTCATTTAAGTCCCGGATAACTTTATTTTTAGGTTTTATTTTTATTTCTGATTTTTATTTTATTTCATTAAAAACTGTTAACCCCCATATAGGGGCGTTACAGTAAAGAAGAGAAGGGGAAATAAGATTTGAAAATTAATGACTGATTTTTCATTTTTTTTGGGCTTTAGCAACTTTTTCTTTTCAATTTAATTTAATATTAAGACTAATTTTAGTTTTTTAGGAACTATTAGTGAGAATTAATGTTTACATAATTTATAATAACAGCTTCTATTTCCTAAAAAAAGTGTCTAACCGAGCCAATTTTACAATTGTTCATAAAAAAGTAATATATTTAGGTACTGATCTCGCAAAATGGTCTTTCACTTTCCCGCAAACATAGCCTGTTCTTATAGAGCAAAAATAAAAGGCAAAAGGTTCAAATTCAGGTCCCTTGAGGAGAGAGCGCATATTTGAAAATGGGGGAAATTCTGGAAAATAAATTTTGATTTCTGGTTTGCTCGCTGGGTTTTGGCTTCTTCGGCTTGTTCTCTTCTGGGTAGGCTTTTGTCAAGATTGAAGTCTGATTGGGGATTTTACTTGGTATACATTCTGTCCTTGTCTCTTCTGATTTGCTATTCTCTTTTTTTCTTTTTATCCCTTCTTGAACTCGAAATTATATCTTTTCTCTAAGAGGAAAACTTCGTTGGACCATGCATGCAAATATGCAATCCATTGGCACATTAATGTAAACGGCATTGCTTTGTTTATTTATTTTTCCTTTTTTTTTTCTTTTTGAATCGGCAATAGCAACAATTCACGAGATGGATGGATATCAGCGTTGTCTTCCTTTTGCTTCACTTTTGGATTTAGTTAATGGAGTGATTGATCTGTCTGGTTTTTCCTATCTTTTCAAGTCAGCCTCTGGGTATGTTATGCCTCTATTTATTTTTATATATAATATATAGCCGTCGTGGTGTATGTAGGTGATGTAGCTTTTGCATGCCCGGTAATTAAAATACAAAAGACTGGCAACAACTATTTTAATCCTAGCAAACATTAATAATCAGTAGTGAACTTTGTAATCATAATTTAATTCTCCACCTAAAACCATTAGTCTTTTTAATTGCTTCTCTTCTCACCGAAGAAGTTACCTCTTTACTCTGGCTTCACATACTTAAAAAATTCTCCCTTTCAGCCATTTTTTTTTATGTTTTCAGTTGAAGTAAATTTAGAATAATTAACATCTTAATGCAAGTCAAAACTCCTCATCATGTGAGGCATATGTGATTGGTAAATGAGAAAAAATATAGTAAACAAAAAAAGTGTAAAAAATTTTGCAAGTGTTAAATCAAGTTTCAACGTTAACATTAAAGCTTCAACTGATATAATATTGTATTATATTATATTGTATTGTATTGTATTGTATTATTTTGTATTATGTTAGTGTTATACAATACATTGTTTGGTTTTGCGTTATATTAACATATTGTGCTACATTATACAATGTTTGTTTACCATCGTATTATCTTGTATTAGTATTTACCCCCTATTTGGACATAGTGGTTCTGTAACGCCCCTATATGGGGGTTAACAGTTTTTAATGAGATAAAATAAAAATTAAAAATAAAAGTAAAACCTTAAAAATAAAGTTGCCCGGGGCTTAAATGAAAACTCTCAAATCAAAAATAAAAATATAAACGACAAATAAACCACAGTTTAATGTAGCACCTTAAATTTAATAATATAAACTGTAGTCATCATCATTTTAACCCTCAACGCATTGTAATACAGTCACAGAAAGTAACAATTGATGCTTACATTATCATGAAGAACATTCTCAACAATTGAAGCAGTCCCAATGTAATATAGCTACATCACTTCCTCAACTATTTTTTCGTAGCCACCTCACACTTAGTGAGTCATGAAAAGATAAAAATATAAGGGAATGAGCGACACTATGCTCAGTAAAGAAAATCATTACTCACCTTTAGGTTTTTATCATTACCACATTAAAGCATGCATGGTTAGTTAATAATTATCATTATCCAGATTATGAGATTTATTATAATCATATTTTGTGGATACCATAGTTAATCATTACCGAGTTTCATACATATACATATATACAAATATTATAGTTCATCATTATTCTTAGGTACCCACGTTCAATAGAGTATTACTCAACTCATCGAAAACCCAAATGGGCGCACTTGATCACCCTATAAACATTCCAAGGGTGTTCCGGTGAGGGGACATCAAGCCCCGAGTCCTCACCAAATCGATTCCTGTACAGTGTGTTCTGGGACTTTCAACCCAAGGAAGCGTCATCACCTTCCTCCTATTTTACCTTTTAGGGTATTCATGCCCAAGGACGTAACCGTCGCCCTCTTCATGTCTCACCATTTCTCTATATTAAATCATTATTAATAGAGTCAGTTTTCCTAACCATGCTTCTCAATTTATAACATGTGTAAATTCATTATGTTCCTCGCCGAACAATACAAGACGAGTCCATGTCATAGTTTTGTATGTGATACTCATATAATATCTGTTCAACATAGATATATATATATTACGGCAAAACAATCAATTTTAATTATATAAAAACCTCACAAAAGATGAGTAATAGAATCCCTACCTTTCAAGCTTATCAACAATCTTTTAATCCTGTAATCAATTAACGTTAGCTCCATACTTCCTTGATCCTAAGGCGTGCATAAGGACAATTAAAACTAAAGCACAACATACAACTACATTCATAAATAAATCATGTATAAACCTATCTTACTAGTATGCCATTAAAGCTTTTATGTAAATCTCTTTTGAATACCACAGTAAACAATTTTTATCTTAACACAATATAAAATGTGAACAAGTAATCTATATGTTTTAGTCCCTGATAAGATTCATCAATCACTTAGGATAATATTGGAAAGGTTGCAAGACATTAAAGAATTAGGTGGTGAGCAAAGATGGGTTCTTGGTTCAGGTTAGCAGCTGGTATACCATAACAAACTGACAAGTTTACTAGTTTTCAATCCAAAAATTGAATAATTCTTAGAAAATAAAATACAACTTTGATTTAGGTTTATGATAGCTCGTTAGAAAGCTTAGGATGCTACTTTTCAAAAATGCAAACCAATTAATAAAACTCATTTTAATTTAATCCCAGAATTTCAAGAAATAGCCACTGCCCATAGAGGTATTACAAAGTTTAACAATATAATTTTTCTATCTAGGGCATATACACTTAGACTTTATACATATGCTCCAAAATAGCAACAAACATATACTTAGGTTTAAGAACGCAAATTTGAATAATCCTTTAGTATAAAAGAAAATTTATAAATGAAAGACTAAATTTGTTCATAAGATTCTAACCTCGGATTATGGTTAGTTGGAAGCTTGAAATGGCTTTCAAAACAGGTTCCTTTACTTCGGTATGACTGAAATTCTTGCTCAAATGGAGGTGATGGTGGCTGATTTTTATGGCTGCCTTGAAGAAGTTCTCTAAGTATTTTACTTCAGCAAAGAAATGAGAAGAAGAGTGTGGGAACCGTGGAAGAGAAAGGAAGAAAATATGAAGTCTTTGAAGAGAAGTGATAGAAACAATTATGGAGGAGACATGTTGAAGCATGTCACGGAGGAAATAAAGAAAATGAGGGTCGAGAGTAGTTGGAAAAGATATCCTTATGTCTCATCTAGAGACTTTAACACACATAATGCCAATATGACATTTTTGAGATTTATTAGAAGTTCTAAGGCTTTTTAGTAAACATACTAAATAAATATAGGAGAATTTTAAAAAATTTAAAAATAGATAAAAATAAATATTGTAAAATAAATTTAAATGAAGCAATTTTTTTTTACACTAAAAATTAATTTAATTACCTTAATATCCGTTAGGAGAATAACGGGTGTCACAGGTTCTCACCATAAACTTAGTTATAAACAATGTAAAGCTCTCACATGCTATAGTAACAAATAAAATAAATATTACATTGTAAAGCTCTCACATGCTACAGTAAAGTGGTTCCCACCACCTTCCAAACACCACCTTAAACTTTAAATATAGCAAATTTGGGTCATGATTTCGAGGGCGAAATTTACGTTTAGGATTAAGGTCGGGATTCAAGACCAGAATCGGAGTCAAGATTCAAGACCAGTGTTAAGGTCGAGATTCAGGGGTCAGGATTTAGGGTTAGGGACGGAGACGGGATTTAGGACGATGGTCATGATCAAGATTCAAGACCAGGGTCGAGGACAGGAACGAGATTTGGGACTAGGGGCGGGGTTGGGATCGAGAACAGGATTTGGGATTAGGTTCAGGATTCAAGGTCAGGGTTGGGATTTGAGACCAGTGTCGTGGTCGGGATTTGTGACCTGGGACCAAGGTCGGGATTCGAGCCTAAGGTTGGAGTCAGGATTTAGGGCTGAGTAGGGGTCAGAATTCGAGACCAATGTTAGGGTCGAGGTCAAAATTGATGTCGGGGTTGAGATTTTGGGCTGGGGTTGAGGTTAAGATTTGGGACCAAGGTCGGGTTCGGGTCAGGGTCGAGGATAAGATTTGGAACCAAGGTCGATGATAGGATTCATAACCAGTGTCAGAGTTGGGATTTAAGATCGGGATTGTAACACCCGAGATTTTTAGTGCATTAAAAATGCATTAAATTAAAGATTATGTTAAGACAAAGTACAATTAAAGAAAAATACTGTATAATAAGATGGAAAATTATACAGTGTTAGAGTAATGCAGTATAAGAATTGAATTGTGTGGACCACAATTTTATCTTATACTTTTTATAAAAGAAAAGAAAAGAAAAAAAAAAGGAAAAATCAGAAAATTTAGGCAAATTCGAGACTCTCTCTCTCTACTTTCTCTCTCTAGATTTTCTCTCTCTCTCCTCAAATCTCGTTTGAGATTCCGGCGTTATTTTTCGACACCTCCCATACCAGTGGGAAGCTCTAGTTGAGCTGAGTCCAACGAGGTGTCGTGCCACCCAAATAGCCACCGGAGGAGGGCCCACGCGCCGCCCAAAGTGGCGGCGAAACCCATATTTTCCCGACGTCGTTTCTCGGCCGTCCGACCACCAATCGACGTGATTTTGGTGTCTATGGACTCAGTGTGAGGAGAGGAACAAGATGGTACCAATTTTCCAGCTCAATTTTGGCTGGAAAGGCTTCGCCGGAGCTGCCCCGTCGCCGCCGTGGAGCCGCCGTCGCAGCCGTCGTGCCTGGTGGCGGTGTGGCACACCGCCGGTGCCAAAATGATCAGAGGGCGACGGCGAGCAAGACCCCTCGGTCAATTGCTCCGTTCCGCCGCCCCTCGCCGGAGATCGACCTCCCTCGTCGTGCTCCGCCGCAAGAGAGGTCGAGGTGACCCATTTCGCCACCGTTGGGCCAAATTTAAGAGGCAGCCACCTTCAGAGGACCGAGAGAAAGAAATTCGGTACCTCAATTGCACGAAACGACGGCCGGTCACCGGAGAACCAGGACCCGCCGCCTAGCGCCGCCGTGGAGAGGTGGAGCCGCCGTTCCACGCGATGTTGAGCTGCCCCACCGTAGGGGAAATACTCAGAGGAGGTCGGGGAACAATTCCCCCACCTCAATTTCACGGTATCTTCGCCGGAGATAGGAAATCGGAGCCGCCGGTTTCCGCCGTGAAATCCATCCTCGATTGGAGCAGATGGAGGCCGAATTGGGTGAAATTGACCCCACCAATCGACTCAGGAGGGTCGAATTAGGGGGGGTAGGCTCGAGCTCAGCCCTCAACGGAGCCAACCGCCGCCGGTCAACGGCCGGTCAACGCCGGTCAACGGCCGGTCAAAGGGCAAAATGAGATTTTGTGATCCGGACCTCCGATCGAAGATCCGAGACCGCCTCCCGACTCGTTTCGACGCTCTGAACGCAATGGTGACCTCCGTTCGACCTAATTCCACTCTGATGAAAATCGTCCGGTACCGACTGCACGTGGATCGAGGCGATTCAAGCAGCAATATCGGAGTCCAGAATGACAGTTTCAAGAATGAATGATCTCCAGGAAGCATTCCTAGCCATTCATGGTCGCTCGAGGAGCACTGCAGAGGATGCTTCATATACTGTAGATGCAGCGAGATACAACTGGATCTGCTTTGCTTGGAGTTCAAGTAAGTAGGAATCTCGCATGCAGTATGAACTGTTTTAGATGCTTTCATAGAAATTTATGAAATGCATGATCAGTGATTGTTACACTGTTTTATGTAAGAATAGGTTTTATAACGTTACAAGGTTGACGAAAAACCCGTTAAGGGTAAAATCGTCATTTTTAAGGAAACGGCTAGAACGGAGTCGAACACTCCGATTTAGCATAATGTTATTAGATGGAAAATGTTCCGTGATACGTTAAGTAACGTTACGGTCATATGAGATCAGAGATTTCATAAGAGATGTTTTAAGTAAACGAGTGGTAACCGATGGGTTACAAAGTTAAAAGGAAATGTAACCCCGGTGGGTCACAAGGTTAATTGAAGGAAATGTAAACTGACAGTTTATAAGGTTGAGTAAGAGAATGGTAGACCGATAGTATACCAAGTTATGAATAAGGAAAGAATGATTAATGTTTACGTTTTATTATCAATCGAGTGGATTGATAATAAAGAAAGTTAATTAATGAGTCGGCTGTCGTTTGATCAGGACACAGAGGCCGACCAATGGAAGGAAAAGGAACGAGAAAGGAACGGAATAGAGAACGCTAGAGCATAGTTTGGGTAAGTTTCAAATCTCACCTACAGCATGAAATAAATGATTTTTAAATGCTTATTTATATAATTTGCAAATGAGTTTGCAATTATTATGTAAGTTTCTTTAAAGTATGTTTGCATTTATTATGCAAAAAGTTTTAAAGTTCAAGAAAAAGATTTGCAATGAATTTGCATTCATTATGTTAAAGGTTTATGTGCATATTGATCTGCATAACGTTTCTTAAAAGTGTAAGTTATGATTTTTAAAGTATTGAAAGTATGTTTTGCATTATGACAATGCAAAATGTTTAATAGTTTAAGTTAAAGGTTTAATGATGCATTTGCTATGCAATAATTTGCATTTGTTGTGCAATAAATTTAAGAATAAAAGTTATAGTTTGCAAAATGTGTTTGCATTTTATGATGTATTTATTAAGCAATATGTTGCATTTGTTATGCAATGAGTGTTAAAATGCAACTTATGATTTGCAAAATGTGTTTGCATTTTATGATGTATTTATTAAGCAATATGTTGCATTTGTTATGCAATGAGTGTTAAAATGCAAGTTATGATTTGCAAAATATGTTTGCATTTTATGATGCATTTGTTAAGCAATATGTTGCATTTGTTATGCAATAGATTTTATAGTACAAGCTATGAATTGCAAGTGTATTGCATATGATGTGATTGCATTTGAAATGCTCACTAAAGTTAATAAGAAGGTAACGTTAAGATAAAAAGAAAGTGTCGTACCAGCCTCTTTGTTATGAGGTAATGAAAGTGAAATTAAAGTTTGACCTCCTAAAGGTGAGGTACAAGACCTCAATGTTTGATGGTCTCAAGTCTTCCACAAGGGAAGCATCATGTATATGATCTCATGATTAATGAGTTGGTACGAACACTAAAGTAAAGTAAGGAAAATGAAGGTTACAAGATAAAGAAAGTTAAGGAACAAGAATAAAGGTTGAGAAAGAAAGGAATATTTAAGTTTATAAAACGTTCATAAAATGCTCATAATTGAAGTTAATAATTGAGCATAAATGGAGTCATGCATTCTGATGTTACTTGAATGCTAATTTATGAAATGTTTATATGTCATGTCATGAAAGACATTTTGAGAAAGGTTATCATGAAACGGTTTATGAACGACGTTTTAAGAAAAACGTTCAAGAAATGTTTTAAGAGAAAGGTTTTACATTAAATGTTTATGAAAAACACTTCATGTTTGCAAGAAAAGGTTTACGAATGACGTTTTAAGAAAAACGTTGAAGAAATGTTTTACGAAAAACGTTTATGCAAAACGTTTCAGAAATGTTTTATGAAAAACGTTTTCAGAAATGTTCTATGAAAGACGTTTATGAAGAACGTTTTTAGAAATGTTAAAGGAAAACGTTTATGGAAAATATTTTCATAAATGTTTATGGAAAACGTTCATGAAGAACGTTTCAAGAGAAAGGTTTTCATGAGAAAAGTTTTAAAGCATGTTTAAATGCTTTGTGAGAATATGTTTGAACTTGCTGAGCGAAAGCTCATTAAAAGTTTTTCATGCTGTAGGTAATTTATGGGTGACCAATGGGACCCGTTAGAAGAGCTGGGTGCTGCGGAGGACAGATGCGAAGATTTGGGTATGGATACCATCACTGTTTGCTTCCGCTATGTAAAGAAAATGTTTTCCATTGTTTAATGTTGTGTTTTCAAAGTTTAAAGAAAATCAGAGTTTTAAGAATTGTATTCAAAGTTTTAAGATACAGTTTATGAACTGTTTTATGTAATGATAAAGTAAAGTTTTAAACTATGATTTAATAAATGTTTCTTATTAAGTTTTAAGAAACGTTTTGAAATGATTTTAAGGGCAAGTGTTGAGCGATGTCTCAACTTGAATGCGACAGAGGTCGCATCAATATTAAAGAACGTTTAAGGAAAGAAAAAAAAATTTTTATTACAGTATTTTCTTACTAAGTAAGTAAGATTACTGTTTATGAAACTATGTTTATGAAAGTAAAGTGACTGCCCGAAAAGGCGGGTCGTCACAGGGATTGAGGTCGAGGTCAGGATTTTAGACTGGTGTCAAGGTCAGGGCTGAGATTTGGGATTAGGCTTGGGGTCAGGATTTGGAATCAATGTCTGGGTCAAGATTCAGGGTCGATGTTAGAATCGAGACCATGACTCAGATCTGGATCGGGATTCGAGGTTGCAATTTGAGACTGTGGTCAGGGTCAGGATTTAGGATTGGGTCTGGGTTGGGGTTGGGATTTGGGGAACCTAACCCTTACCCTAAATCCGGGAACCTAACCCTTACCCTAAATCCTTACCCCTACCTTGACCCTAGTCTAGAATCCTGACACTTGTCTTCGCCCCAAATCTCTACCTTGGTCCTGAATTTTGACCCCGACTCTGATTCCAAATCATGACCCTAATTTTGGTCTCAAATCTTGGACTTAAATCCCGACCCTGATCCTACATCCTAGCGTTAACCTTGATCCCGATCCAAAATCCCAACCCAACCTCAACCTCAACTCTGGTCCCTAATCTTGACCCCGAATCACAACCCCAATCTTGGTCTTGAATATGATGTAGAATCTCAGCCCCGATCCCGGCCTCGAATCTCTATCCCAACCTAGTCCCAAATCCCAATACCGACCAGAATCCCAACCGTGACCCCAGTCTCGAATTCCAACTTCAACCCTGCCCCCGAACTTGGTCTCAAATTATAGCCTTGAATCATGACCCTGATTTCGAATCTCAACCCGACCCTGGTCCCCAATCCCATTTATGACCTCGGTCCTAAATCTTGACCTAGAATTTCGACGCTAAACCCGACCTCAACCCTGAATCCTAGCCTCGACCCTGAAACCGGTCCCAAATCTTGACCTTATCCTTTATCATGCATCCCGACTTTGATCTTGAGCCTAAATCCCGACCCTGACCCCAACTATAGTCCTGAATCTCAATCTCAACCCTAGTCCTAAATCTCGACCCTGTTCCTAAATCTAGACACCAATCTCAAATCCCGACCATGACCTTGGTCTCGAATATTGAATTTGACCCGACCCTAGTCCCAGTCTTGAATCTCAACCTAACCTTAGTCTCAAATTTCGTCCTCAAATCTCGACCCCGACCTTAATCTTGAATGTCGGCCCTAAACCCTTGTCTTGAATCTCATTCTAAAACGTCAACTTCTATGTCAATTTTTAATATATTTTAAATATTTGATTGGTTTATTAATACGTACTTTGGGTTGAAATTATACAATACGGTTTAATATGGAGGTTTTTGGTCGTGTTAGATATCATGACTTATATTGTATTAATTTTTGATTTAGTATTAAATGTTACAATATATGGATATCATTAAATATTGTATTATTTTTAAATAATATAATACAAAGTGCTAATACGGCGTATCAAACTTTAAGTTTCAACTTTACAAATTTGAGCCTGAAAAACACTTTAGCATACGAACCAAAACGGGCCTTAGGCTTTGGTGTTGGGGCATTTGAGGGAAAAGGTGAATTTGCAGCCCAGCCATTGGGTTATATTAAAATATGTCTGTAATTCATGACTATTCTTTATATGTCTCAATATATATGTATAAAGACATTAATGACCATAATAATGATATTATTAGTTTTAATTTATTTTTTTAGAATAACTACAACATACGTATTTAAGATTTCAAACGATTATGATATCATTATATTTAAAAAAAAATCCCTAGAATTAGGGTGTTTGTTGTGTAAATTCAGACTATTATCTAAAATAACGATTTTAAAATTCCTTAAAAAGATAGAATTTTTTTATCGACAAGTTGGATTTATCTACAAATTGAAATTATGGTGTTGTAATTAAATTAATGGTATAGTTTTACCAATAAATTGAAATTAGGGTGTTGTAATTAAATTAATGGCACAGCATTATTAAGTCTTTGTGTAACTTATAGCTTATATAATTGATATATCATTAAGTTTATGATACGTAATAGTAATTATTATATAATATTTATCAAGTCTTTTTGTGTATCTTATAGATTATATAATTGTTATATCATTAAGTTAATGATACATAATGATAATGATACTCAATGACATTCAAATCTTTAGATTTCAAGTGATAATAATAATGCATCAATATAATATATTAAAATAAAAAATATATGTGCATATTTTTTTTCTTAATTTAGCTATTCAAAAAATAAAGAAATTTGTTATACAAATTTAAATACATAATAATATTTAATTAGAAAGTATTTTAAGATTCTACATATATTTATAACTAAATTTATAGTCAAAATTAAATAGTAAAAACCACAGCCAAACACTCTCTTAAAAAAAAAAAAAAATGAACAGGTTTTCTAATTTTCACCCCTCTATTTGCAGGACCCTAACCTTCCCAAAAACAAAAAAAAAAAAAAAGACTAGCTAGGGAGGTTCATCATCCAAGCAAAGAAGCTTCCAAAATCGTGGGATTTTCGCCGTTTCTTTCCGATTCTCTCTCCTCCGAGGGCGTCTTCCCTTGCAATCCCTCTAGAATTAGGTTTTACTGTAAACTTAGGGTTTCAATTCCCCCAATTTCAAAACTCGAAGCCCGGAGAGAATCGAGAGAACAAGTAGAAGCGAGCGATACGACGACTGCTAATACATGGCGGAGCACTTGGCTTCGATCTTCGGCACCGAGAAGGACCGGGTGAACTGCCCCTTCTACTTCAAGATCGGCGCGTGCCGCCACGGCGACCGCTGCTCCCGCCTCCACAACCGGCCGACGATTTCACCGACGCTGCTTCTGTCTAACATGTACCAGAGGCCGGACATGATCACCCCCGGAGTGGACACTCAGGGCCAACCGATCGACCCGCGCAAAATCCAGGAGCACTTCGAGGACTTCTACGAGGACATCTTTGAGGAGCTTTGCAAGTTCGGCGAGATCGAGAGCCTGAACGTCTGCGACAATCTCGCCGACCACATGATTGGCAACGTCTATGTCCAGTTCAAGGAGGAGGACCACGCCGCCGCCGCCTTACAGGCTCTCCAGGGCCGGTTCTACAACGGACGCCCAATCATCGCCGACTTCTCTCCCGTCACTGACTTCCGTGAGGCCACCTGCCGCCAATTCGAGGAGGACAACTGCAACCGAGGCGGATACTGCAATTTTATGCACGTGAAGCTGATCGGGAGGGAGTTGCGCGGGAAGCTCTTTGGGAGGTACCGCGGCTACAGGGGAAGCCGCAGCCGGAGCAGGAGCTTGAGCCCGCCGCGTCATCACCGGAGGGATTACGATCGGCGTGAGAGGGATTATCGGGACCGTGATTATCGCGGAAGCAGGGACCGGTACGATAGGTATGTATGACTTCAATTTTCTCGTTCGTACGGACGACTGATTACTCGAAATGCGTTTAAATAACCAATTTAAACGCTGTGTCCGACGAGGTGGAAAAAAAAAAAAAAAAGAAAGGAAAAGGTGTATGATATAGTCATTTATGCGGGAAAACGGAGAGTAAGTGGAGGAGCAAACAGGGACGAGCGAGAAGTAAATGAATTAGATGAGGAGAACATAGGGTGAAGGTAGAGAGGTCCTCTCATGGTTCTATCATGGATGGTCTGAAAGAAAGGAAAGGAAATAGAAATCAGTATAGAGATGCAATGAAAAGATTTTTTTTTTGTACGATTATCAATTTTTCTCGTACCAAAGTAATTTGAAACACAACCCGACCAAGCTGATAAGTTCAGCTTACAATTTTTTTTTCCCTAAATTGGGTGGGAGCAATTTTATTTTATTTTATTTTTTTGGGAGGAGCAATCCATTCCCTCCTCTAATTTCTCATAAACCATATCAACATTTATAGGCCTTTTTTTTTTTTTTTTCCATTTTTATCGCTTCTTCCATTTTTCACTCTCACCAAACAAGGCTTTAAAGCTTCTTAGGGAGTCTGTGATGGATTATGTGCTTTCTCTATGGTGTAGGTATGACCGAGAAAGAGACAGAGACAGTGGGAGAAGAAGGCACAGTCCAAGGCGGAGTAAAAGTCCTCCAGCCAGGGAAGGGAGTGAGGAACGCCGTGCCAGAATTGAGCAATGGAATCGAGAAAGAGAGGAAAAGCATTGAAGCTGACCCTTTTTTGGCGTTTTCCTTTCTATAGATTGGTAACATTCTGGGCTTAGATATTCGTTAATGCAGCTTTAAAACTTTAAATTGTCTGTGCCTTTGGGGAACTTTTTCTTTCTACTGTGAGGATCCTGTTGTCAGCTGCAATTGATGTAGTAATTTTGGCCAAGGTTAATAGACGTCTTTAGTCCATGTCTTTAATGCGAGCTTTTAGATTTTTTGCCTGTCTTTTTATTTTACTCCCAGTGCCCTTGTATGCTTTTCAGTTCTCTGAATGCTGAATTTGTATTTCTGCTGAATGTAGTAAACTAGCTTTTGTGGTTCTTGATTTGTGGCTTAGCAAGCACCACTTTTATACTGATAATTAATTGTGTTATGTCTGGGAAAGTGATTGCTGATTCTTTCTTGTCAACAATATCTGGCATTGCTCGTATGGATGTGTTGAAAATTTATTGAAGGTGGTGGTTTGAACTGTTAGGAGATTGGCAGACTGCGTCAAAACTGTCTTGAGTTTTGTTTTATTGTTGTGAGGTCTGAGATATGGGGGTAGGAAAGAATGGAGCTTCTGGTTTTGTTTGGGGGCTGTTCAGGTGTTGACAAACAATTAGTTATACAGATTACTTTCAACTTTCGAGCAAGTCATCCACTGAATCTGACTGTATTATGTCTTCCCTTGTTGTCCTTACAGCTTTTTAGGGCATGTAAAGCGCATTTCCCGGAGACATTAATTTTTATGACTTCCCCTGCTAATGCTGACCGCATATCTCATGGCTTGCTGGAAACTTCGTTAGTTGTTTATTTTTATTATATCTTGCAATTTACTTGGCGTGCTGTTAACTATAATTATCAGGTTTGGTGTTTAGTATCCCAGAGTTAAACTTTAAAAAAAAAAAAAAGGATAAAAGATAAAGGAAATCATAGCAGGGATCAAGTCTTTAGTCTTTGAAGCATGCTATAGAATTACAACTTGATGTCACTATATGACATCAAGTTGGGACTGATACTTCTATCATGGAGTGGCAGCAATTTGTAGGCTGCCGTGCAGGGAGCTCAAGGCTCAGTGCTCAATATACTGATGAAGCATTTGTTTCTTAATATTTTGGTTCCTGCTGCTTTTTTCTCCCCCACTTCTTGTACATTCTTCCTATGCTTGCTAATTATTCTTTTTTTTTTTTTTCTTGTTTTCTAATCTATGCCTTTAGGGTGCACCGAAACACTTTAAGCCGAAACCAAAGCTGGTCAGACCATGAGATAAGAAGTCCGATTAGTGTATCAAGTGTGCTTCCTAGTCCTTACTTTACAGTAACTTTGTATGTTTTGCATCTGGAGTAATTCTGATAATAATAGCAATAAGTTCAGCAAAATTAGTTTAACTTGAAGCTGAGTTCTGGTCGGTGGTTTCGCAGTTTCAGTGGAATTATCTAGGTTAACTCCTATCTTTGTCGTTTTCCCCTTTACGGTTTTGCTGTTGGGTTTTTACAATTACATAATACCCCCTTTGTATTGCCATGTGGTTGACATTGTCTTACCAATTCAGGAACTTCTATAATTTATCTTCGGTGAGGGGAGTAGTTAGTTAGGATCTGCTGTTTTGTGTTGTCTCATTGGTTATCCTCCAATTAAATTCTGATTTGTCCCTCAATTGCTCAGGTATTTTGAGTATTTTGTTCTTATTTATGTTGTTAGATTGTTAAATTTGGATGAGATGATGAATAAGTAGGGGAGGCATCCAATAAGACACAAAAATATTAGCGAAACATTATTGACTCATCTTTTTGTTTAAAATAGAGTTAAATGCAAACACGCGGGACAACGAAACGACAACAAACTGCAAAACGAACGACAAGAGGACAAGCAATAATGACCACGACAGAGAATAAAAACGATAGCAAACAAAACACGTATGTTGAATATTTGGGAACGACAACAAAGGAGAGAAATGCAAGTCATTATAAGAAGGGTGGTTTTATTTGCACTTTTTTTTTTTAATCTCTTCAGACCTACTTTTTAAATACACTTGTTATAATTTTGAAATAAGTGAATTTATTTATTGCACTCTATCATTTTTTCATTATTTTAATATTCTTATTGCTCTCTATCTTTATTTTTTTTTTGTTCTTATTTTTTATTGAAGCTTTAGGCATAAAATAATTTCATAATAAAATAAATTTTTAATTTAAAAATTTTATATACACATTGCAATCTATTAAAATTATATTCTATATACTAATTACATTTTCTAAAAACATTTATTTATTTATTTATTATTATTATTACATCTACTAATCTACTAATTTACCATGAATGTTACTGTTGGGGTATAATTTGGTCAGGTTTAAATTGTTTATAGGCCTAAAATGATGGCCTATTGTTGCGATTAGAACAAGTCAAATATGACGAAGCGACTAATGTGTTCTGTGTAGGAACGTGTACAAACAGATTTTGGGCATCGATTGGATCGATTTTTTTGATCGGTGTATTCAAATAACATGCGGTTATTTAAGGTTTGTGCTCAGGTTTATTTCCCAAGTATTTGTTTGATGGGTTCGATTAGCCCGAACTCATGGCTATTAGCACATCTAACCATGAACCGAAACATGGGGAAAGCATGATCCTTGTAGTTTATTACGAAGCGACACGTGTCCTACTAATGCGGTTTTCTCCAACGCCATTACTCTACTCCACTCCACTAGTGGGTTGGGAGTCACGACTTTCCTTGATTCTCTATATAAGGTGAAATTGTCTTCATTGTAGAGACACGAAAAACACAAGATATAGAAATTCTGTTAAATTTGTTCCTCATTTTGCAGCCTTGTAATCTGTACTCTGAATTTAAAAAATAGTGAAGAACAGTAGACATAGCTCTTTTAACAGAGTGAACCACAATAAATCCACATGTGGTTTTTTTTATTTATTTCTTTTGCATTGTCTTTACTTTGTATGATCTCAATTTACTAGTTCATTTTCTGCAAGTAATCTGACAAGTTTGTTTTGAAGCTAACAGATCCAAATAATGGTGATATGAGAGCCTAAATTCATTAATAATAACAAAATAATCTAAATTAACACTTTTTATATTTGATTGTAGATCTAACGTCTACAATTACTTTATTAAAAAAACTATAAATGAAATATAAAAAATTTTATTTGTATATAATTTGACAAAATATAAGTCATATGATTTTTTAGAATAGTTATTAAATAGAGAAAATTAGGGTTTTGTCATTACATAGAGGTGTGTGTGAAAAAGAAAGAAAGATATATCATAGTTTCTATTTTGGGTTTATTACATAATTATACTTCCTATTTTTAACTATTTTTCAATTTGTCTTTCTGTTATAAGAACTACAAAGATATCTTTTAAATTTAAAAATCTTGTTTCAATTTTATTCTTCATAGACTTTTGGGATAAAAAAAAGAAAATAAAACCAACATACTCTTAATTAAACCGATTTTATTTTTAAAATATATTTTTATTCTTGAGAAAATTTTCAAAAAAATATTTTAACATTTAAAAAGTCACAAAACTTAAGATTTTTTTCTTGAAATTTGATGTTTTGTTTTATGAATTTTTAAGTTTTTATTTTCAGGAGATATATTTCATAGCTGGTTCAAGGTAATTATGTCATTTTGCCTAATTTTTTCTACTTATAAGAATGAAATTGAAATTGAAATTTAAATGATACATTTATAATTTCTAAAAACTAGAAAGACAAATTGAGAAATAGTCAAAATTATGATGTATAATTATATAATTAACCCCTCTACTATTTATTAAAAAGAATTTAATTATGTAATTAGGTCATTTGTAATTGTCATTTTTTGTCATTTTATTGAAGGGCTTTTTTGTAATATGAAAATTTGTTCAAGGGTTTGTTTAATAGTCAAGTGGGGTTGAGAATAGAACTACCATTGTAAAAAGGACAACAAACAATATGAAAATTACAATTAAACGAAATACGATAGGCACGCGACTGTGAAATAGAAGAAGTTCAAACAACAAAAAGGGAGAACAAGGACAATATTTTAAAACAACGTAAAACAACAAAAGAGCCGTGTCAATTGTTGGGGTCATATTTCATCTACCACTCACAACTATTGCACCACACACATGGTTGACAATCATTTCACTTTGAAGTGGTCATATGTTTATACTAATTAGTTAGTCATCTACTTGGTCATCATCTTGTCGTTTACTTGATGATCAACTAGTCGATTGCTCGATGGCCATCTAGTCTTTTGCTCGATAGTCACCTAGTCGACTACTCGATGGTCATCTAGTTGCCTACTCATCACTCGACGACCTCACATGCATAAGAAGTGGCAAGTGATTAGTTGCTATTTGTCGCTCTTCACACGTTAGTGATCATTACAAGCTCCTAAGAGTAGTTGCTACTTACTATTTGCTTATCGCCACTCACCATCTGCTACTTGTCACTCGTCATTGGACAGCATATATATTTTTTTACTTGATGATAATTTGGTTAGTTTAAAAGTTAAAATCAATTATTGACTAAAGTAATATATAAATTTGTGTATTAAATCTAATTTGAAGGTATATATTGGACCAGATCAAAAATCAAATATATAGTTTTTTGATTAACCCAAAACAAATAGTATAAAAAGATAATATCCCATCTTTTAAATTTTGAAGTTCTACTCAAAATTACTAAAATATAACCCAAAAAATTAAGATATCAAGATATCAATGTTTGAAAAGACAGAACTTGTTTTATAAAGTGCTAAACGAAACTATACTAAACAATTACACCTTCTAAAATACTTGTAGGTTTAGGAATTTAGTTCCAAAGTGGTTCAAGAGATTGTAAGATATAAGAGTCTTATCTTATATACTCTTACATTACGATAATTTTTTTAGTATAATTGCTAATTTATACCGTTATTGGTTTAACCCACTTACAAGCTCAATAAATTCCCCTTTTTACATGCAACTCTCAGAACGTTAGCTTCGAGAGGAAAAGAGTTTCCTTGCAACCTCTGGAACCTCAAAATTTGCCCCTCTCTTTTCTCACGGTCTTAACAGCCACAGTCAGTGCCAAATTCGACTTCGTCCACGTGGGAGATTCTCAAAATTTCTTCGTGTTCCGCGTGGCATTATTTTATTGGCCTGGTGACAACATCCCTGCGCAGCATATCCTACGTGGCTCTTAAAACACATCCCTTCCGTACACGTGGATTCTTTTGTCACGTGTCGCACTCCTTTTCTTTTTTTTTTTTTTTTTTTTTTCACATTTTCTTGCTCGCGAAGGTCTGACCCACGCGGTTCTCTGTTGATATAAAATCAAAGCCCTCACATTAGCTCCTTTGGAGGTTTTCTTCCTTTGTCATTAAAAAAAAAAAAAAAAATCTCCAGAAGCAAAATCAAACTCTCTCTCTATTTTATTTAATATTTTCTTTTCAGGGTTTAGGTACAGCCGCGTTGATGGAAGGAGGAGATGTGGAGTTCTGGGGAGGAGAAGACCTAATCGGACAAATCGACTGGACTAGTATCTTCGACGACGGCCTCCATGGCGATGCCCCCGTGTTAGAGTGGCACCCGACAGCCGTTTTAATGGATTCTTTTTCATCGTTGTCGTCATCGCCGAAGGTCGCCGATGCTTTCGCCAACAATACGCCTGATTATGTTTCCTCGTGGATGGATGGGATTGAGAAGCTGTTGATGGAGGACGACGATGGTAATAAGGTTTCTCCGGAGCCCTCCTCCGACTACTGCAAGAATTTTCTGGCGGGTTTGCTTGTGGATTCTCCTGCTGGCGTGTCCGGCGAGGTCGCCGCCGACTCTGCTCCCGACGTCTCTGCTTGTGCAAACGCTAATTCGGAGGAGGAGGGGGTTAATGATAAAGAAAAGGAGAAGGCGGACGCTACGGAGGTCGACGGCGATGCTGATGATCCCATCTCCAAGAAACGGAAAAGGTACCGATCTTTTTATTCCATATTGGACCAGTATATTTAGTATATTTTTAATTGCTTTTTTACACTTTTTTCTAAAAATTGTGATCGATGACTATTCTTGGTTTATGATTTTTTATGCTGTAACTAAATAATTCGTTTGGTACTTGAATATCGTAATTTGTTTTTTGCAGTAGGAAAACTGCTTGTTGCGTTTTTTTTTTTTTTTTTGGTGCTGTATTTTGTTTGGATATGGTGAATGGTGATTATATAATATATTGCCCTTAGTACCAGTTCTGTCAGACAATATATAGGATATATGTGGGTTGGCTTTGATCTCAAAACTCAACATAATCTTTCCGTCTTTTAGCATACAATAATAACTTATAAAAGAAGAAGAAGAAGAAGAAGAAGAAGCTAACTTTTTGTTACTACGTGTGAAATCCCTGCGAAAAGGAGAGTATGTGATGTAATCGAATTAAGCGGGCCTAAGTAAGGATATGTTACTGGTTGTGTTGGTGATTTGTTTTGTTTGATTATCTATGCCTTCAGCCCTAATCTTTAAATTTTAAATCAAGATATTTGTGTCCTCGCTTGGGCTACAAAATAATGTTTGGTCACACCTTTTTTGAGAGCGTGATTGTGATAAAACATAAAACGTGCTATCGTGCTATGTAAAATCCTAAAAAAAAGAAAAGAAAAGTATATGATATGGGTAAGTTAAGGCTATTGAAGGTGATTTTAAGAGCTTTGTGTGATTAAATGGATGACTTTTCAGGCAGCTGAGAAATAGAGATGCGGCTGTGAGATCGAGGGAGAGGAAGAAGACGTATGTGAAGGATCTGGAGATGAAAAGCAAGTATCTGGAAGGAGAATGCAGGCGACTGGGGCGTTTGCTCCAGTGCTGCTATGCGGAGAATCAAGCTTTACGGGTTACAATGCAGATGAGCGGTGCATTTGGTGCTTCCACAACCAAGCAGGAGTCTGCTGTGCTCTTGTTGGGTATGAGCTATCAAAAAAACAACCATCTTTGCACAAACTTACTGCATGTTTTGTCTGTCTGTTTTCGTTACTATTGCAAACGAATTTGGTCCTTAAATTAAACCGGATGAAAAAACCTGCAAGTACGCGATGTCTTAGGTAGAATCATACCAGATCAGATTTGAGGTGTTAGGTTAATAGGGAACTTCATAAAGAGCCTTGGAGAATCCATGGAAGAAAAAATAGGGAGGAGGTAGTTAATTGGAGGAATAACAAAACATCATGCATGAGTCGCTAGTGTTCTAACATCAGCGTTATGGCCTTCTTGAATGCATTTCCAATTTGGACGTACTACGTTAGAATGATACGGATTTGGGTCTCATGTTCTAAGAATTCTCTCTCTGTGTCTCTCTTACAAAGTAGGCATTGCGTGATTTGTGTTTTTTAACCAGCAGTAAGTGTTTGTTGGGTGTGGTGCAGAATCCCTGCTGTTGGGTTCCCTGCTTTGGTTGCTGGTCATCATGTGCCTGTTCACCCTGCCAGTAAACCTGGTACAAATTCTGGAAGCGTTTCAAGTGGGAGACCACAAGGCAAACAAAGCTCCAGAAAGAGTAGCTCCAAGAGAAGCAGGAGAGACAAGTGAGGTATTTGGATACGTGATGGGCCAACGCCGTTCTTGTTTTGTAAAAAGTAGAAGGATCTGCAAAGCGTTTTGGACGAAGATGAAACACTTTCCTCTCCCTCTCTCTCTCTCTGTGTCTCTCTCTTAGCTCGTCGTCTTTGACCGCTTTCCCTTGTTTAGTAGTTTGGTTTATGCGGGTTTAATTCCATTTGAGGTGATTTTGTTTTTCTTCACTTTTTCTTTTCTTTTCTTTTTTTTTTCCTCTCCTTATCCCGCAGTTTGAACCATGATTTAATCTTTATGGTGGAAGACACAGATTATGGCTTATCCGACCTCTTATGTTTATGATCTTGGGACGCGGACTGTATGATTGATCTGACCTCGTATGTTCGTATTAAATTTTAATTTTTTTTTCTTTTTTTTTTTCCTTCAAGCCAATGGGGCTATTGTGGACAAACGCCTGGACTGGTTTGGAAATTTCTCGACGATACTTGAATTTTTTAAGCGAATATTAGAAATATAATAATGGTATTAGAACTTCTGTAATCTTACGGTCATTTTAAAAACATAAATAAATTAATATTCTGCCTTTTTGTAGGAAGAAAATAAGAGGCGGATATGATGAGGTTTAATTCTGTATGTGACTCCTGTTTGAAGGATAATTTAGGCACTGGTCTGCGTGTCTTAAACAAGGATGATAATGCCCACAATATTGCGCATGATATTTTCCCCTTTTTGAAGCTTTGACATGGATAACGGAGGGAAAACATGTATTTTTTATGTCTCTGTTTGTCTGCAAAAAGTTTATAATGCTAACAAATATCTGCATGCAGGTGAATGTTCATGAATGTTTAGGATATTTTAGGATGTGTCCATCGAATGTGCAAATATGATGGGATCTTTTTTTTTTTTTTTACAAAAATTAATTTTTAGCATATTTTGTTTTCAATTTCTTTCAATAAAATGTGACACACTATTAAGCTTAAAAACAACAAAAAATAATTATTAAGACATATGCAGTTTTTAAATAATGTTTGCTATTAAGTGAATAGTCACATTAAAAAAATTTTAAGTTTTGATCATGAAATTCTTCTTTAATTTTCAATTTTTTTTCAACGAACAATTTCTAAATATTAATGACTTCAATATTCATCTTTTTTCTCCCTTCAAAGAACATATTTATAAGACACCCACATCATACTTTCTAACCTGTTACAAACCTTTTTTTATAATGAAAGATACTTGAAATATTCTATGTTTTGCAGTTTATTTTATGTGTTCGATTATGTTGTTGTGTCAACATTTAAAAAAAGTAAAATTATTATATTTCGTTTGTAACGGGTACACAGAATAATAATGTAATCTTAATTAATACATAACGAGGACATCTTTTTATTACATTATATGATTCAATTCTCATTAGTTTATATCAAGTAATACTGATTGTTGTTTTAGCATCTTTTAAAGTTCTAAGAAATAATTGTTTCAGCATCTTTCAAATTTTCAAGAGATAAGTTTAATGTTTTCTCAATTTTTAGGAATGTTGTCTAAAATCAAAAACTGGACAACACTTTTCAACATTGATATTTTCATCCTTGGTCTTCGGATTTTAACAAGAAGGTGACGTGTGTGGTTGAGATGAGAAGGAGAAGGTACTGCTAGCTGGACAAGTTTGTGTTTTGCAGAAGCCAACATACAGCGACTCGACTCAACAAACGGAAGGACACAATAACCAACGTAGAAGTAAGAAAAAATGGAATTCAACCCGGTGGTTTGACTAGGGCCACTTCATAAATTATCCCTATAATTATAATTTAAAATGGTGAAGACTTGGATAAGGGACGGAGCCGTTGTTCTTCTATTTGTTACGCCGTTTGGTAAGTCAGTGGGCTGTTTTGAAATTACTGGAATATCCTTGCACATATTCCAAACGAATGTGCATTTACCTGATCAAATCTTGTAAAAGATGCTTTTTCACTTCCCATCTAATCTAGGCCCCGCACACATCGTGTCAGTATGAGTATGAATTTGTGCTTCTTCCTCTCCCAGAATTTATTGAAAAAAGAGAATAGCATCTATGAGCTTCCTTTCCACTTTTTCCCATATCCACTAAAAAAATTATACGAATTGTTCTGTAATAATATTATGGATTTGTTTTTTAATGCAAATTACATCTCAATGTAAGTCAAAAACTAACATTCCCGACAATAGAGGTGACCTATAAGTTAAAAAAAGTAATATGTGAAAATTAAAAGTTCAATAGAAAATTTGTAAACATACAAAAGTTTAAAGGCCGTAATATAACTTGAGTTGTAGTCATTGTAGATGGTGGATCTACATTCAAATATAAAATACTAATTTGGATTGTTATAATTCTATTTAAGGAACTTAGAACCTCAAATCACTGTTAATTGGACCTATTAGCTCAAGTAAACATGTAAGATTAAAGCGTTATAGATAAAATAAATAATGCTGTAAAAAAAGTATCACACACAAGATTTATAGTGGCTCATTTTGTTAAAAAAATAGCTATGTCCACTGTAATGTACTATAATATTCTGGGTAGAAATTACAAGAGAGCAGAAAGAGATGAGAAAGCAATTGGGCATATTTTCTATTTATATATTGTAACGCCTCTATATGGGGGTTAACAGTTTTTAATGAATTAAAATAAAAATAAGAAATAAAAGTACAACCTTAAATATAAAATTGTCCGGGACTTAAATGAAAACTCTCAAATCAAAAATAAAAATATAAACGACAATTAAACCATAGTTTAAAGTGGCACCTTAAATTTAATAATAGAAACTGTCGTCGTCGTCGTCATTTTAACCCTCAACGTATTTTAATACTAGTCACAGAAAGTAACAATTGATGCTTACATTATCATGAAGAACATTCTTAACAATTGAAGCAGTCCCAATGTAATATAGCTACATAGCTTCCTCAACTATTTTTCTCGTAGCCACCTCACACTTAGTGAGTCCTGAAAAGATAAAAATATAAGGGAATGAGCGACAATATACTTAGAGAAAACCATTACTCACCTTCAGGTTTTTATCATTATCACATTAAAACCTGCATGGTTATTTAATACTCATCATTATTCATATTATGAGATTTATTATAATCATATTTTGTGGATACCATAGTTAATCATTACCGAGTTTCATACATATACATATATACAAATGTTACAGTTCATCATTATTCCTAGGCACCACGTTCAATAGAGTATCACTCAACTCATCGAAACCTAAATGGACGTGCTTGATCACCCTCTAAACATTCCAAGGGTGTTCCGGTGAAGGAACATTAAGCCCCGAGTCCTCACCAAGTCGATTCCTGTACAGTGTTATGGGAATTTTAACCCAAGGAAGCGTCATCACCTTCCTCTTATTTTACCTTTTAGGGTATTCATGCCCAATGACGTAACCGCCGCCCTCTTCACGTCTCACCATTTCTCTATATTCAATCATTATTAATAGAGTCAGTTTTCCTAACCATGCTTCTCAATTTATAACATGTGTTAATTCATTATGTTCCTCGTCGGACAATACAAGACGAGTCCATGTCATAGTTTCATATGTGATACTCATATAATAGCAGTTCAACATAGATATATATATATATATATATATCTTGCGGTAAAACAATCAATTTTAATTCCATAAAAACCTCACAAAAGATGAGTAATAGAATCCCTACCTTCCAAGCTTATCAACAATCTTTAAATCCCGGAATCAATTAACGTTAGCTCCACACTCCCTTGATCCTAATGCGTGCATAAGGACAATTAAAACTAAAGCACAACATACAACCACATTCATAAATAAATCATGTGTAAATCCATCTTCTTAGTATGCTATTAAAGCCTTTATGCAAATCTTTTTTTGAATACCACAGTAAACAGTTTTTGTCTTAACACAATATAAAATTAAACAAGTAATCTATATGTTTTAGTACCTAATAAGATTCATCAATCACTTAGGATAATATTGGAAAGGTTGCAAGACATTAAGGAATTAGGTGGTGAGCAAAGATGGGTTATTGGTTCAAGTTAGCAGTTGGTATATCATGACAAACTGGCAGGTTTACTAGTTTCTAATCCGAAAATTGAAAATTTCATAGAAAATAAAATACAACTCCAATTTAGTTTTATGATAGCTTGTTAGAAAGCTTAGGATGTCTACTTTTTAAATATGTAAACCAATTTATAAAATTTATTTTAATTTAATCCCAGAATTTTAAGAAATAGCTACTGCCCATAGAGGTATTACAAAGTTTATGGAATGTCAAATTTTTCTTTAACCCAAAACATATTATCCTTGTTCAAAATCTTAAACCATTCCAAAATATGCAGCTTGCATTATATAATCACAATAAACATATTTTCATGAGTTTTATACCAAAATCATCATCAAACTATATCTCTAGCCCTTTTTACAAATAAGGGTGAAAACATTCTTATGTCAAACTTTCTCATTCAAAACCATAAAATCTAAATTATGCAGCAAAATAAATGAGCAATTTCAAAGTAAAGATGGTAGATAAGACTAGATTAATTTTCTAAAATCTTACCTTAAAATCTAATTGAAAACTTTAAGTCATCAATTCGAGAGATTAAAGCTCAAGTTTATGGAACTTTTGAACGACATGAAGCTGGGTTTCTCAAGTTTAGAGAGCAGAAAGGAAGAAGAAGAAGAGAATGAGAGGAAGACATTTCAAGGAGAAAGGGAAAGATAAGTGTTGCACGGAGAAAAGAAAATGAATGTGTGGTTTTTTTTGTTAGAGGGCCCGATTGAAGGAAAATAATAGGAAGTGAGAGACAAGTAGGTGAAGCATTAAGTGCATTATGTCTCATTCGGAGACTTTAGTTTATATAATGCCAAATGGCATTTTAGTAATTAATTTGATGTTCTAAGAGCGTTTCGGTAAATTTACTAAATAGATATAGAAAAATTTTAAAAAAAATTAAAATAGGTATAAATAAATAGGATGAAATATATTTTAGATAAAATAAATTTTAGTTAGCATACTAATAATTAATTTAATTACCGTATTACCTGTTAAGAAAATAATGGGTGTCACATATATATATATATATATATATATATATATCCCTTGTACAATGAAACAACCATTTCTTTATATAGAGAATAAGGAGGAATCGTGGCTCCCAACCGTCTAGTGAAGTGGGATAATGCACTGAGAACAATTGTAGTAGTGGGACACGTGTCGATCCACGATAGGCTGCAAGAATCAAATCTCCCCCACATTTCGGTCCATGATCAGACGTGTTAGTAATCGTCAGTTCGTGCTAATAACCGCCAACTCGTGACGACCGATCCGATCGAACGAACACTAAGAGACAAATTTGAATTATCTTGAGCGGTTGATATAACCCAAATACTTCTTACCACGCACAAAGAATCAAACCAATTGAATTAAATGAAACGTCAATTCGATTAGCCTTGCACCGATTAATTCTTTTTGATCTATTCAATCAATTTTAAAATTGGGCCGTCTGGGCTTGTAGGTAATTTGGGTCTAACTAAATTGCACCCTAACAGTCACTCTAAAAGAATGTGAATAGATAGATAAAAACTAAACAAATTACACGAGACTTTAATTAACACAAAGTGAAACAATCTTTTAATTTTTTTTTGGGCCTTGCAAGACAAAAAGGATATATTTAGCCTTTCGAGCATAAACAGAGATAAATAATTAATTTGGCTTGTTTTGGGGTCATGGTTAGAACCATTCTAAATGTCATAATTAATTTGGCCCATCTGTGGTTTTAGTTGTGCTCCCAAACACTCTAAATGTTTCTTCAGGCAAAATAAACTAAAGAGTAATTCACCTTCGTGATTTCTTAACTCTTTAGTAGGTGACACTTTGATCTTTTTTTTTTTTTTTTTTAAATTGTAGCAAAACAACCCCTAAACTCTTCAACTCTTAGCAATTCAAGGACCTTCCATCAAAATTAACCTAAAACCTAACGGAATCACTAGTGTGCTCCTTAGGTGACTTTTTCTGAGAATGCAATTACTAAAATGTCCCCGTTTAAAAAAAATAACTCTAAACTTATGATCTAATAAACTACCAATATAATCAAAAAACCAAACTTTGATCAATAAATTCAACCAAACTTTGAGGTGTGCAATGGTTTGGGAGAATGTCAGGATCTGCGATTTCGTTACCAAAATGTGATCACACATGCCGGAGTGCATTGCAAGAGGAGTTGCAATTTGCCGGAAGTCTGGCCCATTGCCTCCTCTTCGAGCTCCCTCCCGTCGATCCCAAACCCAAAATTCGATGAAGCTCTATCACACCCACAACAACGCGCCATGTCTAGCCTTCCATGAGACCCCTGTGGCGCTGCGAGACCAGCCCCTTTGCTACACGAGCTCAACCCTGTCACAAAATTAGATCAATTGCGAGCGACAATAACCCATTTTTACCATCGAGCCCTCTACAGACCCTTTTTTGTTTTGATTGACCAAACACATAGTCTTTTGAATCAAAGGTAGAGAAATTGAAGATAAAATTGGTTGTCTTTTTTTTTTTCCTTTTTGATTATAGAGTAAAGATTGATAAGTGTTTTTCATTCTTTTAGATTTTCCAAAGCTCCTTCACTTTTGCCGATTCCGAGGTCATCGATTATGATCACGTTCGGCGCTAATGGATTGTTCTTGATTGGATATTTGGTTTTTGTGAATTTTTAGGTAATTGAGTGCTATGGTGTAAAAATTAGGCTAGTATTGGGGGGATTGGCTATTATCCTTGCCAATTTACTATTTTTAATCGTTGAGTTTCTTTTGAACTGTTTTTTGCAAATATATACAATTGAAATTGTAGAAATTTCATGAAACAGAGCTTTTTATTTTTATTTTTATTTTATTTTTTTAAGTTTGTTGATTAGTGAAGTTTTGTTTTTTAATTGATATTAAAATATGATTTTACTATTACACCCATTGAAATTAGGACATGTGAGGAGCACATGCATGATTCTGTTAAGTTTTTGGTTAATTTTGACAGAAGGTCCTTGAATTGCTTAGAGTTGAAGAGTTTAGGGGTTGTTTTGTTAAAAAAAAAAAAGGAGATCAAAGTGTCACCTACTAAAAAATTAAAAGACCATCGATGCAAATTACTTTAAAATAAAAGGTCCACATATGAATTTCTTTTAAAGTATAATTAAAGGAAGAGAAGGAGGGAAGGAAAGGAATGGAAGGAGAGAAGTGGAGGGAGACATTCAATCAATTGTTTGGTAGGAAAAAAATAAAGGAGAGAAAGAGAAAGGAAAAAATAGAAGGATGACCTCTCCTTCTCGATGCATCCAACTAACTACTTATTTAAAGGATCTATCAAACTTATTTATTTAATTTTTAAAATACTACTTCACCCTTAAAAAAAATAATTATTATGTAATAAAATGAGCAACATAATAATTAGATAAATTACTATCATTATTATTTATCCATTTTCTTTTTTCATACTAAACACCTCAAAAGATTGTTAACATTTAATAAAACTTTGTGACATATATGTTCTTTTTTTATAATAAGCGACATATAAGCTTAAAATACGATATTGTAACTTGAAAACAAATGCTTCAAAAAAATAATATGGTGAGGTGTAACAAAATTGAGTTGTATACTTAGCAACTTTTACGCATATCATTTGTAAAACTCTTAAATCTTTTTTTTTTTGTCTTTTTTAATTTATCTATTTTTTGAACTGGAATTCAAACTCCAAAGCTAAATATTAAGCCAATTATTTTGGATAGAACGGAGCTACGTTAAGCTAAGAGGGGACAATCGTCCTCTTTGAGCTCAAGGCTCCGTTTTATTTTGCTCCTGTAAAAAATTGTCAGTTGTAATTTTACTACTCATCCTTTTCTCCATTGAAATATAATAAATTATATTATGGAGGTCAAAACTTTAAAAATATTTCAATTTTATCCCAAATCTTTGTTTTTAAATATTTCAATTATATCACAAATCTTTGTTTTGAAATATACTCATATTTCAAACCTCAAATAAATAAAAACAATCTATAGCATTATGTAATTCATGCTTTGGATTAATTAGATAAATTGTACTTGTTAGGTTTAACTTTTTCTCAATTTGTCCCTACGTTTTTGGAAATTACAAAGTTATTATTTGAATTTTAAAAACTTAATTCAATTTCATCCATTTGAATAAAAAAATTAGGCAAAACATCATGACTATTCTTAAAAAGGACATGAATAATATTTTATATTTTAAAAACAAAAAATCATAAAGTAAAACATCAAATTAAAAAAAAAACCTTAAGTTTATGATTTTTTAAATTTTAAAATATTTTTTTGACAAATTTTTTCTCAAAAAGAAATATATATTTCATAAACAAATTAGGTTTAATTAAACATATTTTTATTTTATCTTTATGTATTTTCCGTCAAAAAAGTCTACGAGAGATAAAATTGAAGCAAGTTTTTCAAATTCAAAGAATACTTTAATAGTTTTTGAAAATAAAATGACAAATTAAAAAATAATAACATAATTAACCCTTTATACTTTAGTGCTTTAAGTATTAAAAAGAATTAAATTCCATGATATGTACAGTTCATTCAAAAGATGAATAAATAGATAAAATGAGGGCAAAAATAGAGACAGTTTTTAGAAAATATATTTATGTTGTAATTTTAGTACAAATTTTTTGTTTTATTACGTGCCTATTAAAAAAACTGTCTACCTCCGTCACTGATTATGGATTTTAATTGCAGACTGAAGCTTGTAACTATCTTTCTAATATGTTTTGATTATTTATTCAACTATGTTATAGTTGTTCAAATAATCAAAGACGTTATTTTTTGTTCTAAAATCTTTTATGTTTGCAATTATTGGAATAACTTTGTATATATAGTTTTAGACCGTTATATGATATTAAAACAAAAAGAAATACATGTTTAACGGATTTTAAGAAGGATTGGAACAAAAATGATGGGAGTATTAAAGAAGAATTCAAATAAAAAGTTTGGCGATGGCAATTAAGTGAATTAATTAAGAAGATGAGGGTGAGATTGAGATTTGAGACAAATTAAAGGGGGTGAAATTAGCTAGGGGCGAAAGGCAAATCAGGTGGTAGTGGCATACTGGCAAATAAAAGTCGAAAACTGAAGGATAAAATTGGGCAAAAAACATAGGTTAAGGGTGTGTTTGCTTTGGTTTGGTTAGTTGGAACGCCAATGTATAAAAGCAGTATTGTGAAAGAAAACAGGGTTAAGCCCTCTCTCTCTCTCGTCCTCTTTCGAAGTCAGATGAAGTGAAACCAACTACTCGCTCACTCTCACTCTCTCTCTCTCTCTCTCCAAGCAAAGCATGGATTCCGACTACGGCATTCCGAGAGAACTCTCCGATCTCCAAAAACTCCGATCTCTCTATCAACCGGAGCTCCCTCCTTGTCTCCAGGTTTATTCTCTCTTCTTCCTTCTTTCACGAATCTGTTTTCATCTTATTTTAAATTTTCTTATTTTCCTTCAAGAATCTTATTTTTGTCTTTGTTTTTTGATTCTGGTATCGGAAATTGATGCGGATTTTCGTAACGTGTTGTTGCTTAGATCTGTTCACACGCCTTAAAAGAGTAAAGAGTAATAATAACAAAGAAAGTAGAGAAAGTGAGATGGAGAAATGTAACTATTTGATTTAGATCTGTTTGTCTTTTTCTTTTCTTGTCTCTGTTGGATTCTGCACCGTTTATTTTCTGATTTCGGCACAGCGAAATCAAGTATAGAATTGGAAGCACTAGTGTTTAGTATTTATGTCTGAAGAATCTTGACTTTTATATCACAACCAGTTGTACTTGTAGGGTCTCCGCTCATAGTTTCTTGGTTAGCCTGGACATAGGCTGATTGAAGAAATATATCTTTCGCAATTCTTCGTGACTAAAGCCTCTGTTTGGTTGGAGGGAAAATATGGTAGGTGAGACAGAGTTGGGAGGGAGGATTAGTGGATAATTTTTAAAATTTATGGCTGTTTGTTAGGACTTGGGAGGGAGTAGCGAGGGGAATGGATTGGCTGAGGGATTAAAATTCTCCACCCTACTCCACTTTTGATCCTTTTAAATTGGTGGAGCCTCAAAAATTTTCATATGGCAAATACAAGAAAAAATATCTTTATTAAATAATACATACTTTTAATTTTTTACTATTGAGTGGGCTGTAATTATTATATGTCATGTTAAATAAGGGCGTGCCATATAACTGAACTTTTATTAAAAAAATTTACATATAACATTTAAATTTTAAAATTTCAAAATTACAGTGGGGCATGTGTGGCTCTGCGACTAATGGCTTTTGAAAAACATGTATTTTTTGGTAAGATTAGAAAGATCTTCACAGGGTGCATTGATTTTGACCTTTTGGTTAATTGGGTGTTGTGCACTTAAGTGTGTTTACACTTTCATTAAGTACGCTTTATTTTTTTTAACCGAAGTTATTGCTCATTAATCGTCACCGTATAGGGAACTACTGTGAGGGTTGAATTTGGTGATACAACTACAACTTTGGACCCCACGGATGCCCACACTATCAGCCGATCCTTCCCTCATACTTATGGTCAACCATTAGCTCACTTTCTTAGGGCCACTGCAAAAGTACCCGATGCTCATATCATAACCGAGCATCCAGCTAAAAGGTATGTGCGCTTTGATCTTTTACCATTGTGTTCCAGTTTTCTGAAGTAAAGAAATACATCAAGTCCAAGGTCATGATCAGATGTTACTTTCTCTCAAGTGTGATTAATATCCTTCAAGTGATGTTTAAGCTAACTCTTTGACTTCTGTTGGGATTGTTATATTGCTGTGACTACTGGGTTTCATGTATTTTCTTCTATTAGGGCACGTTTGGTATGCGGTATTAGGACTCTGTATTCTATTATTTAAAAATAACATAATGTTTGGTGACATCCATGTATTGTATTATTTAGTACGAAATCAAAAATTAATACAATACAGGTTGTGATATCAAATACGACTAAAAACCTCTGTATTATACAGTATTGTATAATTTAAACCAAAGTTGCGTATTAATAAACTACTCAAATATTTAAAATATATTAAAAATTAATATAGAAGTTGAAGTTTTAGAATGAGATTCGGGATTCAAGGTCAGGGTTGGAATTTGTGGTTAGGGTCGGGATTTGTGACAAGGGTCAGTATTGGGATTTGGGACTGAGGTTTGGGGTTGGGATCGAAGTTGGGATTTGAGACTGCGGTCAGTCGGGAATCGGGGTCGGTGTCGGGGTCAGGATTCGAGACCGATGTTGGGGTGGGGATTCAGGGTCTGGGTCGGGGCTTGACACTGTGGTTGGAGATTGGGATTTGAGACAGGGATTAGGGTCGGGATTCAAGGTTGAGGCCGAGATTGGGACCGAGGTTGGGGTCGGGATTCAGGACCGGGATTGTGGTCAAATCTAGGACTGGGATTTTGGACCAGTGTTGGGATTCGTTATTCGGAGTTGGGATCGGGATTTGGGAATGGGGTCAGGGTCAGGATTTGGAACCCGGTTCAAGGTTGGGATTCACAATTCGAGTTGCGGAAGGGATGCGGGATCAGGGTCGGGATTTGGGATCGGTGTCGGGGACGGGATTCAGGATCGAAGTCTTGGTCGGGATTCAGGATCGGGGTCGTGGTTGTGGTTGGGATTCAAGATTGGGGTCTAGGCCTGGATTTGGTATCGAGATCGGAGTTGGGATACGGACCGGGGTCGGGATTCGCTATTCGGGGTTGGGGTTGGGATTTAGAACGTGGATCGGGTTCAGGATTCTGGGTCAAGATCGAGGTAGGGATTCAGGACTGGGCTCAAGGTTGGGATTCAAGACAGGGGTTAGAGTCAAGGTTGAGTTTGGGATTGAGGACTGAGGTCGAAGTTGGGATTTGGGGTCGAGGTCGGGATTCAGGATTGGGACTGAGGTTGGGATTTGAGACCAGGGTCGGGGTTGGGATTTGAGACCAGGGTCGCGGTTGGGAGTTGGGACCGTGGCCGGTGCGGGGGTCGGGGTCAAGATTCGGGACTTGTGTCGGGTTTGCTGTTGGGGTTGGAGCCAGGGTCGGGGTCAAGATTCGATACCGGGGTTAATACAACATGTTAATAGGTGCAAAAGCAAACACTGTATTGTATAACACTAATACAATGCGATACGACATGGCATGCCATGCCCTTAGTGTGTTTATACTAACTCTGCCAGGACAATGGTTGTGCCATTTGGTGTTGCATATTTAGAAGAAAAGAACATGTCTAATGAATTGTCTTTTGAACAGGGTGGGAATACTCTTTTGTGGAAGACAATCTCCTGGAGGACACAATGTCATATGGGGTCTTTACAATGCTCTAAAAATTCACAACCCAAAGAGCACTTTACTTGGATTCTTGGGTAATCACCTATCTTGTTATTTCCATTTTGGGTTTTAATTTCTTAGACAAACTGACTTGCTTGCTTTTATGTGCCATCACTATGTTTAGTATCATAATTGTTAATAGGATTCCTTTTGCTATTACAATGGTTGCTACATATATTTTGTCAATCTTTTAACTCGTGTGTGGATGGGCCTTAGGATTATATTATCTTTTTTGCTGCCTAGGTTCAATTATCTTTTCACGCAAACATTGTAAGCTTTTATATCTTTTTGTCAAGGAACATAACTTACTGATGATACCTTTATCTACCTACAGGTGGTTCTGAGGGTTTATTTGCACAGAAAACTCTTGAGATGACTGATGACATCTTTGCGACCTACAAGAATCAAGGTAGGTAGTCTTGGAAAGAATTATGGTATTGACGCAGTCAATATTTTGTCAGTCCATATATTTACGAGCGGTGTTTTATTATTGTGGTTGACAAGGTGGTTATGATTTGCTTGGAAGGACAAAGGATCAGATTAGAACAACTGAGCAAGTTAATGCGGCCTTAACTGCATGCAAGGACTTGAAATTAGATGCCCTTGTCATAATTGGAGGTGAATGGAATGCACAAGGATTCACTAGTCAGCGTCTAAATTTTGGGAGAGATTAATTCTGGAATGTTTCTGTTATTTTGCAGGAGTGACATCAAACACTGATGCTGCCCAACTTGCAGAAACATTTGCTGAAGGAAAATGCCCAACCAAGGTACTTTACTATGCGATATTTTTGTGGAAGACTATGAAATACTCGGTATCTATTTGTAAGACATGACTTATTGAGGGCAAAAAAGGTAGTAATTATTTTAGTTTAGACATGAAATGCTCGCGAGATCATTTGTAACTTAGCGTACATTAAACTTGTGCATCTTTTTCCGAATTGTGTTTCTTGCTTCTTTTTTACATAAAAAAAAGTGATTGTGGCATAGGTGGTTGGAGTTCCTGTCACATTGAACGGAGACCTGAAGAACCAGTTTGTGGAAACTAATGTTGGCTTCGATACAATATACAAGGTACTAGCGAACGCCAAACAATGTTGGATATGCATGTTTGGGCATTCACTTCCATCTCTCCCTCTTTGGACCCAGCCCACACCAAACCCAACAACACCCCCACACCAACCCCCCCCCCCCCCCCCCCCCGGGGGGGGACTCTCTCTCCTTCCTCTTCTTGCCAACAGAAAAACTTTGTTGCACTCAATAAAAGTGCAGTCTTAATGTATTTTCTGATTATTATGATGATACAATAGACCAAAAATAGTGCAATACAAAAATGGGTATTGTGATTAATTTGAAAGTACAGCCGCTGGAAACATGATAAAGTTCAGCATAAAAAAGGAAGTAGCTAACTTTTTTTTCCCCTGTTTTTGCTAGATCAGTTTTAAGACCATGCGCTAATATTTATGTTTCTTATAATTAGGTTAACTCTCAGCTTATCAGCAATGTCTGCACTGATGCACTCTCTGCCGAGAAGGTAACGTGACTCTTGTGAATCAATCATGTTACAAGTCTTTCTACGTTATATTGCTTCTTGCTTTCTGTGCTACTACTTTGTCTTTTGGTACTACAAGTATGGGCCTTTATCTTTCCATGAGCATCATAAACTTGAAAATATTTTTGCAATTACAGCCTTATTTTTGCAAGTATGAATAGACTTGAAAATATTTTTTGTTGCAACTTTGCAGTATTATTATTTTATTCGTTTAATGGGCCGAAAGCATTCACATGTTGCCCTGGAGTGCACTCTACAGTCCCATCCAAATATGGTTCGTACTTCTGGTCAGGCACATATTCATCTTATTTTGGTCACATGTGGACGATCAAATTGTTTTTCCTTTATATATATCTATATCTATATATTTGAACTTTTATGCTCTTATCAGGTCATTCTTGGTGAGGAGGTTGCTGCATCAAAGCTGACTCTTTTTGACGTAACAAAGCAAATTTGTGATGCAGTTCAAGCCCGCGCAGAACAAGGTATCAAATGGTTTTGGTGCTTTTAATTTTTTATTTTTTACAATTTCTTTTCTTTCTTTGTTACTCAAAACAACAAATTTGGACAGACAAGTACCATGGTGTCATCCTACTTCCAGAAGGACTCATAGAAAGCATTCCTGAAGTCTATGCCCTTTTGAAGGTATTTAATGCCAAATTAACTTTTTCCTTGGCAGATCATTGTCTCATCAAAGGTGAAGTTTTGTCGAGCAATCACTTCTGCTTTGAATCATGCTTTATTATTTTCTTTTTCCTGTTTCTCTCAGGAAATTCATGGTTTGCTCAGGCAAGGTGTTTCTGCTGATAATATCTCTTCTCAACTCTCACCCTGGGCCTCTGCATTGTTCGAGTTTTTGCCACCCTTTATCAAGAAACAGGTTTTAATTCATTCTATGCACTCATTTTTTAGGGTTGGTGTCATCAAATTATGGATCTCGTCTAAACTCGAGATTTATATGTTATTCTTTTCTTTTCTTTTTTTTGGGTTACAGCTGCTGCTTCACCCCGAATCAGATGACTCTGCACAGTTGTCCCAGGTAATTGGCTTCAGGTATAATCTAAGCTATGAGGAGTTATCAAATTTCAAACATCTAGCTTCTTAAATTTATTTATTTATTTATTTTCTCCAGATTGAAACGGAGAAACTCCTAGCACATCTTGTGGAGGCAGAAATGAACAAGCGTCTGGTATGATAGAGTGATCTCTCCCCCTCAAATTACAACTAGCCCCTAAATTTATCTGCATATATTTCTATTAATCATATTGCCGTTTTGTTTATATGATTTATTTATGTTGAAATTGGTTTTACTTCAAAAGTTCTTAATTGCTCTGGACATTCGTTACTGACTGATCTCTTTGATGGCTTTTTACAGAAAGAGGGTACATACAAGGGGAAGAAATTTAATGCCATCTGTCACTTCTTTGGTTATCAAGCTCGGGGATCTTTACCGTCAAAATTTGATTGTGACTATGCCTATGTATGTTACTTCTAACAACCACTATCGGTTGCGGTATCTACGCTGTTGATTGTTCTCCTTTGAAAATAGTATAATATCATATTGTCATTGCAGGTTCTTGGGCATATCTGCTACCATATTTTAGCAGCTGGCTTGAATGGTTACATGGCAACTGTAACTAACCTGAAGAATCCGGTGAACAAGTGGCGTTGTGGTGCTGCTCCAATTACAGTAAGGAATTCTCTCTTTTTTATATCTAATACCTATACAAGTCAGCATTACCACCCCTTAAAACTAGATAATTCCCTTGCTTGTCTTTGTTTTCTTGTGTTGGTCACATGGTTAGAATTCTTGTAACTTTTTTTTGTGTGTGTGTGTGTGTGTTCAATGAATACTATTAGGCGATGATGACTGTGAAGAGGTGGTCTCAAAATCCCGGTGCTGCATCTATTGGAAAGCCTGCTATTCATCCTGCCACTGTAGATTTGAAAGGCAAAGCATATGAGTAAGCTCTACTTGCCATCATCACTGCTGTCTAATTTGGTATGTTAAAGCATTTAAGATGACTAGTTCATGTTAAATCCTTGTTTAACTGGTTGATGAATTGGGTTACAGGCTGCTGAGACAAAATGCCACAAAACTGTTGATAGATGATCTATACAGAAATCCTGGACCACTTCAGTTTGATGGCCCTGGTGCTGATGCTAAGGCTGTGACACTGTGTGTTGAAGACCAGGATTACATGGGCCGGATTAAGAAGCTTCAGGAATATCTTGACAAGGTGGTCATAGTTCTGTACTGTTTTTTTTTCTTTCGCTGAATGTACTACAAATTTTCAACCAGATCTTTAAAATTTAAGTATCCGTTGGAATCTTTTGATGCGTTATTTTTTTTGGGACAAAAAAAGTCACCTCCAAGCAATGATGTGAAATCACCTTACTGCTAATGTAATCGCCTTTGCTCCATTTTCTTCAGGTCCGAACCATTGTAAAGCCAGGGTGCTCACAGGATGTTCTGAAAGCTGCTTTGAGTGTGATGGCCTCTGTAACAGATGTTCTATCGACAATGTCTTCACCTTCGTTCAGCAACCAGTCACCCCTTTGAAATTCTGAAACTGCATTTCGATGGACGGTGCTGCCTGTGGTTTATTAGAACTCCAAAGTCGTTTCATGTTTTCGTTGTACTGATTTTTCTCTAGGCATAATCCTAAACTTCAAATGCAGATATAAGTTATTTCTTCCCCCAACATCGGGTGTAACTTTCTGTGCAAAATAAGTTAGTTTTGCAATTTTTTTATCTTTATTTTTTCAATTTTTTCAAGTATGCGGAGAGGGGATTTTTGTGTATGCTATGATAAAGCAGTTTGAGATGGTCAAAAACTTGCAGCGTATTTATGCTGAGTTGAGTTTAGCAACATAGGAAGGAATGGTAATAAATATTAATTGCATTTTTCTCTTTTAACTGATATTGGGTAATCTCAAATGCATTGGTTTGTTTGAGTGCGTATAGCGTAGCTCATATATTACCAGTCATCCTTTCTTCGAAAAGCACAAATCGTTGCATACTTGATTCATTAGCTTGAATCGAAACTTTTTAACTTGAAATAGATGAGATTTATTTTTTTTCCCCTTTTTGGTAATGCTTGTTCTATCTTCTCTAAATAATAATAATAAAAGATCGCGTCACGGCAAATCGTGGCTTGTACTTTGAAACTAAAGTGAAAAAGAAGTAGAAAAGTCGGATGGTGTCTGTGCAAGAGCAAGACTGGTAGTCCATGGTCTGCCAGCCATCTGTAAACGGAATTGGAATTTAGAAACTCGGAATACTCCAAAGTCCTTTATGAGTCTAGAGTCCAGTAGTCGAGAGCCTGCCAGCAATCTGTAAATGTAAAAACGTAGGATCTCTGTTTTTTCAGTCCTGGTTTCCCCATGGATTTCGAGCCTCTCAATATGGAAACTGACGCCATGGATTTCGACGACTTCCATGATTTAATGATGTTGGAGAGGCAAGGCTCTTCTTCTTCTTCTTCTTCCGCTAGGGCTCGCGATTACTCCGCCACCACCACTTGCGATGCCGACCCCAATCTCGCGCCCTATGAGGGAATGGAATTCGATTCCGTGCAGTCCGCCCGCATTCTCTACAACTCCTACACTTGGCGCATGGGCTTCAGCACTCGTGTTAGTGTCTACCAGCACTCCCGCCGCGACGGCTCCATCCTCTGCAGCCAAATTGTCTGCTCCCGCGAGGGCTTCCGCCGCCAGCCCCCTTCCGATAACAGGTCCCTCTCTCTCTCTCTAATCTCATCTCATGTTTTTAGCAACGAATTTTACTATGTTATTTGAATTGCTACCAACCACACTACTGATGTGAAGATTAATTAATTCATTAAGGTGTCAATTTGATAATTGAATTATGAATAATAATGACTTAATGAAGGTTTGCAATAATAGAGAAACAACAGTTAGAAGTGTTTAGCTATCATATGTTGAAGTTCAATTTTAGTTAGTAGTATGGTTCTATTTATGGTAGCTGCTTCTGCGTCAAGGTCAAAGCGCCAGCGTACCATCACCAGGGTGGGGTGTAAGGCCCAGATGACGGCCAAGAAGCAGACTTGTTCCGGGAAATGGGCCGTTTCCAAGCTGGTGAAGGAGCACAACCACAAGCTTGTGCCCCCGATAAGGTGCATTCCCTCTGCTCCCACCGCCACATCTCTGGCCCCACTCGCAGCCTCATTGACACCCTTCAGGCCGCCAGGATGGGCCCTAGTGGGGTAATGTCCGTTTTGATCAAGGAATCTGGTGGTATTAATAATGTAGCTTTTACAAAGGTAGATTGCCAGAATTACACGAGCGGTAGTCGGCAGAGGAGTCTGGGCAGTGGGGGTCAGCTTGTCTTTGACTATTTGAGGCGAATGCAGGATGAGGATCCTGCTTTTTTCTGTGCCATTCAAGGAGATGATGCCAAGACCGACAACTTCAAAGCCGGTAACATTTTTTGGGCCGATGCAAATTCAAGAATGAACTATACTTACTTTGAAGACACGTTACGTTTGACACAACATACAGAACAAACCGTTACCGGGTGCCATTTGCCCCATTCACAGGATGGAACCATCACGGGCAGCCTGTCTTATTTAGATGCGCGTTGCTTCTCAATGAATCAGAGTCATCTTTCGTTTGGCTATTCCAAACTTGGTTAGCTGCACTGTATGGCCAACATCCTGTCTCAATCACCACGGATCAAGATAGAATCATACGCGCTGCTGTTATGCGAGTGTTCCCTGGCAGCCGCCAACAGTTTTGTAAATGGAATGTGTTTAGGGAAGCTCAGGAGAAACTATCTGATGTAGTTCACTCATACCTCACATTTGAAGTCGAGTTTCTGAGGTGCATTAATGTCACAGAGACAATTGATGACTTTGAGGCTTGTTGGGAGTCCCTGATTCAAAAGTAGAGTGGGGTAACGAATGGCTTCAGTCGATGTATATTGCTCGCCGGCAGTGGGTGCCAGTGTTTCTAAGGGATGCATTCTTTGGTGAGATGTCTACGACGCAGGTAAGCGATAACGTAAATTCATATTTTGATGGGTATATCAACGCTTCAACCACAATTCAGGCGCTCATCAAGCAATATGAGAAGGCAATTGCCACTCGCCATGTGAAGGAAGTAAAGTCTGACTATGAAACAATGAACACTACTCTGCTTCTGAAGACGCCTTCTCCCATGGAGAAACAGGCTGCAAAAGTTTACACAAAGGTGGTATACATGAGATTCCAAGAGGAACTAGTTGAGACTCTTGCTTATCCTGCAACAGTTGTCGGTGATCCGGGATTGGAGACCATGTATCGGGTGGCAAAATTTGGGGAAGACCACAAGGCACACTTTGTTAGGTTCAATGTTTTTGAGACGAAAGCTAGCTGTAGCTGCCAAATGTTTTGAGTTTTCGGGAATTACTTGCAGACACATTTTGGCAGTTTTTAGGGTGACCAATGTTCTTACACTTCCATCCCATTATATACTAAAGAGGTGGACAAGAAATGCCAAAAGTGGGATTGTATTGGAGGAGCAGGCTCTTGGGTTGCCTGGTAATCCTCAAGATTCTTCCGCCGTGCGCTATGAAAATTTGCGGGGTCGTACACAATAGTGCTTATCATGGCATCCAGCAGCATCAGTCTTACTCATTGGTGAGCAATTCTTTCATAGGAAAGCTCATTTTTTCACGGCCTTTGTATTTTTGCGTTATTGTGTTGCCATAAAGTGTCGTGGTCTTAAACGCTTTGGATGTTAAATGAAAATGATACAATGCAGCTTTATTTTATGATAAGGCCATCTTTATTTGTATTAAAAATTCTGAAACGATTTACCCTATTGCCTTTTCTTTTCAGTTTCAAGAGTATTAGCATATTGCTAAATCTTACTTTATTTTGCCTTTGCAAATTGTGGATCCATTATGTCATAAATGTTTAAAAAAGAAAGATTATGGTGGGATTAAATTGTTGAGTTTGCCAAGCTTTTAATGGGATTTAAAGATTTCTGGATGAATTATCTAATGGCTTTTGTAAGTTCAAAAATAACTGGGGGAGGACAATTACTGTGACACCCGTTATTCTCCTAAGGGTATTAAGGTAATTAGATTAATTTTTAGTATATATATAAAAAAAAAATCAGAAAACCTCTCATAATTCGAAACCCATTTCTTTCCGACGAGATATCTTCGTCGTCCGACGTCCGATCAACGTGATTCTTGTTCCTACACGACCACCGTGATGAGAGGAACAAATCCCACCCTTGGTGGCAGCTCAACAACCGCCGGATTGCTCCGCCCGCCTATTGCTGCCGTGCACCGCCGCCCCCATGGTGGAACTCCGCCTTGCCGGAGGAGGTGACTGACACCACCCCTCCCAATGAGTTCAGAAGATCAAGGAGAGTAAAACCCCTCGATCAATTGCACGGAAGGAGCCGGTTTCGCCGGAGAACGGCCAACGCCGCCGTCAACCGCCGCGGGAGCCTCCATTTTGGCTCTTCCCAGCCACGTTTCTTCAAATTGGATGAGGGGAAATGCTCATAGGAGGATGGGTAGCAAAAGCCCTCAGCCAATTTCAGGTTTCCATCGTCGGAGAATCAAGATCGGAGCTCATCCATTTCTACCGACGTTGCACTTCACGACTCGCTATGTTAGAGGCAGAATTAGGTGAAATTGACCCTGCCATTGGACTCAGAAGGGTCGATTTAGGGGGGGTAGGCCCGAGCCCAGCTGCCAACGGACCCCGATTGACGCCGGTCAACGACGGTCAAAGTCGGTCAACGTTGGTCAACGGCGACTTTGGATTTTTGTGATCTGGACCTCCGATCGACTATCCGAGACCTCCTCCTGACTCGTTTCGATGCTCTGGATGCAATGGTGACCTCCGTTTAAGCAAATTCCACTCCGATGAAAATCATCTGGTACCGACTGCACGCGAATCGAGGCGATTCAAACAGCAGTATCGGAGTCCAGAATGACGTTTTCAAGAATGTATGATCTCCAGGAAGCATTCCTAGCCATTCATAGTCGCTCGAGGAGCACTACAGAGGATGCTTCGTAGATACAGCGAGATACAACTGGATCTGTTTTGCTTGGAGTTCAAGATCAAGGGAGTATGGAGCTAACGTTAATTGATTCCAGGATTAAGAGACTGTTGATAAGCTTGAAAGGTAGGGATTCTATTACTCATCTTTTGTGAGGTTTTTATAGAATTAAAATTGATTGTTTTGCCGCAATATATATATATCTATGTTGAACTGATATTATATGAGTATCACATATGAAACTATGACATGGACTCGTCTTGTATTGTACGGCGAGGAACATAATGAATTGACACATGTTATAAATTGAGAAGCATGGTTAGGAAAACTAACTCTATTAATAATGATTTAATATAGAGAAATGGTGAGACATGAAGAGGGCGGCGATTACGTCCTTGGGCATGAATACCCTAAAAGGTAAAATAGGGGGAAGGTGATGACGCTTCCTTGGGTTGAAAGTCCCAGAACACACTGTACAGTAATCGACTTGGTGAGGACTCGGGGCTTGATGTCCCCTCACCGGAACACCCTTGGAATGTTTATAAGGTTATCAAGTGCGCCCACTTGGGTTTCGATGAGTTGAGTGATACTCAATTTAACATGGATACCTAGGAACAATGATGATTGGTAATATTTGTATAAATGTGTAATTATGACACTTGGTAATGATTAACTACGGTATCCATAAGATGTGATCATAATAAACCTCACAATCTGAAATATGATATAACTTACTAACCATGCAGGTTTTAATGTGGTAATGATAAAAACCTAAAGGTGAGTAATGGCTTTCTCTACTGAGCATAGTGTCGCTCATTCCCTTATATTTTTATCTTTTCAGGACTCACTAAGTGTGAGGTGGCTACGAGAAATATAGTTGAGGAAGCGATGTAACTATATTACATTGGGACTGCTCAATTGTAAAGAATGTTCTTCATGATAATGTAAGCATCAATTGTTACTTTCTGTGACTGTATTATAATGTGTTGAGGGTTAAAATGATGATGACAACAGTTTGTATTATTAAATTTAAGGTGTTACATTTAAAACTGTGGTTTATTTGTCGTTTATATTTTTATTTTTGAGTTGAGAGTTTTCATTTAAGTCCCGGGTAAATTTTATTTTTAAGGTTTTACTTTTATTATTTATTTTTATTTTATCTCATTAAAAACTGTTAACCCCCATATAGGGGCGTTACAGAATTTTTGGTATCAGAGCCTAGGTTCGGTTAACCTAGGGAGTGTAGCACCACTTTAAAAAAATATATTTTTGAGATGGTTTTGAAGCTGAATTTTCATTGTCATCATCAAAATGAACCTTCACATTGATTTATACAGTCTAGAAGGATGTAACATGGAAAGGCCATAGAATGAAAATATTAATAGTTATATGAGTTTATAAGTAGAATGCTTATGAGAGATTCGTATAATATTTGGATCTATAAGCATATCTAATTCGTATAAACGATGAGAAATTCGTATAGATGCGAGGATTTAAGAGCCTTTTGTCTCGTGAAAAACAATAAGAAATATAAGGCTTGATTTATTGATTTTAAAGTTTGACATAGATATGCCAAATTTTTCGTAATTGATTCAAACCTAAGTAATGATTATGTGTGGATTCGATGGAGCACATAAGTGTCAATGTCTTTTCTTAAAAGTTCTATATATTTGAGGAATATGATATAAGTTGGGAATCATGGTATTGAATCTTGAGAGAGATAAATGTTAGACTTTTGGTCCGTTGAGACTGTGTAAAGTCTAGAATGCATGAATCTCAAAATTGGAATATTTTGTTACGTACATTGTATTTAAGTGTATCAGTGAATCTTTATATATAGATGCAATAGAAAAATGATCAATAGGAGTTTCCTTAAGTAAATCATAATACTTAAGGCATTTATAATAATTTTGGATAATTACGATAAAATGTTTAAGTTTTAGATGTTTAGATGTGAATCTTTTGGTTACCTAAGGTTTTGTTATATGAGGAAATTAGATATTGTATAAGTAGAATTGTGGGGATTGTAGATGTTCTTAAGTAGTAACATCAAGTGTCTTTGTTCATTGATATGGTCTACGTTGAAAGAAGTAAATCGTATTGATTTCAAGGTTAGTCACATTCTAAACCCTTGGTAGTAATGATGATGAATCCATTGATAGATGTTGAGTATTATCAATAACATATGGGTGTATGCATTGTTCAATAAGGTTTTGATTAAAACAAAATTAATTGAGTTGCTTGAAGATTATGTTGTTATGAAATGATTTTAAATACCATTCAGGAAGATCCTTGATTGTCGTTAAATTAGATTTGTTGTTCATAGTTAACTTATCTATAGTGGACTTTGAATTGGGTTTAAGATTTATACAAATTGGTTTACAATTTTATGTTTGTTATTTAACTCGTTCTAAATGTGTTAAAGCCCGAAACAACCTGACCATTTTCAACTTAGAACATTTGGGCCTAGTTCAAATCTTAAATCAGTTTGATTCACACTGTCTCTCCCACGTGATCTCTATACGTGTCATATACAGTGGTTTAATTATTGTTTACAAATACGTTTACTGTGCATAAGAGCTTATTTCTTCGAGTTCACTTTTTCTCTCTTAATTTGTTATTTTCTCTCTAAATCGCAAATCCTCTTCTTTTTCATTAGAAATTCTTCTTTTCCTCTAAAAGAAGAAGGAATTCTAGGATTCTGCAATTTATTATCTTAATTTTTCCTTTCTATTTACTCTTCTTTCATCTCATCATGGACCCAAAGTACCAACACATGAGAAAGTATTTCCCATCACTCTCCCAAAAGATTCTCAGAAAGAAATACAAGGCTAGAATTACTCGGTTGTGGATTCTTATGCATTTTGGCATCCCTTGTGATGTGAGAATGTTGATAGAGGGGAAAATCCGTCCGAGTGACTTTAGTCAAGATGTCGGTTTACCAGGAACAGGTACCAGTCGTAGTGCAATGAAAAGAAGAGCCCGTGCCATCGTGGTCGCTTGTAACAAATGTGGAAGACAAAATTGTAACGGTAAATGTACTTCACCTGGTTATATGTCTACGAATAGAGAGGATAAAATAAGGTTTTGTAGGAATGGACTTTCAAAGGAGAACTTGGATAGCATCCATCCTCCTCTTCACGGTCACCCTAGTGGATATGTTCAAGGAGCTATTTTTAAACTCTGGCCCAAATTTTATGCAGAAAGACAACGTCTCAGGAATATGGTATTTTTAGATCCTGTTTGCCAAGCCATAAGAAAACTGGATGGGGAATAAGTCATCACTCTATAAAGGTTATTTAGTCTTTACTTATTTGAAGCAGTTTTAGCTGATGTTCAACAGTTTGTGTTTTTCTTTTACTCAGAATATTTGCTTTTGTGTTTGAAATAATTGTGATTATTAGATTGATACAGTAAGTGTTAATATCTTATTTAATTTATGATTTTCTTAAATATATATATATAATAAAATATATTATCTTATCAGACACGTCACATACGGTGCAGTAATATGCTTGAATTTTGAAAAGCTTATCCAGATATTTCAAGATTTGTGTCTCAAATTTCAAAATTTCTACAGTATTTGTCGTTTATATTAAATTTCTAGACTTGGTGTATATTTATCAAAAAGTCTACAGTTGTGTCAAGAGGGTCTTCTGTCAAATTGTTCTCAATTGTCAAAAGTTATACAATTAGAGTCTAATCTTTTTCAAAAAGTGAATCAGATTTTCTGTAAACTATCAATCACCTTATCTTACTTTCTTATCCGCACAAGATTTTGTTTAAATCTTTGGATTACCTTTTCATTACCTACTCGTCTATCTCTTTAGCCCTTTTTGTGTATTTTTCATCTTTAAAAACTCATGTAGAACCCGAAGTCTAAGTGGAGCAGACATTAAGCAACCACTTCTATAAACCAAATATGTCTACCTCCCAGTCCACGAAGAAAATAAAGAATGTCTGTGTCTTTTGTGGTTCCAGCCTTGGAAAAGATAAAGCTTATTTAGAAGCTGCAAATCACTTAGGGCAAGTCCTAGCACACAATAAGATTAACATAATCTATGGGGGTGGTAGTATAAAAATGATGGAAAATATGGCACTAGCAGCTAGGTCTAACGACGCTACAGTTGTAAGAATTTGGCCTCATATTCCAGTTGAAGGAAACCTTTATAAGGAAGCCACAGGTAAGAGAGAAGGAGTCAGGAGTATCCCTAAAAATTTTAAAGACATAATCTATAATTCTGATGCTTTTATAGCATTACCTGGTGGTCTAGGTACTCTTGAGGAAATATTTGTAGTTGCTTGTGGGCAATTGTTGGGCTTTTATTCCAAACCTTTGGGACTGCTGAATGTAAATGGGTTTTATGACGGTCTTTTGAAATTTCTAGATTACGCTGTGGAAGAAAACATCACTACAGAATCGGAGAGACAAATCTTTGTTACTGCTTCAACAGCTGAGGAATTGATAGATAAAATGCAAATCATACATCCAGAATCCGACACTGCAACATCCAAGCTTGAATAGGAAAGGGAAAGCCGGGAGCGGCCAATTGATTTGAATCTCCATCTGTAATCTTTTTGTTTTATCTTTGGCATGTAGGCATGTGTGTCCGTATTTCGTGTGTTACGAATAACCGTTTGCCTTGTATTCTGTGTTTCTTGTGGTACGTCGTTGTTAAATCTTTTAGATTCATTGAGCCTAATGCCGGGATGGCTGGATACGGAGTACTTGATGCTCTCGAAACGCATCATTCTTAAGGTCCGATCTTTTGTTTATCGATGTTTTTGTATCCTCTAAGCATGCATGATATGGATAGCTGGTATACGGAGTGTCTTGTACTCTCGAAACGTATCCGTATCATGTTTGTAATGTGTAATATTCTGTTAATATTATGTGGAAGTACCAGAGTCAGTTATGGGGATATTCCATATGAAATATGAGTATATTATTTGGGTTGAATGTTTGTGTCATGAGGATAGCTGTTTAATGAAAAATATGTTGGGTATGTTTGCAACTCTGAGATTCTGTTTAATATCTCTATGAATAAGTTTAATGTATGGTTTTGAATAGAAGTGTTTGTGATATATGTTTTATGATTATGTTTTAGTTTATTAGTTGAGGTATGAAATCAAATATATTTGACTTTTTCTTACTCAAAAAGGAAAAGGAACCTAAAGATGAAGTATATAAAATTTCTCTAGCAATCTCCTTAAATGTGATTGTAAATTACAGTCCATGGACAATGAAGGACTGGAATCATGGTATGGTCAATATGTATGCCTGATCAGATTCTTAGACTATTATACGGTGTTACAAGCTGAAACTTGTCAGAAATACTCTCATTGAGGGATTTAGAAATTAGAGTAAGATTTATTATGCAAGTAAATAAGTGGAAATACGATGACTTAAATTTGGAGGACAAACAACATTAACGGTTTAGACTCGGAATTGGAATTATAATGGAATCATAATTTTTACTAGTATTACTAGAATTGAAATTTCGAGGACGAAATTTCTTTAAGGGGGGTAGAGCTGTGACACCCGTTATTCTCCTAAGGGTATTAAGGTAATTAGATTAATTTTTAGTATATATATAAAAAAAAATCAGAAAACCTCTCATAATTCAAAACCCATTTCTTTCCGACGAGATATCTTCGTCGTCCGACGTCCGATCAACGTGATTCTTGTTCCTACACGACCACTGTGATGAGAGGAACAAATCCCACCCTTGGTGGCAGCTCAACAACCGTCGGATTGCTCCGCCCGCCTATTGCTGCCGTGCACCGCCGCCCCCATGGTGGAACTCCGCCTTGCCGGAGGAGGGAACTGACACCACCCCTCCCAATGAGTTCAGAAGATCAAGGAGAGTAAAACCCCTCGATCAATTGCACGGAAGGAGCCGGTTTCGCCGGAGAACGGCCAACGCCGCCGTCAACCGCCGCGGGAGCCTCCATTTTGGCTCTTCCCAGCCACGTTTCTTCAAATTAGATGAGGGGAAATGCTCATAGGAGGATGGGTAGCAAAAGCCCTCAGCCAATTTCAGGTTTCCATCGTCGGAGAATCAAGATCGGAGCTCATCCATTTCTACCGACGTTGCACTTCACGACCCGCTATGTTAGAGGCAGAATTAGGTGAAATTGACCCCGCCATTGGACTCAGAAGGGTCGATTTAGGGGGGGTAGGCCCGAGCCCAGCTGCCAACGGACCCCGATTGACGCCGGTCAACGACGGTCAAAGTCGGTCAACATTGGTCAACGGTGACTTTGGATTTTTGTGATCTGGACCTCCGATCGACTATCCGAGACCTCCTCCTGACTCGTTTCGATGCTCTGGATGCAATGGTGACCTCCGTTTAAGCAAATTCCACTCCGATGAAAATCATCTGGTACCGACTGTACGCGAATCGAGGCGATTCAAACAGCAGTATCGGAGTCCAGAATGACGTTTTCAAGAATGTATGATCTCCAGGAAGCATTCCTAGCCATTCATAGTCGCTCGAGGAGCACTACAGAGGATGCTTCGTAGATACAACGAGATACAACTGGATCTGTTTTGCTTGGAGTTCAAGATCAAGGGAGTATGGAGCTAACGTTAATTGATTCCAGGATTAAGAGACTGTTGATAAGCTTGAAAGGTAGGGATTCTATTACTCATCTTTTGTGAGGTTTTTATAGAATTAAAATTGATTGTTTTGCCGCAATATATATATATCTATGTTGAACTGATATTATATGAGTATCACATATGAAACTATGACATGGACTCGTCTTGTATTGTACGGCGAGGAACATAATGAATTGACACATGTTATAAATTGAGAAGCATGGTTAGGAAAACTAACTCTATTAATAATGATTTAATATAGAGAAATGGTGAGACATGAAGAGGGCGGCGATTACGTCCTTGGGCATGAATACCCTAAAAGGTAAAATAGGGGGAAGGTGATGACGCTTCCTTGGGTTGAAAGTCCCAGAACACACTGTATAGTAATCGACTTGGTGAGGACTCGGGGCTTGATGTCCCCTCACCGGAACACCCTTGGAATGTTTATAAGGTTATTAAGTGCGCCCACTTGGGTTTCGATGAGTTGAGTGATACTCAATTTAACATGGATACCTAGGAACAATGATGATTGGTAATATTTGTATAAATGTGTAATTATGACACTTGGTAATGATTAACTACGGTATCCATAAGATGTGATCATAATAAACCTCATAATCTGAAATATGATATAACTTACTAACCATGCAGGTTTTAATGTGGTAATGATAAAAACCTAAAGGTGAGTAATGGCTTTCTCTACTGAGCATAGTGTCGCTCATTCCCTTATATTTTTATCTTTTCAGGACTCACTAAGTGTGAGGTGGCTACGAGAAATATAGTTGAGGAAGCGATGTAACTATATTACATTGGGACTGCTCAATTGTAAAGAATGTTCTTCATGATAATGTAAGCATCAATTGTTACTTTCTGTGACTGTATTATAATGTGTTGAGGGTTAAAATGATGATGACAACAGTTTGTATTATTAAATTTAAGGTGCTACATTTAAAACTGTGGTTTATTTGTCGTTTATATTTTTAATTTTGAGTTGAGAGTTTTCATTTAAGTCCCGGGCAAATTTTATTTTTAAGGTTTTACTTTTATTATTTATTTTTATTTTATCTCATTAAAAACTGTTAACCCCCATATAGGGGCGTTACAATTACTTAGGAGGCACTTCATCTGTTGCTCAAATAATAATCTATGCATGATCTAAAACATGATGAGGAATCTGCTTCACGTAAAGCCTGCTGGGTTTGGATTAGGAAAAGCTAGGTGCTATGGCTTTATCTGCACGCGTTCTGTTACGCTTTGATTCTTTAACTTTCACTTTCCTCCTGATTTCTTCGTTTTATCTATCTCTGCAACTTCCATCTCTGTATTAACAAAACAATTGTGTAGGATCAAGCCAAGAAAATTCAGGAATTGAATGCTGAACTTGAAGATGCAAGTAAGCGATGCGAAGCATATAGAACAAAGCTTCTTGTTGTTCTCAAGGATATGTGTTGACATGTTCCACCTAGTAATTAGGATTTATTTGTTTGTTTTTATGGTTTTATGTTTTCCTATTTTTTAGGAATTAGTTAAGATATAATTCTAAGAAAGTTAGTATAAATAATGTAATTTAGAATGTTCAATAATACAAGCAGTGTTTTTATCGTTTATTTCCCTAGTGTTAACTTACATGGTATCAGAGCAAGATTAGCAACACTAGGTTGAGGTAGACGATGGTCAAAACGGCCATGACTGGGGCAAGCAGAGGTGATGAATTTGAGGTTTCTTTGGGAACTCCTAGGTCAGCCTCTACAATTGCCTCCACTGCAAATCATGAACATGTTCCCTTCAAATAACGAGTCATAAATTGAACGGGAAGAATTTTCTACAATGGTCCCGTTCAGTTCAGATGGTGATTCGAGGGAACGGGAAAATAGGATATTTAGACGGCTCCATTCCAAAACCTGATTTGGGTGACTCATCATATCAGAATTGGGAGGTCCAGAACTCAATGGTGATGGCATGGCTAATTCATTCTATGGATGAGTCTATTGGTAACACCTACCTGTTTTATTCAACAGCTAAGGAGGTATGGGATGTTGTCACGCTTGCGTACTCCGATCTGCATGACTCCTCTCAAGTGTTTGAGTTGAGAAACAAAGCGAGAGATCTGTGGCAAGGTGATCAGACGGTTACACAGTACTTCAACTCTCTGAAGAAATTGTGGCAGGAGCTAGATCTTTTCAATCAGATTGCTTGGAAGAATCCAGAGGATGGTGTCCTATATAATAACATGCTGGCTAGAGATTGTGTTTATGATTTTTTGGCAGGTCTCAACAAGGACTTGGATGAAGTAAGGGGCAGACTTTCTGGTCTAAGACTAGTACCATCCATAGATGAAGCCTTTGCTGAGGTTAGGTGTGAAGAGAGTCGTAGGCGGGTCATGCTCGGTCATCAACGTGATCGTGATTCTTCAATTTCTAGCCAAGATTCATCAGCATTGGCAACTAAGGCTGATTCACGCCAGAACCAAAAGGGCCAAATGTGGTGCGATCATTGTAAAAAACCGTACCACACTAAGGATACCTGTTGGAAGCTTCACGGGAAGCCTCCAAATTGGACTCCAAAGTCTCGAAGTCGTGATGGAAAGGGATTTCAAGTCTCAGATGACGCCGACCAAGAAAAAAAAAGGCCAATTACACTTTCCAAGGAACAAATGGAACACCTTTGCAAGGTTCTTTCTGAAACTCAATCGATTGGTTCTTTCCATATGGCACAGAAAGGTACTACCTTGACTACTTTTGGTGCTCTCGTTGACAAAGGATGAGCCATGGATAATAGACTCTAGTGCATCGGATCACATGACAGGTTGTGAGAAGTTTTTTTCATCTTATGTTCCTAGTCGGGGTAATCACAAAATAAAAATTGCAGATGGATCATTTCCTAGAATTGCAGGTGTCAGTTCTATTGAAATTAGTCCAAACATTACTCTTAAAGATGTCCTTCATGTGCCTAAACTATCATGCAATCTCTTGTCTATTAGCAAGATCACTAGAGATTTGGACTGTAGCGTTAATTTCTCACCGTCTATGTGTGTTTTTCAAGACCGGACTTCAGGGAGGAGGATTGACAATGCTAGTGAATTTTCTGGACTGTATTATTTTGAGAAGAATTTTTCTGTGGGAAGTCATGTTCAAACGGTTGCAGGCAATTCTACTCTTTCTCGTGTGCAACAAATAATGTTGTTGCACCGTAGGCTAGGACACCCAAGTTTTTTATATTTCAAGCACCTATTTCCATCTTTATTTCGTAATTCAGATTCTTTCCAATGTGAAGTTTGTCAACTTGCCGAACATAGGTGAGTATTTTTTTCCCCACAACCATATCGAGCTTCAAAACCATTTGCTCTAATTCATAGTGACATATGGGGTCCATCTCGTGTTAAAACTTTGTCTAACAAAAATGGTTCATTACGTTCATTGATGATCATACTCGTGTTTGTTGGGTCTATCTCTTGAATGACAAATATGAAACTGAACAAACTTTTAGAAATTTCCATTCTATGGTTAAGACACAATACAAGGAAAATATTTAGTTTCTTTGTACTGATAATGGAACAGAATATTTTAATTTAGTTCTTAATGAATTTTTGGTTAAAAATGGTTTAATACATCAAAGTTTGTGTGTCAATACACCCCAACAAAATGGGATTTCTGAGAGAAAAAACCGTCACCTATTAGAAGTAGCCCGTTCACTTCTGTTTACTTCATATGTACCAAAAATGTTTTGGGGGGGATGCAATCCTTACTGCATGTTATTTGATAAATCGTTTACCGAGTCGTGTTCTTCAATATAAAACTCCCTTAGAAACTCTTACCAGTTTTTTCCCCGAATCTAGGTCTTTTTCAAGTTTGGACTTAAAGGTGTTTGGTTGTTCAACGTTTGTACATAATTTGGATCAACATAGAAGTAAGTTGGATCCCCGCTCTCTTAAGTGTGTCTTCTTAGGCTATACCTCCACACAAAAAGGTTACAGATGCTATTCTCCTGAAAAGCGTCGATATTTTGTTTCACGTGATGTCACGTTTTTTGAGAATCAAGCTTTTTTTCAAACATATTCTCAAGGGAGGAGTTTTGACCATGGGAATAATTTTTTTGAAGATTGCAATTCAAATCCGAGTGATGTAAATTCTAGAAATTGGGAGCTTTTTGGGGAATTCTCTCCTCCAAACCTGCGAATTAGTTCTCCACAAGGTCATCAAGATTTTCCACAAAATCAGTTAAATCTTCCTCCAAATCAACAAGATCTTCCATCACAAATTTAGCTAGATTCTTATCCTCAAAATCAGGGCCCAAGTCAAACTAATCTTATTCCACAAAATCAGAACCTAAACCGTGCATCTCAGACTCAACCAAATCAAGGCCAAAATCTTGTGGACTATCTTTTCATCCAAACTTTGAATTCAAATAAAACAAAAGATAATCCCCGGGTAGATCAAAATAAATCTGGTCATGATTGTGTCGTTAATTCAAGCCCAAAGGTGCTTGAGAAAACAAAAAATTAGGGTGTCATACCTGCGAACAACAAAGAACAGGGAGAGAAAAGTTGTCTTCAACCATTTGAATTGACATACTCACGGAGGAAAGCTTTGACAAATCTAAAGGATCAGAAAAATCCTGGCAACCAAGAAACTGACCCTGAGCTCGATAAGCACACACAGCTGGCCGATCTTGACGTCGCTGTTGCAGTAAGAAAAGGGACACGGTCATGTAAAAAACACCCCATGAGTAACTTTATTTCTTATGATCACTTGTCTAACTCAATTAAAGAACTTGTAGCCAACATGGCAACAGTTACCATGCCAACCATAGTCCAAGAAGCATTAAAAGACCCAAGATGGAAGGAGGCTATATCAGAGGAGATGAAAGCTCTAGAGAAAAATGAGACATGGGAAATAGTTCAAAAACCACCAGGAAAAATCCCAGTAGGTTGCAAGTGGGTGTTTACCGTGAAATATAAAGCCGACGGATCAATTGACCGGTACAAGGCCAGGTTAGTGGTTAAAGGCTATACACAAACCTATGGAATCGACTTTCAGGAGACCTTTGCACCCGTTGCAAAACTAAATACTATCCGGGTACTCCTATCTCTAGCGGCTAATTTGGATTGGTCCCTTCTACAATTGGACGTGAAGAATGCGTTTCTAAATGGTGACTTGGATGAAGAGGTGTACATGGAAGTGCCACCAGGGTTTGATAAGGAGAATGGAGAAGGTAAGGTGTGTCGATTAAGGAAATCCCTGTATGGATTGAAACAATCTCCGCGCGCGTGGTTTGAAAAGTTTACATGTGCAATTAAGAAACAAGACTACAAACAGGCCCACTCAGATCACACGCTCTTTTATAGACATAAAGATGGGAAAATAGCTGTCTTAATTGTCTATGTTGACGATATAATCTTGACAGGGGATGATAGAGATGAAATGGAGAGGTTAAAGAAAAAACTATCAGATGAATTCGAGATAAAAGATCTGGGAAATTTGAGGTATTTTCTTGGAATGGAGGTAGCTAGAAATCGAGTTGGAATTTCGATATCTCAGAGGAAATACGTGTTGGACCTTCTCAAAGAAACCGGAATGATGGGCTGCAAACCAGTGGACACTCCATTACACCCGAACAAAAAATTAGAACTTAACTCATTTAGTAATCCTGCAGATAAAAGGCGATACCAGCGGCTGGTTGGTAAACTAATATATTTGTCTCACACAAGACCAGATATTGCCTTTGCAGTTAGTTGTGTAAGTCAATTTATGCATGCTTCTGTGGAGGAACACATGGATGCAGCACTTAGAATCTTGAAATATTTGAAGGGGTCGCCTGGAAAAGGGTTATTCTTTAGAAAAACGGGAACAAGGAGTATTGAAGTTTTCACATATGCGGATTAGGCTCGCTCAATCAGTGATCGGAGATCAACCTCAGGTTATTGTTCTTTTGTTTGGGGAAATTTAGTGACTTGGAGGAGCAAAAAGCAAGCAGTAGTTGCGAGAAGCAGTGCTGAGGCTGAACCAAGGGCAGTAGCACATGGAATATGTGAAGGACTGTGGGTGAAAATCCTACTAGAAGAATTGAAGATGACCGTGGAAGCACCTCTGAAGATTTATTGTGACAACAAAGCTGCCATTAGCATCTTTCACAATTCGGTGCACCATGACAGGACCAAACATGGCGAGATTGATTGCCATTTCATTAAGGAAAAGATTGACAAAGGAGTAATCCGCATGACTTATGTACCAACATCTGAGCAGACTACGGATGTGTTGACAAAAAGGCTTTTTAGACCAAGCTTTGAGAAATTGATAGACAAGCTAGGAATGTACAATCTGTACAGTCCAGCTTGAATGGGGGTGTTGATGTGTTCCACCTAGTAATTAGGATTTATTTGTTTGTTTTTATGGTTTTATGTTTTCCTATTTTTTAGGAATTAGTTAAGATATAATTCTAAGAAAGTTAGTATAAATAATGTAATTTAGAATGTTCAATAATACAATCAGTATTTTTATCGTTTATTTCCCTGTTGTTAACTTATAATATGAAATAACGAAAGTTGAAGATATCAATGAATGTTGAGAAAGTGAGGCTCAACCTCAGAATTTAGACGTGGAGCACTGGAGTATTGGTAGTCTTATTGGTATTGGTCATGCATCCATCGCCATAAGTGTGTCGGTAAAAGAAAATTGTCATATGACGAAAAAAACTCAAACAGGGTCTTGTTCTGCCACGTTATAGTTTTAACTTACTGACACTTATGTCACCAAATTGGTCAGCTATGGATCCATCTCATCCTTTGTAATATAATAATAAGAGCAACTACGAGGAGGGCTGTCTCCAATGTTGGCATATGCTTGTTTAGATAGATACTGCTAGATAGTTTCTACATTTTATTTTTTTTAATTCCCTCTCTCTTCCAATGTATCACCAATTGGGTGGAGGGGGACAGTGGATCTAGTGGTAGAAGAAGAGAGAATTTTTCGTTTTTTTTTTCAAAGTGATGTTCATCAAATAAAATGTTGACGTTTAAAGAGTCATTTTTCATTTTTCATTCCTTTAATATCTTTTATTTGAAAAATCACTCGACCATCGTTAGTTTATATATATATATTATTCTTTAAATCATGGTTGATATGTTACACACACACACATATATATATATATATAGAGGCTTTTAAAACATTAGAATGGAAAAAAGATTATTCTTTAAATCATGGTTGATATGTTACACATACACATATACATACTAAAAAAAATTACGAACTATGCTCTTTTAGTTTACCTCTTTAGTTTTGTTGTATGTTCTCGCCTTCTCAAGGAGATGGCAGGGCTTAGATTCTTTCTTATTTTCTCCTCTTATATCCTCTAATAGTAATCATATTATGTCAGTTAAAATATGATTTTATATCAATTAAAAGACTATATCCGTTAAACTATGTTAATCAACATATCATGATATTATTAAAGAATAAAAGATATAAAATAAATATGTGAACCAAATCTCTAATTTTAACATCCTGTCTAATAACCACATTATTTATTTCACGATATTAAAAAACGCTAAATATTGTTTTATCTCTAAAGATATCAAATAACGTGATCTAACATAATTGATTAAATATTTTTGGGACACTAGAAATTAAACACAAAATCTAAATTTGAAAAAGTGAAGGCAAAAATATTCGCGTACAAAGAATGACAAATCTTTGAGAAAATTACATGCCACGCTTTGAAGAAATGTGTCTATTCAAGTTATAAAAAAAAGTTTTGAAAAAGATTGCATCAAACTACACTCATATTACTTTTGTAAAATTCTTTGAGAAAAACGACATGCCACACTTTGAAGAAATGTGTCTATTCATATTACAAAAAATAAAGTTTGACTAAATTGTGTCACACTACACTCATATTACTTTTATAAAATAATTAATATGAGTTATTTATCTTTTTTCTCAATCAATTCAAATAGACAACTCTCTCTTCTTCTTTCTTTCTCATTTATCAAAATACATTTTTAATAACATTAACTTTCAAACATATGGGACGTTTATAAGATGGATTAATGAGATATGTAGCCTTTTTTTTATTTGTAGAGTTTAAATGTGTCTATAGTCTATGAATATTCTTTATATATCTCAATGCATATGTATGGAGACAACAATAATCCAAATAATGATATTGTTAGTTTTAACTTAATTTTTTAGAATAATTAGAATATACGTATTTAAGATTTCAAATGGATCATGATATCATTATATAGTACAATATGTAATATCATTAAGATAATTACTATATCATTAAAGATATTTTAAGGTATTTAAATATTGTGTTATATTTTAATTTTATAACAATAATTTACACAGGTACTGTAATTTTTTCATTTCATTTATCTCTTGGGCTTAGATGGCATTCCTCTGATTTTTCGGGCCCAAGTCCTCGGCTGAAAGCCCATTTTATAAAACGTAAATTGAGCCTGGGCCAAGCCAAGTACTACAGGGAGCGTGTCCTGGGATTGGAATTTGAAATTCAAAAAGAAAAGTGGCCGTTACCACCTCAACGATAAAAAATCCCTCTCAAATCCAACGGCTATATTAACATCATTCCTCGGTCGCCGTCTTTCCATCGCCTGCCGAGAGAGAGAGTTATTTTGCTTCTGCTTCTATTTCTAGAGAGAGAGATCTTGATCAAGATTCAAGAATCAATTCTGAAGAAAGAGAGAGAGAGAGATAGAAATGGAGAAATCAGCGACGACGACGGTGTCGGCAATGGAGGCGTTCGAGAAGCTGGAGAAGGTGGGAGAAGGGACGTACGGAAAGGTTTACAGAGCGAGAGAGAAGGCGACTGGGAAGATCGTGGCTCTCAAGAAGACTCGCCTTCACGAGGATGACGAAGGCGTCCCCCCCACCACTCTCCGCGAGGTCTCTATTCTTCGCATGCTCTCCAGGGATCCCCATGTCGTTAGGTATCTATCTATTTCTTCTTCTTCTGATTCAGGGCCTTGTAAGAATCTTGCTTCCTTTTCTCCCAATGATGCTTCTTAGCTTGATTTTCCTTTTTTTTTTTTTTTTTTTTTTTTTACGGTTCTGCATGTTTCTTGAATTTTTTTTTGTCATTCTTTTCTCTATTTTTTTGGAAAATTGCAATTGATTATGCTTTTAGGGTTTTGATTTGTTTCTGTTTCCTTCGTCTGTGGTTTTTATATGGAAAATAATTTCGTGTAATATGGTTGTGGAAAACCAATAGGTTGATGGATGTGAAACAAGGGCAGAATAAGGAAGGCAAGACAGTACTGTATTTGGTGTTTGAGTACATGGACACTGACCTCAAGAAATTCATTCGAAGTTTCCGTCAAACTGGAGACAACATTCCTCCCAGTATTGTCAAAGTATCTTACTGAATTCTTGTCTAAGATTTGTCATATCCCTCAAATTATCTGTTTTGAATTAAAAATAAAAGATAAAATCCAATAATGTAAACTTCTATTTTAGAGTCTGATGTTCCAGCTTTGCAAGGGTGTTGCTTTCTGCCATGGTCATGGCGTCTTACACAGGTAATCTATTCCTTCCATTTGTAAGATATCTGAAGGCAGGAACAATCTAAAAGATATCTGAAGGTTCTATTGACTCTAAATTATTTTTGAAAAAAGACTCGTCTAACATTGCTGCCTTGATTGTAGACTGATCAAATGTACTAAACAAATAAAAATCTAATAAGATATGCACATAGCTTTACGATTGAAAACTACTGCACTTCATTAGCTATCTGGCTCTTGCTGCCTCATGCAGGGATCTTAAACCCCACAATCTGCTAATGGATCGAAAGACAATGATGCTCAAAATTGCAGATCTTGGACTAGCCCGAGCATTTACTGTGCCAATTAAGAAATATACTCATGAGGTAGCACAAAGTTGTTTCATCATGGAGATGGTGATAGCTCTTACATTATTCAAGTCAGTCAATGGTAAACTTATTTATGACTTGCGATCGTTGCAGATATTAACCCTGTGGTATAGAGCTCCTGAAGTCCTCCTTGGCGCAACTCATTACTCAACTGGAGTGGATATGTGGTCTGTTGGGTGCATATTTGGTAAAGAATCTCTTCCTTAGACTTCTATTGTGACGGCTTCAATGAAGCTTCTGTTGATCGGTCTATTCATATTATGTTCTATATAATTTGTAGCTGAACTGGTCACAAAGCAAGCACTCTTTCCCGGAGATTCTGAGCTTCAGCAGCTCCTTCATATATTCAGGTTTATTAAATAGAACTGTTTTCAATTTTTTGCACTTTACGTGATTTCAATATACCTCACTGTTTCTCAAGCTACATGTTCTTTTGGTCTTTAATGCCCAGGTTACTAGGGACTCCAAATGAAACAGTGTGGCCAGGAGTTAGTAAACTAATGAACTGGCATGAGTATCCCCAATGGAGCCCCCAAAGCTTGTCAAAGGCGGTTCCTAATTTGGACGTGGATGGAGTAGATCTGTTAGCAGTAAGTATTTGGTTGTGCTGTGAATTTCACTTGAAGATTGCGTTTGCTGTTTGATTAGAAGATTACTCAAACTTTGCCCATTTTTGCAGCAAATGTTGCAGTATGAACCCTCAAAACGGATTTCAGCAAAGAAAGCCATGGAACACCCTTACTTTGATGATCTGAACAAGGCTGGTCTATGACTGACTGAGCCGCAAGCCACTGTGATCGAAGTAAAACATGTTGATTATTGTTGGTTCTTTCAACAATTCGGTTGTTATGCTATTTGCTTTCCTCAAGCATTTTCTTTTTAATTTGCTTGTATTTTGTCTTGTAGGGGGAAAAAAAAGAAGAAAATACTATGTAGTAATGAATGCTTCAGTAGTTCACACACAAATGAAATTATTATTTGGATATTTTTGTTCCACATTATTTTCTTAAGCTCTACTTTACTAATGAGAGCTCTGGTCAAAAGTTATGTGCAAGTGAAAATACAGTTGACAGAAATATTAATAGGCAAAATAGGTAAGTAAAAATTTAAAAAATGAATGATTAAATACACACATAAACGAAGGAGTTGACACATGAAGATATTTTTGAAACCTCTAATCACTAAAAGAAAGCAAAAAATTGCAACACTTCAAAATATAATTAAATCTTTCTTTTTCTAATAACAAGTGACAAATAAAAAAATAGGTGATCAATCAAATTGCTTTCTTCTAATCAAATCGTGATTTGGGTCGAATTACTTTCTTTATGTAATAATCTATGTGATAAATAACCAAAATTGTTTTTCTTTCTCGAACAACTTTATAAGACCCACACACGACCATGCCCTGTTCGCGTTAAAAAATGGAATGTGTTCAAACTTCATGCCACAAGCCACATGAAGGTGGCGGACCAGAACGTAATTGATATTGATGCCAACGCATAAGTCCACAGCATGATAACAGAACATTCACTCTCTCCTGCTCCAAGCATTTGAGTTATAGTTCCTGCATTGAAAGGGTAAAAGTGTGTGCAAAAGTTTCAAAGTAGGAATCTAAACGATTCAACGCTGAACATCTTTAACGTGCAAATGTGGAACGATTTTTTTTGAACGAGGGTAGTTTTTCTGTACCTATATTCATGGCAGGTGGTACTGCAAATTGCAGAAGAAGAACAAACTGATATAATGGATCAGAATGCACCAGACCAAAATGAATCGCCCCCTTAACAACCAATATGCCTATTAGAGGCAGCGCGACATAACGAGCAACTATAATGCCAACAAGAAGAGATTTTTGCATTCCTGTCCCTTTCAGACCTGAAAAAAAAAAAAATAGTACAAGATTCTTTTACTGGTTCTATCAAATTCGGTTGGAAAAAAAGGAAGTTATTGGAAGAAAGGCCTCATGCTACCTTTAACAAGATTTCCCCCTATTATAAGTGTAAGAGCTGGTATGGCTCCATCCCTGTATTCACAATAAGAGTGATTTAAAAGCGAAAATCCATGTCTATAAAACAGGGATATGAAATGCCAAGCGTAAACTTCTTAAACATCGGCTAATATACTCAAAACAAACACAGTTTGTTAGGCAAGGTGATATATACCCCAACAAGGTAGCACTGTCTTGAATCACTCGAAGTGGAGCGCTGGCTCCTATCATGGCCTTTCGGATTTGAGGAATGAGTCCAGTTGCAAATCCAACAATCTATCGAAAGAGAAAAGGGTAAGAATGCTGCAGCGAAAAAAGGAACATCTAGATGTACAAAGAAAGCATATTAATGTGGCTAAACTAAAAGGAGATAGTACCGCGCCAGTAGTTGAAGGCGCAAATAATGCCTTCAGATTAAGCTTTCTAACTAGCATTTCCAAATGATGAGTTATCGCTAAACGACTTTCAGGAACTGCCACCTCAGCTTTTCCTTCAGTTATAGTAAGGGGGAGTGCATGACAATCTGAATCATTCCCTGGTTCTGCCACTTTGGTTGAAGACAGTAGTGGTTCTATAGAACCTTCCAGGTCCGGTTCAGAGGACTTACAGGCTGGAAAGTCTTTTGCGATGGAATCCTTGGCATTTCTTGATGATATTCGGACGATGTTATACACAAAAGACCACAAATAGATGGCTCCTATCTGAAGATTCATCACAACCAAAAACTAAGGATAAACAAACAAGACCTGATCCAAAAACAAAATAGAATGTAATATAAACTGTACATATATGGACAAATGGGGAGTTGCGAGCAAGTGGAACAGAAATGCGGTACTATTTCTCAAAAATACTCTGCACTAGACACGTTGAATTGTGTAAGCACACATGAAATCTTCCTTGTGTAAATTTTTTTTTTTAAAAAAAAAGGGAAAAGAAATGAAAATGGAACTTACTGCCATTGAAAGGGAAACATAAGCCATTCCGTAAGTATAGCAGACATGTGGGTCACCAAAAGGGCTTCCTTTTTCTTTACAAAGCGCTGGGATTATAATAAGGGGCATGTTCCCCAAGTTTCCTGTTCCCATGAATTTTACAAACGATTTAATTTTAGAAGAGGGTATAATGCAAGACAACAGAATGAATATGAATGTGAATAATATTAATAATAGTAATTAGTAATTACCAGCAGCAGAGCAACCCAAAATGAGGCCTCGCAAGTGTCGAGGAGGTCTTGTGAATTGGATAACAGTCCACCCAAGTATTGATCCAGCTACAAATGTTATTAGAATATTCACAGGCATAAACCACCTACAAGTTAGAACTCAATTATATGTCTGTATATATGTGAATTGCAGATGATGATGACAACAACAAATAATTAAGAATTAACTCACAACTTAATCATGCTTTCGTATGTCAAAGTGCTGGCGAGGTTGGAGCCCACAAGTGCAGGATTGAATACGTAGAACACAACCTGACTCAACAAATTATTAAAAGGAAACCTACAACTACTTTACACAAAACATGACAAGAACAGATCCAACTCAACTCAAAATTTGTCTGTCAATGTCGTAATCATTATTTATCAGCATCATCATTAGTACTTACGGAGTTCAAATGTTTTCTGGTATCTTCAGGCAAAATACCAACACGATCCAGAGCAAGATACGAACCCAATGCTGTAATCAGAAGCACTTTCAACACTGGAATCGTTGCCGTCACAAACAGTCCCAAAATCTCCATTCTTCTTCTTCTTTCTTCTTTCTTTTTCTTTTTCCTTCATTTCGTTTGATCCAAATCCAATCCAACCAAATTACTTCACTTGAACCCCGCACTCAAAAATTTAAATACAACACCAAATTACAGATATATATATATATATTATAAAATAACGTGTTAGACCACAGATTTAAATATTACGCAACTATATACAATAAATGCCTTTCGAATCCTTAGCAGAGTTGACAAAATACAAAATAGATTTATTTCCTGTTTTTATTTGTTTGTTTATTCATGTGAAGATTTATAATAAATTTAAAATACAAATCTCAGGAAGACGATTGCATTTAAAATCTTACACCAACCAAACAGTTTCGTATATGAATAAACAATGTTTACAAAGTGGAATATTAATTAATAGCATAAATGTATTGGTGACCTTGAAATTAACCAAACTGCAGTTTCGTCGTCGAAGAAGTTGATGAAGAATTGCGGTTCAGACACAAGAAGAAGAGAACGAAAAAGAAAAGATTTAAAAAAAAAAAGAAAAGAATGCGAGAGAGAAGAAAGGCGGCGGATAATTATCAGAGATAGAGAGAAATAACAGGCGTAGTACTAAACGGTGGTAAAAAAAAAAAATGCTAGGTGAGAGGGGAATATTTGAAAGCACGGTCTATACCTGACTTAATTGACGAAAGGCCAATTCAATCGAGGCATGTGTTTGTTTTATATCCAATAAATGCTGTCATTAAAACTTTGATAAGTTAGAACACGACATTTAATAAAAAGTAGTTTTTTTTTTTAGGGCAGTTTTATATCGCCCTTTGGGCTCTTGCTTGGGCCCCTCATATGGGGTGGGCCCCACTATATGGGACTATTAGGGTAGAATTCGGTCAAATTTAAATTGCCTGAAGGCTCGAAATGACAGTCCTTTGTTACGATTAGATCAAGTCGAATAGAGCGAATTGACCTGGCGATTCGATGTAAGTACATGCATACAAGCCAATTTAGGACTTCGATTGGATCGATCGACTCGATCCTTTACGTAATACTTGCATTTGGAATATTCTGCTTTTGAAGGTAGTGTCCAAGTCTGTTCCCAAGTACTCGTTCGATGTGATCGATTGGTGTGAACTGACGGTTACTAGCACGTTCAACTGTGAACTCTAACATGGGGAGAACATGATCCTTGTGGTTTATCATGGACCGATACGTGTCCCACAATTGCAGTTACTTCCAGCGTCATTACTCTACTACACCAGACGGTTGGAAGCCACGACCCTTTTTCCTCTATATAAGGGGATATCATCTTCATTATAGAAAAGAGGAGAAAAACAAGATACTGAAACTCTGCCGAATTCATTCTTCATTTTTGCATCCTTGTAATCTATATTCAATTCTTACAATAGTGAAGAACAATGTGCGTACCTCTTTTAACAGAGTGAACCACTCTAAAATCTACGTGTGGTATTTTTTATTTCTTCTGCATCATCTTTACTTCATATAATCTCAATCTTTCGATTCATTCTCTGCCAATAATCTGATAAGTTTGTTTTGAAGCTAACAGATCCAAATAACGGTGATTTGAGGGCTTAAGTTCATTAATAAAAACAAAATAATCTTAGTTAACATTCTTTATATTTGGTTTTAGATTCAACATCTACAGTTTGGTGCCCACTGTGGGGCCTTCAGATTGTCAACTTCAGGATCTTTTAGCTTAACCACAAATGGTTGACTCTAACAACCAGCACGCACTAGAAATTTTGAGTGAAGAGATCGAAACAGCTCTAGTAAATCAGCAAATGGAAGCCCTCACGGCTGAAGTGGAGGCTCTAAAGAGAATGCTCCAAGAGCAAGCAACGCGTTCCCAAGAATGTGATAGAAGATTGGAGCAACTTAGCAGTGAGAACTCGACCTTGAGGAGCCAGATCAGTTGCCAAAATTCAGAGATGGCCTCACAATCGTACTTCTACCTATATTATGAGTATTCGGCACTCCCAGAAATGATAGCAATACCGTGGCACTTTCAAACGCCACAACCAAGCAGGCAACAATCCTCCTACAGCCCTATTGGAAGGATGCAACTGCTATACACCCACTTAACTCCAACGCCAGCAACAACAATTGTTGAGGTGTTGAGATCGGTACCGGGGGTTACCTTAAGGCCTCTTATACAAGAGGTTACAGGTTTCAAATCCCTGGGGGACACGCTCCCCCCGCGGGAGGCAAATCCGCGTGGGGGGTCCCGACCTCCCTAGGAACTCAGCTGGGATATAACTCGGCTGGGACACTCGGGGTCGAGCCGGGCTGCCTCCCCGGCAATACGTTAGAGGTGCCCTTTGGAGGGATTGGTACCTGGGGGTTACCTTAAGGCCTTTTATACAAGAGGTTACAGGTTCAAACCCCTGGGGGACACGCTCCCCCCGCGGGAGGCAAATCCGCGTGGGGGCTCCCGACCTCCTTGGGAACTCAACTAGGACCTAACTCGGCTGGGGTACTCGGGGTCGAGCCGGGCTGCCTCACCGGTAATACGTTAGAGGTGCCCGCCAGGCTCCGGCCGGGGATCTCAACACCTCAACAACAATCATAGCAACGTCAATAGCCATAGCAAACTTAGCAACGCCAACCATGCCAATGACTACGGCGATGATGAATGTTTGCACAGGATTGAACAGACAAGACATTGAAGTGAATAAAGAACCTGAAAGGACGGTCGAACCAACCATTCAACTTGAAGAATCTCTGACACCAACTCTACTGACTCCCAAGTTGATTTAGCAAATGATGAGGGAGGTGCTTGAACAAAATACTAAGCTCGTGGAAGAGAAGATTGACCATAAGGTTTCAAAGGCAACGAGCAAAACCCAAGCACTAGGCAACATCTCGAAGAACATTCGAGAAACACCATTCACTAGGAGGATTACTTTAGTCGTCCCTCCAAAATATGAAAATCTTGTGTTCGCTCGCTTCAACGGTACGTCTAATCCGAAAGATCATTTGTTGCTGTATAAGAACATAGTCAGCGCAATGAGCATACCGGATTTGATTCTAGACGAGATGATGTGCAAGCTGTTCGCACAAAGTCTCAAAGGCCCAGCGCTTCGATGGTTCAGTAACTTGCCAACCGGATCAATCGATAGCTTTGAGGACTTGGCAGATTCGTTGGTCAAAGCTTACTCTGTGCACATAAAAACCGACAGTATGACCAATGGCCTGTGGTCTGTCATATAGAGCCCAGGTGAATCCCTACAAGCCTACATCAAGAGATTCAATAAAACACTTTTTGAGATTTTAGACTTAAAAGACGGGACAGCTCGAGAAGCATTAAAGAAAGGACTCTTACACAAGTCGTCCTTCATGAATAACATATGTTTCGACTACCCTCAGACTATCTAGGAGGCTTTGAATAGAGCGAAAGGATGGATCGATTTAGAGGAAGAAAATGAGATGTGAAAACAAGAGCTCGCTAGAAGTAGAGATCAATATGGATGGAGCTAGAAACATAGACTACGATCAGACCAAAGAGGATGGACATGGACACCACCAAAGAAGGAATGGAGAAGGAAAGAAGATAAGTCATGATCTACAAGCAGACCTCCCTTGCCACTGAAATATGCCTTGAGCATATCCCCAACTGCACTGATTGTGCAGCTAGAAGGAAAAGATTATGTTAGATGGCCAAACAAGATGGCCCCGAATCGTTCCTGCGACCAAACAAAGTACTATGAGTTCCATCAGGACATGGGACATTTAATAGTTGACTGCAAACCTTTAGGGTATGAAATTGTAGAGATACTCCAAAAAGGACATTTGAAGGATTATTTGTCTAAAAGAGGAAGAAAGGTTTACGGGCTAAACCGAGAAAGAGGTAGATAGAAGGATTGTCAGGCTCAAGAAAAGAAAAGAGGCGGACAACAGGATCGTCGGGCTCAAGAAAAGACACCATCACCGCCACCCGTCAGGAAAGTGATTGGAGCCATTTGTGGGGGCTTTGTTTTCAATAGAGAATCCATTAATCAGATGAAGGCTCACCAGCGGAGAGCATGTCAGGCCAGTACCAATTTGATAATTGATGATTACGGTGAGCATATAATCTCATTTCGAAGCAATGAGGCATTTGGGCTCGACAGTCCACATGACAACGCTTTGGTAAAACTCAACATTGCGAACTACGAAATCAGTCAAATATTGGTTAACAATGGAAGTTCTGCAAACATTTTGTCCCTCTCAATGCTAAAAGAGATAGAAATCAACGAAGAGGAGATCGAGAGGTCTGTTACTACTTTAGTCAGGTTTAATGGCAAAATAACCACAACCATTGGGAGGATCAAGCTACCCGTCTATGCAGCTGGTGAAAATAGGATGACAAGTTTTCTAGTTATGGATTGTCCTTCACGACATAATATTATCCTTGGGAGACCTTGGATACATGCAATGAAGGCAGTCCCATCAACCTATCACCCGCGGATCAGGTTCTTGATGAAGCGGGGAATCAAGGAAATACTTAGAAGTCAGGAAGCAGCTAGGAGCTGCTATGCCACAACTATGAAGCAAAAGAGGGCTTTATAGCAATTGTTTTTGTTGAGTTTTTTTTTTTCTTTTTTCCACACACAATATGAAAGCAAAAAGTTTGTAGCCTGTTAAAACATGATAACATCCATCATAATTAAGCAAATTAAGTATGCTTTAGCGAAAAAAAAAACAAATTAGAATATCTAATATCGAAAACAAGTATCACAATATTTCAAGTTGCTATAAAGTTTATTATATGTTATGTCAAATATACTATTTAAATATTTTTCATGGATTTTGTATTGTGTTCAAGTCAAGATGGTTCTAAGGATGAAAATGTCTATAATATTGTCGACATTTTTATAACAATATTCCTAATTTGAAGTCTTAACATGGATATAGAAGGGGGAAGATTTTTCTTTCGAGATGTTCATGAAATATCCATAATGTCTACAAATATCCTCAATGTCTATGAATATTTAAAATGTTTCTAGAAATATCTACAAAATATTTAAAAATGTTAGGATTTTTTTTTGGTACAATAGTTAATTTTCTAGGACTTTTTTATTTTCAATAAAATGTGACTAATATTTTAACCTAAAAATAATAAAAAAAGAATTTATTAAGACATTTTTAGTCTTAAAATAATTTGTACTTTTAACTACATAGCTTTGAACTTCACAACGTCAAGTCAAAGAACTTTGAGTCCATCCATTGGATAATAGTTTTTATATGTTATACAATCATTGTCAGTGGTAGGTGATATTTGATTTTTTTTTCCCTCTCACCTTCTTGAGCTTTTTCTTCTATGAACTATAATACAAGTGGGGATTGAAAAGTAATTGTTTTAAAGCTAAATTATCTGCTTATCAATTTTATATCTATAACTTTTATTTCTTTTGTTTTTAAGATTTTTCATCTTTAGAAATTTGCCGGTTTAACTTGTTCAATATCTAACCATTGGGAATTAAGAAACGGATTCTCCAAGCAACTAGATTAATGGAGCGAAATAAAGTGAGAGAGAACACACAATATTTAGCGTGGTTCACCTAACATAGGCTACTACAGATCTTTTACTAAAGGAGAAATACATAAATGTTTACAACACTCAAAACCTCACAAACTCACAAACACATAACCCAATTACACTCAAGAAAATTGCTCTCAATTTTCTCTCAAGCTTTTTATGTAAACCTTATTGTTTTCTCTTAAGGATGGGATGATAGGAATGAATAGAATGGCTTGTATTTATAGCCATAAGCCTCTCCTTATTTTACTTAATTTCACTCAAAAATGTCAAATAAATTGGGCTAGTTAGGTACCATCATCTTTGACCACTCTGTTCAAAGGTTGTAAGCAGCCACAATTTGAGACTTGCCTCCTTTCTTGACAATCTAGAATGGTGGGCTACTTACTATTCAACAATCTCCTACTTGAAGGCTGATTTTAATTTGTCTTCACACCTTGATCATTTGCAGCAACATTTCCTTATTTTCTTATGCCTGTAGATCGATTAAAACTGAGCACAGCTTTAGCTTTTCAATGGTTGCCGTCTTTGTCAACATATCAGCAGGATTTTGAGTTCCACTAATCTTTTGAGGTTTCAAAATCCTATTTTCCAAAAGCGACCAAACGAAATGGTACCACACCTGTATGTGCTTTGTTCTGGAATGGAAAGACGGATTCTACGCCAAGTATATTACACTTTGAATGTTGTTGTATAAGACATTGTCTTCTTGTTTCTTGCCAAGTTCTTTTAAGAAACCTTGAAGCCAAACCATTTCTTTACTGGCTTTTGTGATAGCTACATATTCTGCTTCTATTATAAAGAGAGCAATAGTTTTTTATAGCTAAGAAACCCAACTCACTGCTGTACCTCCTAGAGTATAGACATACCCTCTAGTGCTCGTTCTATTATCGACATTTTCGGCTAAATCAGCATCCACATAGCTTGTTAGTGTTACATCTCCACTTTTGAAACAAAGTATATTACCTGTTGTACCCCACAGACATTTAAGGATTCATTTCACTGCTTCCTAGTGTACTTTTCTCGAATTATTCATGTACCTGCTAACAACTCCTACTACATATGCAATGTCTGGTTTGGTACAAAGCATGGCATACATCAGACTTCCAAAAGCTGAGGCATATGGAACCATTTTTATGTGTGTATGCTCTTCCTCTGTCTTTGGTGACTGGTCTTTGGAGAGTCTGAAATGAGTACCTGATGGAGTGCGTACTGGTTTTGTCACAACCCGCCTTTTCGGGCTGTGATAAAACTCTTTCTTACTTACTTTAGGGCAAAAATTTAGGAATTTTTTTTTTAAAACGGAAATAAATATTTACTTACATTAACTTTGATAACTCCCAAAATACTTTCACATACTTGTATTTACATTATTAATACTTTTACTTTCATATCATCTTTCTTTTAATCATTTCATATCAAAATAACTTTAAACATGCGTGGCGGAAAACATTACAGCAGCGGACTCCATACCCAATCTGCACACCTCATCCGTCCGCCAGCTCATCATTACGACTCATTCTGACCTTTTCGTCGGAATACCTACAGCATGAAAAACTTAATGAGCTAACGCCCAGTAAGTCCCATAAATCCCACATGGATATTCACATGAATGCATGAATCAATTATGCTTTCTTATAAACTTTTTTATTCTCATCATTTCTTATCTTTACTATGGCAAGTGTTCGTACCATTGCGCAATTTCATTTAGGTCTACGTGACACCGTGACCGTAACATATCCTTTAAACTCCCCTTGAGTTAGGAGCCGGTACGACACTTTTCTTAATTTCTGGTGATACATTTACCAGTCCATTTATTATGGTTGACATACCATGCATGAAATGATAATCACATATTATCCATGAAACATAAATTCTCTTGCATAGCATAGTACACACAAGTACTTACTTTTTATACACATTGGTACACATTAATATACGCACAGATATATAGCATAATGTACTCACAGGTACTTAACATAAAATGTACACACAGATACCTACTTTATACATACTCAAGTATTTATCATTGTACACACAGGTACGAAATCATGATACACATGCTCATTTTCATTATTGTACACACAGGTACACAATCATGGTACACATGCTCATTTTCATTATTGTACATACAAGTACATAACAGCTTGTACACACTGGTACACATTAATATGCTCACACTTATTCATACATGACTATACCCCTAGGTATTCATATCATGGCAAACATACAAGTTTACACTTAATTATACGCACAGGTATACATATACATACATTTCTTTCTAAACCTACATTTCATACTGTAGGTGGGAAGGGTACTTACTTGATGCGAATGTCGGGCAACTTAACCTCGATTTCCCTTCTCCTAGACTCCTAGGATCCTGTTGGCCAATTACAAAGCCATTAACCAAATTTCACTATGTTTCGATACGAAACATCCGTTAGTTAATAAATTGAGTTGCATTACTATGTACAACTCTAAAAACCACTGGTTTTTTTTCTTATTTCTATCTAACTTTACCCTATCGTTTCTAACGAAGGGCGGGAACCTTTCTAGTCGTTTTCTTATTCCATTGGAAACATTTTAAAACGGTTCGGGTTATTTGGACAAAAATGACGATTTTGCCCTCCGTGGGTCCACTAACCTACCCGAACTCGATTTCGTTATTCTTACGAAAATAACCATATACTAATTTCAAAATAACACCCTAGTAGGTCAAATCTCTTTATTTCTCAATTATGCCCCATTTTCATAAAACTTTACGGTTTAGTCCATGAACTAAAAATTTTGACGATTTTACCCCCGGGACTAAAATTTACTTCTTTGCATCAAAATTTCCTATTTTTCTCAAGGATCATTTTTACTTAAGGTACCATACCTTAAATCATTTGCAAAAATAACATTTTTGCCATTTAACACTTTTTTCACTTTTAATATATTCTTGAAAAATCAAAAACTCACAAACGATTGAGTTTTTAGACAAACCGTCCGCGTGACCTAACAGTTTCATCGAGATCTACAACTTTCATGTTTTAACTTTTCCCAAAATCTCACTGTACAGGGGCGTTTTTGACTATTTTTTAAATCTGCCGAGAAGGAACTTTTTCTTTCAATTTAGTCCCTTTGGCATTTTTACAAAAATCCGTTTCAAACTTGCAATTCTATCCCTGCAGAAACCATTCCATGCCTTAATCCACACATTCTCATGCTCAAACATCACTTTTACAAAGTCAAACATCAAAATTACAAAAATAGCACTTTTTGCAAAAATTACCATTTTGCACTATAAACCAAAGTTTCACAACTCAAACTTGCCAATCATCACATATACATAAAATTCCAGCAAATACATGTTCAAAACCCCTCATGGGTTTGAAAGAATAAAATCAAAACAAAATTCAAAACTTTAAACTTTAAAACTTACCCAAATAACACTTTTTGGATTTCTAACCTTCAAAGGCTTCTTGAACTTCTTCTTGGACTTCCTTTTCATGCAAAAATAGCATGGATTAATCTTTGCCCTTTACCCATGAAAAATCCCTTGAAAACTCATGAAAAAGTTTAGGATTTTACCTTAAAACTTGTGGGAAATCCTTGTTCTTGCTTGTAAAACTTGTTTGGGGTTATTTTTGCAAAGTTTGGGGGCTGAGAAATTTTTTTAGAGACCTGGACATGGCTGCCGAATCTTGGAAGGAAAGAAAGGAAGTGAATTTTTGTGATAACTTTGCCTTAAATGCATCCTTATCACATTTGGTGACTCATGGTAACCCATGAGTATACCACTAGGTGTCCTCATCTTATTGGGCCACATTGCATGGCTTGTTGGCCCAATAGAATTCAAGCAAATGTCCACTTTGTGGAGTTAAAAATTTATACTATGTAATTTTTCACCACACAGTATTTTTCCTATACTGCCGTGGTCAATTCAGTGTACTTTCTATCCTTAGACTGTATAAAAATATTTAACTTACTTTTCGTTTACTTTTTGAGGCCAATCATAACATTTTTCGTATCTGCGTTTTCATTTAGCAGTATTCTTATACTGCTCTGGCCTCCTTTCTATCCCCGGTTAGGGTTAGGACAACCTCTATGTCCTATTTACATTCTAATCATTCATTCGTTTATATCACAATTTCACAATTAATTGTGACATGAAATTCATTTTATGGATATTATGCACAAATCTCTGAGTCATCAAACTCATAAAATTTGTATTTTATAATATCCACAATTGCATTACATATGCCATAAAATTTGCAATCAATGCCGCTCATTCATATTTTATTGTAATTTTCACATAAATTACAATTTTTACAAAATTTCACATTTTTAAGAATAAATTCATTAATTAAACCTAATTAAATATTAGGTTTTATTGATGACGTTTTCTCGGTCATTACAGGTTTAGCATTCTGCATGTTGAACCTGGAGTGTACTTTGTTGATGTACTTAGCCTGTGATAGCATCAAAGTCCCTGACTTTCTGTCTCTATTGATCCTTATTCCAAGAATCTGCCTTGCAGCACCCAAATGTTTCATTGAAAATTGCTTCCATAATTATAGCTTTAAATTATTGATTTGTTGCATGTCAAATCCTGTAGCCAATATATCATCTACATAGAGCAGTAGAATAATGAAACTGTTGTCGAACTTCTTGATATAGCAACAATGATCTGCTTGACACCTTGTGAAACCGTTACTGCTTATGAAGTTAGCAAATTTCTTATACCATTATCTTGGAGCTTGTTTTAAGCCATGCATGCTCTTTTTCAACCTGCAAACCAGGTTTTCCTTGCCTACTTCTATGAAGCCTTTGGGTTGCTTCATATAAATTTCTTCTTTCAAATCACCGTGAATGAATGTTATCTTTACATCTAATTGCTCAAGATGTAAGTTTGCTACAGCTACAAGTTTCAACACTAGTCTAATAGTGGTCAACTTCAAGACTAGAGAGAAAATTTCTATGTAGTTAATGCCTTCTTTTTGCTGAAAACCTTTTACCACCAATATTACTAGTGTTTCCTTCTATCATGCTCTTTTTTGATCCTGAACAACCACTTGTTATGGAGAGTTCTCTTGTCTTTCAGTAGTTCAGCTAGCTCCTATGTCTGATTTGACATGAGTGAGTCCATCTCATCTTTCATGTCAGACTCCCACTTAACTAAATCTTCCACTTGCATTGCTTCATTATAAGTCCCTGGTTCTCTATTGCTGGTCAACGATAAATAATACAAAAAGGTGAATAATGTTATACTGGTTTAGAAATTTTACCTAAGCGTGTCACCACTAGATTACGTGGTTCTCATTGAGGAATTTTAGGCTCAGAATCATGTTGATCTTCTAGTTGAATATCTGTCTCAGAAAAATCTTCCAACTCAACAAATTCTTTCCTTTCAGCATTATTATTAGGGCTACTGGATTCTACACTTAACGTATCTTTGTACATTGCTTTCTCATTGAAAATGACATCTCTGTTTTTTATGACTTTTCGATTATCGTAGTCCCAAAATCACTATCCAAATTCATCACCTCCATATCCAACAAAGGCACACTTTTTGCACGCGGCATCAAGTTTGTTTCTTTCAACATAATCTATGTGAACATAAGAGACACAAACCAAACACTTTCAAGTGTGAAAGATTTACCTCTTTTCCACTTCAAACTTCCTCTAGTAACCTTTTATCCAAAGAAACTGAAGGCCCATAATTTATCAAGTAGGTTGTAGTGTTGACGGCTTCTGCCTATAACATCTTGGGTAAGCCTGCATGTAGCCTCTTGTTTCTGGCACGTTTATTCAAAGCTCTATTCATGCGCTTTGTAACACCATCTTGTTATTGTGTTCTAGGGACAGTCTTCTTTATTTTGATCCCTTTGTAGCACAAAATTTATTGAATCTTCTATCTCTGCATTGTCCTCCATTATTGGACTTTAGACACATTATTTTTGAGCTATTTTCATTTTTCACCATGGCTTTTCATTTTCTAAATACATCAGACTTTTGACTCTTTTTTAGAAAATAAACCTACACTTTCCCTATAGAGTCATCGACGAAGATGACATAATATAACAAGCCTCCAAGAGATCGAATAGGAGAGGGTCCCCATACATCTGTATGGATCAGCTCTAACTTTTCTGCCTTAGGTGTCTTGCCAGAAACTAACCTTCTTTTGTTTTCCAAAGATATAGTTCTTGCATAGGCTGACATCTACAGATTTTAGATCTATTAGTTTTCCCTTTGATAGAAGTGTCTTCATCCCTTTCTCGCTGTTGTGTCTAAGCTTTTGGTGCCATAGACTTGACTTATTTCTAGCATCTGCAATTGTAATGGTATTCTCAAAGTTTGAGGTTACGTAGAGAGTACCATTCTTATTCCCACAAGTTATTATAAGAGCTCCTTTGGTAATTTTCCATTCACAACCTAAAAAAGGTTATATAATAACCATCTCTGTCAAGCTGCCTTATAGAGATCAAATTCCTTTTTAGACTAGAAATATGTCTCACATTGTTTAGCTTCCACGTAGTTCCGTTTGGCAGCTTCATTCTAATGTTTCCTTTTCTTATAATATCCAAGGTCTCATCATCAGCCAGATGAACCTTCCCGAAATTATCGTTGACATAATTCTCTATGATTTCTTAATGTGGGATGGAGTGAAAAGATGCCCCTGAATTTAAAAACCAGGATTCAATTGGATTGTTAACACAAAATCAAAGTGTCGTTGTCATCTTCAGTTATGTTGGATGAATCCTTTGCACCATTATTCTTCTTTAGTGCTTGATAGTCCTTTTTAAGATGACCCTTCCTGTCACAATTTTAGCAGCTAGCTTTTGTTTTTTCAGATCTAGACTTGCTCTGTCTAGACTTGGATCTGCTTCGATTAGAGTTTCTTTCAATAGTTTTCCTTCTTGATTCCATGTGCAAAGCGGAAGAAGATGCTTTAACACTTGATTCTCTTTGATAGATTTCTCCACTTAAGGCTAAGTCACAAATATTACTAAATTGTAACTTCGTGTTCTCAGAAGAGTTACTAACTGCTGTCACCATGGTATTCCAACTTTACAGTAATGAGGACAAGAGAATCAATGGAATTTCATTATCGAATTCAATTTTGATAGAACTCAATTGGGTTACAATGGAATTAAGTTTATTGATATGATCAGCAACAGACTCACCTTCTGACATTAGTTTGCACCATTGAATTTATCAATTTTAATGTTCCTTTCATCTGCGGTCGTCGCTCCCTCTCAAATCTAGTTCATCTGGATCGTTTGTTAAGTATTCCTGCTAGCTACCGTCAATTATAACAATGTTGTCAACAAGCCGGTATAGCCGACAAATTTTACTATTCATAGGTTTTACTCTTCACAAGAATATTAACTTCATAAAAAACTAACAAAATAAACTTTGTCACCATAACCAAAGCTTTGGTACCTGTTGTTGGGAATTAAGAAACAAATTCCTTAAGCAACTAGATTAGTGGAGCGAAATAAAGTGAAAGAGAACACACAATATTCAGCATGGTTCACCTAATTTAGGCTAGATCCACAGGTTGCTGCAAATCTTTTATTAAGGAAGAAATATATAAGTGTTTACGACACTCAAAACCTCATAAATTTACAAACACATAACCCAATTACACCTAAGAAAATCACTCTCAATTTTCTCTCAAGCTTTCTATGTAAAGCTTATTGTTTTCTCTCAATAATGGGATGATAGGAATGAATAGAATGGCTGGTATTTGTAACTATAAGCCCCCTCTTCTTTTTACCTAATGTCACTCAAAAATTTCAAATAAATTAGGCTAGTTAGGTACCGCTATTTTGACCACTTTGTTCAAAGGTTGTAGACAGCTACAATTTGAGACTTGCTTCCTTTCTTAACAATCTAAAATGGTGGGCTACTTACTATTCAACAATGTAACATTCTACAAGGCTATTATATGTGCTTAGTCTATAAAATTGGTCAAAGCTAAAATCAATAGGAGTCCGAGAGAGAAAATCTCCAAAGGACCCCAACCAAAACATATCAGAAAGCATGCCAAACGAAATATGCCTTAAAAAAAATAACCAATCCATAGATCTCAAAACCATATATAAAATATCACATATTTGAGAAAATACAAGAATACCTAGGAAAAAGATGAAGAAAGTAAAGACGATAAAAAATGGAAAAATAAGTTGAAAAAAAAAAAAACTTGAGAATAGCAACAGAAAATAAAAGGAGAGAGGAGAGACGGCGACAGTGAGGGCGTTGGTGGTAGAGATAATCAGCAGTGGATAGTACCCTTGCCTGTGAACGTTCGTGGCCACTTGTGGTATACTAAAGAGAAACTATCGAGAGAAAAAAAGGGATAGCTTAGAGCAAATAAGGATAAGTGATGAAAAGGAATTGTGATTCCTACCTACCATCTAACGAATGACGATTCACCCATTTTGTGTTAAAGACCTTTCCATTTGAATGGTTTTTCCTAGTTGGGCTTCTTAACCAAACATTCAAATTAGGCATATTTAATGGAATTCTCTTTCCATTCCATTCTATTCCAGTCAACCAAACATGACCAAAGGGTATTAAGCTAATTGTAAAACAATATATAAGAAAATGTGACGTGACTTAAATGAGTCAAAGCAATGGGGATTGTGTTGCCTTGAGTTTTGACTTTATAAACTTAAAGATTAAGCAAAGTTCTTATGATTATAATACTTTTTATAGTTCTCAAATGGGGTCGAGTTTGAAAGTGCAAAACCAATATGAATTGTTTGATGGACTTATGTGTCATCAAGTACAAATTAATATTGAGATGACACTATAAATTCATGAGAACTAGTGATCAAGCTAGATAAACCAGCAATCCAAATTATATGTTAATAATAGGAAAATATAAAAAAATGACACATAATAATTATCTCTGGAACTATTTAAAGATAGTATCTTTGTAAACAATCAAGGTCATAACCTACATAATACTTTTTAACCTACTAGAAACTCCTTTTGGTATTAAAGACACTTGAAATTTTTATGTACTTGAATATGTTTAGTAGCATTTTTTTTAATGTATTCGATATGTTTGGTGATCACTTTTCACGTACTCTATTATATTATTGTACCTTGTTTTTGATAAGTACATAAAGCAATATTTGAATTATAATCAATATATAATTATTATGATTATCTTACGAGGAGATAAAACTCTCCTATTGGACCAAAAATGTATTATTTAAGTTATTAACTACATTTGATTTAAATAATGTTGATTGTTTTAACATTTTGTAAAGCTTTAAGGAAAAATTTTAAGTTTTTTTAAGATATCCGTTTTTTTTAGAATATTCATCGATATCAATATTTTTGTCGATATTATTCGTAAATCAAAATCTTGACAATTCTGTCAACATCAATATTTTTGTTCTTCACTGGTTTAGTAAAAAATGACTTATAGGCTACTTGGAAGAATGGTTGGAACCAATAGTTTTAATTTAATAATTGTAACATGTGTGAGTTTTATACTATTCATAATTATAACATGTGTGAGTAAAAAACGATTTTAAGTTTTTTTAAGATATCCGTTTTTTTTAGAATATTCATCGATATCAATATTTTTGTCGATATTATTCGTAAATCAAAATCTTGACAATTCTGTCAACATCAATATTTTTGTTCTTCACTGGTTTAGTAAAAAACCGACTTATAGGCTGCTTGGAAGAATGGTTGGAACCAATAGTTTTAATTTAATAATTGTAGCATATGTGAGTTTTATACTATTCATAATTATAAATGATAGTTTCAATCGTTCTTTCAAATGATTTCTTAATTATCGTTTTAATCTTAGATCCACCTGAATCTAACCTGAACCTTTTTTGCCTAACAATAACGTCGAAAATTTTGAGTTGTTTATTGAGTAACATTATCATGTCAATGACCCTGATTACTGGCACCATTGAAGATCATCTAAATGCTCAAAATTATTGTAAGAAAAAAAGTGTAATTGATAATTTATTATTTATTTTAGCTATCGTCATTGTTCATCACAATCAAGCAATCTCCTTGCTATTTTCAAACAATATTAGAGTCTATCTTGGATTATACTTTCGACGTCATCGAATTGTATTAGTTGTCATGATAACTGGGCATATTATCTTGTTCGATATCTTAGATGGTTTTGTTTGAGTTGTTTTATCAAACCAGTGAAACCCATTTCAAGTTCAATGCAAAATATTTTTTAGAAACTCGTCAAAGGTATTTCTATATTTTTGTTAGTTTTTTTTTAAAATTTTGAAAAGTTTTTTGTTACACTTCGTTTGAGGAAAGCATGTTTCAAAAACAAGTTTAGTAGTCTATTACAGTATAAAACTCTCATATATTATAATGTTTAAGTTTTAATTTTAAGTTCTAACTAATTTCTCAAACGAACGCTTACTCTTTTAGACTACAGGGATGAAATTGCAACATATCTTTCAAATCTAAAATTTTGAAAAATAGGAGTGAGATTTTCCAAGGGGAAAAAATGGAAGCGAGAAGAAAGGGATACTTATGTAATTACACCATTATCGTAGCTGTGCGACAAAAAAAAAAAAAAAAAAAGTGGAAAATGGAAGAGAGTCAAATCAAAGGCGCTTTAAGGCCAGAGAGCAGAAAAGGAAGGGAGAGGGATAGAGAGAGCCGTGAGGCGTAGGGGGAGATTTCCGTTTTCCCTCCTCTCGGATTTGCCATTTCCACCACCACCAGCAGCAGGAGCAGGTACCTGAACTCCTACAACTGCTACATTCCTTTCCTCAAACAGATTTCTATTTTTTTGTTTTCTGTAATTTTCAGAATTCTGTTCGTCCTCCTTTGCTTTTTCTTCCTTCCCGTCTTCTAATCCTGCATTTCTCCTAACCAAATCCTGCCCTAAATACGACAACGTCTCGCCCTCTCTTCTCATTTCCCTGCATTTCCGTTTTAACCACTCGCAACTCCCAATTTTTCTCGCTCTAACCTTTTCCTCCTTTTTCTCTTCTCTCCTCGCATTTACCGGAATTCCATAATTAGTTTTATCTTCTTTTATTATTGTTGTTGTTGTTGTTATTATTATTATTCCAAAGATTATAGAAAGCGAAGAATTAGAAAATAAAACGATTCACATTTTGGCGGTTTTTTTTTTGTTTTTTTGTTTTTTTTTTTGTTTTTGTTACGTCTCTTCCTGCGTTTAGCGGAATTTGAGATACATGTGTGTGTGTGTGTATATATATATATTTTAATTGGAAAATTCAGGAAAACCAAAAAGCTCCAATTTTGGTGCTTTTCATAATTTTTTTTAAAGTTTTTAGTCACTTTGTTTCTAGTCAAACTGGGCTTTTGGGGTTTTTAGTTTCAGAATTTCGTTCTTCTTTCAATTTTGAAACGGTTAAAAAAAGGAAAGAAAAAAAAAACAAGAGCTTTAAGTTTTTAAGCGTGTGTGTGTGTTGTGGAACAACAGTAATAATGAGATAATAATTAACATTGAAATATTGGGAATGTAGGATCGAATTGATATGGAGGACAAGGATAGTAAACAGGAGGGTGAAGATTTGGGCAATGGTTCCGAGCAGCGAGAATCTGAATTTACTCCCCCAAAGCCAAAGGAGGAGGAGGAGGAGGAGGCGGCTCAAACCGATGATGTTGATCAAGTCATGAGGGATAGGAGTGATGAACAAGCTGCTGATGATGGCGATGCTGCGGCTTCCACTGAATCACCAGAGGAAGCTGCTAAGTGCAACGGCAATGGAAGTGATGATCAAACGGCTATTGTTGTTGTTAGCACTCCAGCAACAGCTGAGGAAAGTAATGACAACACGATTAATAATCATAATAATAATAATAATAATAATAATAATAATGGTGAAGTCGAAGGTGGTGTTACTGCAGAACAACCGCGTGAGAATGCCCATCACAAAAACCTGTCTGCAAATGCTGATGCTGTGAAATTCTCCACTCCCAAACCTCATCTCAATAAGAATGCGGGGGTGGTCAAGAATGGGTTTGATGATATCGAGGTACATTTTCTTTAAATTAAATTTTCTCTGTCTGAATTCACATGCGTTAATACATAGCTTTGTCTAATAAATAAAAAAACTGTTTGTGTAAATTTAGTTTAACTTAAATCAGAATCGTTATGCTACTTATATAGCCGTATACAAATAAGTTGTGGAGTTTTGTGTTGGACTGGTTGATTAATTGTTATTTCTTTTTCCATTTCTATACAAACACAGACTTTGTGTCTTATTTAGGATTAAGTTGATCTCTTATTGAAAGTTCATTTTAGGTAAAACAGGACTGGCTTTATTTTCTCTTAGAATTTATTTTATTATATTTTAATGGAATCGAAATTTATTTACACGTCACCTGTGTATTTCATTTCACTTTTTTTGATATAATAAGTTTCTGAGATATTTTGAAGATTTTTGTATCTCCTAACCCCTTGAAAGAGTTTAAACTTTGTATTTTTTTTTCTATTTTGCTGCGTCACAGAAAATATTCGTTGAATACTTGTTTTTTATTTTTTTTCTACTGCATACCAACTGTTGGGTGTAATTGAAAGATGGTCGAGGCTGAGGAAGCCGGGTCACCAGAAGATGGTACACTGGCACAGCAAGCCGCCTTTATGAAGGAGCTGGAGAATTTCCACAGGGAGAAGGCCTTGGAATTTAAACCTCCCAAGTTTTATGGGGAACTGCTAAATTGCCTCAAGTAAGTCTGACGAGGTGGTGATTATTATGTCTCAGATGTGCGAATTATATTTTGTCTTTGGCTTAACGTTTGGACTAAGTTTCTTGCTTGCTTCTAATTGTATGCAGGCTGTGGAGAGCTGTTATTAGATTGGGCGGCTATGAAGTGGTGAGTTGCACCTTCTTGCTGTTATTACTATTATTTATTTTATACCATGTATTTTCTTTCTGTCATGGTTGTTGATCTCTATCTTCAACGTGTTTGATGAATTATGCTTTTAAAGGCATCACCAATGCGAAACTTCTAATTCTTCAACTTGTTTATAAATTATGCTTTTAAAGGCATCACCAATGCAAAACTTCTGCAAAATTAGAATAGAAAATATTGAAGAAAAAAGGAGGAATAAGTGCTCTATTGGGGCCTATATTCAGGGTGTTTTGTGCATAGTTGAGCTTTATCATGGAAAAGCAGAGAAGAAAGAAAAATCGACAATCAAATTTTTAGTAAAATTTTGTTTGGAGAAATTTTGTTTAAAAAAAAAAAAGGAGTTATTATGTTTCTAATTCAGTGGGTTAAGCTTGAATAGGGTATATTTTTTCTTTAGTAGGATTATTACTATCAGTTTCACTTTCTGTTATACCGACGAAAGTTTCTTCTTTTATTTTCATATTCATATATCTGTTTCTTTTCCTTATCTGCTTGTTGTCTGCCAAACATATAACTTATGAGTTTGTAGGAATCTTCGCAGTACGCTTTGAAGATTTAAATCTGCATTTAGTTACATAGTGTATAAGGATTGGTGGAGTGTGTCTCAGTAAAATGTGATTGAAGTGCTTACATGGGTTAACCATAGGTGACTGCATCAAAATTGTGGCGGCAAGTAGGAGAGTCGTTTCATCCCCCCAAGTAAGGAACATAACTTTTACTCGACTTTCTGGTGATATACAAGTCCTTCAATGCTTTGATGTTTTGAGTATAGCTGTCCATTGTTGCAAAGCTTTGTTTTTTGTTTGTAACCTGTATGAAGAACTCTATGGGGGAAAGAAGAAGAAAGAAAATGGTTTTACCAAACCTGTGCTATTTTGGTTTTTATGCCTTCTGGAATCTCTGAATACGCATTTGACACGGCATTTTTATTACAATAATGGGGATTACATACACACGCACACACACTGCTTTATTACAATAACTGTTCCTGTATTTCCAAAATGCATTCTTCCACTCAATGAACTTAATCTGTCTCTTTTTCACTTCTTCAGAACCTGCACTACAGTCTCTTGGACATTCCGCATATTTTACGAGAAGGTAATGTGGTTTGTATCTGTTGAGTGCACCTTAAACTTCTGTGGGTAACCTCTATTACTTTATTTTCTTCAAGTATATGAATGGAATGCGAGATTAAGACCATTAAACCTTCATTTTCTGATATGCAGTTTGAAGTTTTTTGTTAGTCCATATATTTGCAGTACAGCACTAGGATGCTTGCTACTGGAGTACCAATAACAACAACAATAATATTAGTAGCAGTAACATCAATAATAATACAACAATTTGCTAATTAGCATTAAGGTTTAGTATGGTTTACCAATGCTTATCATTTCTTGAGATTTCCCATTGAAGCAGGCCCTTCTCGAATATGAAAAGCATAAGAGGCAAATCGGTGAGCTCCAACTTCCTGTCGGATTTCTTCCCCAGTCTTCCAGTATTGAAAAGGAGGTATAATCTAGTTTCTGCAGAGTAAACTTATATTTTTTGAGTGTACAATAGCTTATATTGTTTTTGAATTCCTCTTGCATGATTTCTAGTCATTTTTTGTAATTCTTATATTATTCCTTTGGTATTTATAATGCACTGGTATTGTTTTTGATGTGGGTTATTAGTACGTATTCAGTTTTAAGATTACGTGATAGGAACTCAAATATTTGTAATGAAATCACAAGAAAAAGTAAGGAAAATTGAGATAAAATAGTGATCGATCTTTTATGGAATCTGAATTAGGGAAAGAAAACACTGATAAGTGGCTATTCGAGAGGGCCACTGCTCGCCTACACTCAAATGAGCAAACAGAAAACAATTGATCAGATCGATAATTCCCTCCTTCTCAACCTTCTCCTCTTATTCTCTTCTCCTCCTAACTGTCTAACAGAATCCCCCAATCCCAAGGTGCTGACCTCACTCCTTCTAGAATCCCCTGCTCTGATGCGCCGAGTCAGCCTCATCCCCTTTTTCCCATCTAGCTAGAGGGCTGTCCCCCACCAGAATCCACATCAGCAATGGCCCCATCCAAGTCATCAATCGCAGATTGCTTCCCATTCTTTCCATTCTCTACCATTGCATCATTCATACTCTATAGTAACTAAAATATTAATTTCCTGTACAGGCAACTAGTTATCAAGGTCCAGGATCCGGTAGGGCGCGGAGGGATGCTGCAGCACGTGCTATGCAGGGTTGGCATGCCCAACGTCTTCTTGGATATGGTGAGGTTGCTGAGCCAATTATTAAGGTCTGTCGAAATTCTGTCTCTTTTTATTTTGTTAAATTAAAAATGAAATGTTTTTTCGACTTCTCATGTTTAGCAAAATTTTTCATATGATAAATGTGGTAAAGGAAAAAAATATTTTTTCTTTTTCATTTTTTCGTGCTTGGGTAGGACAAGAACATAAATTCTGCATCAAAGCGTGAAAAAAATCTCAAAAGCATCGGTATGAAATTCCTACTACGAAAATTCTTTCTGTTGGTTTGTGTTTTATGCAAAAGTAGATTTATGTGTGTTCTTCTATCAGGGTCCTTGAAACACAAGACACCTACCAATCTGGAGAATGCTGATAAAACTGTAACTGTTGCTGCAGATAAGCAGTTGAGATTTTTGATCGTTCTTTCCAGAATATTTTTACTTAATTTAAGTTCTCTTTGTTGTTGTTTTATGCTCACATGTCTGCATTTACTGGAAGAATAATTGAATCATCACTGACTGCATGCTTTTTTTAGATTATACTATTCTCTTTGAATTAGAAGTACCAGGGGAAGAAAGATTCCTGTACGGTTTTAAATTTAATCATCGGCTTACGGAAAGAGCAAGGGAGGAGGCACAAACCTGCCTTCCTAGTTATGAAAGAACTAAAAGATAGCTGTTCTTGATTTCTTTTGAGCACTTTCTAAGGAGGCAGTAAATTCATTTGAATCTCTTGTCGAGGTTAAGGGTCAATTTTTACATTAAAAAAAAAAAAACATATATTTGTCAATACCACCTCCCCTGTCCCTAGGAATCTGCTCCTTACATACCTCCTAACCCAAAAAAGGAAACCAAAAACGTAGAGAAACATCCATGCATAATTCATATAAATATGTTTATAATTTTTCTGACAAAATCAAGGGTTCATGGTTTTCATTCGGTAGAGTTGTCACAAGTGTTGTTGATATTGGGCCTCCAGCTGATTGGGTAAAGATTAATGTGCGGGAAACTGTAAGTGTGCTATAGTGATTATAAATAATTTTATTTTTCTCCCAATGAGATAGATTGGTTAATTGATGAAGTCGATTCTGTTAGTGTCTTAACTAAATTTACTGGCTTCTATGCTCAGAAAGATTGCTTTGAGGTGTATGCGCTTGTCCCTGGGCTTCTGCGAGAGGAGGTCAGCATCTGTGATGCCCTGTTCCTCTTATCCTTTTATTAGTTTTTCTTGGTATTTATTTTGATGCTGAATCAGAATACACAAAAGGGTATTAGCACAATTTCAATCTTATTAGGTATGCATTAGCTTGGACAAAATAGATGCGTTATTGTGGTTGAACTTTTTGATAACCATTTCGGATAATTTAGTAACAACCAATACCATCATTGATATTTGATGGTGGCATGCAGTTTCATTTACCATAAACTGATGACAAGGAAATTATGTTGTTAAGAGGTTGCACTTCTCTGCTTGGTTTATGCTTATATAAATTTCCTCATTCTTTTGGTCCTGGTTGTTTTTGCCCTTGCTTGATCATGTGGTGGTTAGTTTTCTTATGGGTAATTGTTTCTTTATGCCATCAGCAAGTGCATGATGGCTCTGTTAATTTTATGTCATTCTCTGAATATACTTCAGTAGTCCACGGTTTAATCTTCTCTGGCACCAGTTCCTGTATTTCTAAAATTTATGTAAACATTGATAATAAGGTTCTTTTATTTGCCTTTTGATTTCATGGTAATCGGTGTTAATATTTTTGGTAGGCATGGGAGACAAATCATTTTATGCTTTGATAGTTTTATTATTATTATTATTATTAATTTTTTTTTTGGGTGAACTTTTGGCTCTTAGTGCTACGTGCAATTGTTTTTAGTCTGTTGTGTGGAAATTTAGAGGTGAAAGTAGAGGAACAGTAACGAAAAGAGTTCACATACTATGTTTTACGTGCTACTCACTAATAGCAAACAATGTTTAGGTCCGAGTTCAATCAGATCCAGCGGGACGTTTGGTGATAACGGGTCAACCAGAACAGCTTGACAATCCTTGGGGTATTACGCCGTTTCAAAAGGTACTTTCGCCTTGTATTCATTGTCAAAGAAACAAAACCTCTCCATTTACTAAGCAAGTATGTGGAACAGTGGAAGGACAGCTTGGGTTCTGTTTAATGAATAGAGCCGCATAGAACCAATATGTAACTGATTTATTTTGTACTGTGAGAGCCCTTGAAATTTGTTTTGAAGTATTCATCTTCATAAAATTTTTCGGGAATGTTCTTTGTTATTGTATCTTTTGATCTTGGTTTCAGTATTAGGATGGATTTTCCGGGTTGAAGAAAGAAATTTACTTTGGATTTTGTGACTGAATTTTCAGGTGGTGAGCTTACCTGCGAGAATCGATCCACTTCACACGTCTGCTGTTGTTAGTCTGCATGGCCGGCTATTTGTGCGAGTTCCATTCGAACAGGGACCAGTTTGATCATTTTCTTACTTTTCTAGGTTAGTAGTCTGTAGTTGATCCATTTTTTGGGGAATGAATCAGATTTTTTTTTTGGTAAGAAATCAAGGGTCTGGATCAAATTGAGCAATTGTTTAACCCCTTACCATTTTTATTCATGCCAATGGGTTTATCTTCATAGTTCTGGATTTATGAAAATCATGGACGGCCTGCACTGTCAGAAGAGACGTGAACTGATAGAACGTAAGTACGTAGAGTGGTGTTAATGAAGTTGGAATCCAATAACTAGTGCCAAATATTGTTATGAGCTCATCTCTAAGCATTGGCTACTTTTGTAGACTCTAAAATCCCATCAGATTTGTAGTGAGATGTTGCACAAGTTTGGTACTATAATTTAAAAACAAAAAAATGGTCTTACTTGTACCAAATGTAGAAACAGATCTAAATTTATGTTTTTGGAATAGGAAAAAACAAGTGAAGAAAATATGTATGGATTTGGCTGTCGTCTTCTGAAACCAAAGAATTTGTAAATCTATTTTAACAATCCAATATTCCGACAGCCACAAGCAATATGAAGCACCTTTTTTCAGATGAGGGAAAAAAAAAAAAAAAAAAGACTCCACCATTTTCAAAATGCAAAGCAAACAAGCTCGTAAACCTAGTTTCTCAAAATAGACATCCTTATCGCTCTTGAAGTGGGGCTATAGAGTATTGAACTCCGAATGTAAATTAAGAGGAGAAGCAAAAACGTTCAAAACGTAAACGAAACAGTGGGGTGATTGCGACGCAGCTGTATTCTCGAAAAAAAAGAACAGGAAATTAGAGTGCTTTGCATGTGCCGTTGCTCAATATATTTGATGCAATTCCGCATGTAAGTGCTCTATACTATTCTGTTTGCCTGCCACTTTGGCACTTGCACATGTTATTATTGTTTAGAAACAATAAATAATTGTTTTTAGTGGATAGCCACTTGGGATCTGGATTTGATGCTTCGTTGGCCATATTTGTTTGATTTAAAATGGAAAATTTATAACACGTTACATATCATTATTTCCTGATAAAATTAAAACCTTCAATTTTATGCCTACTCTACTTTACGATTATGCTTTGTGCATATTATTTTTCATCAACGCCAGCTCTTTCCACCTATTTTTTAAGTCTTAAGCACAACAACATTCGAAGCACTACCATCTATTTTTGTACTTAATTCTATAAGAGAACATCATGGTACATGATGTTTCTCCTCTTTTAAAAAAATTTTCAAAAAAAAAGAGTCTTCTAATCATAACGGAGCATTGAGAAACAAAAGACACGGTCACGAGGGTCCCCAGAGGAGACAATGATGACCCATAGAAGGTTGAGACCTTAGAGTACCAGCAAAAGTATTAGCTTTTGCACCTCCATATGTGTATATATATATACATATATACACATGGAATGGAACTATATCTTTACACATGGAATGGAACTATATCTTTATAAAAGTGTACTCTCGTTATACATTGCATTTCTTCAAGTACCAGCAAGCACTCTAACTTGAGTATTTATATGTGTATGTATGTCTATAAATACACATGATACAATATCCCTATAAAGTTTGAGTGTGACTAATATCTATATATACATATATATATATATATATATATATATATAGACACACACACATACACTAGTATGATGGGTCGTCAATGTGATCAATCTTTGAGCTATAAGTATAATAGGATCAGCGTTAGCGGAAGAAGAATAATAAGGCAACCCTCCAGCTGGAGATTAAAAAAGGCAAGGCCGCGGCTATGCATCGAACGGCTACGAGTGAGGTTGTTCTACTTGATCAGATCACTGTCATGTCTGTGTAAGTGGAAGTTGGCATTACATGATCACATCACGAAATTGCTCAATGTGATCATCATGAGGAAGAAATCAGGCAAGTGCAACATCAGCAATATTAGTACTACATCATCATCACCATCAATGAGAATTAGGACATACAATTATCATTCGAACCGCTCGTTTTATTCGGAGGCCATTTCCGACTGCTTGGAGTTCATCAAGTTGTCTAGTACTACTACTAGTGCCGTTTCTGACGATTAGTACTACTGCAACTGCTCTACATAGATAATTAAATCGTGTAATTCGCTTTTGTAGTGGTTTTTTTCCTTTTTCATTTTGTATCTTTTGTTTTTTGTGTCAAAAATATCAATATTAGGAAGAAATCCTTCTTCAAGTTGAATAATATGAATATCATCGTGTTTTCCGATTCATTTCTTTTGGCATCACATTGACTCTATTTTCTTTCTAATTAGGTTTCGGCTCCACATCCTTTACAACAATAGTAATTTGATGATCCTCTACTAATTCTAATCAGTTTCTAAAGATATGATGTGGTTTTTTGTTTTAATTTCTTATAGTATCTGTTAGGATTTTTAATCGTATTTTTGTGTTATCATCTATTATTAAAAATATGTATGATTTTGTGGTGATATTATGAATTATTTGGCAAATATTTCCAGATTCCTTTTAAGGAAACCACTTCTTTTTGGTTAGTTTCATTTTGTGGAAAGTTTTGTGAATAATATTGGGTATTGCTTTGATTTGTTCAGATTTATTTGATTGAGATTTTTCCAATAAAATTCGAAATAAAATTTGAGCAAAGAGGAAATTGACAACATTGACTTTCCTATTTTGTTTCTAATTTCTATTTTCTGACTGCAGAAGATATCCGTTTGTCTGCACAGTCAAAGCGCATAAATATCTGTCAAGACAGCTATTGATACAACAAAGTCAAACTTTCCTGATTTGTTTCAAAGTAAAGATTTGACAGCTAAGATTCGAATTTCATTCTGATTTCAAGGAGCTTCGATCCTAGAATTAGGAAAACGAATCTAGACATTTCTTTAGGCTAGGCTTTGCCTATATAAAGGATCACATATTGTGATTTATCCTAGAGCTTCATTGTGAGAGAAAACCAAAGTAATAACCTTAGTGCTTGTAACGCCCCTATGTGGAGGTTAACAGTATTGAATAAATAAAAATAAAGTTAAATACAATATCATTTCAAAACAATAAAACATTGCCCATGGGTCTTTGGGAATAAACAAAAAATAAAATTTAACTGTAAATACAAACCACAGCTTTAGTCTAACACCAAATATTAAAATACAGTCATCATCACCATAGTACAATTCCCAAATAACTTAACACAGTCCATCACAAAAATAATACAAATGTTACATGTTCTAGACGAGTTACAAATAAACAAGATCTTCTAACACGAAACCAGTAGAGTCGTTGCCTATTCCTCGTCAGATAAGTTGCATTGAGTTCCACCTGAGAGATGAAAATATGATAGGGATGAGCATCGACATGCCCAGTAGGGAAAATCATTACTCACCTTATGGTTTATTCATAACCACATTAAAACTGCATGGTTAGTTAATTTACATCATATTTTAGATTATGAGGTTTATTATGATCACATTTCGTGGATACTATAGTTAATCATTACTGAATTTCATACTTATACATATATACAAATAGTACAATTCATCATTATTTCTAGGTATCTACATTAAATAAAGTATCACTCAACTCTTCGAAACTCAAATAGGTGCGCTAGGCCACCCTTTAAACATTCCAAGGGTGTTCCATGTGAGGGGACATTAAGCCCCGAGTCCTCACCAAGTCGATTCATGTACAGTGTGTTCTGGGACTTTCGACCCAAGGAAGCGTCATCACATTCCCCCTATTTTACCTTTTAGGGTATTCGTGCCTAAGGATGTAACTGCCGCCCTCTTCACATCTCACCATTCCTCTATATTCAATTTTTATTTATAGAGTCAATTTTTCTAACCATGTTTCTCAATTTATAACATATGTTAAATCATTATGTTCATCGCTGTACAATATACATATTTTACAACATAAAACAACCAAATTTTAATTTATCAAAACCTCACAAAAGATAAGTAATAGAATCTCTACCTTCCAAGCTTATCAGTAATCTTTTAATCTCAGAATCAATTAACGTTAGCTCCACACACCCTTGATCCTAAGGTGTGCATAAGGACAATTAAAACTAAAGCACAACATATAACCACATTCATAAATGAATTATGTGTAAATTTATCTCACTAGTGTGCCATTAAAGTTTTTATGCAATTTCTTTTTAAATACCACAGTAAACAATTTTTGACTTAAACATAATATAAAACACATACAAGTAATCTATATGTTTTAGTCTCTAATAAGATTCATAAATCATTTAGGATAGTATTGGAAAGGTTGCAAGACATTAAGGGACTAGAAGGTGAGCAAAGTTGGGTTCTTGGTTCAAGTTAGTAGCTGGTATACCATGGCAAACTGGCTGTATACTTTTGTAAAAAGGCAGGTTCACTATCTACAATCAACACATGAGTTAATAGGTGGTTTACTTAAGGTAGACGGGTGGTTTACTACCACTAGCAGGTTTACTAGTTTCTAATCTAAAAATTAAAAAATTCATAGAAATTAAAATACAACTCTGATTTAAGCTCATGATAGCTCGTTGGAAAGCTTAAGATGTCTACTTTTTAAATATGCAAACTAATTTACAAAATTCATTTTCATTTTATCCCATAATTTTAAGAAAGTGCCACTGCCCATAGAGGTATTACAAAGTTCATGGAATGTCAAGTTTTTCTTTAACCCAAAGCATATTATCTTTGTTCAAAATCTCAAAACCATTCCAAAATATACAGCATGCATTATATAATCACAATAAAAATATTCTCATGAGTTTTATACTAAAACCATTATCAAATCCTATCTCCAGCCTTTCTTGTAAATGATAATGAAAACATGTTTAAGTTTGCTCTTCAAGCTCAAAACTTTAAACCATTAACCATAGAGCTATGGAAACTAGTTCTAAACATTCCTAACATATTTCTAAAATTGTTGTCAAACCAAAATAAAGGTTGGTTGTGGGTTTTAACTCAAGACTTAAGTTTTTGTTCATAAATGCTCGAATATGCATGTTAACATAACTAAAAATTTGCATGAATTTTGAACACGAAAATTATGCATTCAACATGGAGAAAACACATACTAAAAACCAAGTTTGAATTAAAGAAAACGTACCTCAAAAATCCTTCGAAAAGTACCAAAGTTTGGGTTAAAAATTAAGCTTGAATTGACTTTAAAACGACTTCAAACATGGCTGGGAATTATAGCTGCCTTGGCTGCAAAGAGAGCTTTATGCTCTGTGTCTTTAGTCATAAATTGAAGTGAGAAAGGGAGAGAATGAGAAACTAGAGAAGAAGGTAGATTCACAGGGAGAGTTGAAAAAAGAAAACAAAGGAGCATTAAAAAAATATATCATCATGTCTCCCACGGAGACTTTTAGCAAGCAATGCCAAAATAATTGAGGGGCCAAATGGAGTAAGTTATGGAAGAAGATGAAGGGAGAATTAAAAATGGTGGTTAGGAAAATATCTCCATGTCTCATATTAGTTGAGGTGAATTAATTCCATGTCTCATTCGGAGACTTTTAGTAAAATGAGAAGAAGGCTACATAATTGAGCATTAATTTAGGGGGACAAGATTGGTAGAAGTGGATGATAGGTAGGTTTTGAATGTCTCCTATGAAAACTTTATAAGAAAATGCCAAAGTGGTTTTTTTTTTTAATAACTAAAACAACAAAGACAAACTTTGTAATTTTAAATGCTACAAAATTTTAAATTGTCACATTTTATTTATTAAATTTTACAAAAATCATATCCGTTAAAATAACGGGTGTTACAGTGCTTTAGACTTCAGTATATTGCTCTCATCCTTGTGTTGCCTTAGCGCATTTGTTCCAATCCAAAAGGTAGAAGGAGGATTGTTCATGGGTTGAAGGCTAGGAGTACGTCAGTTGGACAGAAGGCAAGCAAACACAGCTTGGAGAAAGGCGAAGAGTTTGAAGGAGGATAAGCTGCAAAAGGAGTATCGTGGCTTTCAAGTTGGTGTAGATTCTAGGCACTTTTGTAATTCCAAATTCATAAAATATGATTCAATATTTAATTGAAGGAAGCATTGTGACAAACACATTTTTTTATCCCCTAGGAGATAGTTAATGCTTTGCCATGAATAGAGGCCTTTATTTTGGGCTTTTCTTTGGCAAGAGAAAAGCGGGTCAATTTAAGAAATACTATCACAGAGTGGCATTTTCTTTTAATTTCACCATTTTTATGAGAAATATCACTTTTAAAGAATATAATGACATAATTGATCACAAGAAGTTTAGGTAAGGGTGAGACAAAAATATGTTATCTATGGACATTGTGGCATTTTTAGCTAGTAGAAATGATATGAATCAAAAAATAATAATAGTAACAGTAAGCAAGTGATATACTGCCTAATTTACTCAAGAGGATCTCAATTAGAGCCCAATCAATCATTGGGATACCCTATAAAGTATTATTACTAAAACATTCATGTACTTAAAAAAAATGACAACAACAAAAACAAACAAACCGTTAGAAAATGGATTAATAAACCATTTTGAGGCCCAAATTAGAGTGGGATACACTTTGAATGATGGGTTTTGGTAGATTTGTGTTTTAATGGTTAATGGGTAAATGAAAAATTGATGTTCAAAATATGTCTATTGAAATTGGTTTGTTGGAAAGAATGGTAATACTTAAAATCCCACATTGCTTAGGCATATTTCTTTGGTGGTGTTTAAATGATTTTGCACTTATGCTCTTAGGTAAGATCTTGTATCCAAGAGGCTCCCTTACACGAATGTGTTTGCTTGCACGATGTGGTCGATGTGAATGTCAGTCTGTTGGGCTTGCCCTTACATTGGCTTTGCTTTTGTAGATCTTTTATTACTTTTTTCAACTTAAATTCTGGAGTTATTTTGCATTCATTCTAAAATATGAATAGTCAATATGGCTATTGGATTTATGGATTGACTATCAAATTTCTGGATATTAAACCTGAATTTTAAAGATTGTAAACTATTGAGTTTCTCTCATAATATTAATTTTTACCTTGTAACATCACCCCCTCCCCATACACACAAAAGTCTATATAAGGAGCTTATTTTTCAACTTATTTGCTAACACCAAATTAGAATTTCATTTTCGTTCTTAGGCTTAGAGCTTTCTTAGAGTTCTAGGTGTTTTTGGTGTTAAAGGGAAGGCACGATTTAAGTTTGCCGAAGTAGTACTTGTGGCGTCGAAGTTCTGCTTGATCGTCATTGTATCCTAAGAAACAGACACTCAACGTGATCTCAAGCTACTGAGGAGAGAGTGAATCTAGTTTAAGGAAAACATGTGTTACACATGCCTTGATATACAAATTTATACTTTAATTCCATTGAAGGTTTTGTTGTAATTGTTCCTCTTCCTTTCGTAATATTTTGATAATAGTAACTTGGTCATTTTTCTCTATATTATATGCATTTTTGCTAACACAACCAAACTCTACACTAGAGACATCAATTTTGTGATCCTGTCACGCCATTTTAACTCTATTTATAATAAACTAAGCCTAGGCATGATTTGTTTTGTGTTACACTCAGCTACTATTATGTCATTGCATTGACATTGCTTTTGTTTATGTTTTTTGTTAGTCTAAAAGAAGAAGAAGAAAAAAACCTAGGACTTTTATTCAAGGTCTGGAAGTATATGTTTGTATATTTTTAAACAATTAATGAGAGAAAATTGTAACACCCGAGAATTTCTAATGCATTAAGTTAAATATTATATCAAGACAAAAAATACAGTTTAAAAAAAATACTATATAATAACATAGAAAATTATACAGTATTAGAGTAATATAATGTAAGAATTGGACTGTTTAAGTTAAAGCAATGTAGAAATAATATTGTTTAGAGAATATGGATGAATAAGAAATGTTATGTTTGGCCTCCAAAAGTAAACCAAAGGTTAGTAAAATATTTTATACAATCTAGGAATATGTTTTTGCACTGATTTTACCATGGCAGTATAGGAAATATATTGTGTGGTGAAAAATTACACAGTGTAATTTTTAGGGCCCATCAAATGCACACCCAATTGGATTTCATTGGGCCACCATGCCATGAAAGGTGGCTCAATCCCATTAAGACACCTAGTAACCCAATGGGTTACTTGATGAGTCACCTAAAAGGATAAGTAAGCATTTAATGCAAGTTTAGCTAAAATTATTTTTTCTTCTTCTTCCTCCCAAACCAGCAACCATTGATGAGCTCTTCCAAAAAATTTTGCAACTTCACATCTTAGCAAAAATAACCCCAATTAAGTTCAAGAGGCAAAGTTCTAGGAATTTCAACAAGTTTTAAGGTAAAAACCTAAACTTTTTTCAAGTTTTCAAGGGATTTTTCATGGGTTAAGGGACAAGTTAACTCAAGGTATTTGTACATAAAAATGATGCCTAGGAAGGAGTTTCAAAGGAGCCTTGGAAGGCTAGAAATCACAAAGTGTTATTTGGGTAAGTTTTGATTTTTAAAGTTTTAAAATTATTTGATTTTTATTTGGATTTTTATCCTTTTAAGGGTATGTGGGCTTTCAAGCAAAGTTTTACTTAAATCCCATAGATACATGAATTATGACATGTTGATCTTGTAAAAATTTAGGGTTGAATTGCTGAAAATGTTAGTTCTTGCAAAAAATATTATTTTTGTAATTTTAGTACTAATTTTGCAAAATTGATAAGTGGGCATGAAAATGATTGAAACAAGAGTTGGAACTGCCCTTGTAAGCGTAGAGATGTTGATTAAAAATGGATTTTTACAAAAATATCCCAATGACTAAATTGAAAGAAAAAGTTTTTTCACAGGTAGAATTGAAAAATGCCCAAAAACACCCCTGAGCAGTGGGAATTTTGAAAAAGTTAAAACATAAAAGTTGTAGATCTTGACGAAACTGTTGGGTATCGTAGACAGTTTGTCAAAAATCTCAACTGTTTGTGAGATTTTAATTTTACAAGAATTTGTTAAAATTGAAAAAAATTTTAAAAGGGCAAAAATGTCATTTTTTCAAAGGAATTTGAATATGGTACTTTGAGCAAAAATGTTTCTCATGAAAAATAGAGACTAATGGTTTAAAAAGATTATTTTTGGTTCCAGGGGCACAAATGTAAATATTGTGTGTTTCGAGCTAAAACTGTAAATTGTATGAAACTGAGTTTTCACTAGAGAACGTTGGTTTCCTATACTGCTGTAGGCAGTAAGTACCATTGATGCTAAGTTTTTAAGAAATTAAAGTTTAGTTAAGAAAATAATGGAGGAAAAAGAGTTAAGGGCAAAATGGTCATTTTATGAAAAATGGTCAAAATGGACTCAAAACTCCTGTTGTTAGAAAACACTTTTTAGTGGGGATTTTTCAGTAATATGTAAGTAATAAAACGTTAAAGTTAAGCAATAGGTTATATAGAATTAAGAAATAGACGAAAAATCCGTTAGGGGTAAAATCATCATTTTTAAGGTAAATGGCTAAAACAGAGTTAAACACTCCGAATTAGCATAACATTTTTAGATGAAAAATGTTCTGTAATACGTTAAGTAACAAAACCGTCACATGAGATAGGGGATTTACGAGGAAATGTATGTTTAATATTTACGTTTTATTATCAATCGAGTGGATTGATAATAAAGAAAGTTAACTAATTAGTCGAGTGTCGTACGATCAGGACACAGAGGCCGACTAATGGAATGAAAAGGAATGGGAAAGGAATGGAATAGAGAACGCTAGAGCATAGTCCGAGTAAGTCTAGACCTCACTTACAGCATGAAGTAAATGGTTTTTAAATATTAATATATACGTTTGTAAATGAATTTGCACTTATTATGCAAGTTTCTTTTAAAATATGTTTGCACTTATTATACAAAAAGTTTTAGAGTACAAAAGAAGATTTGTAATGAATTTGCAATTGTTATGTTTAAAGTCTTTCTGCATGTTGATATGCATAACGTTTTTAAAAGTTCAAGTTATGATTTTCAAAGTATTTAAAGTATATTTTACATTTTGATAATGTATAATGTTTTATAATTTAAGTTATAAGTTTTATGATGCATTTGTTATGCAATAAGCTGCGTTTGTTATGCAATAAATTACAGAATGCAAGTTGTGATTTACAAAATGTGATTGCGTTATATGATGCATTTGTTATACAATAAGTTGTATTTATTATGCAATAAGTTTCAGAGTACAAATTGTGATTTGCAAAATGTGATTGTGTTATATGATGCATTTGTTATGCAATAAGTTTCAAAGTACAAATTATGATTTGCAAAATATGTTTGCGTTATATGTTGCATTTGTTATGCAATGAGTTTTACAGTATAAGTTATAATTTGCAAATGTGTTTGCATATAATGTGATTGCATTTGATATGCTCACTTAAGTTAAAAAAAATGTAAGAGTAAAGATAATAAAAAGAAAGTGTCGTACCAGCCTTCTTGTTATGAGGTACACAAACAAAGTTAAAGTTTGACCTCCTAGATGTGAGGTACATGATCTCGATGTTCGATGGTCCCAAGTCTTCGGCAAGGGAAGCAACATGTTTATGATCTCACGATTAATGATGTTGGTACAAACGCCAAAGTAAGATAAAGAAAGTTAAGGAAAGTTAAAGTAAAATAAGGAAAGATAAGAAACAATGATAGAAAGTTAAAGTAAGAAAAAATGTTCATAAGACGCTCGTAATCAAAAGTTCATAGTTGATCATAAATAAAAACATGCATTGTGATTGTGACTTGATTTCCTTGTTATAAAACATTTACATGCTATGGAAAACATTCTGAGGAATGTCTTATATTAAGTGTTTATGAAAACATAAATGACGTTTATGAAGAGTAATCTGATGATTGTTTTATGTTAAATATTTATTAAACGCATTTACGAGAAACGTTTTAGAAATGTTTTATGAAAAATGTTTATGAAAAACATTTTCAAAAATGTTTATGTAAAACGTTTTAAGAGAAAGGTTTTTGTGAGAAAAGTTTTTAAAGCATATTTTAAATGATTTGTGAGCATATGTTTGAATTTACTGAGTGAAAAGCTCATAAAAAGTTTCTTCATGCTGTAGATACTTTTATGGATGATCAGTAAGACCCGTTAGAAGAGCTGGGTGCTAAGGAGGACGGATGCGAGGATTTGAGTATGAATACTACCACAGTTTGCTTCCGCTACACAAAGAAAAGGTTATCCACTCTTTGATATAATCTTTTCAAAGTTTTAAGAAAATCATAATTTTAAGAAATGTTTTCAAAGTTTTAAGATACAGTTTACGAACTGTTTTATATAACCATAAAGTAAAGAATTAAGCGATGTTTTAGTAAATGTTTCTTATTAAGTTTTAAGAATAGATTTGAAATGATTTTAAAATCAAGTGTTGAGTGAGGTCTCAACTTGAAATGCGACAGATGTCGTAACACTTTTTAAGAACGTTTTTAAGGATGTTTAAAGAAAAAAAAAATTAGTATTTTTCTTACAAATAAGTAAGATTAACGTTATAAATGATGGGTTAAGAAAGTTAAGTGATTGCCCGAAAAGACAGGTCTTCACAAAAACAATATTCAAATTTTCTAAAAAGCAATAGAATATGACATAGAAATTTAGAAATTCTAATTGGAACTTTCATCATCCAATGAGTTTCCTTAATAAGTTATATTTTGTGACTTGACCAAAAAAAAAAAAAAAACTTCTTGCAAAATATCATTCGAAACACTTTCATAAGCAATTTAAGACTTAAAAACTTCTAATAATGCCAAACTAAACCCTATGTCGTCTTTTCTCACCCATATGCATGTATATAGTAATCAACGATCAGTAATTTACTGCTGCTTATAGGGAGACACTATTTCTCTCATGTCCAATAGAAACTATACTCTATTGTGTGCAAATGGACTAAACAAATAATTGGCTTTTAGAACAATCTTCCCCTAGTGATAAGTAGGACTATTTAAGTCTGTACAGAGATATGGTATATAAGCAAAGGCGGGCCAGGCCATATCTAATCTTGATTATATAAAGATCCGGCCCTATCTTATCTTCCGAGTTAGGAGCTACCCATTTCGATACACATTTACAATTTATATCTATAGAATATATATGTAATATTATAGGGGAACTCACCAAGAATCCTGTCAAGAATTCAATGTCTCCAATCCCCCCGGGCGGTGGCCATTTAATTTATGAGCAGAAACAAAGAGTCAAAGACTGATAGTTCTAGCACTAGAAAGTAGAAATTCTCCATCTACAGAACAGTATCTATATCGTTAAATTATTTAGCAATTAAAGTGCACCACCTTATCATATTAATAACGTGATATATATAGATTCATTTACTAAATTACAATTAAAGTTTGGGTAATTTCTCCATGTGAACCATATTATCAACAACAAGATTTCACAAGTTTAGTTATTTATTGAACGAGTGAACTATATAAACATAGATAACGATAATGTCGCATGCCTGAATTATTGAATAATTCACATTTTTAAGTTTAAAACAGGCATGTTATATGTGCACACTGTCAAGTAACATAATCATCTGTCATCCATTCAATGAACGAGTAGAGAGGCAACTATATGCATTGATTATATTATTTTCACTGGTTATACCAAAATACATCAAGTATATATCTGCAAGCTGCTGAAGAAAATAGGCAAGGATAAGAAATTAAACAAAAATCTAAGGAGGTAACGAAATATATGATGCACTTAAGAATATATTATTCCAGCAACGAAAAAATAAATAAAGACTAAGAGTTTCAATTATCTGCAGTAAGACACTGAATTAAAGCTGAGAACCCCTTTCTCTTATCAAACCAAGTAGAAACTAAATTAATTTTTAAAGAATATAAAAAATATCCAGTTCAACCTAAAATAACTATCTCTTATTAGTTTGAAATTTAATTAGTATTTATAGTACTAATCCTCATTAATAGAAAGCTATATACATTGAGGAGTACCTCATGATAACTTAAGCATCGAAGTTCCAAGTAAATATAGCAATGAATAGCTTTTTTTTTTTCTAATGTATAATATCCACTTTCATTTAAAATAATGAAACCAGTCCCCTATTCTTTTCGAAATATACTAGCTAGTACTTCTCAATGGACTGCTGCTGATCCATTTGTGTGTACGTATATATAAGAATAGACTCCATGTATAGATCAGAGCTCATAACAGAGATTTGTCGATCGTATTATAAAGAGAGAGGGCTGTGAAACCTAATAATCTATAATTGTGGGGTGTGTGTGTGTGTGTGTGTGAGAGAGAGAGAGAGAGTGAGAGTGTGCGTGTCCGTGTATGAAGTGCTCGATTCTTTCTGCAGGTTCTTTTTATTCTAATTATGTCTTGATTTCTGAAATTACTTTTCAAGGAATTATAGTTCGCTAATTTGACAAGAATGACGAGAAAGGACAACTTAAAAATTACACTAATAATGGAGTGAAAATATTCTAAACTCATATGTTCATACATATTTCCGCCATAGTACAACTACGTACCGAAACATACACATGAAAATAAGAGTTTAAAATAATGTGAAAAGAAAAAAGGAAAGAGAAAAAAAAGTATCAAAAGAAGCGAAATGAAAAGATGACAATTTCAATAGAAATTTGCGCCTATTTTTTTGTTTTTTATACAGTATTCTTGGAAATGAAAATAAATTTTTTTTTTGCCTAACATAGAGATTAGTCCCTAATTACGACACCAGTGTCGACAGGTTGCAAGTATGTGTTTTAACGTGCAAAAATTTTAAAAAAAAATTAGTCTCTTCAATCAACTTATTAGATTGATGCTTTTATTGCATGTAACAGCTGTAACTCAGATGACAGAGAACGTTCTTTTTTCTTTTTTCTTTTTTTTTCTAGCTTCAATTTTAACTGCAGAAACGTTTTGGTCAGACAAACCACTGATAAAGAGATCCCTCTTTATGAAAAGTTTCAGGTCTATTCTAGGGTTTCTAGGCTGCAGATAAATAAAAACAGGCTTTTTCCAGATTCTTATATATATCTCATGTGTTATGTTTTGGAAAATGAAGTAAATGGGAAGAAACAATGACGGAAAAGACAAAGCAAGATGGTTATGCAATTAGTATGTAGGCTTCTTTTATTTTCAAAAAAGGGATTACTTTCAGTGTCATCTATTTTAAAAAATAAAAAATAAAACAACAATACGGACACACACTATTTTTTTTTATTTTCTGTTAAAAAAATTACCTCTGGACATGATCTTGCAATGAAATTATAATAGACAAAGAGAAGTACCAGGTTTTCTATGGTACTACTGTATAAATATTGTTTTCAATTCGTGCGTTTAAAACGTTTATCAAAACATTTGTCTATTTGCATTGTATATTTATATGTCTAAAATAGTAATAAAATAAGGGACCTGCCCAAGGATTTGTCTAAATATGTGTATTATGTCCCGAAACCTAAATAAAACATCAAGAAGTATTTGCTGCAGAATTATATATATAGAAATCCAAAAACAATAAACCCTAGATCAGACATAAAATATATATATATATATAGAAGTCTTTTTAAAGCTTAAGTAAAAGCAGAAAATGTAAAAAAGAGAAAATCAAACAAGAATTGGTATAGTTTATACAAGAATTAACTTTCTGACCTCGAGATCGATTGTTTCTTCATCAAGCTTGTGCTCCAAAAGGCTGCGTCATTTCTTCTTCTTCTTCTTCATAAGATTTGCAACTCATGAACAAAGCAGCAGTGATATATGGAAGTAAGAAAAATGAGTATATTCGGATGATCCATAAATGTTGTAATACTTGTTACTTAAGTATGATATCGTCTCCCTTCATCTCCTCCTTTACATACAAGTCATTAATTAATCATGATTTAAAAGAGAGAGAGATCACAGGCGCATCGATCAACCTCTGATAATTATTTGACTCTCGTACAAAACATACATAAAAACATATATATATATATATATAAGGTATTATTCTTAGGCATAGTTATAAGTCGAGTTGTAGAGTTCAAACTTTTTCCATCCGGAAATGACTAGAACGGAGGCCTGGGGGCACCGCCAGGCCACCCAAACAGGTCACCAGAAAAGGGATAATACCCAGCCGCTATGTTCCCACTTCCAAGTCCAACTCCGATAAAGGAAACGCCGCCTCCGCTGCTGCTTCCTCCAGTAGTACCCTCGGCCATATTCGGCTGATTCGTCACACCCGAAGACTGCGAAGCGGTTGTCGATTGCTGCTGCGCTTGCCCACCGCCGCCGGTCTCATCCTCGTCCTGCAGGGGTAATCTCTCGAACACCGCGTTGGCGAAGGATGCCGCCATCAAAACCACTGGCGCTCCAGAGGCCACAAGGGGCCCCACCACGCTCCCCCCAACGAGTTGCCCTTGCCCTCCCGACAAGAATATCGACAATCCCCCAGCTCCTGGAGGCGCGGGTGGAGGCAGCACCGTCCCGGAGAGAGAGAGTATTTCAAAGCGGCCATGAAGGGTGAGGACGCTGCCCGGGGGAGAGGCCGGCTGGCGCAGCATGACGTTGGCGACGGTGCCGCTGCCGCTGAGAATGCAGACTCCCCTCCCCCTCCGGCGGGCGTAGGCAGAGACGGTGTCGAGGATGTCTTCGCCGGAGGAGACCTCTAGCACGTGGGAGCGGAGAGTGTTGGGGGTGTCCCGGGTGACAATAATTGGAGGCTTGGGCTTGTTCTTGGAGCCCGGAGGGCGGCCTCTGGGGCGGCGACTGGAGGAGGGGTGGGGCTTGTTGTCGTCTTGTAATTGGGGTTTTGAATCGGAGGATGTTTGAGGTGGTTGACCAAGGAGAAGTGCCGGATGATGAATATTATTATTGTTGATATTTGAAGTAGTAGTTTGTAGTTGATGTGGCCTGTACAAGTGGTGATGAAGCTGATGATGTCGATTACTAGAACATCTTTCTGCTCCAGAGCCTGCAGCCATATATATATATATATATATCCACTCTCCCACCGCTTTCTATTATTTTATATTTAGTGAGAAATTACATTAATTTTGTGGTGTGAGTAGCTGGGACTGATGACTAGGCATCCAAAAACCAAAATCCATCTAAGAATCTCATCGATCCATCGGAACCGAAGGCCGACCACTTTAAGCAATATTGAAACTTGAAAAAAAAAATTTCAGATCCAGACAGATGAGAGAGAGAGAGAGAGAGAGATGAGAGAGAGAGATGAGAGAGAAGGATATAAATATATAATAGAAAATAAAGGATGAGTTACTGAAATATATAGTAAAATTAATAATTAGGTAGCTAGAAGAATATTTGCTCAATTTGCGCACTGTCTCGTGCTGTGCTGTGCTGTGTGTACTAATTCAACAAATAAGAATGAAGCCGAATATTACTTTCTTTTTAGCTATAGCTGATGAAGTTGTATTTCCTCATATACAATTAAAAATATATGAATACAAATGGATGATGCAATGTCTTATAATTTCCCGTAACTCCATTTACAAAATTTACAATGCTAACCCTCAAACGTACTCATCATCTGCATCACCAACCACCTAACAATACCCAAACCGAACGAGATCTTCAGATGATCGTCGGAGTGAAAACTACTGGAATGAATTAAGCGGATATTATTTAAGTTTATTTAGGGGGCAGGGGCAAAACAATTTCAAACAAATTCATAATTGTGTCAATTTATATTGTAGACCGGGGATCAGGCTTTGACTAGATGCGAGAGATCAGCGAGAGAGAGAGAGAGACAGGATATCGCTCTGAGCGTTGAGCAAAAAAATTATTGAAATTTTAAGTAAGGGCTGCCTTGATGCCTTACCAATGCAATTCGCCTTCACTACCCCCTCAAAATATATATTTTTGTATTGATGGCCTTGAAAAATATGCACGTTTCATTAGAACATACACATTTAAGTCTCAGTACCTTGAAGTTTATAAAATTTTCTAAGTTAAAACGCTCAATAAATATTCGTCAAAAATTAAACCTCAATTAGTTAAAAATAATTTTAATTTTTAATTTTTTTTAAAAAAAAGCAAATTGCATATACCAATTAAGGGATCAAAACTACATACTTCATAAATTTCATGGTAGGTAGACTTCTAAAAGTGAAATGAGCCAAAATGAGGAAATAAACTAGAGAGAGAGACGCACATACGTGGTACACTCAGACCAATAAGAGTTGATATTTGATTAGTTGTTAATCTTTACTTTAAGTAACTATGTTTCTCTCATACTGTATTTTGCATTAATCATAATTAGTCACAATAATTATAAATGCTCCACCTGAATTGTTATATTAAAATTTTTTTATTTTTAAATAAAAATCGAAAGAAGTGCATTACTGCCACATTTATGGTGCTTTGCACCTTTTTTTTTTAAAAATAAAGGTATAGTGCTTTGCACTTAACGAAAGCGTACGCTGCTTTTCTTAAGAAATTTTTTTTATATTTCCTACAGCTAAAAATTGATTTGATGAGGAAGTAAATAGATACATCAATATTTTTTAAGCAGAGCCACAACAGTAACGGCATAGTGTATAAATTGAAAAATAATTGTGTTGTTTCAGGCTTTCATATTTTTATATATTATTAATCGTTTAATCACAGGTCTAAATTAATTCGTAATTATATATATATATATATGTATATGATTCAACTTTTGACGAAGTCATGAGATTTACGATGAAAAATGAAAAAAAAAAAATAAGAATCATGAGATGCAAGCAGTTTACCATGAGTATTAATGACAATTATGACCAAATAACTAATGCAAAGCACAATAGTAAGGAGAAATATAATTATTTAAAGTTAACATGAACACATCATCAAAACATCAACATTTTATTGGTCGGGTATACCACATAAGCAAAATGACACTTAGTCTATTGAATAATTCCTCCTTGAAGTGGTGTAAATAACCCCAGAGATTTTGCCCTCACGCGTAACCCGAATTGAGAATACACCTCTACGCAGGCATCTATCACCCTCCTCATTCGTCTTCTACTGACATTCATCTGCAACACCAAAATGTTTTTATTTTATTTTCTTTTTTGGTGAATTTTTTTCGCATGATAAAAGCAAATAATCTTCTATATACCAAAACAAAAAGAATCTACTCATTATATTGTGGTGAACATTTGCACTGTTGGTGAACGTCGAATAAGATAATATTATTAGTTTTGCATAGTTTTCATATAATTTTCATTTTTCTGCATGTGTAATTTCACTTTTTAAATACTCCTCATGTTAAAAGGGTACTGTATACTGATTAATAAGCCTTGTAATTTTAGTTTTCTTTATTGTGGTGTTTAATAGAGTGGTTTAACTATATATTTTCATTTATAAATAGTATAAAGTGCTCTCATATGATACTTATAAGTAAAAATTTGATATAAAACTCTGACATGTTACTGCATACAGTTTTAACTCTATAGTTTGATTTTCTGCCAAAAGCGTTATATATATACGGCGCGTGAGGCAGCTACAAATAATAAATTATATAGCTACATAATGGAGTACTGTAGGAATAAAATACATTAAAGTATTAAAAAGGTGAAATTATATATGAAGGTAAGAATATGCTCTCTTTAACCACGGTTAGCTAACTATAGTTTGGATTATACTTATATCTACATTTTTTTAATTGGAGGATGCTTCACTATATATAAAACTGCATATGTATAATTTGACATCATTATTGCCTTCGGATAAGCTGTCATACTAGGTTTAAAGGACTTTAAGTTAAAAGAAATATACATGTGCATGTATATTAAAAGAAAAGCCTACAAATTTGTTGAAATAGTAATTTATTGATGACCATTATACTCCGAGAAAGATTTTGAAGAAGAAAAGAAATGACATTATTCATTTAGAAAACTAAAAGGAACTTATTTCTGTTGTTGCTAGGTCATGCATGCTGTTTTTATTAAATTTTACACATCGTGCACATTAACAGCTATTCTTCCCGTAAGAACCAACGGGATTACAATTGTGTGCGCGTATAAAACTTGCAGGAGCATTAAAGGGTAAATATGTAAAGCATGTGCAACGTAATTTCACGATATTCAATATATCTAAAAAAATCTTTAATAGCGTCAATATGATGTGTTTTCAAATTTTGGTTTGATGATTTGATCCTTAGATAATTATACACGCACTTGTTTGATTTCGTCTAATGAGGGGAACTTGACTTGGGATCACAAACATATTGCGCTAATTAAGCTAACATCTCAAAATTATAACAGTAAATTAACAAGCATATTTATAGGTGGAAGTCTTAATTAGTTAGGAGACAAAGTACATAGATAAATATTCCTAACAATGTAGTTGGTAAAATAGTGAATCAATTATCGATCATGATCAAGCCCCGAATCCCAACTAACCTTGGCTAGCAATACAAATGATCAGTTTTTTTAAAGATAAATATTAAACTCATACACAACATTGTCTTTAATCACTTTGAGTAGCTTTCTGTAAATTAAACAATACAGCAGTAAATAAAATAGAGAAGCGCGGAACCAAAAAAAAAAAAAGAGTGAACATTGTACTTTGTTGGGAAGTACTAAAAGAAAGGCTGTATCGAGCATGTTACACATCATATAAGAGTCTTGTCGATATTGAAAAATATATATAAACTTATCAAAACAAAAATTTAAGAAACAACTGGCAGTTAAAAACTGATATTGATAATATATAGTAGTTTTTTTACACTCATTTAAAAAATTCGTCAGAAAGGAAATAAAGAAGAAGAAAATTCAGGGACGTCAGAGAACTTGCATGGTGGCGGCAAGTGGGCAAAGGAATAGGTCCAATATAAGCAAAATGCCGACGCCATGACTTTGAGAATTGAGAAGATGTTGAAGATGAAGATAGGATCATTTTTTACTGATCAAAGTGCCTTCGAGGGAGCCATATATATATATATATATATATATATATATATATATGTATATATATTCATGTCTAGATCTACCGCTCAACACTCGGCAGTACAGTGTGGATTCGATGTTGGAGTTAACTGCACGAGCGTTTGTGGACAGAGATCACGTGCGGTCAACAGGTCAAAATCAGACCACGTGGGAAGTTGTCGGGGCATCGGAACTCGGTCAACCTTATCTAATTAACGCTACCCATCTAGATTGTTCATTATAATATTTACTCTCTCTCTTGCAACGTGTCGATCAATATTTACCATTTTATATGTCGAGCTGTTAGTTTCTTGACAGCTACTCGATCTTTTCAAGCTCCGCGGATTCCGTTTCACACTTAGTCCTTTAACATGCCTTTGAATTTATAACATTGCTTTTAATTTATAATTTGCAGTTTCTTTCTAATTTTACCCACCAATTATAATTAATAATATATAATTCGATCAATGTGCACTTCTGATCCTTCCTGTTGTATATTGTTTCATCGATGTTGAACGAATAATGGGAACCAGAATACATGTTGAGAGAAAAATGAAAATTTGTCTTAGAGTTTTTGTTTTTTGAAGATGAAAGTGGAATATGAAGCATGCATATAACCCAAAAATAGTATTATTAATATTATTAATTGTTTGGGGCAGTGCATACAGCATGTTGTGGAATAAAATGATGTGTCCGGCTGCTAATCCCTAGCCACACACCTACATGTAGCATGCATGCACGCCAATACAAGATGAAATATGTTTCATAAGATATATATATATATATATATATATATATGACCTGAGGAGTTATATGATATCTGTTTTACACATTGTTAACCCCCAACCACACATTTATTAAATTTTTTTTTAAAAAAAACTAAGTAGAATAAACTAACCACACAAACCCGATGTGGGACCCTAACAAGGAGTCAGGAGATGGTGATTGTCCTCTGCAGGCCCTGCCTTGAGTTGTGTAGAACAAGTCTAGATCAACTAAACTTAAGTCCTTCTCCTGCCGCCGCCTTCCGTTGTTGATTGTACATGCCTGCTAATTTTACTAATTATATCACCAATCATATGAATCTTTTCGACTAGTTTTTGTCAAAAATTATATGGACAAGATCATTTTGTTTTGTTTTTTTTTTCATTAATTAAAAATTCCATATATTTTAGTAAGCAAATAATTAATGAGTGGCAGAAATAACTTTCTTTCTTCGGGGACAGTATAAAGCAATTGCGTAACGGGACGGTAGTCTTATGTATGAGCGCTGCTGGTGGGGTTGAAATTTGTGAAAAAGAGATGAGTACATCACAGTCAAATAATAAGCATCAGCCATCAAGGGAAGGGACAACTGAAAAGAAAAGAAGATATACGCGATTCAAAGAACTGGTGCATGGCACGCAAGTCAGCATCCAATTTTGAGAAGGATGACTTTGCTTTGGGAGTTGGGACCCACCCATTTAATGCAAGTGGGCATGTAGGAGTGGGCGGACATGTTTGAATCAGACTGCCCGTTCAACTCATCTACTGCATAACGCAATAATTTTTTTTTTTTTCCTGTTACGGGAAAAAATTCACGCATTAACACTGTTTAAAACAACACTTGCATCACATTTTTGTCGTGAATTTTGTTTTAACATAGACTGTTTATTACTAACAGGGTCAAAATTGCATATTTACAAATGGACAAAAGTAAGACAGTAAAACCACTAAAAATATATAGACAAAATAAAAATAAATAGTTTGACAGCCTCGGTTAAAACTCGTAAATTCAAAATTTTGATTCTAATTTATTTTTTAAGCGGCCTATAAATGTTGGAAGTCAAAATGAGAAATGGTGAGAGTACTAAAGATAAAACTAAAATGCATATAAAACTCCCTTTCAATTATTAGCTTAATTTGGCGAGTTTGACAAGCATACATAGTGTCTTCATGATCCATCTTTCTAGTTTTTATTCATTTTCAAATAATGCATTCAACATAAAATATAAGATAATATATAATATCATGAGTTATAGAGAACAGATGTTCTTATGGAGTTTCAAGCCAATCAAATTTAACAATATATTTTATGTGGATTTGCAAACTATAAAAAACTCACGATAATCTTTTTTTAACATAATTTATGGTCATCTTTTTTTTTTTTTTTTATTTAAGAGGAGGGGGGACAAAATAAAATATGTCGTACCATGACATTCGAATCACTTGACTGTCCACTAATAGGAGCATCTCTTTGAGGTTGCTAGAATATCTTATAATTTCTCTCTGAGCCAACCACAAGGAACCAAAAAAGAAAAGAAAAAAGAACAAAAACAAAATTCCTTTAAAAAAAAGTTATATATGGATTACAACAGTCCTTTGTCTTTTTACCAGTACACCCTTGTTAAAGTCTGCAGCATTAATATTTTTTCTTTGTAGGACATGTAAACCGCTAGAATTTCAATTTTGATGGACACATTCACACACTCACACACCCAACTATTTAAACTAACCTCCAGTATTGATCATCAATTATTCTTGAGTCATTCATTGGAAAATAAAAGGGGAAATTGGGGGGAAAAGTATCATGATATCATGATTGCAATATTCTCAAAACATAAAACATTAGATAACGGTGCATCTGACCACTGCCTTATAAATATTTTGTAACTTAAATCCGCCGTTAATTTCAACATTTTAATAAGAAAAAAAAAAAGAAGAAGGCAAGATGCATGCCGTTATAATTCATTTCACGAGCTTCAAATTAAAATTTAAAATAATGGTGACGTGATTATAGTAGGGGTACTCTTAGTCCTCGAATATTATTAGGGTACTTTATTAGGAGACCCGCATTTATCCATGATAAAACAAAGACTAAAAAAAAAAAAAAAAAGGTTGGCTTAGAAGGCTAATTAAGGAGTAAGTTAATAAAAGCGGTGAGGGACCACCATTCAGAATTATTGAGAGGACCCTCAGACCAATAATATATAATTAGTTTGGCCTAATCCTAATTATCAAATTGGAAAGGCGATGGCTTTTGTGAAAATGGCCGAAAACCCAAAATGGCCCATGTGAACGACACTGGCTCCATAATTTTTGTCGTTTTCTTCCAAAATCTTTTTCAATGCAAATCAGCTTTGGACAATCACGACTTTCTTCTCTCTCTGCCTCACTTATATTTGCTTTGATTCCCCCAAACCTAAGCTAACTTAACAAGAATGAAGACTCCAATTTCTTAGCTTTTTATCTAACCCCAGATAGTGGTTGGAAATGGCCACAAATGATTGAAATATGCACTACTCTTGTTCCCAACTTCAATTCCCGTGGAATCCGCACCAAACACACAAGAAACCCAACGAATAGTTGCCAACTTGTATTATTATTATTATATCACATAAGTGAGAGTATATTATGACCATATAAGCCATATATATATATATATATATATTGTGATGTGGGACCATGTCTTTTTTTTTTTTTTTGGGTCGATTTGATAGACACAATAGGCTGATTATATAACTTATGATTATAAATTGAACTCTTGTACTGTAAATAGTCAAAAAGGGCGAAAAGAATAAAAATAAGAGAAGGGATCCACTTCTTTAAACTCAGAAAATCAGGATTCAACCCAATTGTTTCGTACACGTGCGTATGTAAAAGCCCAAGCCCAAGTAAGGTTTTGAGTATTTTCCTTAAATTGTGCCTTTTGTTTTCATGAAGACAATCATTATCCCAGAAAATAATAGAGTGGCTTTTTTCCCCTGTCCACAGTTGGGTACTCAGGTTTAGGAACGCAAGATTGTCATTATAAATACTCAATTTTAAATGTCACGGAGCTCTAATTAATCATACTAATACCTGACATTTTGTCCAATCAGTCGAAAAAGAAAATTGTTTATTACCAGTTGACATATTAAATTGCTGAAAGCAAAAGTTTGGTCTGAGGTTTGAAATGAGGCAGGTGAGCCCCACAAGTTAACGTAAGCGATGAAAAAACAAGTTTAGATATGTTATTCTTTTTTTGTTTTGTTTGGTTATCTTTCTAATTTGGCCACCTATTTAGTTGCTTAAGAAGTTTTAGTATTTAGTATTATTCAAGACTCATGTGACAAAGTGTTATTGGAAGGACAATTAATGAGACATGAAATTTAGGACAACAAACAAACAAGACTTGATCCCTTAAGGCCATGTTTAGCAGAGGGCATGAAGAGTAGAAAAAAAAAAAAAAAAGAAACATAAATGATAGCAATCTTTTTTTATCTTGTTTAGTTTGCAAAAGGGAAACTTGAAAGGATAGATGGATTATTATCACTCTATATAATAATATAATACAATATAGTGGAAATTTGAGTTAAATTTCAATTTAAATACATGTTTTGTCCATAAGTTTGGTCGGTTTGCCTAATTGTCCCATTTCCCTCGTCCTATATGGGTCTGGGAGTGGCCCTCACAAGTTATTGGGCTCCGAGCCCAAAGAGAGATAACGCAGGGCCTGAGGTTGTCATTCCAATTAGATCCGTGAGATCCGTTTCGAAAAGAGAAGGAAGGAAGGGCAAGGGGGGGAGAGAGAGAGAGAGAGCAACATCACATCAGATTATTGAGAAATCAAATCAAAGGGTAATCGGGCATCAATGGCGGGCACAACACTGGAAAGCGTGAGATTAAACGGTCTGAGAACAGTTTGCACTGTCTCTTGCTGGGTCGTCACTGGAACTTTGGCTTACTTTCTCTGGGTCAAACCCAGGCAAGAGCAAACGGTCTCTCTCTCTCTCTCTCTCTCTCCTCTCCGTTTCTCTCTCTAATTTTTGGAAATTTCATTTCTAGTTTCTAATTTCAATGGATGAATGGCGCGATGCAGAAAGGGGCTGCTCTGGCTGCTTTTAATGCTCTGGAATCAGAGCCTCATCGTTATATCCCCAAGATGAAACCTATTCCTGATCCCAATATTTACTCTCTCTGGCTTAAAGCCAAGCAAGACCGACAGGTCTCTCTCTCTCGCTAATTTTGCAAACTTCTCCTTTTTTTTTTTTTTTTCTAAATTTAATTCATTACGGCGATGCAGGAAAGGGCTTTGCAATCGGATTAGCGGAACGATTAATCAGCTATTTCTCTTTGAAGCTTATGACATTGTAAGTCCAACTATTTTCTTATTCTTTTTCATTTTCAATAATTTTTTTTTATATGTCTGTTTCAAAAAAGAAGCTTATAGAACGTGGTATGTCGTTTTACTATGATTTATATCATTCTTTTGATATATCGAAGAGCATTAAGTAGGATTGACTCACTATGAGCCTTTTTCTTCGAGAATTTGTTGAGATGTTAATCTGTTTTTATCACCAAAAAAAAGATAATTTTTATGTATTCTTGTCACAAACAAGATATGAATTTGGCTACAAGGGCTTTAGCCAGAAGTGTTTGTTTTTATGTATGATTCTATTTACACTTCTTTGTTTTTCTTTTTGTCTGTGAACTCATGTTCTGTGTCTCAGAATTGGCTATTTGTACTGTTTAGGTTTAGAATTCCCCTTACTATGTATTTCATTTGATAGAAAAACTTTGATGATGATTTTATTAATTATTAAATCTGCCAAAATAGCAGAAGATCTACCCGGATACATCATTGGAATTAACCGGCTCATAGGTGGGCTACTCTGTTTCCATTTCTGGAGACATGGAAGCATTGACCACCGAAAACCTCAGATGGCAAAGTTTTAACATCAGAAACAACGGGCCCTTCAACTACTAAGGAAACATTCTGCTCAAGAGCTTTTACCACATTTACAACATGACGTTCAATAATCAATGACCTGAAACCACAAGCCATGCCAAATTCATTAGCAAGAAAAATTCAACACCACCCTCTCTTCATTAGCAAAAAAAATTCAACACCCTCTTGTAGAGCTAAGCACTCTTCAATAAAAGGGAGGAAACACACGTAGAATTCTCGTAGCCAAATGGCCAAAACCACTCCATGTGAATTCCTAAGAGGCAGAAAGTTTTAATAGCTTTTGATATGATAATATTTATGCCATAATGTGATCTTATGCAAGAAATGCTTGATCGACATTTACGTTTCCTTATAAAATAAGATTTGTATTTAGTGCATATCAGGATTTCTTTCGTAATGTGCCCCATAGTTTCGCATACATGATATTATATCTATAATAAATTCAAGTGTTTTTTTTTTCTTTTTTTTTTCCCTGATTGTTAGGTGTTTAAAACTTACTTAAACGCTAGCCAAATTATCCATATATGTATATGAAGTGATAATTGTTGGCCGTGTATTGCAATTGATTATTTTTGTTTTTATACGTGAAATCTTTAAGTTATATTGGTGTGTAGTGTGAGTAATGTGCACGTGAGTGTTGTGGAGTGAGCGTGTGATGCTTTTTGTTGATGAAGAGAAGATTTTAGGGGTTTAGTCAAATTTATCTACCTATCAATTGGACAGAAATAATTTTTTGATATCGGGACTTTTGGGATTGGTATTTGTCAATGTGTTATTTTGCTCGCAAGCTCCCTTTTAGGACTCTGATTCGTGAGGTCAAATTCTAATCAAATATGTGAACTCCCCTTGGACTTGCGCACCCACACGTCCATTTTGATTCCCACGTATCTTCTCATATTTTCTCTTTCCTTTCTTGCATATTCTCCCATCCCATAAGGGGTTATCATCATCTATATCTCTTCTTCTTTTACTTATCTCTTTATCTCTCCTCCCCATCTTAACACAGTTCCTAAATTGAGGTATACAAAGGAAAAACAAAACTATTGAAAGAACTATAAATCATGTTTCTCACGTTTTCTCCAGGTAAAAAAATTCTAGTTTTTAAGTCCTTATGTTGTAATTTATATCGATGCCTTCTGGGGAAAGTTAGCGACTGCTTTTTGTGTCAATAGCATGAGATAAAGGAGTATATAATCTGATGTGTTGAGATTTGTTTCAAAAAATTTCGGATTGATTGGTACTATGGTTGAATTTATGTGATTTCAGAATACCTACAATCCATTGCATGGAAAAGCTGTCGATGAATACTGTTTCGAAGTTCTTGATATTTTAGCGTGTCTATGTATGGTATTACCTTGGTCCTTGGGCCTGGTAATCAAAACTTGTTCCGAAAAACACGAGCTACCTCAATAGTGTGTTTTTGGGAGCTACCTCAATAGTGTGTTCATGACACTAATCACTCTCAAGGATTTACAATAAATTTTAAATCTAGAGGAAGATACAAACATGTGCATTGTTATTTACTTAGCTTTTTAACTCAATCCAGTAGCTTTTCTTGAACATTTTTCAGGTCATAAGAGTAGTTGGCCAGCGAGCGGCAGTGAAGTGGTGTGGCAATCGAATGATCAAAGTGATATAGTTTTTGAATCGGAGCGTGTATAACTTGTTACTAAAACTTTTATAACATTTCATTTGCAAAAAGGCTCTTTGATGAATAAGAGATTGTTAGATGTTCATTTTGCGTACCAGCTAAACTAATAGCGATTTTCTTTCATGTCAGCTTTGCTTCTCCATGAATTCTGAAATGTATGTTTACTACCGAAAGTAAAAAGGATGTCTCTCGTAACTGATCAACTATAGTCAGAAATCATCATCGTCAAGCTGATGTTTTGATTTATAAATCGTGACATGAAGCCGTGTGAAATTGCTTCTCGGAATTGGGAATTGGCACAATATAGCAGAGAAATTTATGGCTCATTGGTTCATGAATTAGGACTGGGAAAGGTTTGAATTGGATTTTAGTAATAGGGAATTGGGGTTCAATTATAAACAAATGACTCGGCCTCCAAATTTCTCCCTCTCTCTTTTTAAAGGTTTTAAGTTTGATTCACGATGTTTTCTATAATTATTACACAGATGCTCTCAAACCCAAGGAAGTTGCAACATCCTTTTTCACTCTGCAGCCGTCACTTGGCCCCAAATTTTGGTTTCCGCGGGACTCGTTTGTCTTTCAGCATTTTGTTCCATGGTTGCTGATTGGTGACGGATTCTGCCTTCTGTAATCCAGCATCCTCCATTCCGGTAGCCTTCTCCCCTGATAACTATCAAACCCAAACACCATCTATGGTGAAGGAAGACCTAACCGGGTTCAATTCTTATGGTCTGGTGCATGGTTTAAAAAGAAGTTCAAGGCGTACCCCTCAATTTGAGACGCTTGATTAACGCTTCAAGGCTTGAGCCTTGAATGGCTTGAACGAGGCTTACGCCTTTTTTCATTGAGGCGTGTGCCTTGAGGAGCGTGAGCCTCAAATTAAAGGCTATTTTGTGTCGGTTTTTAACCCAATCTTTTTTTTTCCCTTTCAAAAAAAGTCAACCCAATATCAAAATTAGGCTTTAATCAGATAAAAATATGCAAATAGATTTTTAAACCCTAAGTCTACCATCTTCTTTGACACTTCTTCATCATCTGTCCCCTTCTTCATCATCAACCCCTGCAACTTTCAAGCCCACTGCCTTATGAACAGTGACCAGAATGACGGCCCATTGACAGCAACCACCTTCAGATTCTGGCCTCCTCAGCCCTCACTCCTTAGGTTTTTTTTTCCTCTTTTTCTTTTATTTTCTACTATGGGTTGGGTTTTTTTTTTCCCCCTCCTATAGCTACTGTAGTAATGTATATTTTATAGAAGTAGGTGTTATACAAAAGTTATAATGTTATATAAAATGAAAGTTATATAAAGAGAGCAGTATGTGATTTTTATTCATTTAAATCTATAGTTATTTTATTTTCTTAAAAAATAAAAAAAAATAAAAAAGGTTATTTTATTTGCTATAAAAGCCATATAAGTATAACCATATCAAAAAAATAATAGCACATATATTATATTGTATGTGTTTATGCACTTTCTTATTGTGTCTTATGGTTTTGTGATGAATTAAGTGTGTTTTATGACATGTTTATGAATTTTATTCAACTTTCTAAATTTTTTATTTTGCATTCGAGGCTTACGCCTCAATCCGCCTCGAGGCTTACGCCTCGGGTCAATTAGACAAAACGCATATGTTCCCGTTTTTCGCCTTTTAAAACCTTGGTCTGGTGTGACTTTGAACTCCCTAAATGTTTAATGATAAAATCCTAGGTCATGTTTCTTTTGTTTCACCAGTGATCCCAGTGGATTTTTTTTTTTTCCCTCTTTCTGCCTGAACTTATGTGTATACCGTATACTTCCAATTTGATGTTTAAAACTGAACTAGTATAACCGGAGAGCTCTATTAAAAGATTTACTAGTTGGAATTAATCTAGCAATAACACCCAATTAGTTTTTTAGAGGAATGCTACAGCCAAAATATTTGAATGGTGATTCAAGTTCGCGAGACAAAAAACTCATCGAGTTGTAACACATCAATATATCATTTGCTTTTTGATCACTCCCAAGAAACATAATAGAACTACAAAGACAGTCATTGTATACATTCCAAAATTTATCATTCCAATTTCACATAATCGTCAAGGCGTGAAACTCTACCAATAGGATCATTGCGCATCAAGTGTACTTACTTTCTAAATGATACAGAATGCCAAAGTTCTCTTTAATATCTTCGGTTTTTTTTTTTTTTTTTTCGCAAAACCTCTCTCTCCCAATGTTGCTCGTCACATGCATAAGGCCCCAAGAATCCATGTAGCCAACGATTCCACGGGTGATAATATTATTGCAAACAGATTGCACCTTGTACCTTGAAAAAAGAACGAGCAATAAAAAAGAGGCAAATATCAGTAAGAAGAAGAACAACAACAATAAGATTTGTACACCTCAGTAATCGGAAAAATGCAAAACCAAGGGACAAGGAAATCTCTCATATGACACATTGCTTGTTAAAACGTCATCAAGCTAACTTAAACTTTATTATGTCATTTCTCCTTTTCCACACATAGGCCAACATGTATTTGAGAGTGCAGAAACATTTGAACACCTCTATCCACTCCCATCAAAGCATTTTTACAGAATCTCAAAAAGACTTGTCTTTAACTTATGCTCATCATGATCTGCTAGTTGTTGCCTTAAAACGATCAATACTCCCAAGTCACACTCCCATCAAAACATTTTCTATCTCCTCCGAGCAAGCATCGTTCTAGATTCTAGTTCTAGCTAATGTTAGTAAAATTCTCATTCTTAACAAGCTTAGCTTCACTCTAACCATGCAATGGATCAACCTTAAGCAAGCATAACTCTTGAACTTTTCATCATGTAAACCATATACCATGCTCTTTAAACTTGTAATTTTCTTAAAGAAAAGAAAATCAAAGTAACAAAAACAAAATTTCAGCCTTCTTTTATTGCAACTAGACTGAAAAACAAACAAAAAAAAAAAAAAACAAAAACAAAAACAAAAACAAAAAAAAACAAAACCTTTAAAGAATTAGTAATGACTTACAAATTCATAAACTTGTTAGCAAATTAACAGGTTTATTCCTTGTTTTCATTGTTTAGGTTCTTCTTTCCGTAAATCAAACCGTTGTCCTGAAAAAGCGATAAACAAATGAATTAAAAACCAAAACAAAAGTTCAAAATATATAGAATTAAATAAAAAGGGATAAATACCTGAGGATCAGGAATGGGTTTACGCTTCTCTATATAACGATGAGGGTCCGGTTCCAAAGCAGCAAGTGCAGCCCTTTCCTGCATGCATAGCCACAAACTTTAAATACAAAAACAATTAAAAAAATAAACTTGAAGAGAGAGAGAGAGAGGAAAAAAAAAAAAAACGAAGAACCTCTTGCTGGCGCTTGAGATCTTGAGAGGGCTTGACCCAAAGAAAATAAGCCAAAGTGCCGGCGACAGCCCAGGAAGCAAGATTGGTTCCTCCTCTTAATCCTCCCATCGAATTCCCCACAAACGACCTTACGTTTCCCACTCTTCTCTTCCAACTCCTCGTCATTCCCAGATAATTGATTCTTAATTCTCTTTTCTCAAATCTCTTCTCTTCTCTTTTCTTCTTTCCTAAACCCCAAAGCCAAAGCCAGAGATTTCAACAGAGAATTTCCTGATTTTGCAAAATGAAAATGACACATCTTTTAGACTCGTTTTAAATGGATAAACGGGAAACCGACTTTTGAGGCTTTTTTGCAGCCTCAGGCTCCGGAGATTAAAAAGATTAGGCCCACTAAGAGCCTTTTAACCGAGTCGGGTTGGCCTTCTAACGCTTCATTTATAAAAGTTAACCAGACACATGGCCTTATTATAAATTTATTTGTAGAATTAAAATATGTTTTTAGTTTATTATGTTCTTTATATGTCTTCATACATATATGTAAAAATATTAATGATTTTAATAATAATATTTTTAATTTAAATTTATGTTTTAAAATAATAATAATATGCATATTTAAGATTTCAAACAAGATTATAACATCAATATACTTTAAAAAAATCCTTTAAATTAGGGTGTTTATTGCTTAAATTTAAATTGGTATCTAAAATAACAATTTTAAAATTCACCCAGCCAAAAGACGGAATTTTTTTTACCGATATATTGGAATTACGATTCTATTGATAAATTAGAAGTAGGGTGTTGTAGATGTTGGGTCTACAATTAAATGCAAAATATGTTAAGTTTGTTTAATGTGTTCCTTTTAATGAATTTGGGCCCTCAAATCATCGTTATTAGGATCTGTTTAGCTTCAAAGAAACCTGTCAGATTAGTTACAGAAAGTAATTTGAAAACCAAACCAGATGAAATTAAGCAGTTCTAAAAAGATAAATGATACCACACACGTGGATTTATAGTGGTTTACTCTACAAAGAGAGCTACGTCCACTATTTTTCACTATGTATGAATTTAAGGTGTACATATTACAAAGATGATAATAAAAATGAGGAGAAATTTTGGCAGAGTATTTGTATCTTTTACTTTTCGTGTGTCTACAAATGAAGATGACATTCTTTTTTATAAAAAATGAGGAGAAGTCATGACTTCTAACTGATAGAGTGTGGATGATAGTGCTTGAAGTAACCGCAACAGTAGGACACGTGTGGGTCCACGATAGTTCACAAGAACTAGGCTCTCCCTACGTCTAAAGTTCGTGATTGGACATACTCATAACCGTCAAATTGTGTGAATCGGTTTTGTCGAATTGATACTTGGGAGATCAAACCTACAGAAAATGTTATCTAAATACATGACTAGTTTGCAATCGATCGAATCGATCAAAGCCTCAATTTGAAAATACGCTATATAAACGATGCTCCTCTTGTCAAACAATTTCGAGTCGATCAATCCTGTTGGGCTTGACTCGCATCAACTGCAACTCTGAATCCTCATTTTGGGCATCAATGGATGATTTGGGCCTAGCCAAATCATACCCCAACAGGTGTTGTAATTAATTTAATGATATAGTATTTATTAAGCCTTTTTGTATGTCTTACAAGTTATACAATTGATATATCATTAATAGGATGTTTGAGAACACGGTTGGAGCTATAAAATTACGGTTTAAAGCACTTTTGATGTGTGTGTTTTTCTCATAAAATTTAAAACAAAAGTGATTTGAACCACAATTTTGTGGTTCTAATCGTGTTCCCAAACACTTTATAAATTATTGATATAGTATTTATTAAGTCTTTTTGTGTGTCTTACAAGTTATATATTTCATATATCATTAAGTTAATGATATGTAATGATAATGATATTTAATGACTTTTATTTTTAAAACTTCAATCGATAATGATACTTCTTATTTAGGTTATGCTAATGTTATATATTGGTAATACAAACAATATTTCATTAAGTTAATGATATTTATTTTTTATTGCTTTTGTATTTTTTTTGAAATTATATTGCAAGTAATTTGATAACAATAATGACTTTTTTTGTTTTAAGTTACATTGTAATTAATTAAGTTTATTTGTGTTTCTCTAATATCAATTTTTTTTAATAACTCAACTAATAGAAAAATAAAGAGATTTGTTAAAAAAAAAAACTAAAATACATGATAAAGTCTACTAAGAGAATATTTTTGGATTCTCAATATGTGTAATTCTAAAAAAGGAGACATATAAGTGATATTTATAAAACGAATACAGATTTTAATTCATTTGTTAAAAAATCAGATTATGTAATTTTTCCCCTTTATAATTAATTGGGCTGGGGTTGAACCAATCCCAGGTTTTGTTTCTCAACCTCCTTTGGCAAAAATACGAGAACATAATGCACTGGAAACAGTTCAGCGTCGGCTACTTTAAATTTTTAAACATCAAACTGTTAAAAAATTAATTTAATAATTAAAATAACAAAAGTTATTAATAGGGCCAAAATAAATATCCTACAAGAGACGGTTCAAAATACAGAATTCTCAAATAAATGAACCGGTACTAGTGGAGGTGTTTTGAAAAACTTGACCATCTAAGAATACTCCTATTGAAATATACAGGTTACCCAAACCAGATCTCTAGACTTCAGACATGTAACGAATGGAGATAGTACAGCCCACGTGCATCTTAAATAATCAAACACCTGGTTCTGCTTCTCATGAATGTAATTATGGACATCAATTATTTATCTTACAATAACATAAAAGCAGTTTCATCTCTATATATAGTTTTGAAAGCACGCGAATAAAATGGAGTCACACGAAACAGAGAAAGAGAAGAGGAAGCGTAAAACAGCATATTCACTTGACGCCCTCAAGAACTTTGTGGCGAAGTCCAGAAATTACAAAGAACACGAGGCAGAGGAGAAAAGAATATTCAAATAGAAATAGAAATATAAAAATAATCACATTGGAGTAATCAGCAAGAGCCTAGAAACAATATGATACGAAAAGGGTCTAAAGATCTCTAAGGTCATGCATACAAAGTGACAAGAGGAAAGACATGGAAGTTGGACCCTCCCTATGAAGTCATCCAATCCCCAAACAATCTACCACAAAACACATTGCAAACACCTCCCAATAATGAACAGACCACATACAATTCTCTCTTTTTTTCTTTTTTCTTTTTTTTTCCAGCAAGATGGCCGACATAAGATGAGACCACGGATTTTGGTGGGGACGCTCTCTGCTCATGGCCTGCCACAGTCACAGAAGAGAGAGTGAAGAAGAAGACGAAGGGAAAGAGTAAGAAGAAGCAAAAGACCCGTACAACCAGCCATATTATACAGCTCTCTCTGTCTCCATCGAAAAAAAATCAAAACCCACTATCACTACTACTACCAGCTATGCAATCCAACAACTTCCCATGTGCAATCAACAGCCTGGACTCTCCTTTTTCTTTTTTTTCTTTTTTTTCTTTTTTTTCCTGCTCTCTCGTACTCCTTATTTGTTTTTTCTTTTTTTAAATCTAGTTTTAGAGCGACTTCTTCGTCGGGAACATGCATCTTCCCCTTCTTTTTTCAGGACGCAACTTTTGTCACATCTTTGCTGGATCTATTGTATTTCATGTGACTGTTCACAAGCTGACCAGCTGCAATGGCAGACATCAAAGATAGCTCTCCTGCCAACACCGAACCAGCTACAATGGTGGCCAGGAGCCTCGCATTTGATCCTGGCGACTCTTTGTTTGCGCCCTTTACGCCTAGCAAATTCAAGCAGGCTGATTGAGACGCTAGTTGAGTCCCACCTCCAACTGTACCCACCTGAAGAAACAAAAGCAGAAACCAAATCGTCAAGCAAATGGGAGGAAAAATAGTAGAATGATTAGAAAAAAGATTTTAGGAGTTAATGTTGTACACTTGTGTTAGAAAAAGAAAAAACTAGATTGGACAAGAGTTTCAACAAACTTTAACTTTGAGTCCTCCCAATTTAGAAGGATTCTTATCCCTTTTTAAAAATAAATAAATAAATAAATAAAATAAAATTTGGCATCAAATAACTTCATTATCTCTAATCATCAGAGGTAATCAAACTAATTAACAACAAAATGGTAATTTCTCATGTATTTCAGTACCAAATGCAGAAATAATAATTTTGTTTTATTTCCCTCACTAAAGTTATGTACCTCTCCCTCCTACCCTAAAACAAAGCCAAAAAGAAAAGAGCACGATTCTGTACGTCAGTTTACCTCAATCGAAGGCATTGTCACAGAGATGTGAAGATCCTTGCCGTTGTTGACTGCTTCCATCATGGTTATGCAGTGAGAACTCTCAATGTTTTGTGCTGGGTCCTGGCCTGTGGCTATAAAAACTGCAGACACAATGTTGCTGGCGTGGGCATTATATCCACCAAGAGCACCTGCAACAGCAGAGCCTGCAAGATTTTTGAGCATGTTAAGCTCTACAAGAGCATCTACATTCGTTTTCAGAACCTTCCTCACCACCTCTTCCTTGATCACTGCCTCGCAAACAACTGATTTGCCACGTCCTTCAATCCAGTTTACAGCAGCGGGTTTCTTGTCCGAACAAAAGTTACCTGTCATTATCGAGTGACGAGCAAAATTCCATGAAATTCATGAGAAAACGAATATAAAAGAAAACGAAAATGACTTGAATACATACAGACAGATAAAGAGAGAGCAAAATACAATTAGCATGACAAGCATAACTCATAAACATCAAAAGACCTCACAATTCACATCCAATGAAAAAAATAAAATAAAATGACGACAGTGACGTTGAATGTCCTAAATGAGTACCAAACTTGAAATTTTTTTTTTCTTTTCTTTCTTTAAATTTTTGAGTGGGGCTTAGCACTGTCATCGATGACTTGTTGGCAAGTAGTATGCCTTGTACGCTTAATGACATCAAAATTACTGACCAACGAAAACGATGTCCAAAATTGAAGGGAAAACAAGCAAAAACTTGTAAACGGGCATAACAAACTTGAAGAGAAAATAAAACTCTCTTCAAATCAAACCATCCAGGTACAAAAATCAAAATCTTAAAAGAGTAAAGCAGAAAAAACAAACACCAACTAAACGGATGGAGACGTAGAAGGACTAACCAGAGATGCCGATGACATCCATGTCAGGGAAATCGTTTTGAAGGTAATCAAGGACATTTTGAACACCTTTGGAAACCATGTTCATCCCCATCGCATCCCCTGTGCTACAGCTAAATCTCATATACACATTCTTCCCAGCAATCCCACAGTGAATACCTTGCAGCCTTGCGAATCTACTAGACCTGGAACCCACAAATCCATTCCAAACCAGCTAAATTAATTATCTTGCCAGCGTCAAAATGGATTTCTAAAAGCTTTAACTCAGACAAATACTTATTAAAAACTTGACCTTCAATACTTTTCTTGTTATTCGTTATAGTTTTCTTTTCTTTCCCTTTTGGAACCCTAGATTCACTCCCTTTTCTCAATTTCCTCAGCAATTAAAAAAAAAATTTACTTCGGCAAACAATTAATTGAACACAAGAGAAGGACAACAGAATAAAGCAAACAAAGGCCGATTAAAAAAAAGCACCGAAAAGGGACAAAAATTACAGTTAATGAAACAAAAAAAAAGACCTATTGAAGACGACGGCGAGGGTATCGAAGTTGACTGGGTCTTCCAAGAAGAACTTGAGCTCGGAAGCTCTCTTGGCGGAGCCAAACCTCACGACAGGAGCTCTGGTCATGCCGTCCCTCAGCAGTACGCTGATGGCTCCTCCGGACATATAAATAGCCTTACATCCTCTGTTGGTGCTCGCCACCAAGCAACCCTCCGTCGTCGCCATCGGCACCGAGTACTCGAACCCGTCAAGCAGCAGAGGCCCAGCAATCCCCACCGGAATCTGCACGTATCCAACCGGCATTTCGCAGCACTGCCCTAAGATCGACTCAAAATCGAATCCTTCAATCGGCAATCCCTCGACCGACCTCCCCGTCATCCTCTGGAGCGCCTCGCGCCGTATCGCCGCCGCACGCTTGCAGTCCCCCAGCCTCGATTCGAGCGAGTACGACGGCAGAGTTCCGTCCACCACCGATTTGATGATCTCCTCGTCTTCTTCGGAGGCCAATGTGGGGACCACCACAGGCGGAGGAGGACGGCAGGCATTATCGGGGACGACGGCGTGGAGGTCTTCTTCCTCGTCGTCGTCGTCGGGGACGCGAGGGGAGATGATAAAGGATTGAACGAAGTCGATGCCGAAGAAGCCAAGGAGGTAGATGAAGGAGGCGATCAGGGAGACGATGGCGGCGATCTCGGGGAAGGTGACGACGTGAAGAGGAGTGGAGTTACGGATTTTGTCACGCCAGCGGTGGAGGAGGTAGTACGCCACGGAGAAGAAGAGCGTAAAGAAAACGGCGTTCGTCAGGTAGAGAGGCAGCGGGAGTGCGTCGGATGCTTTAGGAGGCGCCGGCGAAGGTTTCCGAGCATCAGGCTTGGAAGGCCGGCGGCGGAGGTCCATGAGAAATGGGTCACAGCGGAGAGGGGGGAGAGAGATTGTGTGTGGAGGGAAGAGAAGAGAGCTGAGAATTGAGGATTGTGATTTGTTGTGTGTAAAACGGAAAACGGAAAACGAAAAAAGAAAATGAAAAATGGAAAAAAAAAATTTGAAAAAAGAAGAAGAAGAAGAAGAATGGGGAAGGAAATGACCAAGGAACGAGGCGGGGAGGCGGGGGAGTTTTATGGGAATTAGGATGAAACACGTGTGGGGTTCTGAGGAGTTTGGGCCTGTCCCCTCCTCTCCTCTTTCTCTCCCTACTCTTACAGCTCACCTTCTCCGGACCCTGCATGTGCGAAGGGCCCAAACTAGATATTTCCAGTTCAACATATGTTGTTACACCATCATAAAATTCGAAAAAAATACTCTCTTGAAAAATACGTTAGTGGTTATATTTTGGTGTTTGATTATAGTGTAGTGTATTTAAAAATATTAGTTTAAATCAATCTTTTAAAATATTATAGTATGTGAAAGTTTTATATTATAGTTTATTTTTTGTTTGTACTTTAATGCATGAGAGATTTTTACGGTTTAAATTCGTATCAATTGATTCAAATCAATGTTTCAAAACACATGCTGAAATTTTATTGAAATTTTATTGTAATGAAAAATAATTTGATGAATTTCAAATGCCACATTGAAATCCAAGAATACTCCCTTAGAATTTCTCTACCCATTATGTGTTATTATGTTTTACTGTTGGATAAACTACCTTCGTTTTGCATTACGAAAAGCTGGAGATGAGATCCAAGTTAACACCTATTTCAAGAAGAATCAACCAACACTTAATACACGTTTCTTACGAAGGCATCTTAAACATATCACATGAATTATGTTTTATATTAATAAAGTTATTAGTTTATGTTGTAAGCAAGTCCTACAAGAATCTGCAAAGGTTTTTTTATAACTTATTGTGAGGAATAAATAAATTGCCAGCTTAAAACGACACCCTATAAATAAAGAAGAAGTTGAAACGACGTTTGGAGATAAAACGACATGACTAATTTAAATTTAATGACACCGTTTTAGAAATAAGGGATAGTTATCCATCTGTACTAGAACGAAATAAGAGGAACCACGAAGGGAAAGTATCAGCCCGAACTCAATGAAATGCTACATCGGATTCTAGATCAACCAGCTAAAATGAAAAAAAAGATCAGGCGGTTAACAAGAAAAAAGCGCAAAATCCTGCATCTAGAACTAAGAGAAGGGGCGGAATAGAAGGGACTTTTGGTATCTATTAACAGAATTTTCAAGAAAGAATCTAGAGAGATAAACTTTGAAATTTTAAAGAATAATATTTCTTTCTTGAATAATATTGCTTTCTTTAGAGTTCTAGATTGTTCTTTGTTTCGTCAGACCAAAAATCTCCCAAATAAGTATTATCATATAAATTTATTGAATTAACTAATTTAGTTTGTTGGCCCTTAATTGAAGTTATCAATTTATCGAGTAAGCACGCAATTAAGGTTCTACTGTATTAAGGTGTGTTTGAAAACCTTGATGGCACCTAAAAGCTATAGCATATAAGAACTTTATATTGTAGTAAATTTTTACTTTTTATCGTAATATATCAGAGTTTTACATTATAATAATTAAAACTTATTAGTTTCAACTAATGTTGTCAAATAAATTCTTAGTACTTGGTGGGATTTTTTTTTTCATTTATTTAACTCAACCTAACAATTCTCAATTAATTACAATTCAAACTCTTTTTTCTTCTTTTTTTTTTTAGTTGAATGGTTTTTTTTACTCTACAAAAAAGTAGAAATTTTGACTCTTTTTTCGGAGGTTATTTTTTTTTAACTTAGATAAATCTCTAGTGGAAACAAAAAGCATCTATTGGTAGGTATTTGTCTTTCAGTCATTAAATCTACAAACAAAAAAAAATCTTAATCAAATCTAATAATTTTAAAATATAGATAAAAAAATGTCCTTTTTTGCTCACCGAAAACTGGTTTTTTGACAACGGTTTATTTTTATGTCAAGAAAGAATGTCAATTCACAAAAAGTTGCGGAACAAAAGTATGAAATCCTTTTTCATTTTGGATACAAAGTATCTTAGCTTAGGAGGAAGTATCAATGTCTTTGTGGGGAGGAGTTTGGAGAATTTGGAGAATTGGAGAAACGGGCAACGTGATGTGGGGTCTACCCCAAAAGCAGAGTCTTTATGTGTCCAATGTCCATGTGGCATTGGCCTGCCATTATTTGTCATTATGCACATCTTCAAAAGCTTCTTTCGTTTGAAAGTCTTAAAACTCACAGGGTCAGGGGCCACGTCCCAGTTCAAACTCCTAAGTTCTTGCTTTTGGAAAAAAAAAAAAAAAATACCCCCAATAATCATTACAGGAGAAAGTAAAAATTTAAAACACCATATAATTTTTATATATTACAATATTTTAATTTAAAATAAATTATCAAACACTCCTTTATGTGTTTGGTAAAAATAATAAAAATATTACTTAATTAAAACTAATTATACTAACATCTCATTAACAGGTATTTGTTTTTCAATTATGTAAAAAAAATGATAGTGATTTTAACCGTCTTCAAAACGTAGACCATCAACAAATATTCTAACCGCAGAAGTACCTATAAAAGAAAAGTCAAGATTGCAATTCTTGCTGTTCACACAGGTACAGAAATAATCATAAAAATATAATACTGATAATGAATGTCTTCCTTTTAAGTCATCACCTACGTCAACTTTATTTATATTATGTATTTTCTCGATTTAACAAAATAAGTAAACAAAAAAAAAAATTAAATTTCATGCCACTGTGCCGGTGCGAGAAAATAAAAATTGAAAATCTGATATTCCAGATGAATGTATCCTGTCTGAACAATCAATGTTCACCTACTTCCATGTTAGTTACACATGGGCCATAATTAATTAATATATTAAAATGTGCATTATCAGTGTCGTCTTTACTATAGAAGTCGCGTGTGTCTTGTAATATTATTCAAGCGTTTTTGCCCCACAAAGAACCAACGTGTGAGGATTGGGAGAATGGTTCAAGGAAGGAATACAAGAATGGCACATCAACATCAACAGCAACGCTCACATTCATGGTAATTTGACTTATGGTAGACACTAGACAGGTCCCCCTTTTGTCGTTAAATTCTCCATAAATTCTACCAGCGCGCTCCACAACCTCCTTAGTTACTGCTAAGACACTGAGAGTTGCTCATTTCTAGCCAAGCCATATGCTCCAACTTAACATTCAAAAGAGACTTTGGACTTTTCCATAATTATCTCCCTGCCTCGCTCAAAACATGCACTAAGCATCAAATGGCCTTCCTTTGAAGTGCTTTATCACGCCACGCCCTATATTACATTTATAGCATGTTTCACAGAGTTTCCTAAAAGATGTTATTGGTTTCTTGCAAATAATTACTGATTCCATCAGTGTTTGGATGCTGTCACAAGTGTTTCGATTCTTCAGAATACTGATTCGATCAAAATATAATTTCTCCAAAAAATTATTATGAAAATGTTTTGAAACTTGTACTATGATTTAAATAAGACAGTATAAACTTTATTATAATATATCTATTGTTTATTAAATGCTTTAAAAAAACTTGGTCTATTTAAACTATTTTAAAAATATGATTTCAATCACTAACTAAAAAAACCACAACCTTTACTTTCATTTATTTATTTTTTTCCTGACCAAAACACAAGCAAAAGCTCAGTTGAATAGGGTCACAGAAGTCTCACTTTAAACCTCGTTAACAGCAGGACAAGACCACATAGTTCAATTTCTGATTGCTTTAAAGTGCAACTGGGCACTAGTGCAATAATTAGTTTTCATGCTGAATTTAACTCGTAGTGAACTCTTGGGAACTAAACTCATATTAAAGGTTAAAATTATACGTACTCAGAAAACAAAAAAAAAAAAAAAATATTATGCATATGGCTGAATTATATTTATGACTGGGGTTGGACGAGAATATATATATATACATATATATACACATATTATGGGCATTCTGTGAACACATTTATGCAATGATTTATGTGATGTGTCCCTTGGGCATATGAGAAATTTATTTATACATTATTCATAAACAAAAAGAAAATATCTTAGTATAAAGGAAGAAAGACAGAAAGAAAAAAAATTAAAGAATTTAATTCGTGAAATAGCATAGATTACAAAATACCAAGTGTCCTTCTCTAAATTATTGTGGTTTGTTGAATTCTTACATCTATGGGGGCTTGATGATGTTAAAATTTTGTTATGTATAATATCTTCCACAATTACTTCCTCGAAACGGTATAGTAATATCAGTTTTTATTTTTCAATTACTGGTGAATATAAATACTGGTACTGGATAAACTAATAGAAAGTTGTACCAAATATATTAACGAGAGATTCGAAGACATAATAGTACAAAAATGGATTCCTTCCAGCCACCAAAAAAAAAAAAAAAAAAAAAAAAAAAAAGAGAAAAAAATGAAGCTGGATTCCAACTTCCCACAATTCAACCTACCCACCGGATCATTTGAGACCCATAAAAAAGAGTTCGAACTTTTAATAGGGTGTTTGAAAAAGTAGTGGGAACCAATAGTGGGAAGCACTTTTGTTGTAGCACGTGAGAGTTTTATACTGTAACATATTTTTTCATTGTTACTGTAACATGTGAGAGCTTTACACTGTTTATAACTGAGATTGTGGTGGGAACTGAGTGGTTCCCACCACTGCCAAACACCCCCTAAGAATTATGTGATGAAGGGCAGGGTCCAATTATAAACCATAGGATTTCCATCAACTTTCGTAACTTTTTTTTTATTATTTGATATAAGTATGATACAAAGATTGCGTAACTCCAATGCTCTGATAGCTTGCTTTGTTGAAGGTTTGACGATTAATGGTGTTACGCAAATGCTTTGTCAAGTTGAAGGTGGTACTACAAAAGAAATATGGCTGCAGCTGAAGCTAATATTTCAATGTCTATGGATTGGATTGGGGGCTAATAAGTCCCAATCTTTGTATCTTGTTGGTTTTGACTAATATATCCTAATAAAATTTCCAAGTTTTATTTTTAAAAAAATCTGATGTGATCTAATAATGGGACTATATATTTTCATATCATATTATATATATAGTTTTCAACAAATTGAAAATATTTGATAAAAAAAATGAAAAAAAAAAACACTCAATAGTGTACAATTTTGAACTGCTGGATTAATCTAAACCATTATAAAAATATGCAGATCACGTGTCTTAATAAAGATCTAAGATCTAACTAACGAAAGTGCATTATCGATTGGTATGATGCTTTTTTATTTTATTTTTTTTTACTTGCAGCAAATTTTTGGGAAAAAAAAAGGAAGAGAGAGAGATTAGAACAGGACGAAAAAAAAAAAGACTTCGTCAAATTATTGTCAATGTAGGTTAAGTGCACCTAGACCCATTTCCCTAATGCTTTTCCTTAGTTTGTTAGAGGCGTTGGACTATTAAAAAGAATAATCACAAAAGTGATCTCAGGATCACAAATTGTTTGATATTCATAAAATTCTACGGCACACAAATCACTTGTTTTGGCCGCGTTGTCTTATTGGCTACGACGCCATGTGTCATGTTTCACAATTCACATCTGAACATATCTTACAAAGCTAGCCCGCGGTTTGGGACTACATTTAAAATAACAGCAAGAGGCATAGCCTGAACCCCTCTTAATGGTGTGGATGGGATGGCCTTACGCAGCTAGATAGAGCTATGGTCGTCGAAACGGGTCACCGGCTTGATTTCTCATAAAAAGATGATGAATTATCATGTATGACTAATTTTTTTTTTAAAGATAAATAGTTTATGTTGGGGTGTTGAGCTCTCCGGTCGGCGCCTGACAGGCACCTCAAACGTATTGTCTAGAGGGTCCCTGCTCGAGGAAAGACCCAGCTCGGATTCTGCAGGGAGCGCATCCCCTGAGAGTTGAACTCGTATTCTCTTAAATAAGAGAGGCCTTAGATAACATGTGCTGTAACTTTATCAAGTCTAACGTGAATATATATATATCTCTTTAAAAGGGTGGCATAAGATGACTCTAGCCTGTTTAGCAAAGTTCTAACCAACTTTGTGGTTAAAAATAGTGTAAAAACTCTCTCATGTTATAATAAAAGAAAAAAATTACTACATATAAAGTTTTTATATATTATAATATTTACAGTTATAACTATTATGCCAAATACTTTTATAATTTTTTTCTAGAAATATATAGTCCATCTCAACAGGATCAAATGCAGGCACGGCTGGTCCGCATGCTTCTTTCATTCTTTGCCCGTACATTTGGGAAAATAAACTATTAATACTGGGGAGGAGCAAATTAGCAAAAATTCAAGACGGAATAAAAAAAATAGCATAAGCTTTATCTTGTGTTAACAAATGGCATAACAAGATTTAATATGATGTAAAAAACCATAAATAACCTTTCTCTGTTTCTCTCTGCGCCGCTGTGCCCATTCCCTCTCCTCTGTCTTTGTCCTTTTCACTGCCGCCCACCCCCTCTCTTTGACTATGATGGTGATAGCTGCGGTAGAGGAGAGGTTTATCACAACCAATGGCAAAGCCACGTTAGGCCCAATGGGGGGTAGCCGCCCTGCCTGTCCAAGTGACTTATTTATGATACAAGCCCAATACTAATTATTTTGTACTTTTTTATTTCTTATTTTGCCTCCACCAAAACTTATTCTTTATAATATTTATATCAACACTTTTTAAAAGTTTTAATTATGCTCTTGAATTTTATCTTTTAAATTTTTTAGAGCATTTAAAAACCTTTGTTTAAATATTGATTTGAATCAAAAATACCGCAACGATTTAAATTTTATAAGAAAAGATACTATAATAACCTTAGTTTAAACTAAAAATTTTAATTTGAAATAGGTTCAAACCAAAGTTCCCAAATAAATTTCTATTGCAAAATTTAGTTTCCCATTATTTTATAGGCCACATATAAAATTAACAATTATAATAGTCTATTTTTAAGTGATCTATTTATATAAAGCCCATAGGCTTCTAACCGGGTATGGGTTTAATGAATAAATACCCTCTACTGACCCAACTAGGTTTAATGGGACCTTAGTAGAAAAACATATAAAGGCATTGAGAGGTTATGGTCCTCAAGACATCAAATTATTTTATAGCTTTCTTCTCTCCCTATCAAGAAGAGAAAGAACCCGTTGAAGAACTAAGATGATTTGATTGAGAAAGACAATAACTTGTTCATTTATCATCATTGTAGTTCCATAAAAGAACCGATAGTGTTGCTTTCATTGATACAGGCATTTATTCCTTAATTCAATTTCTTGATAATTTAGCATGTTATGATTGTAGGACTGTGATATTGTTATTCTAGAGTTTTACAAAATTATAAATATCTATAATTAAGAATTCTAACAATTTCAATTTTAAAATACTAAATAAACAACAACTTAACCGCAATACTATATGGATTTATAATTTTATAAATCGTAAATTTCAAAATTGAATTAAACTCTTTTAAAAAAATAATAACGTGTTTTTGTTGAAAATTTTGAATCAGTTTACACCCCACTTGAAAAATTTTAGGGCATTGCCACTGGCCACGATAGCGTTCTCATGAGTATATCTTCAAGATATAAAAATCTATAATGACATCCTCGCCATTCAAACCTACCATCGTCATCTTGTCATCATCTCGTTGGAGTCACACCATCATCGTTGAACAAAGAGGGTTCTTTAATTAGGGATTTGTTAATTTATGATTGATTTAATTTGGGGTAAAATTTAAAAACTGCTTTCTAAAAATTAAAAAGTGTTATTTATTAATTTGTTATAATTAATTATGCTAATTACTTCTGTAACTTTTAAAAATACGTTGTTTCTTGCAAATTCTGTGAATGGTGTACAGTGTTAGCCATCAATATTTCATTCTTAAATCCAAGTATTGTATACTATAGACGTAATCAAATCTATCAAATTGATGCATAGAAATCTCATCGTACAGTATTTGTCCTAAAAAAATGATCAGTTGAATCACGTACAGTATCGATACAGAATTTGTCCTAAAAAAATATAGCTGTGTATCTTCTTTGTGTTGAAATATTATAGGTAACGTACGACACATCAAATTCAAATGATCAGTTGATGCGATCGAGACCACAAGGAGCACCACAACATTTGCTACTCTTCACAAAATGCATCTGACATTGCAATCTGCAATTAAAAGGATATCCTTGAATGTCAATGCGATTTCTACATTATTATAAACAACCAGTTCGATGAGTCAGTTTAAGGACCCCCGCCACCGAAGTGTATTTTTCATTTAAAAAATTAATTTTTTATTTTTCTAGTCCACATCTTTTTCCTTATCGTATTAAAATTTTTCACGTTTCGTTTTGTTTGTTGTTTGCTTCGATACATTATGGCAAATATTCTGTACATCGAGAGTGACATAGGCGTGTCCATGCATAACTCTTGAATTTAACGATTACCCAACACTAACTATTTTGAGAGGAATGATATAATAATCAGACTCTATGATTTGATACGTCTGCTCCACGTGAAAAATAAAATAACTAATTTTAGACAAAAACTCATATCAAAATGTCAAAATAAATAAAGATATATCATATATAATTCATATATTAATATATATTGACCTCATAATCCGACGTCTTACATATGCATGCAACTGGTACGATATTTACAGAGAGATGGAGGTGGTACGTACTAACACTATATTTATTCCGAGAAATCTCCCTTTGGTAACGGATATAATTCTTAAACGTTATAACACTTTTGCCAATGAATTTAAATTATATTATTTTCAAATCAATTTTTAAGTCTTGTATTAAAAGAAAAATGTTAATGTCAAAAACGTAACATTGTTTACAATTTTTTTTGGAATAGTCATGGAAGAAGGAACAAGACATTTCAATCCCTTTCGAGCAAAAAGAAAAAAAAACAAAACAAAACAAAAACAAAAGCAAACAAAAGATATTACAACCCATGTTTTGCTTATTGATTTGGAGGCTTGTAGCCTGTCTTTGTCTAATCATATGTCAAGATTCGATTGAGGTTGCAAGCAATAAGATTGTGGATTTTGTTTTGAGAACTAAAACAAATAATCACATCTCAAGAAGATACAAGATCACGCAAGAACTTCTTCACATTCATAAAACGTTTTTTTAAATCCCTTTTAGCTATGATGGATACATAGATTTTTTGAAAAGCTTAGAGCATAACCAATAATTTCGTTTTTGGTACTTAAAGAACAGATTAGGAAGTTTAATTATGGCATGCTGTGATTACCAAAAATAAAAGAAATAAAAAAAATTCTGGGCATGGCGTAACAAATGATTTTCCATCCAAAAAACAAATGATTTCTAAAAAATATACTTTTGGGGAAGGTATTAAAATTTATACGAGGTAATAAGATCTTGCAATCTATTGTACTATTTGTATTATTTGTCCCAAAAAAAAAGAATGCGAGGAAACATGATTATTTTCCATTTTTATCATAATTAGGATTAAGGCCACAAGCACTTAATCCACCCTTATAGACAACATAATTATCCAAGGGGAATTTTCATAAATATGATTTTTTAAGATTTATTTTTTATAAATGCCACACATGTTCATTTCTGACATAACTTAACATGTAATATGAGTGATAGTGTGGTACAAACTTTTTTAAATATTACATAAGCAAACACAGCTTTTAAAAGTATGGCATAGCTTGTAATTCTCTCATTATTTGATATATAAATGCCTTAAAAAAATAAATACATGTAATATGTATATTTAATCCATATGTATATTTAAGAGGATTATGTATTTATAGTATGAAAAGAATTCCTTCTCAGGAAGATGACATCATAATCATATCAAAATATATCAAAATAAAAAATAAATAATAACTTAATTGAATTAAATAAAAATCTAATTATTAAAAAATCCTCCATCGAGTAATACTTGTTTTTTTTTTTTTTTTTTAAGAACGAGTAATATTTTTCTTGAACTTTAGAGCCTGTTTGGAATAGCTTGTGCTTTTATTTTTAAACAATAGAAGAACAAAAACATAAATTAGAGCTTTTTAATTAGTGTTTGGCTAGTGCATAAAAAATATTTTTGCTGGGCTTTTGAACTTGTTTAACTAAATGAGTCAAAAATTCTTATTCTTATAAATGGTAGCTTGTTTTAAAAATGCTTTTAAAAACTAAAATCTAAATAGATTGTCAATTTAAACAAGCTTAAAAGCAACTTTTGGCTGAATAAGCCGAAAACAGTTTATGTTAAAGGAATTTTTATAAATGCGATATTTTAAGATCTACTTATATAGATATTACATATGTTTATTGTGGCATAATTTAACATATAATACGAATAATAGTATAATATAATTTTTTTAAATATGATATGAATAAACACAACTTTAAAAAATAAGATATAACATGTAATATTTTCCTTATTTTAAGCTATTCCAAAGAGGCCTTATTACACACTTTTATGTTCACAGATTTTCAGCATTTGCATTAGTACTAAAACTGTCCATCTCGAAATAGGCAATATAATAATATATCCAAGAGTGGAGAGAGTTCCATAGAAAATGCATTGTCGTTTTCTGATTTAGTCATGGCAAGTCGCTAGGCCACCACTTTAGGCACTACATTAACTCAGGGCGCATTTGGAAAAGTAACTTTAAGAAAAAGTCATTTTAGCCAAATGATTTTTTTTTTGTAGTTTTTTGACGCAAAAAAACATGCTTTTTGGACATGAAAATTGTTTCAGTTTTTTTTTCCACTCTGTTGAAGTTCCTTTGCTCGTTACAATTATTTTTGTCTTTTTTCTGAAAAAAAATTGGAGCAATTTACCTGCCTAGAAAAGTGTTTTTTTTTTTGTCAAAAAAAAATGTCATTTCCTCAATTACCTTTTTCCAAATTATCCCTTAACTCAGCTCGGCTTTTAGAGAGAGAAAGAAGAAAGAGAGAGAAATGGCGATGGCTGAGAAGGGAAGGGTTTGTGTGACAGGGGTTGGTGGGTTCGTAGCTTCGTGGGTCGTCAAGCTTCTCCTTTCCAAACGCTACTTTGTCCATGGAACTGCTCGAAATCATTCTCCCTCTGTAGTTTTATACTTTTTTCTTTAATTGTTGTCAATTAGCAGTGAAAATTAACTCAATAGTTCGTAGAAATTCACTGTATGTTTTAAAAATGTAGAAAATTCAAAAAGTTAATTATATAATTATATCTTTTAGTTTTTATTATTTTTTAATTTTTACAAATTACAAAAATTTCATTTGAATTTGAAATACTTGTTTTAATTTTATTGCTTGTAAATTTTTTTAACTTAAAAAACATAAAGATAAGATAAAAATATCCTTAATTAAATCTAATTTGTTTATGAAATATTTTTTTTCTTGAGGAATTTTTTTAAAAAATATAATTTAAAATTTGAGAAGTCATAAAACTTAAGATCTTTTTTGAAATTTGATATGTCATTTTAGGATTTTTTTATGTTTTAATATATGAAATATTTATTAGAACTATTTAAAGATAATTATGTTGTTTTACCCAAATTTTTCAATTCATGGAATAAAATTGAAATAAGTTTTAAAATTTCAAGCATATTTTTATAGTTTCTAAGAAAAGAGAGATAAATTGATAAATAATTAGAGCTAGAAAATACAATTATGTAATTAACCTATAATTCAAATATGCCAACTAATCGATGAGTGTTTGAAAATAAGTTAGAACTTAAATACTGTAACATGTGAGAGCTTTTCACTGTACTATATACGAGCTTTATATTGTAACAAATTGAAATTTAAAGTTTCGACTAAACAAAATATGCCTCAATTGTTATGCGCATGGTTCCCTTCATTAGTCGGTTTTAGTTGAGAAAATTGTCATTAAAATAAAAACTTTTCAAATAATTAGTAATTTCTTGGTAATAAAATAATATTTTTTTGTTATTTGTATAAGTAGAGGATGAGAAGTATGCTCACTTGCATAGAATGGAGAAGGAATCGAAGAACCTAAAACTAGTAAAAGCAGATTTGTTGGAGTACGATTCCCCTCTTTCTGCAATTCATGGTTGCTTCGATGTTTTCCATGTTGTCAGCCCTGTTCCTTGTAACGCCCTGAAATTTATTTAATGTTAATGTAATGTAAATGGTGGATTAGTGTGCCATAATTAACGTTTTAACATTAATTAGATTATTTGGTTGGATTTTGAATTTTTGGTTGTTTTGTTAAATTGATGTGTTCAAAAGATTTCTTATTGTTTTAAAATGATGTTTTGAGTTTTAAAACACCACAATCTGTAAAATGTTAAAAATACTCCGTTTTGCAAAACTGTGGGCGGCACATGGTTTTCGCACAGTAAAACTGCCCACCGATTTTCTCTATTTATTTCCTTCTTCTCTCTCTCTCTCTCTCTCTCTCTCTCTCTCTCTCTCTCTCTCTCTCTCTCTCTCTCTTTTCTCCTTCACCGTGAGCCATTTCCCTCTCTCTCAAATTCTCTCTCAAATTTTTGAACTCCATTTCGAATCCAAGCTTCGGGACAGCGAGGAGGAAGCTCGGGGACGTGATTCGGCAACCGAGATCGCGGATTGAAGCTTCGATTCGAGGTTAGATTCGGAATTTCTAAACTTTTTACAAAACTTTCAATTTTGTGTATTTTTGAAATATAGGTTTGTTTTAGCTTAGAAAACCGTGGATTTGAGTTAGATGAACTTAGAACAACTAGAATCTAAGCTTAGATTGAATTCAAGATTTTTCATTTTTCCCCTCATTTTCTCATTTTTAGATTTTTGAGGATTTTGAGTTTAAATCTTGTTTAAATGAGTCCAAACATGTTTTAGTATGTTTTTCTATCAACTATAATTGTTTTTCATGCCTGGGATTTGAGAAAAACAGGTTGGAATCCAGATTTGGGTTTTGGGGAATCGAAACCCGTGGCTGGAAATTTCTGGGTTTTCCCAGTTCGGCAGGCCAGAGTGATGATCGGCAGGCCGGTGTTCTTCCGACCGGCAGGCTGAATCTGGAGAAATGTTCGGCAGGCCGAACCTTGCTTCCGGCAGGCCGAACTGTGCAGTTCGGCAGGCCGAACTGTGCAGTTCGGCAGGCCGAAGCAGGACGTCCGGCAGGCCGACTGAGGCATGGAAAATTTTATGATTTTTACCCGTTTTCACTGTTTTGAACCTAGATTTAAATCCCAACCTTATAGAATGATTTTAAAGGTACAAATGGCACACTAGGACATCATGAAATGATTTAGTAACATGGGATGTCTCAAACTAGATATTGATCGACTTAGTTTGAATCTAGGATCGTTCGTGGTTCCGTGGAGCTAACGGATAGCGGACCGGGATTACGGTGTGGGGCACCGGCACGAGTATTGAGGTAGGACTTTTATCCTATTTCTTTGGTAGCCTGGTTTTGAAATGATTTGGCTTTAAAAAGGATTTCTATCAAAATGTTTTCAACGGTTGTTTGAAAATGGTTTTATCGGTTATATTTTAATATACCGTGATTATGAAATGAATTTCATAATGAACGTAATTGACAACACTCGGTAATTGGGTTTTGAATGATAATGATAATAAACACATAGGCATGATGCCATATCAGAGATCGGGTCGTGTAGCGATCGACCTTGGGGGCAGGTCCCGAAACCCAGCTGGGCCACTACGGTGGTGATATCATGGTTTGCCTAGGTAAAAGTAAAATGGTGTTTTGATTTGACGAGTAGACTGTTCTGTGTCAGGACGGTTCTACTCAAATTATTTATTTATTTATTAATTTAAGTTTCCTTTTGAGTAACTTCTAATAATGCTATGTTTCCTTGCATTAAATTATTTTATAAAACTTAGTCCTACTGAGCCTTTCGCTCACGTTTTATTGTTTTAAATTTCCTCCCTTCTAGGTGGTTTCCCATTTAGGTTTGGAGAGGATTCTTCGGACCGAACTCAGGAGCAATAGAAGAGTTTATTTATATTCTGTATTATTAATCAAGGCATGTAAGACTTAACTTTATTTGTACTTGGACTGTAATTGTATTTATGATATTGTCAGTACCATGTGTGTGCACAAGTTGTGGGTTGTGGAACCCATACTCGCGATTTTTATCTAATTATTATTATTTGCTTAATATTTATAAATTCTTTTATCAAATGTGGTAGAAAATCTCTTTATTTCTCACTTAATTGGATTTTAAACTCTTAATTTCAATTAAATTCTCTTTTAATTAATCTAAATATTCCGCCACGTCACCTCCTGTACTCCGGGGCGTGACAGAATGGTATCAGAGCTCAATGTTATGAACCTTGGGAATTGTGCACACATAGGTTTGACAATGAAATACCTCTGACAGTCCGAATTTTGTTTTCAGAAGTGAGAGAATGGCACCTAGACGTCGTTCGACTGCTGACGCCGAGCTCGGGAATGATGAGAGCCTGATGAGGTCTATGTTTGCGGCTTTCTGACAGATGGCAGCCAGGGCTAGACCGGAAGACTCCAGTGTTGGTAGTCGGCATGCTTTCTTTAAGGAATTTCAGCGGGCGTCTATTCTGACTTTTGATGGCAATGGGGATTCGCAGTTAGCTGAATATTGGTTAGATTCGATCTTGAAGCATCTAGATACTCTTGGTGTGCCTGAAGAGTATCGTGTGGAATTCGCGGCGTATAAGCTCGAGGGTGGCGCTAACACCTGATGGAAGCAGACTAAGCGTCTGGAGCACGGTAGTGATATCAGTTGGGACAAGTTCAAGGAGCTGTTCTATGATCGGTATTTTCCGCAGGGGTATAGAGACCAAAAAGCAGCTGAGTTTTATAGATTACAGCAGGGTGATCTTTCAGTTCGGGAGTATGAGGCAAAGTTTAACGAGTTGGCTAGATTTGCTCCATCAGCGGTGGCATCGGAGCGTGAGAAATGTATCAAGTTCCAGGAAGGGCTCAAGGCTCCTATTCGGCGGCAGTTGGTTGCTCTGCGGCTTTGGAGTTTCGGAGAGCTTGTGTCGTCAGCGATCTCCGTGGAGAATGATTATGTGCAGTATTGTGAGGACCGAGCCAAGGCTTCAGGAGGACCGCAGAGGAGTGGCAGGAAGAGCACCAGTAGTCGTCCAGCTCCGGGGAAAGGCAAGCAAGGCGGTGCGACCAGTGGCAGCAGTAGTTCGTCTGGCAGCGGGCGCAGCAATCCCTACAGCTTTCATTGTCATTTCTGTCAGCAGCCCGGACACATCAAGAGGAATTGCCCGATCAGGAGTGCTCGTCTTGGATCTCAGACCGGGGAGGATGCCAGTCGTTCATCTCAGCCTCAGCCTCATACCCTACCTCCGCCTCCGCAGTACCCGCAGTTGCAGTATCCGCAGTTTTCTCCTCAGCAATTCTCATATCCGGCACAGGGGCAGCAGCCGCAGTATTTTCAGCGCAGTGTTCCTCAGTATCGAGCGCCGAGTACAGGTAGTGTGCAGTTGTCTCCATCTCAGCAGCATCGGCCGAGTAATCCAGGACCCAGTAATGTCGGTAGAGGAAAAGGAAAGGCGTTAGTGCAGGTTCATGCAATGGCATCTGGAGGGTCAGATTCTCAGACTGGTAACACAGTTGTTGACGGTATGATCTTGGTTTCTAGATCCTTAGCTCGTGTTTTATTCGATACCGGTGCCTCTCATTCTCTCATTTCAAGTTCTTTTGTACATGCCTTGGGATTAGAGATAGAAGAGTTTAATGAACCCCTAGTTATAACTTCTCCCTTGGGGCGGGTGTGTGTGAATTGTATGTGTAAATCATGTAAAATAAAGATTGGGGATGAGATTTTGAAAAGTGATTTGATTATACTCCCCATGAGCTCCTATGATGTAATCCTAGGGATGGACTGGTTGTCCAGCTATAGTGCAGTCGTGGACTGCCAACTTAGAAAAGTGACCCTAGTGTCTGATAAGGGGACGGTAATCACTTACCAGGGTGGTGGTGATTGGCTAATGAGTGAGCGTCTTATGAAGTCGTGTCTAGGAGGGCGAAGGAATCTAGATTGTTTTGCTTTTCTTGCCAATCTAGATTACGAGCCCTATGTTTCGGGTGGCAGTGTAGCGATTCCGGTGGTTGATGAGTTCGAGGATGTCTTCCCCGATGAGTTGCCAGGATTACCACCGCGTCGGGAGATTGAGTTTGGTATTGAGTTGTTTCCAGGGACAGCACCGATTTCTATGGCACCTTATCGGATGGTGCCGATAGAAATGAAGGAATTGAGGAAGCAACTTCAGGAGCTTGCTGATAAAGGGTATATTCGGAACAGCACATCTCCGTGGGGAGCACCAGTTTTGTTCGCTAAGAAGCACGATGGGACTCTCAGGTTATGTGTGGATTATCGACAGCTGAATCGTGTTACGGTGAAGAACAAGTATCATTTGCCTAGGATTGATGAGCTATTTGATCAGTTGGGAGGTTCGCGATACTTCTCGAAGATTGATTTGCGTTCAGGTTATCATCAGCTCAGGATCAAGGAAGAGGATATTCCCAAGACAGCTTTTAGGACTCGATATGGGCACTTCGAGTTACTGGTTATGTCGTTTGGGTTGACGAATGCTCCGGCAGCTTTTATGGATATGATGAACAGGGTATTTAGGCCGTATCTGGATCAGTTTGTGATCGTGTTCATCGATGACATTCTTGTGTATTCAAAGACATGGGAGGAGCATGAGCAGCATCTTCAGATCGTGCTTCAGACTCTGTGGGAGCACCAGTTGTATGCTAAGAGGGAAAAGTGTGAGTTCTGGTTGACTGAAGTCAAGTTTCTGGGTCATATCATCTCGGAGCATGGTATTTCAGTGGATCCGTCCAATATTGAAGCTATATTGGAATGGGAACGACCAAGGAATGTAGCGGAGATTCGCAGCTTTTTAGGTCTTACTGGATATTACAGGAAATTTGTAAAGGATTTTTCGAAGATCGTAGCTCCGTTGACGAGATTAATCAAGAAAAATGTCAGGTTTGAGTGGAATGAAGATTGTGAGCTTGCTTTTCAGGAATTGAAGAACCGGTTGACTTCAGCTCCAATATTAGTTGTTCCTAGCAGTGACGAGCCGTATGAGGTTTATGCTGATGCTTCAGGGCGCGGACTTGGATGCATGTTGATGCAGCATGGACGTGTGGTTGCGTACGGATCGAGACAGCTACGACCTCATGAGCGGAATTATCCTACTCATGATTTAGAGCTTGCGGCGGTGATTTACGCGCTGAAGATTTGGAGATGTTACTTGTATGGAGCATCGTTTCAGGTCTTCTCTGATCACAAGAGTTTGAGGTATTTGTTCACTCAGAGGGATCTCAATTTGAGGCAGCGCAGATGGGTAGAGTATATGGAGGATTATGATTTCGCTTTGCAGTATCATCCCGGGAAAGCTAATGTGGTCGCAGACGCGCTTAGCAGGAAGTCTTCAGGGTTTCTCACTTGTTTGATTTTTGAGGACTGGAGCAGGGATGCGACAGTGAATGAGTATCGGCTACTGTATCATGAGGACGGTGATCGAGTTTCGTTATATCATGTGGAAGCGACTCCAACTCTTATTCAGATGGTGAAGCAAAGTCAGTGGCAGGATCGGCATTTGCAAGGGATTTGGTCGCGGATTCAGAACGGGGAGCAGTTTGAAGAATGGAGCGTGCATGCAGATGGATCGTTGTACTTCTGGGAGCACCTTGCAGTTCCAGTTATCGCCGAGGTGACGAAAGCCGTTCTAGACGAAGCCCATAGGTCTCAGTTCGCTATTCATCCGGGGAGCACCAAGATGTATCGTGATTTGAAGAGACAATATTGGTGGAGAGGCATGAAGAAAGACGTTTGAGAGTACGTGGCCAAGTGTTCGACGTGTCTTCAGGTGAAAGCTGAGCATCAGAAGCCTGTAGGTCAGCTTAAGCCGCTTCCTATTCCAGGGTGGAAATGGGAGCATGTGACGATGGATTTTCTCACGGGTTTGCCAAGGACGGAGCAGCGGCATGACGCAGTTTGGGTTGTGGTCGACAGGTTGACGAAATCGACGCATTTTATTCCGTTCAGGTCGACGTGTTCCAGGAAGATTCTCGGGGAGTTGTATATGCAGAATATTGTGAGGTTGCATGGAGTTCCTTTGTCCATCACCTCTGATCGAGACACCAGGTTTAATGCTAAGTACTGGAGGAGTTTTCAGGAGGCTTTGGGTACGAATTTGAACTTCAGTACGGCGTTTCATCCTCAGACTGATGGGCAGTCTGAGCGGGTTATTCAGGTTCTCGAGGATATGTTGCGTGCTTATGCGTTGGACTTCGGCAGAAATTGGAAGCAATGTTTGCATTTGGCGGAGTTCGCGTACAATAATAGTTATCAGGCGAGTATCGGTATGGCACCATTTGAGGCGTTGTATGAACGGCCGTGTCGATCACCTGTGTGTTGGGCCGAGCCGGAAGATAGAGTTATTCTTGGGCCGGATGAGATTCGTGACAGCAACGAGAAAGTCGTGGTGATTCGGGATCGGTTGAGAGCAGCTCAGAGTCGGCAAAAGAGCTACGCGGATAGAAGACGTAGACCCTTAGAGTTCGCGGTTGGAGATTTTGTTCTCTTGAGGGTGTCACCTCGTAAGGGAACTATGCGGTTCGGAGTGAGTGGGAAGCTCGCGCCGAGGTATATTGGGTCGTTCGAGATCACTCAGCGTGTTGGCGTGGTCGCTTATCGGCTTGATCTTCCGCCCGAACTTTCTCACGTTCATAATGTATTCCATGTGTCGATGATTAGGAAGTGTCCACCTGGGCAGGACGAGATGGTTTCGTTTCGCGATGTGCAGGTTCAGGAAGATACGACGTACGAAGAAGTGCCGATCCAGATTATCGACCGGAAAGTGATTAGCTTGCGTCGTCGTGAGATACCGTTGGTAAAGGTCGTGTGGCAGCATCATGGGGTTGATGAAGCCACTTGGGAGTTAAAGTCGAGTATGCGGGAATTGAATCCGCATTTGTTTTGTTTTTGAGATGGGTTGTAAATTTCGAGGGCGAAATTTCTTTTAGGGGTGGAGAGTTGTAAAGCCCCGAAATTTATTTAATATTAATGTAATGTAAATGGTGGATTAGTGTGCCATAATTAACGTTTTAACATTAATTAGATTATTTGGTTGGATTTTGAATTTTTGGTTGTTTTGTTAAATTGATGTGTTCAAAAGATTTCTTATTGTTTTAAAATGATGTTTTGAGTTTTAAAACACCACAATCTGTAAAATGTTAAAAATACTCCGTTTTGCAAAACTGTGGGCGGCACATGGTTTTCGCACAGTAAAACTGCCCACCGATTTTCTCTATTTATTTCCTTCTTCTCTCTCTCTCTCCTCACTCTCTGGTTCTCTCTCTCTCTCTCTCTCTCTCTCTCTCTCTCTCTCTTTTCTCCTTCACCGTGAGCCATTTCCCTCTCTCTCAAATTCTCTCTCAAATTTTTGAACTCCATTTCGAATCCAAGCTTCGGGACAGCGAGGAGGAAGCTCGGGGACGTGATTCGGCAACCGAGATCGCGGATTGAAGCTTCGATTCGAGGTTAGATTCGGAATTTCTAAACTTTTTACAAAACTTTCAATTTTGTGTATTTTTGAAATCTAGGTTTGTTTTAGCTTAGAAAACCGTGGATTTGAGTTAGATGAACTTAGAACAACTAGAATCTAAGCTTAGATTGAAGAAAAACGGATTGAATTCAAGATTTTTCATTTTTCCCCTCATTTTCTCATTTTTAGATTTTTGAGGATTTTGAGTTTAAATCTTGTTTAAATGAGTCCAAACATGTTTTAGTATGTTTTTCTATCAACTATAATTGTTTTTCATGCCTGGGAATTGAGAAAAACAGGTTGGAAACCAGATTTGGGTTTTGGGGAATCGAAACCCGTGGCTGGAAATTTCTGGGTTTTCCCAGTTCGGCAGGCCGGAGTGATGATCGACAGGCCGGTGTTCTTCCGACCGGCAGGCCGAATCTGGGGAAATGTTCGGCAGGCCGAACCTTGCTTCCGGCAGGCCGAACTATGCAGTTCGGCAGGCCGAAGCAGGACGTCCGGCAGGCCGACTGAGGCATGGAAAATTTTATGATTTTTACCCGTTTTCACTGTTTTGAACGATTTAGTAACATGGGATGTCTCAAACTAGATATTGATCGACTTAGTTTGAATCTAGGATCGTTCGTGGTTCCGTGGAGCTAACGGATAGCGGACCGGGATTACGGTGTGGGGCACCGGCACGAGTATTGAGGTAGGACTTTTATCCTATTTCTTTGGTAGCCTGGTTTTGAAGTGATTTGGCTTTAAAAAGGATTTCTATCAAAATGTTTTCAACGGTTGTTTGAAAATGGTTTTATCGGTTATATTTTAATATACCGTGATTATGAAATGAATTTCATAATGAACGTAATTGACAACACTCGGTAATTGGGTTTTGAATGATAATGATAATAAACACATAGGCATGATGCCATATCAGAGATCGGGTCGTGTAGCGATCGACCTTGGGGCAGGTCCCGAAACCCAGCTGGGCCACTACGGTGGTGAAATCATGGTTTGCCTAGGTAAATGTAAAATGGTGTTTTGATTTGACGAGTAGACTGTTCTGTGTTAGGACGGTTCTACTCAAATTATTTATTTATTTATTAATTTAAGTTTCTTTTTGAGTAACTTCTAATAATGCTATGTTTCCTTGCATTAAATTATTTTACAAAACTTAGTCCTACTGAGCCTTTCGCTCACGTTTTATTGTTTTAAATTTCCCCCCTTCTAGGTGGTTTCCCATTTAGGTTTGGAGAGGATTCTTCGGACCGAACTCAGGAGCAATAGAAGAGTTTATTTATATTATGTATTATTAATCAAGGCATGTAAGACTTAACTTTATTTGTACTTGGACTGTAATTGTATTTATGATATTGTCAGTACCATGTGTGTGCACAAGTTATGGGTTGTGGAACCCATACTCGCGGTTTTTATCTAATTATTATTATTTGCTTAATATTTATAAATTCTTTTATCAAATGTGGTGGAAAATCTCTTTATTTCTCACTTAATTGGATTTTTAAACTCTTAATTTCAATTAAATTCTCTTTTAATTAATCTAAATATTCCGCCACGTCACCTCCCGTACTCCGGGGCGTGACATTCCTTCACCGCTGTCCCAAACCCCAAGGCAAGAAATTCAATTGTATCGCTCCTAAATGGGGGTTAACAATTTTAAATAAATTAAATAAAGATTAAAAAATAAAATAAAACTTCAAAACAAAATTATCAACATATCTTAATACAGTCACAGAAAATAAGATACGATGCTTATATTATCATGAAGAATATTCTTTAACAAATGAAGCAATTCTAACGTAATACAGTTACATAGCTTACTCAACTACGTTTCTCGTAGCCACCTCACACTTGGTGAGTCCTGAAAAGATGAAAATATAAGGGAATGAGTGACAATATGCTCAATAGTAAAAAATTATTACCCATCTTTAGATTTTTATCATTACCATATTAAAACCTGCATGGTTAGTTAATTCTCATTCATTATTCATTAATATCATCATGTTCACTTACGGTGGATACCTTATGATTATTCTTACTAAGTTTCATACATATATGTATACATATTAATTCATAATTCAATTATGCTCAATTATATCCACCGTGCAATAGAATATCATATCACTTAACCCAACAAAACCTAAATGGGTGCGCTTGACCATCATACATTCAGTCCAAGGGTGTCCGGTGAGGGGACATCAAGCCCCAGATCCTCATCAAGTCAATTTCTGTACAGTGTGTTCTGGGACTTTCGACCCAAGGGAGCGCCGTCGCCTCCTCCTATTTTACCCTTTAGGGTATTGTGCCACAGGGCGTAACCGTTGCCCTCTTCATATTTTATCATTCCTCTATAATCAATCATTATTTATAGAGTTAGTTTCCTAACCATACTTCTCAATTTACAACAATATATGTCAAAATCAATATATTACAAGATGAGTTCCATATTATTGTATTATGGTATAATCATATACATTCAAAATATCATATACATATCTTGCAACGTAAAACAATTGAATTTTAATTCATCAAAACCTTACAAAAGATGAATAATAGAATCCTTACCTTTTTGTAAAATATCAACTGATAACATTCAGCTTACACAATTAAGCTATCACGTAAGCTCCAAATACATCGTTATCCTAAAACGTATAAAATAGCCATACTTTAACTTCAATTCTAATTTATAATTATTAATGTACTAAAATTGTGAATATCAATTTTTTTCAACTTAATTTAAGTAAATTTTGAAATAAATAAAATAACAATAAAAAACAAACGCATTTTATTTTGGTATGAAATATGTTAAAATGAGTTTTTAAAATAAATAATACGAGTATAAAATATTTATAAATAAAATAATTAAAAAGTTTGACATTCATTAAAATAAAATTATTTGAAATTACAAATTTTATGGAAAATTATTTATTATTTTCGAAACATAAGTTATTAAATAACCACCATTATCCTAGTGGTTTGGTCTCCTTTATTTGTCTTATGTAGTTTCTGTGAAAAACGACCTGAAAAAACTCTTGCAAAGAACCCAAAATTTGAATGTTTGAGTTTCCTTCAAATCTTGGTTTTCTAACAGCTTTCTAAGCATAAAAACAATATATAAATAACATATAATCACCTATAAATATTAAAAACACATTTATCAAAATTTTCATACTAAAATACAACTTCAAATCAAAGTTAAAGATTTAGAAATCTAACCTTAAAACTTAGCTCAAAACTGTGGTTTGATCTTGAAAATGTTTACGTCTTCTTGATCCTTGAGCTTGTGAGAAGTTGTTTGTAAACTTTTGTAAAAGATTAGTTTGAGTTCTCCTTGGGTTTCTCTCTAGTTTGTCTCACCATGGAAGAGAAATGAAGAAATATAAAAGAAAGAAACAAAAAACGAAGAAAAGGGAGAAGCAGGGGAGAGAGACGTGAGAAAGGAAAAGAAAAAAGAAAGAAGAATAATTGAGGGGGAGACAAGGTAGATGAGAATAAGTCTTGTTCAGAGACTTTTATACATATAATACTAAATGACATTTTCATAATTAATTATAAGTTCTAAGGGCATTTTATTAAATATACTAAATAGATATAGGAAAATTTTAAAAAATTTAAAAATAAGTAGAAATAAATATTGCGAAATAGAATTTTAAATGAAACAAATTTAAATTGGCACCTAATAATTAATTTAATTACCATAATACCTGTTAGAAAAATAATTGGTGTCACAACAATTGCCCTGTTTGGTTTATTGATTTAAATTGTGTTAGTTTAAACTTTTTCAGTTTGAACAGAAAAATTCAAATTGTGTAGTTTAAACAGTAATCTGAACTAGCGTTTAGATGTGCAGTTAAAGTATTAAATTGAACAAAATATCCAATCTGAATTTGTGTTTGGATGAGTATGAAAACTCTAGTTTGAAGCATGAAAAATTATTTAATTAAAGTAAATATGAAATATGTAAGAAGAAGTTATTTAATTAGAAATAATATAAAATAATAGTATTAAATTATAAATATAAACATATAAGAGTAAAATTACAGTTCAATTTGGTTCGAAATGTTGAAATGGAAGGGAGTCTGCACTCTAAGTTGGACACTTAGCTCAGTTTGAATTGTTAGTTTAGTTCGAATTAAATACTTTACCAAACACTAATTTAAACTGTGATGGTCGTTCGAACTGAGCTGAATTGGACTGAACCAGTCAAGCAAACAGAGTGAATATTCCTTTCGACTTGTACTATTTCTTGCCCCGTTTGGTTTGCGAATTCAAATTGTGCTTGTTTGATTTTTTCTTTTCTTTTGTTGGAATCGGAAAATTTGAACTCCTGATTTAAACCCAAAAGGAGGGAGAAGTAGACTCTAAATTGAGCAATTCAAATTGAGTACAACTAGGTTCAATCTGTCCAAATGCCAGTTCGAGTTGTGATCACCATGCAAACTAAATTAAACCGTTCGAATTGATGAACTAAATGGGTGAATCAGGGAACAGTTGAACTGTTCAACTTGGAGATCAACGAGTTGGGCGGATTTTTATGGTTGAAAAATGGTTTGTAAGGTTTGAAATAGAGGGGGTTAACTTTAGTTGGACAATTCAACTCAGTCTGGACAGAGGATAAAATTCTGATTAATGACTTACCAAGCACGGATTTGAACTGTGCTTACCACTTGGACTGAGCAATTTCGTCCGAATTAGTGAACCAAAGGCGTTGTCTTTTTATTTGTATCGAATCTCTTCTTTTTTTATGGAACATCCTCTGTGCGATGCAGGTCGAGCTACTCGAGCCTGCAGTGAAGGGCACTTTGAATGTAGTAAAAGCATGTGTTGAGACCAAAGTCAAGCGTGTGGTTTACGTCTCATCAAGTGCTGCTGTTGCTCTTGATCCTGGGTGGCCCAAAGAACGGGTCATGGATGAAACATGCTGGTCTGATAAGGAATATTGAAGAACAACTAAGGTAAAAGTTGTGTGATTATATATTTAGTATATACTATTTCTTGGTTGAATCTGTACATTCAGGCCTTAAATAGCATTAATTACATTAAAGACTGCTAATGCTAAATTTTAGCATAAATTTCACATACATCACTAACTGCCGAGCGCGTACTCTTTCTTTTTTCGTCGTAGAACTGGTACTGTCTTTCTAAAACAGAAGCAGAAAGTGAGGCCTGGAATTTTCGCCTCAAACAGGGCTTGACGCTGTGCAATCTGTCCAACCGTTATTTTGGGCCGATTCTACAGTGCAACATCAATGCGAGTACCTTGATTCTTCTCAAACTAATGAAAGGTATTAGTATTACATGAACTGTGAAGTGATCACAACTTTTCAGCAAACACTAACCTGTGTTTCACAATTGCCACATTTTAAGCGGAAGGGTACGAGTCCTTGGAAAACAAGCTGCGGATGATAGTAGATGTGCGCGATGTGGCAGAAGCAATTATTCTGGCGTATGAGAAGCCTGAGGCTGAAGGAAGATATATTTGTACAGCACACCTGATCAAGGCAAAGGTTCTGGTGGATAAGCTGAAGAGTTTATATCCTCAGTACAACTATCCTAAGAGGCAAGTTTTCGATCAAGTTGTATCTGTTTTTGCACCAGGGTCTGTGTCAACATATTGATTTCTTTCCTAGAGCTATTCATTGTTAGATTGATCAGGTGGTTGCGACCTTTTTTTTTTTTTTTTTATCACAGTAGGCATGCTTGGGGCTGGCTTTGGTTGCAACTTTTTTAATATTATGAAATTTTAACACATTTAAAAGGTGTTCATACCTTTAAAATGATTTTTGTTTTTTAAAGAAAAGAAAAGAAACTAGAAGATAAAATAACTTGACCGAATGTTTGAATAGTGAATTTTATGTCCTGAATTTACTCTTTTACTAGAGGAAGCGCCTAAAATATAGCCTCTAATGAAATTCGGAATTGGTATATGATTAAGCTTGGGAGGGAAAGCTAAAAAAATGCAAAAGTTGGGTGTAAAGCAGGAAAAGCTCTCCGTTCCTGGTTCTCCTGCAGCTAGATCCTCCGGAACCACATGTAATTCTTAATTAAAATGTCAAACTGGTCTGGAACCAATTTTAGTACGTCCCGCATTTGAATTTTAATCCCGAAAGGAGGATAGCATGTATATATTGTTAACATATAATTGTATGAGAGTGCATGTATAAATTGTTGGGACATGGATATTAATAAACTTGGTGTGTGTGTAAATTGCAGCTATACTGAAGTAGAGGATGAAATCAGAAAAGCTGCAGAGGTTGGGGCGGAGATACCGGCCACTGGATGAGACACTGATGGATTCCATCGAAAGCTACTGTGCTGCTGGACGTTTAGATTAAGTGTTGAAGCACGTGATGTGATTGTTGTTCTCAATTTGGAATAAGTATTAAGAGGTAAAGTTGTGCTTATTGATTAAGCTTTATCCCTCTCTTTGTTTATGTGTCATCACTGCACTATTACTCGACTGATTCAGAAGTTGACGTTATGTTTTAACTTATGTTGCTCTCTTGCTATATCATTGCGCTTATGAATTAATTCATTTTCTCTTGGCCTTGCTTACTCATCATCCAATTTTTATTTTTTTATTTTTTTATTTTTTACTACAGCGTCGCGACGGTCATAGGTGCTGGAAACTAGAAAGAATGCTGTAGGCAGCTGGATTTCCTTTAACACTTATCCTACAGGTGGGTATCCCACTGGTTAATTTGGATGAAAGAGATAAGTTTGTCGAGTGTTTAAAATAATCTTAAAAAACCAACTCTCACCTATGGGGGAGTCGACAACAATATTATTGTCCAACTGTTTTTGGTATTTCTAATTTGCCCATTCCCTTTATTGATTCCAAATTAACCGTCATTACCTACCGGCATGGGGGTGGTTTGGGGAATTGTCAGTAATATCTGGGATGATGTTTTCATCAATAATGTTGTCTTGTCTCCCAGCAAGATGCAATGGGCATTGAGTTTATGCAAATCAACAGCAAAAACGAGAGAAAAACTGATTCATACCCCATAACAAAATGAGAATTTGCTTGAACAAACGACTTTTCAAGCTCTCCTTTTTTCCTTTAAAATTTTGGGAACAATACTTCTATTTATTGGTTACGAAGTATTCTAATATTATTCTCTAATATTATTCGCTATAGTTTAATATCATGGTAGAACTATTCTCAAAAAAAAAAAAAAAAATCTTAATTTGTATAATTAGTCACGGCTGTTTTAGTTATCGAAGTAACCAACTAGTTCATTTCACGTCTAAACCAGCATATCTATTGACGAAAACCTCAAGAAAAGAATGTTAGAACAAAATATTGTAATGCAAACCATCATCATCTTGAATCATTCATGTCAAATCACTAAGGTAATTAATAAGATGTGGAAGCTAACTTGAATTCATAGATAGTATTGTGATTCATGAGTCTGTAGGTTGAGGATATTCCATGTCTAATATGTAAGTCCTCCTTCAAAGTTTGCCTTTGTAATCTCTCTATAGATAGATAACAGAAAAATAACGTACGTACTTACTTGGGAACCACAACCCTTTTATATGACTACTAACCCTAACAGTTATCCTTAATTACCAATTTAGCCGATCATAAAATTAGTAATTATATTTTGATCTCTACACATAAGAGGCCCACACTAAATGATTCATTAAAAGCCCAAAATCTAAATTGATCACTTTAATTAGGCAATCTTATCTGATAGCCTTTAATACACATTGATTTAATATATTAGCCTGTATATTGGATTAATTACAACAATCTCCTACTTAGGCTATATATGAAACTTTATAAATATGAATTTACTTTATGAGCTTATGAATTATGCTATCAAAACCTTATGCATCTCAACAATCTTGTCCATTAACCATATCAATAAAGGACCAAAGCGACCTTTGTTACATATATTGTAACTAGATCTATCAATGATCACATATACCAATACAACTGATGACAAAAAGTCAAGCATGGATGTGTAGCTTGGAAATTTCATGCACTGTGATCTTAACATGCCTATTTCTAACTAGTCCACCTCAAAATCTTAGTAAGATCAAACCATATCAAAATCAGAATGTGAATAAACAGAAACTTTATTTTTGCATAAAATAACCTCAAAATATCCATAAACTAAAATAACTGAAAACGTCTATATCAAAAAAGCATCTAAAATTACAAACTCCCACTAAAACTAAATATCCTCATAAGACATGACATCCATACAAGCAGTGTGCTCATGCAACGTTTTGGGTGGCAGTCCCTTGGTAAACAGATCCGCAATCATGAAGTTTGTACCGACTTATTATCATAAAATAACTTGAGTAGTCTTTGAATACTGTCCACTATACGCAGCCCTGTGACAAGATTTTGAAGCCATATTCCATGATTGGACGGTGCATAATACGCTATGAACTCTGCCGCCATGGGAGATGACGGAGATTGTTTAGCAATCTTCTAGGAGACAACATCTCTAGCCAGAAGGTAGACATAGCCCAACGTATGTTTCATATTATCTTAGCATCCAGCATAATCGGAGTCAATATACCCAATGATCTCAAGTTGTTTCAACCTCCAATACGTGAGCATGTAATCTTTTGTTCTCTGTAAATATCTCAAGACTCGTTTGACTACTATTTAGTGATCCTTTCCAGGATTGCTTATGTATCTACCCAATATCCTTGTAACGTATGCAATATCGAGAAGCGTACAAACCTGAGCATACATCAGACTCCCTACTGCTGACGCATAAGGAATCTTCTACATTTCATGAACCTCAAAATCACTCTTAGGGCATTGATTGAGACTAAACTTGTCTCTCTTAGCCACATGGGCATCACTTGGTTTGCAGTCCTGTATGCCATATCTTTTAATAACCATTTCGATATAGCTTTTTGTGATAATCCAAGAATACTCTAAGAGCGATCCCGGTGTATCTATATACCCAACACAAAAAAGGCGTCACCATGATCCTTTATCTCAAATTTTTTTGATAGAAATCTCTTGATTTCGTGCAATAAGCCTATATCGTTGCTGGCAAATAAAATGTCATCAACATATAAAACTAAGAAAATATACTTACTCCCACTGAACTTGTGATATATACAATCATCGACCATATTCATCTCAAAATTGAACGAGATGATAACCTAATGAAATTTGTAATACCACTGATGAGAAGTTTGCTTAAGTCCATAGATCGATTTCTTCAATTTGCAGACCATCTTCCTTGCACCTCCAGATACAAAGTTTTTCGGTCGCAGCATATAGATCGTTTCATCAATGTTGCTATTGAGAAACGCAGTCTTAATATCTAGCTGATGAAGCTCAAGATCAAAATGTGCCACTAATGCTATTAAAATCCTGAAAGAGTCTTTCAAAGAAACCATAGTTAATGTCTCCTTATAATTGATGCCTTCTTTCTGTGTAAAGCCTTTAGCGATAAGACGAGCCTTGTACCTCTCCACATCGCCTTTCGAATCCGTCTTGGTCTTAAATACTATTTGCAACCAATGGGTTTCGCTCCTTTAGGCAATGGGACAATATCCCAAACATCATTGTCCTTCGTGGACTCCATCACCTCATTCATGGCATCCATCAACTCTTGGGATCTAGAACTTTCGATGGCTTGATGGAAGTTGATTGGATCATCTTCCACGACTCCAATGTCAAACTCATGTCTTGGAGAAATACAATGTAATCATCTAGCACCACATTTCTCCTTTCTTTAGTGAATTTTCTTAATGGCATAGGTTCTTAAGGTGATAGAGTTTGCTCTTCTGGAATGAGAGGTTCTCAAACATTGTCTTGATTTAGGTCTGCTTCTTGAACAATGTTAGGAATAGAAGCCTAATCAATGTCAATAACAGTTGTGAAAATATCAACATATTCCTCTTCAAAGACAAAATCTCTAACCTTAGCTCCCCCTGCAAACTCGATATCCTCAAAAAACCAAGCGTTTCCTATCTCAAAAATTGACTTAGTCATAGGATCATAAAACTTGTACCCCTTAGATCTTTTAGAGTATCAATAACATAACAACTCACCCTCCTTGACTCCAGTTTCTTTTCATTAGGCCTATAAGGCCTTACCTCAGCTAGACATTCCTAAAATGTTTTAAATTAGGCTTCTTCCCCGTCCAAAGTTCATAAAGGGTTTTGGCAGTTGCTTTAGTTAGAACCCTATTAAGGATATATACTGCAGTCTTAAGTGTTTCTCCTTAGAGTGATTTTGGTAAGGTAAAATGAGAGATTATACTCTTCACCATGTCCTTAAGCATCATGTTTCGTCTTTTAGCAATGCCATTCATAGTAGGCGAACCCAACAAAGTGTACCGTGGGACGATACCGCATTCCTCTAGAAATTTAGCAAACGGTCCTAGACATTGTTCACTTGAACCGTCATATCAGCCATAGTACTTACCACCAGAGTCAGATCTGATGCTTTTAATCCTCTTCCTAGTTGGTTATCAACTTTAGCCTTTTAATTTTTGAACACATATAGCGACTGTGACTTTTTATAAATGAGATATACGTAACCATATCTAGAAAAATCATTTATAAATGTTATAAAATATTGCTGACCATTCCAAGAAACCATAGGGAATAGCCCACAAATACCTGTATGTATAAGTTCTAAGACGTCCAAAGTCCTGTTGACTTCAAATCTCCTTTTATTGGTTTGTTTCCTCTTTATACAGTAAGCACAAACGTTAAAATCTGTAAAATCTAAGGGGTCTAGAGTTTCATTTGACACAAGTCTTTCTATTCTCCTTCTGGAGATATGAACTAATCTCTTGTGCTTTAATATAGCTGAATTCTCATTGGTTAATTTTCTCGTTATACCTCATGTACTTAATTGCAAGGATTCATTAAACAAAGCAATTGTATCAATCAAATAAATATTATCGTAACTTGATAAAGAACCAGAACCAACCAAATTTGAATCATGAAACAAATTAAATTTTCCATTTCCAAATGAACAAGAATAACCTGATTTGTCCAAAGCAAAAATAGAAATCAAATTCCTTCTAAAGACAGTACAATAAATATCTCATCAAGATCCAAATAAAATCCAGTCTTTAACAATAATCTAAATTTTCCTATTGTTTCAACTTTAACCTTCTTGTCATCGTCTACATAGATGTATTTTTTACCATCATTTGGCTTCCGGCATCTCAAGCAACTCTGCATAGACACACTGATATGAGTGGTTGCACCAGAATCTATCCACCAAGTACGTTTAGGTACCGAAGTTAAATTAATATCAAAACAAACTAAATTAAAAAGCATACCTTTCTTGGCACGCCAAGCGTGGTAGTAATGCTTTTTCTTATATCCTATAACTCTATAGAAGAAACAACCCATGCCTTGTGGATCATTCGGTCTCTTTTATTATTTCTTTTAAGGTGCTGTAACTGTGGCTTCCTTATTCTTCTTTCTTTTCTTCCCTTTATCCTTGGAAGTATCAGCCAAATGAACACTTTATGTCTTTTCTTGCTTTAACCTTTCCTCTTCTTACACACAATGTGAGATGAGCTCATTAAGAGACAAAGTCTCCTTTTGGAAGTTATAGCTCACCTTAAACTGATTGAATTGTGTAGGAAGAGATATAAGAACCAAATGCACTAGCAAGTCTTCAGAAAAGTCAAGCTTAAGCGTTCTCAGTTTTGAAGTAAGATGAGACATCTCCATAATGTACTCCTTGATGTTCCCCTTACCTCTGTATCTCATTAAAATGAGGCTTGTCGAAAGTGTACTTATTTCAGCCTTTTTATTTTTGGCAAATCTCTTCTCAATGTCCTTAAGAACTATTTGGCTGTCTTTATCATTTTCGATACAGTGCCTCTGAATGCTTCTGGAATAGCCTTCTTCATGTTCATCATACATATGCGATTTAACTTCTCCCATATTTCTATGTCCCTATTTTCATAAGAGGAACTCTTATCTGTAAGAGGTGTAGGAGAAAGAGCTCTTAACACAAGGTCAAGATCTATGACTCTAAGAACTATACGGAGGTTCTCTTGCCATGATTTGAAGTTACTACCATTCAGCATAGGAATAAAATCAATGTTGGTAGTAATATTTGAGGCAGAACAAGTTGCTGAATTAGAGAACAATATAACAAACAAAAAAAAGCTCACATAAGAATCCAAAATAAAAATAATAAATCCAAATAAAGGTAACCTCATCTCTAGATATCAGACAGTCCATTAATATTTAATCTTTGGACAGAAATATTGACTTGTAAATGACATCTTGGTATAGTAATCAAACACTGACAATAAGAACATGTCAAACAATAAATCTTCCTTTGGGCCAATTTATTGTTCACATGTAAAACTGGATAATCATCACGTGTTTATCACCACAAGTATACATACAATTCTGTCAAATATTGGCCTTCATTTGGGTTGATCAATATTCACATAAGTTGCATAGACACAACTGTTTATCTTCCAAAATAAATAAATTTCCACAAAAGAAGTCACTTTGGTGGCATGTTGCTTCAATTAATTCATCTCAAAATATATATAAAATACCAATATTTGAATTTAAAATTGCACAAAAAATGACCAAAATTAAAATTAAAAAATTTGGTCAAAAGTCAACCTAGTCAAAGTCAGCAAGTCAAAATCAACAGTCAAAGTTAACCAGTTAACTTGACTAGTCAACTTTGTCTGGGTCAGGGCTAGACCGAGTCGAGTGGACCCAACCCAGATCCTAACCCAACCCCCCATTCTTTCCTTTTTTTTTTTTTTTTGTTACCTAGGGGTTTAACCTCCTGGGTCATTTCTGGTCACGAGCCTTGTTGGGGTGTGCTCAGCGCCATCCCTGAGGAACACATCCTTGGCGGCTTGGCAACTGTGCTCGACAGATGTAACAGGGAAAACGATCTTTGACCTCTTGACCTCGACTCTTCATCCCGAGGTGTTCTACAGGTCCCTTATCGCCCGTGGTGCAAGCCTTCGCCTCCTTGGGAAAGACGACAGCTTGGGTCAGAATGTTAGAGCCTACAGGCAGACAGCCACTCGCCACAGAAAGCCAACCTATGGCCTCACTCCCGCAGTTTGATGGAGGCCGATCCACCGGCGGGGGCCATGACATATGTCACCTACCCTTGACAGGCCTTGATGTGACACAAGGTCGTGGGTGAAACCTACCTAACACCTGGTTCGAGTGGCAGCCTATAAATAGAGTGCATTTATTGCAGCTCGAGGTCAACGTGCTCCTTCTCAACTAACTAGCTTATGTACTATGTCGAGTAGTACCTGTCTTGAGCATCAGATAGCCTTTGTCCTGCACCATATCTGTGTCTCCCCCTTTTTTACCTCTGAAGCGTCCCTCTTCTTATTGCAGGTACCTCCGAGCAGGCTGAGATAAGCCAGGGAGAGCCGTCTGAGCACCGTGCACAGCCGCACATATGTTGATTCGCTACCACCCACGGGTAAGCATCAACAGGCCTAATTGGACCTATGTATACATTAGATTATTATTATTATTATTATTAAAACTTGTCACCTAGGGGTTACCCTTGGGTTATAACTGGTCATGGACCCAATTAGGCCCGTGTAACAAACACACTCTTAGGTCTAGGCCAAAGCCAGAACCTACCTCAAGCCCTGGGGTCTTTCGACCCCCTTGGGAGATAACCGTGCAGGCGGCTTGACAGCTATCTCTACACCTATCGAGGCCAGGTGTCTGCGGCTCCTATCTGGCCATTGCCTGAGCGGCTGCCACTTGAAGGGGCCGACGCCGACGGTGGCAGGGCCAACCACTAGCCAATGGCCCCATCCTTTTTTTTTTTTTTCCTTACATGGCCGCCGTTCTCCCTGCGCCGCCGTGGCTCCCTCTTTCTGGCGTGGCCTGAGAGCCGTGCCCAGAAACTTGTGCTGGGGGCGGTAAGGTTGCTACCGGCGATGTTCTGAAACTTATAAACTGTATATATAAAACAGAATCCATTCATTGTTTTATATACAAAACTGTGTTTATTTAAAACAAAAACATGACTATCTTTTGTTTCTTTTCGTACAACAGACAAAAAAGAAACAATATATATTATATTTTATTATATAGATAACAATGCATTCTTGAAAACTGTACCGAATTCATATAATATATATATATATATATATATATACGAAAAACCAAAACCAAACGCACACATATATATGTATATACAAACCAAATAATATATTCCCAAAATAATTTCAACCAAAATTTTTGAACAATTATTCTCAAATTCAACAATTTTAAAACATCACATATTGTTAAATTTGAGAATTTTCACATCTAAAATTTTTTTGATTCCGAATGATTTAATATGAAGAGGCTTTTATATTAGTTGTTAAAACAAAATATTGTGATAAAAATCATCACCTAAGATCATTCATGTCAAATCACCGAGATAATTAATAAAATACGGAAGCTAACTTGAATTTATATATATAGTTGTGATTCCCGAGTTTGTAGGTTGAGGATCTTTCAAGTCTAGTTCGTAAGTCCTCATTCAAAATACGCCTTTGCAATCTCTTTATAGATAGGTGACAGAAAAATAACGTGCATACTGATTTAGAAACCACAACCCTTTCATATAACTGCTAACACTAACAGTTATCCTTAATTATCAATTTAGGCCATCATAAAATCAGTAATTATATTTTGATCTCTACACATAGAAAGCTCATACTTAATGATGCAAAGCCAAAACAGACAATCTTATCTGATACCTTCGATACATATCTATTTAATATATTAGCCTCTATTGCTACCGCATGTCTTTAGTTATTAAAGTACCCAATTAGTTCATTGCACGTTCTAAACTAAATTAGTTCATTTGTATATTTTGCTTGGTGCTTGTTGCTTGGCGGTATTCCAGATTTCTCTATATCACCTACCTGCCGTGCTATCAGAACATATACATAAATTAGTTTGCTTCTCATCGTTATATTAATTATTGCCGAAAGTAGGTGGGAAAATTGTGATGAAAAAAATAAAATATCAAATAACTAACATCGCGCCTCATTTTTTTATATAAGTGTATAAATGTGGTATAGTAGTAAAATAAATCTAAGTGAACATTTTCTTTCCTCATTATCTTCTTTTCTGTCATAGACGACGGCCATCAGTAAACCAGCAGTTCCCCAGCGCCTCCTTTTAAAATTTTTATGGCGTTAATGTAAAATCTTAACTCCTTTGACTAACTCCATTGAATTAGATGGACATAAAAATCTGGATAACAAGGATTGTTGGGTTGTCCATGTTCGCGACGTGGCCGACGTAAAAATCCGGAGGGGAAGGGAGATACATTGCACATCCTAATAGAATTTTTTCATTGACGACACAATAGAAAATTCAAGAGAACTTTTTTTTAAAATTTTTTTATTGAATGAGTGATATATTTAAAGGTTTCTATTACGGATATAAAGAAATTGGCGTCCCAAGCAAATACTAGACCACTGCCCAGTTTTGTTGCAGAAATGGAAAAATATTACCATGCTAAACTTATATAATATGATAAACTTTTATTCCAGTGCAGGTATATTGCAGAGTCCTATTTTAATTGTCAATAGAAAGTGGTCTTTTGTGGAAACTGACATGCATAGCTGATTTTTTTTTTCTTTTTTTAAAATAGTTCAGTTTTTAGGTGACGCTACTGTCGGTTTTGTACGGATGAGGTTGACCCTCGTGTTTGTTTTGCTGTTAACAATGTAAATCCAAACATTGGGCATTGAAACGTGTCGATGTCAGATTGGTTAATTGAGAATAAACAAGTTGAGCAGTTACAACATAGTTAGGAACTAAGGCTTTACTTCGCACGTGTATGGTTAATGAGCGGCTGACTATGGGTGTGATAACTAATGATTATGAAGCAAAGAAAAAATTAAAAGAAAAAAACTAACATTGCACAAAAATAGACAAAATAATTTAATAAAACTTTAAACGACAGGTTTCATAGTGCAATAAATGTAGCACGAAGCCACTACGAGGATAAACGACTGCCTTGAACTTTTTTTTTTTTTTTTTGCAGTTTTGTATATAAAATTTGAAAAAAATGATGCCTCAGGGTGGACAACGTAATTTGGTATCATTTTTGGTGCAGCTTTATTCTGCTTAGGTGGTGTGTCATGTGTATAAGGATTATGATGTGGTCTTTTCATTATACTGAATGGTTTATATAACACTTTATGTTTATTTTTAAACGAAAAGAAAGTGACTTTTAACATTTTTTTTTTGGTTGAAGTAATGTCTTATTATTTAACAAATTGAAATCTAACACTATATAGAAAGCCTAAAAATATTTATTGTTAAACTTTTGATCAAAACGAGTGTTTTGGTTGAAACACTAGTTTTGGCCCCCTTGACATTTTTTTTTAACTTTTTAACAGTTTTTTTTTCTTTTTTCGTACCTCTAAATTTATATGTTTTGTCCTTTTTCCCACTAATCAATAAATTTCTTTCTTTTTTGAGTCCTTTTACTTTGTTTTTTGGTTTTTCTCTTAAGGTTTTATTCTATACATTTTGATCATTTTACTATAACTTTTCTCTTTAAAAATTTGTATAATTTTTATTTTTTCGTCAAAATACTTTTTTTCCTAATGCATCCTTATTAAAATTAATTTTTCATAATATATCCTTAAATAAATATTTGAATTTATTCTTTGGATTCAAACCACAACAGTTCGTCTCGTTCGATTTTGAAATTTTGATCATTCTTTAACTTTTTTTTTTTGTAATCTCAAATACGATTTAAATGTCTATACATAGATAAAGTTTAATTTTTTGTTTATTTTTAGAATCTCGTATTTTACATTAATTATTCATATTTTTATTAATTCCTATTAAAATAATTTTTCTCAAAGACGACTTTACTTAATTAATATTTTAAATTAATTTTTCTCTATCGATCTTTTAAAATAACAAAAAAAAAATCAACAAATTTACTACACACGTGCGTTAGCACATACTTCCTAACTAGTATGGAGAGAAAAGTCCACGTAGGCGAGGAAATTAAAAAAAAAAAAGCTAATAAACTTAATAATTTGTTTTTGTTTTTTTATTTTTGCTCCCAAAAAGAAAGAAAGAGGAGGATTATTGGAGAACACTCGCCCACCTCTTTTTGTCGTGTGATAAATCTCAAGACCAACCAATAAAACTCAAATGGACTAACTGTAATATACACAAAAGACGAACATAGTTTTTTGGGGTTTAAAATATACATGTCTGAAAAACAATGTCCACTTTAAAAATGCTTAATTTTTTTTTATTATAAACTGTTTAAATTTATGCGTATAATGAGACTATTATTCTTAATTTTAGTCTCCTAAACACGTCTTATTAATAGAATTATGAAATCGACTTAAACAATTAAGGAAAAATCTACATTTGTATTTGTGTAAAGTGCACTTTCAACAGACACTCTGGTTTTGTTTTTATTTTATTTTGTTTTCCAGCATTAAAATAAATTTCTTTCAGGGGCTTCAAAAGCTATCTTAAACTAGGACCAACTTAATGCAGTGGCCTCGCGGTAAATAATTACAACAACTAGGTCTTTGGCCAAAGATTTGAGAACTAAATGACCTATTTTCAAGGTTTTAAATATGAAGACTTGTTATTGGTATCTTAATACTCAATTTTAGCATGTCTGGAATCATGCCTCAATAAATCCTTGTTGTTAACATATTTAATGAGATTGAGATGAACCGCTCCTTGCTGAGTGATAAGACCCGATGTTAAGGCATTCAATAAATATTTTTGTCAGCGTTTGAGATAGACCTTTCTTTTATTTGGTATGAATATGCTAACATTGTCATCCACTGTTGTGGGAGAATTGTTCACGATGAGAAAACTATCTAAAACCCGGACCCCTCTTTGAATTAATTGTTCAACTAAGAAGACTGAGAAGGTCGATCCGAGAAGGCTACTAAGGAGGCTGAGAAGGTCAATCCAAGAATACCAATTTAGAAAGGCCACCAAGTAAGCCAAGAAGATTGGCTAAGAAGACCACCAAGTAGGCCAATAACATAGGCCAAGAAGCCCAATCCAAGAAGGTCGAGAAGGCTAATCTTAGAAGATAGGACAAGAAGGCCAGCAAACAAGTCCATCAAGTCCAACCGAGGTCTAATCGAGATTTGACCACATGCTTGACCAGGAATAGTCCTACTAAGATTTGTCCTATTAAGATCCGTCCCATCAAGACCTGCTTGACTAGGATTAGTCCAACCAAGATCAATCCAAGATCCATCTGACCACGATTAGTTTGACCAAGACTGGTTCGACCAGATCCGTTAGACAAGATCTATTCCCCGAACAAAACAAACCATGGAGAACAGCTCTGCGAATTGACAGGTTGGTCAAACCCTGGCCAGATCATCCTCGCTGGACGCACTAACACTTCCTCACACAGGAGTAGATCATACCCAAAGACCACCACGTGGCACTATCTTAGCACTTCGTTGGGCAATCCTCCTAATCTAGAGATTGTGCCATTCATCACTAGTTACCTAGGCTCTATACAATAATACACCCAGGTGACGAGCCAAACCCTTCACACTTAGTCCAAACCAAAATTTATAAATAGAAACATTAACTTCATCACAAAGGTATGAGCATTCTTCTCTTGTCTACTTTGCCTCTCCCTTTGCTCTTTCTGATCAGAATGTGACTTGAGTATTAGAGAGCATTTGGCAGACACCACAACAATATTATCTTATTTCGAGGCATTTTCTTCTATTATAAATCCGGCCGACTAGGTGGAGCGAGCAAAACAAAAAACCTAACCACCGTATGTGGGGTGCTGGTCTCAGACATCAACACCCACCTTTCAGACTTTTTACATTTAGCAACAATTAAAAAAAAAAAATCTATGGTTTATTATTTGATAGCGTACACCAACCATTGGAGGCGTGTGTCAGGGCTTTCAATGGGAGCGTTCACACGAGAATGGTGCCCTTTAAAATAAAGTAATAATGCACACCTATCGGATTAATGAAAGGAAATGATGAATGATTCATTCATGTCACATTCACAACCTGCATCATCCATTGTGGGGGTCCCTTTCTTGACTGTCCTTACATCACACAGCTCCTTGAGGTTTATCCAACTATAATTCTTCTTTGTCCTTTGATCCAATCCATGTTTTCAATTAATTTTTCTCTTTATCAAATTCAAAATCAGGCCTATGGATAGCTTGTCTCGCATACACGACAGAATTAGAAACTTGTCACACGTAACAATTCATATACACATACACGGGTAAAACTCAATCTAAGATCTCAGGTAGATGAATAAAGTAAAAACCACTTTTTTCTTTTTTCTTTTTTAACGTGGCAACTAAATCAAACAACTAGTTAGCGTTAATATGGAAATGTCATACAAAAGTAAGACATGAAGTTATAAATTAAAAAAAAAAAAGTAAAAAGGAGAAGAAAACAATGAAACAAATCATTGATGAATTGAATTTTTTTTTTTATAAGGAGAATATAATCCAATTAAGGCAATACGAATAATAATGGTGCCCAAACAAATTTAAACTACAAGAAAACCACTAACTGATAAACAATTTATTGTAAAATACTCAAAGAGAATATATATGTACCGAGTTTCGATATTAGATATTTAAATATTTACATTAATGATTAAGCATGTGGCTCTTTTATAAAACTTCTACACCCGATAAAGAAGTTTGATTAACTAAAATCAAGATAATTATAAAATCAAGGCCACACAAAACACCATTAAGAAACAAAATTAGTTAGCTAAAATGGTTGAAAACACGATCTAACACTAAACAACTAGCAAAAACCACAATATAGAGCAAAATCAAATAGAAATTCCAAACATTATTGTTAAATCCTACCACAATGAGACAAATGCTAAAAGAGCCAACAGATAAAGCAACAAAATACAATAGACACACGTCGTTTGTTGAAGCGCTGCAAGAGCCTTATGTGCCAATCTATCACAGGAGTCCTACCACCGCTGGAACCCCTGAACAATCTCGGTCGTCAAATGCAAGACACACTGGGAACAATGCTCCAAACAAACGACCGCCATTTTTTACCCTACTTTCGATCTGACCCAACATAAGCTATTCATTTTGATGTTGCCATTGCTATTAGGAAGCCTTGGAGTTTTATCCACCCTCATTTCTTCAAACCACCCGACCTCTCTCTTGAATTTTCGTCTCTTATTTTTTGACTAAATTGAAAAAACCTTTGTGGCAACTATCTGTCAACCAAGCATTTGTCCATATCTTACTTATATATAAGGCGATAAGAGCCGTTTTTTCTTTTCTCAAAGCTTTGTCAGGGGATTTCGTCCCCGATTTGTTTTTTCATTTAATAACAACCCTGTTTTTTTTTTTAAATTTTTCCTTTTCTTTTTATTTTTCAATCCTATTTTTGACATATATATTAAAAAACATCATGTAATTTATTCCTTATGTAAAGATTTCTTTTAGATATATTCTTCGCTCAAATATTTTATATTTGAGCATTGTTGATGCTTAACATGACCTGGCGTCAGATCAACATCACGTGCAGCTGCGCACGGTCTGACTCTTCCCCGGCTCGTCTCTGTGTCGGCCCATTGTACCTGCGACAAGAGGAGGGACGCTTCAGAGGTTAGAGTAAGGATTCAGTCAAAGGACAAGGGCTCTCTGATGCTCAAGGCAGGGTTGTTCGGCAGAGGACAGGAGCTTGTTAGGCGGGAATGAGTCTTTCTCTCTAGAATACAATAAACTCATCCTATTTATAGGTTACTACTTGGACTGGGTGTCAAGTGGGTTTTGCCTACAACTTGGGTGTCACATCAAGATATGTCAGGCAGTAGGTGACAAGTGTCACGTTCCCCCGTCGATGGATTGGATTCCATCGGATGGTTAGTTATTTGCCGTTTGTCAGCCTGTAATGGCAAGTAGCAGTCTGCATGTGAGTGAGATTAATCTGACCCGAGCTAGTGCATAATCTAGGGTGGCATCCTACTTAGGGTGCAGCCTCAGGGGCCCTAAGAAGCACCTCGACAGGGCACGACGGGGCGCACGTCGCGTTGGGTCGATAGCATGCTCCCTGGGGGCTCTGTCGAGCAATTTAGCCGACCACAGAAGTTTGTCTCCTCGGCGGTGGCGCTGAGCTCACCCTGAACAAGCATGATTGATATAACTGCTTAATCGTTACTCTAAGTTTTGCCCTACTCTTTTTTGTCAATTTTTTTTTCGTTGTTCTAATCTTTCTTTCTCTTTTGCTGTTTTATTGTCAATTTGTCCCTATCAAAAAACTTTTGCTTTTATTGTCGTTACTCTAAACACATTTTCTTTTTCTCACTATCTCCTATTAAAATATATTGTAGGTTTTTTAATTCGCCCACTACAATACATTTTTTTTCTAAATGTGTCTTCTTTTATGATGTCATCCTTATAGTGTCATACCTTTTTGATCTGTTTCTTTATATAGTTTCTTTCTTGTATGTTTTTATTGAAATATATTTTTTCCGATATATATTTCTTTAATTTCTTTTTTCATGTGTAATTTTTATTATTTGAAAACGATTCTTATAGAAATATTTGTGTTCGTTGCATAGTAAGTAACAACTAACTAAAATCGTTATTATTAAATAAATTAAAAAATAACGACACGATAATTAAAATTTAACAACGATGGAGCCTATAAAATGCATACGGGATTCAAATAGTCACTAAAAAAAATGACCAACTTTTCTTTCTTTTTATTTTATTTTGAGTCGTGTTTATTGGGAGAGCACGAGTAGAGAGCATCTAGTCCGTATTATAATATTTTTTAAAGCAAAAATATTTTTAAGAAACAAGAAAGTCAAATGAATTGGATATACATAATATTATTTTGTTTAATAAAGTAAGCTTGGCAAATTGATTTGAACTGAAAATTTTGGTTCAAACAATATAACAAGTCAAGATTTTATATTGTAGCTATTTCTTTTACTTTATATTATAATATGTAAGAGATTTATAAGTTCAAACTAATTAGTTTGAATAATCATGTCAAAACCCTGTTAGTAAAAAAGATAAAAAAAAAAATGCTTTTTGAAGGCACTATTGTGACCACTTTTTTTTTTTTTTTTTAGCATTGTATTATTATTGTTATTATTATTTTTTGATAGAAGCATGCTATTAGATTTAGATGTACACCAAGAGCCAAATTTCAAACCTTTTGCGTTGAAGCACGCATTTACAGCCCTTTTCTTTTCTTCTTTGCTAAGAATGTAGGCAATTTATTGTAGATTTTTTTCTTTTTTGGACACGATTTAGAGGGTGTTTAGAAGAGTAGGTCAAGTTAATGGTTTGAACTGTAAACAATGTAAAATTTTCATATGTTACAGTAAAAACTTATAATATAATTGTAGTTTTTAAACTTAAATTGATAGTTTAAATTATTCTTTTAAACACCTTATTATTCTAGATCTTTGATACAAAGAAAATCATGATCACGTAAAGAGACGTGATTGTTTTATTTTGGAAAGGAGAGAAAGCGTGGGGTCGTAAGACTGATTAAAATACATATATTCCAATGCCAAATGCATTAAAAAAACTGTTTTAGCAAAGGAAAAAAACATAGAAAACTGGCACCAAAATCAAGTCTTCTATATATTTATTTATATATATTTATCTTCTGTTGTTTTCTCAAAAGACGATGATGTTTCATTAAAAAAAAAAAAGAAGAAGACTAAGATAACATTGAAACGAAAGACTCAAAAGAGTTTTTTGATGTTTTAAATAGTATTTAATTAATTATATTATAATATATTATTTATTTAAAAATATATAAAATTTAATAAAATATTATTTTAAATTTATAAAATGACATATAATAGTATAATTAATCAGATACTATTTAAACATTAAAATTAAACAGAGGATCTAAAACTCAAAAGAAGGATCATAATGCAGAGTTGCCAGTTGGGGAAAACTGGTAAAACTGGCAAGGAAGAAAAAGAAACGTGCAAAGGAGAAAGTGCCGGCGTAATCGTGAGCCGTGTCGGGGCCGTGTTGGACTTGGATAAACAACCGTGCTGGATTTCCTTGTTATTTGTGCCATCTACCCAACCAAACTAGTCAGCTTTTTACGCGAATCAAAACAAACTAATCAGCTTTTCATTAATTTCTTTTCTAATATGCAAACTGAGAAAAAACAGGTTGCCTTTTCTGATTTTTGGGATTTGTTTGAGCGTAAACTGTAAAGTGCAAAACATGTGATTCCTATGTGCCAACAAAAAATAATATACGGAGTTATGTGGTAAAATGTCCTTTTTAGCGGCCAATTGTGTGATTTATTAGTAGGATTTTGGTGAATGGTTTGAACTAAAAAATAAGTTTAAGTATTATAGTATATAGAGAGTATTGTGGAAAAAATGTTTTACATTGTTGTTGCAAATAAACAGTTTTAATTAATAAGTTTGAAACAGTCTCCCAAAAATGCTATAAAACAAACATTTATTTGAGAGAGTAATTTGAACCACGAATTATGTTTGAAACTATTTTTTATTACCACGTATTTTTTAACAAACTTTAAACCAAAAAATAATTTTAACCACAAAGTGTGATTCGAATTGTAGTGGCCAAATACCCGTAAACTTGACAAAAAAGTAATGTGCATGTGTGGTATTTAAGTATCTACAGGCTCTTTTTGAGTGAACAATTCTTTGTCACTTAACGCAGTCTATTTATGAACTACGGTATCACCATTTATCGAAAGTCCTTGTGGTGACTTGCTTGTAATTTTGTGTGTTTATGTTTTATCAAAATAATTTGTCGAAAAAAAGAAGAAAAAAAATAAAATAGGGTTTTGGAGAGAGAGTAAGGAAGGATAGCTTACGTTTATGGGTTGAAGTAGGGACAGAATGGGCCCCGCGCCGCACCCTTCCAAGCTGGCCATGTTTTGTGTTTGTACGCTCACCCCACCCTCCTTCCAGTTCGAGGTTTCCTTTTCCCTTTTTTTTTTTTCTCTTTTAAAATGAAAAAAAAGAAAAAAAAGAAAGAACAACATTCGACCATAGCAGTAGAGTAGATCATTAAAGTATGGTTTTGCTTGCTTGTTCCCCAACTCGAGTGTTGTTGTTGTAGCAGCAAATATTATTTTTTTTCTCTTTCTAATTTCATAATAATTTCCCTTTTTCCTTTCTCTCTCCTCTATTTTTCCGTCTCAAGACTACTCCTTTTTTTTCTTTTTTTTTTCTGTAGCTTTTTTTTAATGTTTTTTCCTGCTTTGCTCTCCGTTCTGTTTTTTCGCCTTTAATAGAAAACTCGAAACCTCCATCCTCACCACTTTCACCGACCCTCCTCTTCCACTTGTTGGCCCATTTAGGGTTTTCCCTTTCCTTTTTTTCTTTTTCTTTTTTCTTTTTTTTTTTTCCTTTTTTTGCTCAAATTTATTTCTTTTCATTTTTATTTTTTCCTCTTTGCTCTTTATTTGCGAATTCTTAGGCTTATCGAAATCGATCAATCACTGTTCTTCTCTCTCTCTGTCTCTCTGTCTCTCTATATATATACACATCGGAATCGACCTTTCATCTGCTTCCTCGAATCTCATGGAATTCAATGGATCCCCAGTATATCTCCGCCGCCTCATTTAGGGTTTTTCTAGGGTTTAGCATCACTTAGCTGGTCCTATCATTACTGTTCTCGATCCGATCGATCACCTTTTGCCACAATTGAATCTTCCTTTCTTTCTCTCTCTTTCCCTTTCTCTTTCTTTCATGGCGTATCATCACCAGCAGGTTCCGGGGCCGAGTCCTGGGTCAAGTTCGAGCTCTGTATATCATCAGTTTCTCAATTCGCCGTTTGGGGACACCACCTACACCAAGGTCTTCGTTGGCGGACTCGCCTGGGAGACTCAGAGCGACACCATGAGGCGATACTTCGAGCAGTTCGGCGAGATTCTTGAGGCCGTCGTCATAACAGATAAGAATACCGGTCGATCCAAAGGCTACGGTTTTGTGAGTATTTTCTTTTATTATTTGTTTTTCATTCCTCATTTAGTGTCTCCTCGTCTGTGGAATGTGAGATGCTAATCTGCTTTTGGATCATTTGTTTTCTTATAGCCACCGCGATTTGGATTCTCGATGATTGATTGTTTTCGGTTGTTCTGGTTTTCTGTTTTGTTTTTGCCATTTGGATGATCTGCTAATGGTAATTATTCTTTTTATTTTGCGCCCCCCCCCCCCCCAATATTAGTTTTTCCCCCATAATCACTGCCATTTGGATTCTCAATGTAGAATATTCGTTGGTTTGCTATCTTAATGGTAGTTTGTTTCTGCTTTTGGATGATCTGTTTTGTTGCAAGGACTGCCATCTGGATTCCAAATGTCGTTTATTGCCCTTTTTAAATTGTAGTTCTGTTCCAGTTTAGTGGGAATTTTTTTTTTTAATCCGTGAATTCCCTTGTTCAGCGGACTCTAGAATGACTTGGTTTTTCCGCTCTGTACTTACGTACCTTTTGGATGTTCTGGTTTTTTGTTGTTTTTTTTTTATAAGACTGGTTTTTGTTATGACTATTACAATTTGGTTTTCCCAACGGTAGTTTTGTAACTTTTGTTCCTGTTTGGTATATCCGTGAATAGCTTTGTTGTGCTCACTTTCGGTTGACGAGTACCTCTGTTGTGCGCACTTTTGGTTGATTATAGAATGACTTGGTTTTTCTGGTCTGTATTTACATGGAGGGTTTAGGTCACTTTCCGGGAACCAGAGGCTGCTAGAAGAGCCTGTGCCGATCCAGCTCCAGTTATCGATGGCAGGCGTGCCAATTGCAATCTTGCTTCACTAGGGCGACCAAGACCACCCATGCCCTATGGTATTGTTATCTTTTTTTTTTTTTAATGATTTTTAGCTTCCTTGATTAATGAATAAGAGCTTCAAGTACTTTGAAAGATAAGATCATACATAATGTTTTAGGACGTCCTAGAGGTGCCACCCCATACGTAGGCAATGTGCAAGCTGCTCGTGGAACTTATCCTGGAAATTTTGGGTACCAGCAGCAACCACTCTCTTACAGCTACCAAGGGCTTATGTATCCACAATATGGGTGAGTTATGCGTCTAGAGACAAGTTGTTAGTTTGGATAAACACTTCAACTTGGAATTAACTCCAGAATCGAGCTCAATCAAATAGTTTATAGAAATGCATCGCTTTTGAATCCTATAGGGAGTAGGTGGTACGTTAGATGTAGACTCTGTGTTGGACGTTAATTTAGGTCCTATAGAAGTATGAGACCAGAACAACAATCCAGGTCAAGTATTTTAGTCACCACAAAACAGTTAGGTTATTTGGGTGCATCTCCTTTGCAACTACTTTCTCGTTCTTTCTTTTCTTTTCTGTGGCATATACCAATCACAACATGCATTACTGCTTTGAATAAATCATGAGAATAATTAGTCATTCCCTTTCAAGTCTGGGTTGGTTTTGTCCAGACTACAGTGATGTGACATGGTGTGATTGGTAATTGCAGGAATTCAAAAAGTGTTAGTTGCGGAGGATATGTGCCCCAGATCAATGTTTTTGAGCAGGCAAGATTATAACTGGTGTTGTTTGATAAGGACCATGGATAGAGTTGTTAGTCTTACTTTCTTACCAATTGATCATATACGGGAGAACTGTTCATAGAATAGGAACGGTATAGACCGTAGTTAGGAAACCTTGGTCCTTTTGTCAATATGAATTATGAAGCGTGTTTTATGTTTATTTCTGTGCAAGGTATCTCAGAATTACCTTTTCAAATTTGCATAAAATGATGTTTGATGTTTGTTTTATCTATTCAGGTATACAACATATGGGCCCGATTATGTGTATCCACAGGTCGGTAACTGGTCCTTGAATGATGGCAAGAGTTGCAAACTTGCAACATCTGTTTTTCTGAATGCATTTGGAAGTGACAAAATCTTGATTCTGATTTGTTTCCGTTTCTTGATTATCATGTAGGGTGGTTACATTCCTTATGCAGGTCAGCAATACCTTCAGGTATATGGGGTACCTGGGACGGTTAACACGGCCCTCTATCCTTATGGGCAACTTAGTCAAACTCTTCCTAGCGGTCAGGGTTATACAACCATGCATGGATATGCAATGCCTGGTCATCAAATTTTGCAGTTTGGCGGACCCAGTGTTAATGCTTTGACAACTTCGCCTATGCCTACAATTCAGGCACCATATCCCACAGGTATGTTTCTACGAGGAAAACTGCTTTCTATCTTTTTCAATGCTAGTCATCTACGTTGTTTTATGGGGAGGCATATTGTCAATTCTAAATTGCCAGAACAATAACCTTATACCAAAGAAGACGAGAAAACCAACTCCTTTGTTGCTTATTTGCTTTTTGAAGACTTAGCTGCTGTAGCTTCTTCTATTAAAAATTGATACTGGTCTCTTTTTGGGAAAGGAGTTTCTTGATGTGCAGCTGGGGAAATGGATGGTTGAAATTGGTGGATGTTCAATAAATAAAAATGATGATGCCATGTAGGGCAACCTGACTGGAAATTTATTGTTTTTGTTAGGTATGGCAGCACCTGTTATGGCTCAACCACAGTTTATAGTTCCTGCTCCTTCTCAGTACGTGCAAGGTGGCGGTTCTGACCAAACAACTGGGTGAGGGGTTGATTGAGGTTAGTGCGCTCTCCTGGTGAAATGCTGTCATTTTTGGAGGAACGATTGGGAGTCAGTTTGTTTGTTTTCCAGGTATCCTTAGATTGCAGCAGGACTAAGAGCAGCGGAACTGCTACTTGAGTGGCAGGCTTCGAATCTAGCCTTGCAAATTATTCGTTTTGCATTCTAGAGGTTGGTTTTACTTACATATATATATATAATCTTGATGGACGTATGATATTTGCTGAGAAAGAAAAGAGAGAAGAGTTAAAGAGTTCTCACAACGGCCGCTTCTGACAGTCTATTTGTTTTTTTTAATTGTGTTTTGCAGGTCATACATTGTCATGCTCACCAGAGAAGTCAGATGTCTGAGTCGTCGCTCCGAACGGTTGGAGAAGGATTGTGGAGGATACAGGCTGTTCTTCCTCCAGGAACTTTCTGTTTAGTGTATCAAAACCCTTTTAAACTTCCATTGCTCACGACGCATAGTCAGAGCTGTCACGGATTGACGGGCGTGCTAGAAGCGGATTCTGGCTACCCGGGTAGGAATAAGACCTATGTAAAAAAAGTCAACACGTTAGAATCAACATATGATTCTTTTATAGGCGTAGTGTCCCAGCATTTTGGGTGTATAGGATCTCTGGTGGATGTGTATTCGTCGTCAGTCTAGCGTCGTCAAAAATGTGATATGACTCTTGTGCATATCAGTTGTAGGATTCTTTTTACCCAAAACTCAACTCCTATGATCTGGGTGATCTAGGGACCCTGGCTTCAAAACCAAAGGAGAAGCTTCAGGTATTTATTTTAAAAAAGTTTTTCCCTTCCGTGTGATAATACTTCATCTTCCTATTTAAAGGCCTTTCTTCAAGGTATTCTAGTATTAAAAAGAAAAAAGCAGGAAATTCCTATACGATCAACCAACTGATGGCAATTGCATGATGAAGTTTTAGGCTTTGTCTCTCTTTTTATTTTTATTTTTTTCTTTCATTTTTCTTTAAGCATGTTGAAACTATGGGCGCTATTTTTTTTTATCGCCAATGGGGACGTCTAGCGCTAAATGAAACTATAAGACGATCGAGTCAAGTATTGTTATGTGACAAGACGATGCATCACCAATAATATTTATCATAACACATTTGGAAAAAAAAAAAAAACCTCACTATTATTGACATTTCGGGATTGTTAAAGCATGCCAATAATTGGAAGCAAGATAGCTCTCATTTTGATAAGACTTGACGGTATTTTCTCGATGAATTTTATTTACAAATCTTTCAACTCTGCTGGTCATCGAGGGGAATAATCTCTGCTGGTCGAGGAAGTCAATTCAACCTACCAAACGATGATGATAACATGAGAAAAACAGGCACTCGATGAAACTTATGATCAAAGTTGTGTTGTGTGCGGCTTGAAGTGATGGTAGTTTGATGTCAAACAAACCTGAAGGATGCGACCGCCTGCAAAACCAATACCAAACCCAATGACAAATATGAAATTCTAGTTTATCCTTCGTTACCATTGTATATTCTAAGGAAACCATTTTCATCTGGTTCTCACCTGCTCAATCATTGAACCGTATTTGCTTAAATCCCCCTCTTCAAACCGTATTTGTCCAGACCGCCCTCTTCAAGGTGCATACATATGATGTATAATAGGATTCCTGTCCTGTGATGGTATGCAGTCTGTTGTACCAGCCGTTGGATGCCATGCCAAGCACCGAAAACAAATATTTGCGACTTTCACCGGGGTTTTGCAGCGAGCAGTCGATGTAATAAAAACCTGATCAAGTTTGAAGTCAAATACAATTTCATGTTCCAGCCTCATTTGCAAGACTCTTCTAACTCTTGATGTAGATTTCACAATATAAATTAACGTCAGTAAGGCAAGTACCATTTGCGGATTTACAGTTGATGAGTTTGGCTGCCACTCCAGGCGGTCTCTGCCAGCTCCTGTCCAATCCACTCACCTGTTTCGCACATTTTGAATTTGCGTTATGATTATTAAATAAATAATTAAAACAAACAAATTAAGGTTAAAATTGCACAATTTAATTTTTAAACCATGAGATGAGATTGAGAGTAGTACGCATCAGTGTCTCTGCAAACTCATCAACTTTGCCAAACGATTCCATCTTTGTGAAATCCGAACCAAGACCCATTATTATAACGCTCACTGGTTTTGAGTATGAACAAACAAATAAATAAAGAAATAATTTTCTCATTCAAACAAAAACGTTTCAAGGAAATTACCATTGGAGCTAGTGTTTTGGTCCGGGTAGAAAGCCGTCACAGACTTAAACCCATTTGGGTCTCCTCCTCCAGCACCCACTTGCCGCCCTTCACAACACACGCACCAATCAAAACAAAAGGGAACATTTAAGTTCTAATTGAACTCATAGCTCTCTTCCAAGAAGCAATTATACACAATATTAAGAATTCTAACTTCTTTTTAACACTAATTCACGTAATTAACAATGACACATCATCTTTCTACGGATGGATTTACTTTTTTTTTTATACAAAGTGATGCAAGTGAATTAAACCATATCAAACCAATCAGTATAAACAATAAGGATGAAATTATGATTTTAAGAAACGTTGTTCCTTTCTAGAAACAGGAAAACAAAATAAAAGGAATAATTCTGCCACGCATAAGATTCAGCTCACCTTCTGGAATCAATATATTGAACTTATTTTCACCATCAGTGTAGATACGAAAACCCTCTGGAACATCTGTAAAAGAAGAACAAAGAATTTAAGTGTTTTACCCACTTTCACTTACTAAAATTCAGCGGAGAAAATTACTAAAAAAGTAGCTTTTTATTTTTTTGGGTAGACGTAATAGAGAGAGAGAAATTAGCATAAAACCTTTCTCAGCCGATGCATCGGAAATAATAGGACCAAAAGAAAATGCAGCAAAACTCATCGTCATTCCAACTAACATTTGCCTCCTCTTGGCTCCAGTCACACTGAGAAACGACACCACAGAAAAAAATCCTCACTTCTCGGAAATCAAAAGTAGGCGAAAGTAAAACAGAAGAAGAACTAACACTTGAAACTATTAAGGGACTTGAGTATTAAATCCAGATACCAATTTTCTTCCCCTCGTCGTGGTTGCTCTTTATTATTGGAACATGTCACACCACGTTGTTGCCTGAGTTTTCCAGTCCCTGAAGAAATTACACAACAACAATTATGTCCTGAATACCTCTTCACTGTCTAATGTTTAAGACAAAAAGAGTATGAAAACTTGCAATTGGAATTTGAGTAGAAGAAACCACTGTGAATGTGAATATTGTTGTTATTGTGAGATACAATGGTGAAGTGGGCAGTTGGACGTTGCAGGGACGAAGGACAACAAGACGCGAGACACGCCATGCCCTTCTAGATTAGCCCTGCTTTCATCAAAATCTCCCCTTTTCTCCTTTCTCTTTAATTGTTAATTTTTGCGAACCATACACTCCATCGACATGTTTTTTTTTTTTTTTTTAGGGGCATTCCATCAACATATTCTGTCGTACATGTATTTATATTTTGTACATATTTATGTATTTTTCCTTCATTTTTTTATAGCTGACAATAGATGCGTTTATCACTACTTATGTTTATTAATATTACTAACATTGGTCAACCCCGCACCCCCCGAAGTCGTTGCAAACCCTTTTAAATTTTAGCATGCTAGGTTTAGAATGTGCTTAGATGGAAATATTGGATTGTGCCAAAAGAGCTTGTTTTCCACAATATTAAACTGATAAAATGGATAATTTAGTTAATACGTGAGGTAGGAGGTTGTTGTAATTATTTTTTCATTAAAACCAAAGAAAAAAGTAACTTTATTTGAATATAATTGTACACGTTGGATCTACAATTAAATACAAAATATATTAATTTAGTTTAATATGTTCCTTTTAATGAATCGGGGCCCTCAAATCGCCGTTATTTAAATCTGTTAGCTTCAAAGAAAATTTGTTAGACTAATTGCAGAAAGAAATTTAAAGATCAAGTCAATTAAAATAAAATAATACTGAAAAAAATAAAAGATACCACATACATAGATTTATAGTGGTTCATTCTATAAAAAGACCTACGTCTACTGTTCTTCACTATGTATCAATTCAAGATGTCACAGATTACAGAGATGAGAATAAAGAGAAATTTTGACAGAGTTTCTGTATGTTGTTCTTTTCCTGTCTACCAATGAAGGCAACATTCCTTTATATAGAGTATGTAGTGAAGTTGCGACTTCTAATTAACCGAGTGGGGATGGTAATGTTTGAGGTAACGTAATAGTGGGACACGTGTTGATCTACGATTGGCTGCAAGAATCGTGCTCTCCTTACGTCTCGATTTGTGGTTGGACATGCGCATAACTGTCAGTTCACTTGAATTGATCCTATTGAATGAATGCTTAAGAAACAAACCTACAATGAGTGTTATCCGAATACGCGATTGGCTTGCAACTGATCAAATTGATCGAAGACTGATAATACGCTGGGTAATGAAGCTCCTCATCGAACAACTTCGAGTCGATTGAACTTATTGGGCTCGACTCGCTTCAGCCATAACTCCAACCCATCATTTTGGGCCTAAATAGATGATTTAGGCCTAGCCAAATCGTACCCCAATAGTTAGCCCTCCACTCCTTAGTCGATTTAATCAACTATAGGAGTGAACAGTTCTTAAGCTTTAGTTTGATGACTCACCTTGATCGAAACTTCATATTCACACCTGAATCATCACCCTTCCTCGAAAAATTATGATACTTAACTACCCGTAACACGTGTCACTGTGACACCCGTTATTCCCCTAAGGGTATTAAGGTAATTAGATTAATTTTTAGTATATATATATATAAAAAAAAAAAAAATCAGAAAATTGAGAGAAACTCGACACTTTCTCTCTCCTCTTTCTCTCTCTAGAATTCTCTCTCTCCCCTCAAAGATCGTTTGAGATTTCGGCATCCGTTTTCGACACCTCCCGCACCAATGGAAAGCTCTCGACGAGCTGAGTCCAACGAGGAGACGCACCGCCCAAAACGCCGCCGGAGGAGACCACACGCGCCGCCCAAAGTGGCGGCAAAACCCATTTCTTTCCGACGAGATATCTTCGTCGTCCGACGTCCGATCGACGTGATTCTTGTTCCTACACGACCACCGTGATGAGAGGAACAAAACCCACCCTTGGTGGCAGCTCAACAACCGCCGGATTGCTCCGCCCGCCTATTGCCGCCGTGCACCGCCGCCCCCATGGTGGAACTCCGCCTTGCCGGAGGAGGTGACTGACACCACCCCTCCCAATGAGTTCAGAGGATCAAGGGGAGTAAAACCCCTCGATCAATTGCACGGAAGGAGCCGGTTTCACCGGAGAACGGCCAACGCCGCCGTCAACCGCCGCGGGAGTCTCCGTTTTGGCTCTTCCCAGCCACATTTCTTCAAATTGGATGAGGGGAAATGCTCATAGGAGGATGGGTAGCAAAAGCCCTCAGCCAATTTCAGGTTTCCATCGTCGGAGAATCAAGATCGGAGCTCATCCATTTCTACCGACGTTGTACTTCACGACCCGCTATGTTAGAGGCAGAATTGGGTGAAATTGACCCTGCCATTGGACTCAGAAGGGTCGATTTAGGGGCGGTAGGCCCGAGCCCAGCTGCCAACGGACCCCGATTGACGCCGGTCAACGACGGTCAAAGTCGGCCAACGCCGGTCAATGGTGGTCAACGCCGGTCAAAGGCCAAAATGGGATTTTGTGATCCAGACCTCCGATCGAAGATCCGAGACCGCCTCCCGACTCGTTTCGATGCTCTGGATGCAATGGTGACCTCCGTTTGAGCAAATTCCACTCCGATGAAAATCATCCGGTACCTACTGCATGCGAATCGAGGCGATTCAAACAGCAGTATCGAAGTCCAGAATGACGTTTTCAAGAATGTATGATCTCCAGAAAGCATTCCTAGCCATTCATAGTCGCTCGAGGAGCACTACAGAGGATGCTTCGTAGATACAGCGAGATACAACTGGATCTGCTTTGCTTGGAGTTCAGGATCAAGGGAGTATGGAGCTAACGTTAATTGATTCCAGGATTAAGAGACTGTTGATAAGCTTGAAAGGTAGGGATTCTCTTACTCATCTTTTGTGAGGTTTTTATAGAATTAAAATTGATTGTTTTGCCGCAATATATATATATCTATGTTGAACTGATATTATATGTGTATCACATATGAAACTATGACATGGACTCGTCTTGTATTGTACGGCGAGGAACATAATGAATTGACACATGTTATAAATTGAGAAGCATGGTTAGGAAAATTAACTCTATTAATAATGATTTAATATAGAGAAATTGTGAGACATGAAAAGGGCGACGGTTACGTCCTTGGGCATGAATACCCTAAAAGGTAAAATAGGGGGAAGGTGATGACGCTTCCTTGGGTTGAAAGTCCCAGAACACACTGTACAGGAATTGATTTGGTGAGGACTCGGGGCTTGATGTCCCCTCACCGGAACACCCTTGGAATGTTTATAGGGTGATCAAGTGCGCCCATTTGGGTTTCGATGAGTTGAGTGATACTCAATTTAACATGGATACCTAGGAACAATGATGATTGATAATATTTGTATAAATGTGTAATTATGACACTTGGTAATGATTAACTACGGTATCCATAAGATGTGATCATAATAAACCTCATAATCTGGAATATGATGTGACTTACTAACCATGCAGATTTTAATGTGGTAATGATAAAAACCTAAAGGTGAGTAATGGCTTTCTCTACTGAGCATAGTGTTGCTCATTCCCTTATGTTTATATCTTTTCAGGACTCACTAAGTGTGAGGTGGCTACGAGAAATATAGTTGAGGAAATGATGTAACTATATTACATTGGGACTGCTTCAATCGTTGAGAATGTTCTTCATGATAATGTAAGCATCAATTGTTACTTTCTGTGACTGTATTATAATGTGTTGAGGGTTAAAATGATGATGACAACAGTTTATATTATTAAATTTAAGGTGCTACATTAAAACTGTGGTTTATTTATCGTTTATATTTTTATTTTTGAGTTGAGAGTTTTCATTTAAGTCCCGGGCAAATTTTATTTTTAAGGTTTTACTTTTATTATTTATTTTTATTTTATCTCATTAAAAACTGTTAACCCCCATATAGGGGCGTTACAGAATTTTTGGTATCAGAGCCTAGGTTCGGTTAACCTAGGGAGTGTAGCACCACCTTAAAAAATATATATATATATTTTTGAGATGGTTTTGAAGCTGAATTTTCATTGTCATCATCAAAATGAACCTTCACATTGATTTATACAGTCTAGAAGGATGTAACATGGAAAGGCCATAGAATGAAAATATCAATAGTTATATGAGTACAATAATTATATAGAAGGAAAGTATTAATAGTTATAAGGGAATGATAATTATATGGAATGAGTTTATAAGTAGATTGCTTATGAGAGATTCGTATAATATTTGGATCTATAAGCATATCTAATTCGTATAAACGATGAGAAATTCGTGTAGATACGAGGATTTAATAGCCTTTTGTCTCGTGAAAAATAATAAGAAATATAAGGCTTGATTTATTGATTTTAAAGTTTGGCATAGATATGCCAAATTTTTCGTAATTGATTCAAACCTAAGTAATGATTATGTGTGGATTCGATGGAGCACATAAGTGTCAATAACTTTTCTTGAAAGTTCTATTTATTTAAGGAATATGATATAAGTTGGGAATCATGGTATTGGATCTTGAGAGAGATAAATGTTAGACTTTTGGTCTGTTGAGACTGTGTAAAGTCTAGAATGCATGAATCTCAAAATTGGAATATTTTGTTACGTACATTGTATTTAAGTGTATCAGTGAATCCTTTGGTTACCTAAGGTTTTGTTATATGAGGAAATTATATATTGTATAAGTAGAATTGTGGGGATTGTAGATGTTCTTAAGTAGTAACATCAAGTGTCTTTGTTCATTGATATGGTCTATGTTGAAAGACGTAAATCGTATTGATTTCAAGGTTAGTCGCATTCTAAACCCTTGGTAGTAATGATGATGAATCCATTGATAGATGTTAAGTATTATCAATAACATATGGGTGTATGCATTGTTCAATAAGGTTTTGATTAAAACAAAATTATTTGAGTTGCTGGATCATTCAGGAAGATCCTTGTTGTCGTTAAATTAGATTTGTTGTTTATAGTTAACTTTATCTATAGTGGGCTTTGAATTGGGTTTAAGATTCATACGAATTGGTTTTCAATTTTATGTTTGTTATTTAACTCGTTCTAAATGTGTTAAGGCCGAAACAACCTGACCATTTTCAACTAAGAACATTTGGGCCTAGTTCAAATCCTAAATCAGTTTGATTCACACTGTCTCTCCCACGTGGTCTTTATACGTGTCATATACAGTGGTTTAATCATTGTTTATATATACGTTTACTGTGCATATGAGCTTATTTCTCCGAGTTCACTTTTTCTCTCTTAATTTGTTATTTTCTCTCTAAATCGCAAATCCTCTTCTTTTTCATTAAAAATTCTTCTTTTTCTCTAAAAGAAGAAGGAATTCTAGGATTCTGCAATTTACTATCTTAATTTTTCCTTTCTATTTACTCTTCTTTCATCTCATCATGGACCCAAAGTACCAACACCTGAGAAAGTATTTCCCATCACTCTCCCAAAAGATTCTTAGAAAGAAATACAAGGCTAGAATTACTCGGTTGTGGATTCTTATGCGTTTTGGTATCCCTTGTGATGTGAGAATGTTGATAGAGGGGAAAATCCGTCCGAGTGACTTTAGTCAAGATGTCGGTTTACCAGGAACAGGTACCAGTCGTAGTGCAATGAAAAAAAGAGCTCGTGCCATCGTGGTCACTTGTAACAAATGTGGAAGACAAAATTGTAACGGTAAATGTACTTCACCTGGTTATATGTCTACGAATAGAGAGGATAAAATAAGGTTTTGTAGGGATGGACTTTCAAAGGAGAACTTGGATAGCATCCATCCTCCTCTCCACGGTCACCCTAGTGGATATGTTCAAGGAGCTATTTTTAAACTCTGGCCTAAATTTTATACAGAAAGACAACGCCTCAGGAATATGGTATTTCTAGATCCTGTTTGCCAAACCATAAGAAAACTGGATGGGGAATAAGTCATCGCTCTATAAAGGTTATTTAGTCTTTACTTATTTGAAGCAGTTTTAGCTGATGTTCAACAGTTTGTGTTTTTCTTTTACTCAGAATATTTGCTTTTGTGTTTGAAATAATTGTGATTATTAGATTGATACAGTAAGTGTTAATATCTTATTTAATTTATGATTTTCTTAAATATATATATAATAAAATATATTATCTTATCAGACACGTCACATACAGTACAGTAATATGTTTGAATTTTGAAAAGCTTATCCAGATATTTCAAGATTTGTGTCTCAAATTTCAAAAGTTCTACAGTATTTGTCGTTTATATTAAATTTCTCGACTTGGTGTATATTTGTCAAAAAGTCTACAGTTGTGTCATGAGGGTCTTCTGTCGAATTGTTCTCAATTGTCAAAAGTTATACAATTAGAGTCTAATCTTTTTCAAAAAGTGAATCAGATTTTCTGTAAACTATCAATCACCTTATCTTACTTTCTTATCCGCACAAGTTTTGTTTAAATCTTTGGATTACCTTTTCATTACCTACTCGTCTATCTCTTTAGCCCTTTTTGTATATTTCTCATCTTTAAAATCTCATATAGAACCCGAAGTCTAAGTGGAGCAGACATTAAGCAACCACTTCTATAAACCAAATATGTCTACCTCCCAGTCCACGAAGAAAATAAAGAATGTCTGTGTCTTTTGTGGTTCCAGCCTTGGAAAAGATAAAGCTTATTTAGAAGCTGCAAATCATTTAGGGCAAGTCCTAGCACGCAAGAAGATTAACATAATCTATGGGGGTGGTAGTATAAAAATGATGGTAAATATGGCACTAGCAGCTAGGTCTAGCGACGCTACTGATGTAAGAATTTGGCCTCATATTCCAGTTGAAGGAAACCTTTGTAAGGAAGCCATAGGTAAGGGAGAAGGAGTCAGGAGTATCCCTAAAAATTTTAAAGACATAATCTATAATTCTGATGCTTTTATAGCATTACCTGGTGGTCTAGGTACTCTTGAGGAAATATTTATAGTTGCTTGTGGGCAATTGTTGGGCTTTTATTCCAAACCTTTGGGACTGCTGAACGTAAAGGGTTTTTATGACGGTCTTTTGAAATTTCTAGATTACGCTGTGGAAGAAAACATCACTACAGAATCGGAGAGACAAATCTTTGTCACTGCTTCAACAGCTGAGGAATTGATAGATAAAATGCAAATCATACATCCAGAATCCGACACTGCAACATCCAAGCTTGAATGGGAAAGGGAAAGCCGGGAGCGGCCAATTGATTTGAATCTCCATCTGTAATCTTTTTGTTTTATCTTTGGCATGTAGGCATGTGTGTCCGTATTTCGTGTGTTACGAATAACCGTTTGCCTTGTATTCTGTGTTTCTTGTGGTACGTCGTTGTTAAATCTTTTAGATTCATTGAGCCTAATGCCGGGATGGCTGGATACGGAGTACTTGATGCTCTCGAAACGCATCCTTCTTAAGGTCCGATCTTTTGTTTATCGATGTTTTTGTATCCTCTAAGCATGCATGATATGGATAGCTGGTATACGGAGTGCCTTGTACTCTCGAAACGTATCCGTATTATGTTTGTAATGTGTAATATTCTGTTAATATTATGTGGAAGTACCAGAGTCAGTTATGGGGATATTCCATATGAAATATGAGTATATTATTTGGATTGAATGTTTGTGTCATGAGGATAGCTGTTTAATGAAAAATATGTCGGGTATGTTTACAACTCTGAGATTCCGTTTAATATCTCTATGAATAAGTTTAATGTATGGTTTTGAATATAAGTGTTTGTGATATATGTTTTATGATTATGTTTTAGTTTATTAGTTGAGGTATGAAATCAAATATATTTGACTTTTCCTTACTCAAAAAGGAAAAGGAACCTAAAGATGAAGTATATAAAATTTCTCTGGCAATCTCCTTAAATGTGATTGTAAATCACAGTCCATGGACAATGAAGGACTGGAATCATGGTATGGTCAATATGTATGCCTGATCAGATTCTTAGACTATTATACGGTGTTATAAGTTGAAACTTGTCAGAAATACTCTCTTGAGGGATTTAGGAGTAAGATTTATTATGCAAGTAAATGAGTGGAGATACGATAACTTAAATTTGGAGGACAAAGAACATTAACGGTTTAGACTCAGAATTGGAATCATAGTGGAATCATAATTTTTACTAGTATTACTAGAATTGAAATTTCGAGGACGAAATTTCTTTAAGGGGGGTAGAGCTGTGACACCCGTTATTCCCCTAAGGGTATTAAGGTAATTAGATTAATTTTTAGTATATATATATATAAAAAAAAAAATCAGAAAATTGAGAGAAACTCGACACTTTCTCTCTCCTCTTTCTCTCTCTAGAATTCTCTCTCTCCCCTCAAAGATCGTTTGAGATTTCGGCATCCGTTTTCGACACCTCCCGCACCAATGGAAAGCTCTCGACGAGCTGAGTCCAACGAGGAGACGCACCGCCCAAAACGCCGCCGGAGGAGACCACACGCGCCGCCCAAAGTGGCGGCAAAACCCATTTCTTTCCGACGAGATATCTTCGTCGTCCGACGTCCGATCGACGTGATTCTTGTTCCTACACGACCACCGTGATGAGAGGAACAAAACCCACCCTTGGTGGCAGCTCAACAACCGCCGGATTGCTCCGCCCGCCTATTGCCGCCGTGCACCGCCGCCCCCATGGTGGAACTCCGCCTTGCCGGAGGAGGTGACTGACACCACCCCTCCCAATGAGTTCAGAGGATCAAGGGGAGTAAAACCCCTCGATCAATTGCACGGAAGGAGCCGGTTTCACCGGAGAACGGCCAACGCCGCCGTCAACCGCCGCGGGAGTCTCCGTTTTGGCTCTTCCCAGCCACATTTCTTCAAATTGGATGAGGGGAAATGCTCATAGGAGGATGGGTAGCAAAAGCCCTCAGCCAATTTCAGGTTTCCATCGTCGGAGAATCAAGATCGGAGCTCATCCATTTCTACCGACGTTGTACTTCACGACCCGCTATGTTAGAGGCAGAATTGGGTGAAATTGACCCTGCCATTGGACTCAGAAGGGTCGATTTAGGGGCGGTAGGCCCGAGCCCAGCTGCCAACGGACCCCGATTGACGCCGGTCAACGACGGTCAAAGTCGACCAACGCCGGTCAACGGTGGTCAACGCCGGTCAACGGCCGGTCAAAGGCCAAAATGGAATTTTGTGATCCGGACCTCCGATCGAAGATCCGAGACCTCCTCCCGACTCGTTTCGATGCTCTGGATGCAATGGTGACCTCCGTTTGAGCAAATTCCACTCCGATAAAAATCATCTGGTACCGACTGCACGCGAATCGAGGCAATTCAAACAGCAGTATCGAAGTCCAGAATGACGTTTTCAAGAATGTATGATCTCCAGGAAGCATTCCTAGCCATTCATAGTCGCTCGAGGAGCACTACAGAGGATGCTTCGTAGATACAGCGAGATACAACTGGATCTGCTTTGCTTGGAGTTCAGGATCAAGGGAGTATGGAGCTAACGTTAATTGATTCCAGGATTAAGAGACTGTTGATAAGCTTGAAAGGTAGGGATTCTCTTACTCATCTTTTGTGAGGTTTTTATAGAATTAAAATTGATTGTTTTGCCGCAATATATATATATCTATGTTGAACTGATATTATATGTGTATCACATATGAAACTATGACATGGACTCGTCTTGTATTGTACGGCGAGGAACATAATGAATTGACACATGTTATAAATTGAGAAGCATGGTTAGGAAAATTAACTCTATTAATAATGATTTAATATAGAGAAATTGTGAGACATGAAAAGGGCGACGGTTACGTCCTTGGGCATGAATACCCTAAAAGGTAAAATAGGGGGAAGGTGATGACGCTTCCTTGGGTTGAAAGTCCCAGAACACACTGTACAGGAATTGATTTGGTGAGGACTCGGGGCTTGATGTCCCCTCACCGGAACACCCTTGGAATGTTTATAGGGTGATCAAGTGCGCCCATTTGGGTTTCGATGAGTTGAGTGATACTCAATTTAACATGGATACCTAGGAACAATGATGATTGATAATATTTGTATAAATGTGTAATTATGACACTTGGTAATGATTAACTACGGTATCCATAAGATGTGATCATAATAAACCTCATAATCTGGAATATGATGTGACTTACTAACCATGCAGATTTTAATGTGGTAATGATAAAAACCTAAAGGTGAGTAATGGCTTTCTCTACTGAGCATAGTGTTGCTCATTCCCTTATGTTTATATCTTTTCAGGACTCACTAAGTGTGAGGTGGCTACGAGAAATATAGTTGAGGAAGTGATGTAACTATATTACATTGGGACTGCTTCAATCGTTGAGAATGTTCTTCATGATAATGTAAGCATCAATTGTTACTTTCTGTGACTGTATTATAATGTGTTGAGGGTTAAAATGATGATGACAACAGTTTATATTATTAAATTTAAGGTGCTACATTAAAACTGTGGTTTATTTATCGTTTATATTTTTATTTTTGAGTTGAGAGTTTTCATTTAAGTCCCGGGCAAATTTTATTTTTAAGGTTTTACTTTTATTATTTATTTTTATTTTATCTCATTAAAAACTGTTAACCCCCATATAGGGGCGTTACAGTCACAACGCAATTGGAAGACCCCAAAATATCTATGTAGTGCTGACGTATACACTTGACTCGAAAAAGACATTGTCTTAGTTTGAGAGGGAATTCGAAAAGAAGCAAAATCTTAGCCGTTAGATCAACTTTTCATAAACCAATTTCAGCCATTGATCAAACTCCTTTAGATAGTATATAAGCCTATTTTCTCTCTCTTATTCCCATTTTACTCAATCTTCTTAGAACCCAAGGCGATTTTCCTCCATTTTCTCGAGCTTTCCAACGACTTTTAGAAAAGATTCCTTTCTTTTCTATTGATTTTCTCGCGATTTTCTTTCCATAAATTTGTTTCTCTTTTGATTTTGAACATTTTAGTGTCATTTCCAACTCATTTTCTAAGAAAATCCACGATTTCTTGTCTGTTTGGCTCTCGTGGGTTTAGAACCTTTAGGAATTCGAGATTCTTCAAATTTTAAGAACTTCAGCTCTTAAATCTTTGAAACCCTAGATTTCCTTCTAAGAATCAGTTTTTACGAAGATGTTGAAGGCCATTGATGTTAGTTTAAGTTCGAGTGGTGGTGAGGATCCGTGGTCCAGTAGCGACGATAAAAAAATCGATGAGTGGATTAAGGAACAATCCAGAATCGAATGGAACTCCAGAATTGGTGGTGTTAGGACCAGCAAAGAAGCAGAGAACCCAGCAGAAAAGAGAAACGGGGCTGCGGGACCTTCGAATCGAATCGGGCAAATTGAAACGTTCGAAAAGAAAAAATACATCTCTCCAACAAAAAGAGTTTCCTTCTTTTCAAAAAATCCAAAATCGATTCAAACCGAGGACTTATCAATGGTCAAGTCAAAGTATGGGATTCCTTCTTCTGTTGACATCTGACTTCCTTATCCGGAGGAGGTAGCTGACACGTAAAACGACAACTGGTTATGCGTATATACAAAGTGGTTTGAACTTGGACTTCAATTGCCCATCCCAAAGTTCATGCTCGAAATTATTAGCCATTATGATATCTGGATAACTAACTCATGCCGAATGGGATGTGCTTGCTGATCACCTTGATAGTGCTGATCAAAGATGCTGGCATCGATTTCGATATTCATGACTTCTTTTGATGCTATTATCTAAAGCCAAACAATATTGATGACTTCGATATTCATGACTTCTTTTGAAGCAACTCGTATCTGATTTTGTTAATGTGGATAGATGTTGGGAAGATAGATATTTCTTCATGTTAATTAACCTCGACTCAATCAAACTAACCACTCGATTCCCGTTTCCTTTCACGTTCAATCATATTGGTAAGTATTGACACTTGATATTTATTTAAGTAGTAATTCTAACTAATCCTTAGCATTGTCTTTTTGTAGATTACGAGCTAAACTATCCAGCCCCCATTGGAGAAAAGGTTTCACGTGAAACTCAAAGTTCTGCTCATGTTGAAAGGACAGACTTGGACTAAACTCTCCCACCCCGATCGACTTAGAAAGTCATTGATTTGGAAAAGGTTTAGAGACATTCCAATAGGTATTTCTATTTGTTTTCCAAAACAAGTCGACTAGGTTTTTATTTGTCGCGATTCACTTCAGCAGCTATACGGTCCATCAAAATTCATTAGTCCTCTCTCTGATGAAGATGTTCTTTTTGCAGACACTATGCTTTCATCAATGAAGATCTTGTTACCTTCACTTGATGACGCCAGGAAGAGGAAGGCCGCCGCGAGGGCTGCGGCAAAAAAGAAAACGAGAGGCGACACTGACGAACTCAATCTAGGAAAAACTGACTCCCCTAATCAACACTTCTAACTTCCCTCCGCCACCCCCATTCGATATTCAACCCCCAGTTTCGAATAAAAGGAAAGCTGTGGAGCTATTTGCTGAATGGACTTAGGAGTTAACGGGGTCGGTGTTGGAATGGCTTCGGATTGAGTGGTTTGCTCGACTGTCCCTTCACATTCTTCATTTGCCTCAGTGTTATGTTGGTTTGATTCTGGACGAGTGCTCATCATTGTAGTGAATGAAGATTGTTGTCTAACTGGTTGTGGCGTCTGAAATTGCCACTGTGCTGCAGTCGTGACCAGAAGCGTCAAATACCCATAATATAGGTAATAGTACGATAACAAGGCCATTTGCAAGTTCTGGTAATTGATCTGAGTTTTCAAAGTTCAGTTTTTGCTACTGATTGCTCTAACCTCCTGTCACGTTCCTGGGAACGCTTAGCCTACTCCTGAAGTATTTTCTTAAGAGTTTCCACTTTATTCGTGAGGGCTTCCATCTGCTGGTTCGCTTGGGGAGTTGCTTCAGTTTCTTCGCTTGGAATTTTATATGCGGGTTGGTTGTTAGAGTTATCAGCCATGTCTGGTGATTGAGCTTGAAGATCCTCACATTGGCGATCTGAAGGCCCCACGCTGGGCGTCAAACTATAGACATTAGATCTATAATCAAATACAACATATATTAATTTAGTTTAATGTGTTCCTTTTAATGGATCTAGGCCCTTAAATCTCTGTTTTTTGGATCTGTTAGCTTCAAAGAAAATTTGTTAGACTAATTGCATAAAGAAATTTAAAGATCAAGTGAATTAAATTGAAATAATACTAAAAAGATAAAAGATACCACAACGCAGATTTGTAGTGGTTCACTCTATAAAGAGAGCTATGTCTACTGTTCTTCACTATGTATGAATTCAAGATGTCACCGACTACAAAGATGAGAATAAAGGGAAATTTTGACAAAGTTTCTGTATGTTGTTTTTTTCAATCTAACAATGAAGGCAACGTTCCTTTATATAGAGAATGAGGTGAAGTCGTGACTTCTAACTGATAGAGTGGGGATGATAATGTTTGAGGTAATCGTAATAGTGTGACATATGTCAATCTACAATAGGCCTACAATGAGTGTTATGTCGATCTACAGAGTGTTATGTCGATCTAACTGACAGAGTGGGGATGCTCATAACTGTCAGTTCATGTGAATTGATCCAATCGAATGAATACTTGGGAAACAAACCTACAATGAGTGTTATCCGAATACGCGATTGGCTTGCAACCGATCGAATTGATCGAAGACTAATAATACGTTGGTTAACGAAGCTCTTCATCGAACAACTTCGAGTCAATCGAACTTACTGGGCTCGACTCGCAACTCTGACCCATCATTTGGGCCTTAATAGATGATTTGGGTCTAGCCAAATCGTACCCCAATAATAATAAATTTAATTTTCAAAACCATAATAATTTTTTTCAGTTATATATTATTAGACTTTATGAGTTCAATAGTACAATATTTTAATTTTTTTTATAAATATTTTATCTTAAAAATAATTTTAACAAACATTTCCTTTTATTTTGTAAATAATTGTAACAAGATAATGTAAAAGTTTTAAACAAGTAAGAAGTTGTAAACAACATTTTCCTTTTATTTTGTTCATCTAGCAAGAAGAAAATAAACCTCAACATCTATTGTTTAAGAGGGTGTTTTGGGGTCATTGATAAGAACTAATTTGTTTGAACCAATTGATCAAAAAGTAAGATGTAAGTTTTTATACTGTAATAATCAAAAGTTTTGATTTCAAATGAAAATACCAAACATAAAATAAACTTTAAGATAAAATAGTTGCGCACATAACCTAACAATAATTTACATATGACTTCTTCACAAAGCATTATGAAAGTGTTTGAAACTTTAGTTCTAATCTATTAGAAAATAAACTTTAAGATAAAATAGTTGCGCACATAACCTAACAATAATTTACATATGACTTCTTCACAAAGCATTATGAAAGTGTTTGAAACTTTAGTTTTAATCTATTAGTTACAATTATGAACAGTGTAAAGTAAAAAGTTTTTACAGTGTAAAGATCTCATATGTTACAACTACAGCTGAAGTTCCAAACGACCTAATAAAGTTCAAATCTCCACTTGACTAAAATATAAAAAAAAATGCAATAATTACCAAGCAGGCACAATTTTGTTTTAATCCCACAATTCTTTTTTTTTTTTTTGGGCAAATTGTTCTAATAGTTTTCAACATTTTGCGAAAGTGAACATTTGATTCTCAATCTTTTATTTTTGATTTATTAGTTTCCAACCTTTGATTTTAGTCATTGAGGGATCAGTTTAACAGTTAAACTGTTAATTTTGAAAGAAAACATATGACAAACTAATCCTTAAAGTTATAAAAAATGTGACAAATTAGTCTCTAAAATTATTGATTAAACTGTTAAATTAATCTTTCAACAACTAAAATAAAAAATTAAGGACTGATAAATCAAACATAAAAAATTAAGGACCAAAATCATACTTTCATGAAAGGTTTGAAAAGATACTTTTTTTCGGAATAACATCCTCAAATTAGAATTATATATCGTTTTTTATGACTTCAGGGTTCCGTAATGTGCATTGAATCTAGATCTAGATTTCATTGTATAAACAAAAGATAAAGGAGGGAAGACGATGAAGGGGTACATTGTGAATGTTTGGTGGAAAAAAAAGGCATTTCTGATTTGTCCCTTTACGTTCGTCTTTTTCTTTTGTTTTTTGAAAAAGAAATTCCACAGTAATCATGTCAATAAATTAAAAAAAAAAAATCTGGCCGACCTCAAATGGTGGTCCAAAATTATGCATTCACCAAAGTCATTAGCAACTTTTTCTAATTTTTTATTTGTACCTCATTTTTGCTTTTGGAGAAGTTTTTAACAAAGTAAGACTAATGACTATAACAACATTCCATATGTATAAGACCTATTTTTTAAACCGTTGGATCTAATTCAATAGATTAAAATTTAAACTCCACTTATTAATTATAAGGTTTTTTTTACACAAGCAAAATCGAAATTATAACTGAAAAAAATTCCAAAAAATTTTCAAAAAAAAGAAAAAATAAACCAAGGATTGCATGGGTCACAATCTCCATTTGTCGCATAGTGGTCACGGTCACTATGGCCCTTCGCGCCCCGCGGTGGTCCCTCACGTGGGTGGCGGTTGTTGAAGATAGCAGTGACGGCCTTCAGCACCCAGTTGTGACCCAATGCCTCACAAGCGCTATCATAGAGCAGTCGACCCACAACCTCTGCCAACAGAATTTCACAAGTCTCGGCGTCCCCTTTCTCCATGAACCCAATCATACCCTCGACAATAGATGGTGACAGAATCTCGATCTAGGGGGTGGCACATCACGGGTTGCAACCTCAATGGAAGCCGACTGTGAGGCATAGTTCCCTGGATGAGATTTGATCGCATGGTGTTGCGATGGGAACACGACCACCGTGGGTCACGAGCCCAGTTGCAACCTCCATCGTGCCATGGTCGTCTCACCACGATTCATGGCGATTTGGGGTCGCTGGCCACTTAGACAGTCGCTGGCAGTCATGGAGATTTTCTTTTCTTTTTTAAGCTTTTGGGGTTTTTTTCAGTTTAGACTTCTTTTTTTTTTTCAAAGTTTAGGTTTCTTTTTTTAAAAAAACAAATTGGTGTGCTTGAACTTATTGAACTTTTGGTGAGCTCATTTGTTTTTCATCATTGGATCCAAATCTAATGGACAAAAAATAGTCGTATTGATAAGAGATTTTAGTGGGTCTTATTGTAGAATTTACCCATTATCGAATATAGTTAATCATTTTTATATTTTTATATAATATAATTGTAACCTCGTACTAATATCCAATAATACACAACATTAATATGGATATTCATATCTCATTGTTAAAATTGTTTCTTTAATTTCATCAGAATTTAAACGAGTAAATTTCTAAAATAATATTTATTATTCCAAATCAATTTTGGAGAAATAACCGACCATCCTGTTGTTTTTCTTACTGTTTTCCCCAATAGAGAGAACTGATTTTCTTGTTGATTCTAAACAGCAATATTATAATATGTTGTACAATATTTATGTTCCTTTTTGTATGTTTTCTATTCCAAATTCTTGTAAAATAGAAAAAATAAAAATAAAAAAATTAATTACAAAAATATACCTTCTAGTTTTATTTATTTAACAATTCATTCTTGTGTTTTAGGAAACTACAAAGGTGTCATTAGATTTGAACCAATTGTTTCAACTACATTCCTAAGCAATTGAAAGGACAATAATACCCTTAAGTGAAGGCTGTGTTTGGGCAAGTGAACTCCATTATGTTAGAAAAAGGTTTTTGTTTTTAAAAATTCAAAAATATTCTTGTAATATTATACAACTTTTTTTTTCCTTCCAACCAGCCCCCTAACCTTTGTTTTTCCTTCCTGTCTCCTTCTGTCAAGGCACCTTGCCTCTCCTCCCACCCTGTCCTGTTTCAGTCAATCTTCGACGATCGCCCTCGCCCTCCAACCAAGCTACCCACCGCTCACCGGTGAAGTATACCTGCCCTAGCCTCATTATGTCGACCCCTAACCCATCTCCATCAAAGCTCGACCTCAAATAGCTGAAGCATTCTCGTCATTGTTAAACCCCAACCAACCATCGTCGATCTCAGCCTCAAACCCATCAAAAACCTAGCCAGAAATCTCTAGCTTGGATCATCGTCGACGTTGACCATGGCCTCAAACCCATCGAAACCTAAGCCGGAGATCTCTAGTTAGGAAGAACGTCGATCGTGGCGCCCATTATGTCTTTGCCAATGCCCCTTCACCCTAATGACCCTCCCCACTAGCAACCCTTCCCCACTGAGTTTTTCCATTGTCGCAGCCTCATCGGATGTTGCAGCCAAAGGAGAAAGAGGACTTCCAATTTTTTTATTAAAAAAAGGTTTAATTTTTATTTCTAATTGGTATTATTTATAAGAGGGCATTTAGGTCAAAAAATTTAATTTAGCCTCTTTTTTTTGGTTTATGATTAGCAGAGAGATAAAATTGAAACAATTTCTTAAAATCTAAAAGATACCATTATAGTTTCATAAAATAAAAGAATAAATTATGAAATAAATAAAACTGTAAAGTATAATTTTATAATTAACCCAAAAGAAAAATCTATTCCCCTGCACAAGTGCGAAGAAAGTAATCGAACTCACAGACCAAAGTATGTTATTACACATGCATATGTCTGTGTTATAATACACATACACATACATATACATACAAGGATGGTCTTAAGTCCACCGTCCAATGTAATTTGGGCACCAATTGTAATCCTTAGATGTAAATTAAACGACCGTGATTGGAAGAATGACATGTTAAGTGAAAACATTGAAAATAGTTTAATGATAGAAAAATATAATTATTGTTTAAAAAATATAGACTAATAAACGAATTGTCATTTAACTTGTTTATGAGAAAACATCTATCATAGTGTCCAACTGTAGCACATTATCGGTAGTGCTTAATCTAACGGTTAAAAAAAGAAGTACGTTAAAATAAACAACCATAAAATAAGGTATATAATGTCTTAATACAACATTGTTTATACACAAATTTTTCCAATTGTAGATTTGCACTTTTTTTAATTCTTTTCAACAAATGATTGTGTCAAGCTCACCCACCTAAGGTCTAAAACCCACCGGCTAAATTTGTAAAATCTTTCATACAAGAAACTTTGAATAGTTGCGACCTTTCACTGAGGAGAAGAAGAATGATTATGAGTGGGATGGTTGAAGAAAATTTTCGATTGGATTTTAAGACAAAGTTCTTTTAAGGGTTAGAGTTTTATTATTATTATTTTTAAGAAACACTTTAATCGTTGAATAAGGAGGATCGATGAAAGAGGAAAAGGAAAGAAAAAAAAACAAAGGCATGTTATTCTCGTTAGAGCATTGCTTGATTTTTTCTAGGTCTTGTCTTTTTTATTTAGTTTAATAAAAAGTTCCTAGCATTGTCAAAAATTGGAAAAAAAAATCTGAAATTTTTTTGGATTCAAATAGACATACTCGTTTGTTTCGTAGTTTGAATCACGGTTCGAATTATTTTGTTACAGTATTTTCTCTCACAAAAATTTAAATCTTTATTCAAATACTCGAATCGAACAGACCCAATTGCATAAGAATTCAAAATGACTCTATTTTTTATTCTTGAGGATTGTTGTGTAGCAATAAACAATTGAAAACTTAATCTCTTGGAAGTTGTGCAGGAAGGTTGATATTATCATCTTTGTGGCATTAATGGCAATTTGTTTTGAGGTGGTTTCGTCGTGAAATTTCTCACATCTTTGTTTTTATTTTTTAAACAGATGGTTGTTCATATAAATGTCGAGTAAAATGGGACAATGGTTAGGCTATGACTCGTGAGCCAAACAAACAATTTAAAGAGGTGAAGTAGCTTCTGGTTTTTCCATTTTGTTTGACAATTTAAAATGTTTGTTTTTACTATTTCTTAATTACATTTTTCGTAATCACCTTTAAACAAATACACAGTTATTACTAATTCGATTATATAAAATTAAAAATTGTCGCGCTTCACTATCAATTTATTTGTTTTCTTACATCTTTATTCAAATAAAGCTACATTCTTACCTTTTTTATATAATTCAATACTTCCTATCAATTTAGCTCCTTTTCCTTGTCATTTCGGTGTCTTATCCAAACTTCATGTATGTCAAAAGGTATGTCAACTCATTACTCCACCTCTGTGTCCAATCACATCTGTTCCTAAATTTAAAGGGCCGTTCGATTGAAGTATTTAAATAAAATATTTAAATAAATTTAAATTTTTATGAAAAAAAAATACTGTAACAAAATGATTCAAATCGTGATTTAAATATCAAAACAAACGGGCCTTAAAACTTTCCCTATATAAATATTAGTATAATCGAACTCATAGTTGAGAGTTGAAACAAACAACATATACCTTTCTTTTTTCTAACTATTAGTTGAGGACTGAATTGTTAAAACTTAAAAAGGATAGCTGCACAATTATACATTTTAGTTTTATGTTTTTTCAATTTACCTGTTTGCTTTTTAAACTGCAAATCTAAGAGATATACCACATTTTCAATTCTAACACTTATAATATTTCCTCCACAGACAACTAAAATTATCGGAAATTTTTTGACCTTATTAGTTGGGTCCAAAAAATGCAAAGAGATGAACCCCTTTTTGGCATGTCCGTTAAAACAACCTCGGTTGAAATTATTGGCACCAAAGCAATAAACAGTGTAAAATTTTAACAACTATGATAAAAAATAAAAAATTAATACATTATAAAGCTCTATATTTTTTAAATTAACATTTTTAGTTCCAATCATTTTTTCAAACATCCTATAAATAAAAAATATTTTTAAATTTAAATTATACCTTTCTCATTTCTAAAATAGATTAATAAATTAAGAAAAAATAAAAACTGAAAAGTATATTTTATGTAATTAACTCAAACTTAAAACTGGCTTGATATTCCTTAATGAGAAAGAGGTACGACTACCATGATGGCTCAATGCTTCCTACTTTGCTAACCAAGTCAATTTTAAGTCTAAGATTTCCAATATTCTTCAACTTGCCATCACCAACCAAATAAACAAAGAGTATTTAGTAAAAAAAAAAAAAAGAGAATTAAAGAGGTAATCATTATCATCAGTATTCAGTTGATGAGAAAAAAAAAATTCCTGTCTTCTAAATAAACGAAAACCTAAATATTATATAATTGCAGTGGATGAGGAAAAAGAACGGACTAACCAGAAGGCAATTATTACATATTAGACTTGTAATCAAAAGATGCTTTTGGAAGCAAAAAATGCAGAGAGATAAGGAAAAATAACATAGAGCCAAAAATAAACTCTTGATTATTCAATACAGAGACTATCCATTACCCATAGTTCCCAAAAAAAAAGTAATAATACTAATAACTACTCGCTCATTTGAGAACACACGTAAGCCATTCACAATTTAGCAGTTTTCATTTTTATGTCTTTTTTATTGTTATATTTTATTTTATTTTGGAATAAGTGTACAATTCCAATTTCAATGACAATCAGACAATTGTTTGGCAAAATATGTTCTAACTAAAACTTTTAATTAATACAACATAAAGCTTTGAAAAAGTAAATTATATTATAAAATTCTTATATGCTACATAATTTTTAGTTCAAAAGTTTTAATTCTTATCATGTTTTTCAAACACGCTATGTAATTTTGTCACTTAACAATTCTCTCTTCTCTCTCTCTCTTTTTTATTAGCCAACAAATGTAGTAAATTTGATAAATAGTCATTAAATTAGGTCGTAGTGTGTTTAAATTCACATTGTACACCTTAAAATGAATTTATGCATGAACTTATTATTCACTATATCTATTATAATCATATTATAATAGCAAAATAAAAAGTAAAATTTGATTTAACAATATAAATAAAATGTTTTTATATTCCATTTAAAAAAAAGGTTTTAATGCTATATTGGAAAAATTCAAAAGATTGATGCATCAACTTATAATAAAAGATTGTGTTTGTTAATTAAAAAAAGAAAAATTCTTTTTATCCCAGCTATTCATAAAATTATAGGCCTCGGTCTAATATATAGTATATTGTTTAAATTGAATCTTATTGTTTTGTAAATAGTAAAGTTATAACTTTATAAAGTTAAATAAAATTGCTTATAAAAAGATAATAAACTTGGATACATTTTCATGGGAAAAAAAATGTGTGAGAGTTGGGAAAATTTGAAGAGAAAAAATAGAAGCATCATAATAACTGCAATGCAATTACTTTATCATGTATATTTATATATGCTTAGTTTAAGAAGTAAATTAAAACTTAAATATTATAATATATAAAAATTTTATATTATAATAAATTATTATAATATATAAAAATTTAACAATGTAACTAGAAAATTTTTAAACTGTTTCTCAAACAAAATCATATATATATATTTATTTATTTATTTATAGATATCTTCTTTTTTTCTTGGTTGGATGTGAAAGCAAATTGGCCTGCTTTTTACCTGCTTTAAAAAAACAAAAAACAAAAAACAAAAATGAAAACCCCGTAGAGAGAGGCAAAGGCAACGTATGGAAAAAAGAAGGAAGGAAAACGTATGATAATTATTTATGTAAAATAAAATATCGGAGAAAAAATAAAACTAAATATTTCAAAATACTCGCATTTCTTGGAAAAAGGTTTCGGAGCGGCTGTCCGTTTTCCATCTCTGAAAACCCTAGAATTTCCATCTCTTTCTGAATTTCGGTTCCTCGCTTAATTTTTCTAAATTATTGGTGAGTTCACAGTAATTTTTTCTGGCTATTTTCTGATTTTCCTTATTTTTCACTGTATTTTTGGTTCCGATTCTTTTTACTGCGAATTTCGAAAATTAGACTTTTTTAAAAAATTGTTCATTTGTTTATAATGCTGATTTTTGTCCTTTTTAAGCTTTTAATCGCTATTTTATTCCGTGATCTAGTGGAATTTCGAAAAGAAATAAAATTAAATAAATAAAACAAACTCGTTATTTTTATTTTTTTTTTCTCTCGGGAGGTTTTAAACCCGGTAACTAAAGATTTTTAGGCTTTATCATCGCAGTTATTAGGGTTTTTGTTTTACAAGGATTTTTCTGCTAATTTTGTTTCTAAGATTTGACGATGAAGGTTCTCTCAGAATTCAAATTCCTCTCGCAAAATTAACTCGATCACTGTACCAGTGACTGTACTTCCATTTTTGTTTTTATTTTTTGTAACGAGCATGACAATTACTTAGCTAAATTATTTATTTATCTTTTTCTTGCTGTCAGTGAAAAAAAGAGAGTTTTCAGATTTTTGTATGCCGCGATCCGAACACTTCTAACCAGAAATATGAAAAAATAAAAAATAAAAAGAGTGTTAATTATTTGCTCAGTTTTGTTTGTTCTTCTTTTCCCTTTTTAAGGAAATCTTCGGGTTTGAAAAACTTTTCAGGGAAGATACGAGACAGCTGAATTTGAAGAAAAACATTTCAAGCTTTTTTTTTGAAAATGTAGTTAGTTTAATTTAATTTTTTTTTGGGTGTTTTGAAAAATTTTCAGGGAAGATCGCGGTTGGTGTATGGTAAGAGAGTAGAATCCAAAAAGGAAGGAATTGGAAGGAGGAATTTGAAAAAGAGAAATGTCAGGATCTGAGTCAGGTTTGATGGTTGGTCTTCAACAGCATCAGCAGCAAAACAACATTCGCATTCCCTTCCCTCTTCCTGATTCCGCCGCCGCCGTTTACAAGCCCAACATCAACACTGCCACCTCACCAACTTACCAGCCCTCCGGCGACGCTTCAGCCGGTGGCGTTATGGTGCAAATGGCTGCTGCTGCTGGTGGTGGCGGAGAGCCAATGGTAAAGAGGAAAAGAGGGAGGCCGAGGAAGTATGGGCCAGATGGCACCATGGCATTGGGTCTGTCACCTACTCCGCCGTCTGTCACTGTGACTGAGTCTGGTGCTGTTGGTGGAGGTGTTTTTTCCTCTCCTCCTCCAACGTCCGCAGTCAGTGGAGGAGGAGGACCCACTCCCTCTTCTTCATTGAAGAAAGCAAGAGGAAGACCGCCTGGTTCAAGCAAGAAACAACAATTTGAAGCTATGGGTAATAATCCTTCCCTTCTTTATTTTACTTTATTTTTTAATAATAAACAAGTTTCGCAGGATTTGCTTGATTTAAAAAAAAAAGAAGAAAGAATCTTTTTTAATCTTTTATTCGGTTTGTGCGTGTTAGATCTTTTTATTTCAGTTTTTATTTTAGATTTGGAATCAAGGACTTCGCAAACGTAGAATTGTGGCTAAATTTAAGCTGTAAATACTGGGTTGAATTTTGTTTTTGGTTTATTTGATTTTCTTTTCGTGGTTTTGTTTTTGTTTCTAAGAAGGATTTATTAAGGGAATAAAAAGGTAATAATAATAATAAAGAAAAAAAATTATTTGTTCTGAGGATTGTTCTTTTGGTTTGGACTCTGACAGTAAATGGGACAGGAAATGAATTAGTTGTTGTTGTTGTCATATATATATTATAAAGGGGTATATGGGTGGGATATGCCTCAAGAAGGTTTATGCTGAATCCTGGATCTGTTAAATAAGAATTAATAATATTCTTAGCTATTAAAAGGACTTGTATGCCCTTACTTGTTGCATTGCACTTTAAAACTTGTGGCTCTTTTCTGGTTTTCATGGCTATTTGATGATGTGCACTAATTTTTATGCCTAATAAATGTGCCGTGTATACACACACACACACATATATTAAAATATTTTATATGTTTCATGGTAAGAAGTAAGAACTAATACATAAGAATTGGAAAACATTTTCATATTATTACACAAAAAAAAAAGATGTAAAACATTTTTTATTTGTTAATGCAAAAAGCTACGGTAAGTTGACTGTTATAATTTGATTTTTTATATCTTCAGGGTCAGCAGGATTTGGATTTACACCACATGTTATCACTGTTAAAGCTGGAGAGGTAATTTTTATGGTTTTTCCTTCCCTTGCCTTTATTTTATTTTCCTCGTGTCCATTCTGACCTCATGTTTCTTCACAATTGTTTGCTTAGTGCATTTCAATTAGTGAGTCAATGCCAAATTTTAGCAATAGGAAAATCACACCAAGTATAGCATAGGTCAATTTTGACATATGATTGCTATTTGTTGCTGTATTTTAATCATTACAACATTGTCATTCTAGATTACTTTATAATTAAAAGTTTACTATACTTTTTACAATTTCTAAAAGTTAATAATTATGACAAAAAGTAAATATAGCATTGGATACTCTATTATGGAATGGAGCACAAAAGAAAATCACATATCAAATGTCTTTTTCACACCTAGTGCACAAATATAGCATTGACATTGGAATTAACATTAGTATTGGAGATGTCCTAAGCATGGATTTTAAATTTAGCGTGTATTATTGACCTCAGAATTCACTAATATATAAGGACGGTTTCTTAATTTTACTAGTTTTTTTTTTTTAATCTTATCACATAAGCATGATTACGACGACGACGATGTGGTCCATTTGATCTACTAAATAATTTCTCTCGTCAAACTCCGTTGCCTTGGCAAAGGCTGAACATAGTGGTCAAGTTATAATTATTAAAGTAAGTGTTTACCAAAGCTAGCTCACAAACTGTACTGTTTTATATGAACCGTTCTTGGTAGACTCCGTCGTCTCTTTTCCCATGTCAAGGTGGGATCCTCAGGGTGGGACTTCAATGTTTCTTTTTATATGAATTTGACTGGATAAGCCCTTTTTTTGTTTTTTTGTTCAGAAATTCAATAGTGTTTATTTGATTACGAAATCAGAATATAATTTCAGGTGTTTGGTTTTTTCAGGATGTATCGTCAAAAATTATGTCGTTTTCTCAGCATGGTCCAAGGGCTGTTTGTGTTCTGTCGGCAAATGGAGCAATATCTAATGTTACTCTTCGCCAGCCGGCAACCTCCGGCGGAACTGTTACCTATGAGGTTTGTGAGATTGCTTATTTTGTTCTTATGGATTAATTGTAATTTCATCTTATTTTGAAAACCAAGACAAAATGTTTGGAGAATTCTGTGAACTTGACAAAAAATACCTGTGCGGTGAACTTGACAAAACTTGATAAATTTCTAATGACCCCAAACTATGCAATACTGGTGGGATTTTTTTTTTTTTTTTGGTTACCATACACAAAAAAAAAAACCGTACTCGTATTGTTTTTGACAAGGACTTCATCATTGTTAACGGTTCTGGAGTTCTGGGATTCCTGTGAGTAGACCATAGTGAAGGGTCTACAATAACAAAGTGGTTTTATTCCCTTTAGGTGTTATCAAAAGTCTCTTTGTATCATTCTAAACTAAAGTACACGGTCTATCACATCACATAACTCTTCCTTAGAGATCAAGTAAATATCAGTTGTAAAATGCATCTGTGAAATGCGTCCTATTGAGATACTTCTTCAGATAGCAGCGTGTGGGTTTGCCTTAGATCACTATGCATTTATTCGATGTGGTTTTCCATTTGCAGGGGCGATTTGAAATACTGTCACTCTCTGGTTCGTTTCTTCTATCCGAAAATGGCGGTCAGAGGAGTAGAACTGGGGGTTTAAGCGTATCATTGTCTGGCACAGATGGTCGCGTTTTAGGTGGTGGCGTGGCGGGTCTTCTCACAGCTGCTTCTCCTGTTCAGGTGCTTTTGCCTTTTTTATATGGATTTGCTGCAAAAATAGATTGTTTTAGATATGTGCATTATCATGCAATATAAAACAATAGTTTAGGGATACGAAAAACTGTTAAATAATTGCCGAGGCTGAATCACTTGTAAGGACAGTGTTAAAATGTCTTTTAACTAAGAAAGGATTTGCTCTCTCTCTCGGTTATGCAGCGCAGCTTTTGGCCCTATGTTTGGCATGGAAGAAAACTGGAGTGGAGGGAGTGTGTTGTTTGTTGGAGTGATTTTTCTAGAGGGAAAAGAAAATCTTGTGTGGGATCCATACTTCTTTAGTCCCTCTAAAGTTGGATAAATAAAGCGAAGAGAAAATATTTGACAAAAGGCGATGCGAGTAAAATTACCCCGTTATCCTCATATATTATCAAACTTTAGGAAAATAAGAAAAAATGGGTAAAATAGAACGATTTTTTGTTCCCTTTCCCTCTAATTCCACTTGCTATACCAAACAACAAAAAGTAAGTTAACTTTCTGTCTTCTTTCTCTTACAACTTTTCTGTCCCTCTTGGTTTTTCTTCATTTCCTTTTAAAGATGATGCGAATAGAGTTGAGCATAAATGTTTGTGTGTTTCCATTGCAATTTTGCAGGTAGTTGTTGGGAGTTTTGTAGCGGATGGTCGCAAGGAGCCAAAGTCTGCAAACCGGGCTGAACCTTTGTCCTCCACACCAAACCTTGGGCCTGGTTATGGACAAGCTGGGCCCAATAGCCCACCTTCACGTGGAACGCTCAGTGAGTCTTCAGGTGGGCCCGGGAGCCCACTTAATCAGAGTACAGGAGCTTGCAATAACAACAGTAACCCACAAGGCATGTCGAGCATGCCATGGAAGTGAAATCAATTATCAAATTCCCTTGTAACTTTGTGTCATGATTTTCCACTAATTTGTGTACCACTAGTATGATGTCGTTTGTAGCCTCATCAGCATCGTGTAAGTTTCGTAGAATAAGGAGTGTAGAATTGTTGGTTCAGGCTTCTTTGACTTTAATTGCAATTTGCCAATTTAGAGTGTTGACCAACTAGGTAGTAGTGAAATGGGGGCTTGTTTTATAGAATTTACTATTTAGGTAAAAAAAAAACAAAAACAAAAAGTCTTGTGGGTCTGGTTCTACAAGTCTACTAGTCTTAGGAGGATACTATGATGTAGTTTGTGGTGTGTTTTTGGGCTTTCAATGCGGTTTGTTGTGTCGGCTTGTTACACATCAGCATCTTATATTATTATTATTATTATTTGAAGTAGAAATTTTCATTAAAACTAAGACAAATACATAGTTAGATGCCTGCAACCATCATGGAAGATTTCGACCCCATAAGTCAGGGACTAAAATCAAGTACTAAGGCCTAGAGGAGAAAAGCTCGCTTGATACATAAAAATTGCACGTGTCGAATGGATCAGAGAAGGTAGGGTGCCGCTACAAACCATTAGGGCTAAAATTGATTACTCTTCCTATACAGTTCGAACTATCTATGGGGCTTTAGGTATCAAAATTTGGATATTTGTAGACGAGTAATAATAAGCTTTTACTTGACTTATCTTTAGTTTAGGTATATCGGGTAATATAACAAAAAAAATTCCGTTGGTAACTGACAGAGGAGACATATTAAGTGACAACGGAAGTGGGGAGAATACCTTCTTTTTCTCGTACTTAACAAAACGAAAACAAAACCACAAAATAAACAGTACTCTAAATACAGAGGAAACACCCTGGCTAGAAGGGATCTGCCACCGTCGCTGTCGCCACTGCTTCCCTCCGTCATGTCCTTCAAGCCGGTGTGTTATGCACGATTTCAACAGAACACATTGCCACTGCAGCTCCCCGACCATCGATACCATCCCACATCCGGCCACACTTGAAGCCCAATCCTCCTCACCTCTTGTTGCCGTCGAAACCTAGCTTCCAGCTTCGCCAAGAAGCCTGTGAACATCATTGCTGCCCGTCACAAAAGTCCGCCGTCTCTCCCTTGGACTCGCCCCAATAGATCAGAGCTCTCCCTTTGCCTTGGTGCCTCTCCTCTTTTGATCCCAACGCTACATGGCCTTTCCCTCTCACAGGCCTAGGTCTTGGCAGCCAGCCCGGAGGCTACTTCAGGTTTGGGTCCGAAGGGAGAGCAAGCGGCGCCTCACCCTCTCAAATAACCTGTGACAGTAATGGAGGAACAAAGCCCTAGCAGAGCTCTAGCATTTCCTTTCCATCTTATGTTATTTACGAATGGAAATGCTTACCAATTTGTTTTTAACGTACTTGTCTTAATTTTCATCCTTACCTTTCCTTTTATCCACTGCACCTTCCGGTTGCCGTCAATAGGATCTCATGTATGTTTATGTTGATATAAGCATTGCCACAACAACGTCGTCGCATGACAAACAAAAATTAATATTTTATTCAGTTACATGGGTGCTTCTCTCATGGCGATATTTCTCAATATTATTACATAACCTGTGATACAGAGCGCATGAAATGGAAAGGGAAAAAAGTGTATGTAACTTAGGTGAAGAAAATAGAGAGCAAGGGGTTGATCTTCTGTTGTGTTTGATAGATCTCCTTATATTTAAGAGAGATTAAAATCGAGATTCTCTCAAAGATTTAAAATCTCTTCCCCAATTTATTTTCTTCTTTTCTCCTTCGTATCAAAGGACCATCGTCCCAAAATTCTTCCACTAATCCCCTCGCACCTCTACCTCCTTATTCTTTTTCCCTTCTACAAAATAAGCTTGAAACCTTTATGTGATAACACCAGACATATATTTTATTTTCGAAAGGAAGAATTTCTTCGATTTTGAGTTGCATTTTCAGACTATTTGACTCCTCCAAGAGAGAGAGAGCTTAACCGAGTCCGCGTCTTGGAACCGCCACAACATCAATTCCACTCCCCTATTACTGTCTCTCTCTCAATGTCTCATTTGGAGTTGTGATGATGCTTCTGAAACACATTTCTCGCTGTTTTGCATAAAAAAAATTGTGATTTTACATACATTATCACTTGCAGAAACGGACGACACACTCATGCTTATTCTCTTACTCCTTCGAGTAGAAAACGCAACGAAAAGAATCCCAGCGCGAATGTCTGCCAGAACCATGCTTTCAATTTGTCAGGGTGGACCCTCTTTGCTAGATACCATGCATATATAGCTTCCCCAACACGTATTGCCGTAGATGCAATGGAACACCATCCACACTATCCACATCGACCTGAAGAAGAAAAGGCTAAATGCTCTGATAAATGGCACCGGTCCCATGTCTGGTAAATAAGCAGCACAAAATAGTGAGCTCATTCCAATCACACAGAACAGCCATGCATAAATAGTAGGTCCATCCAGAGTTTTCCTCTTCTTCTCTTGCCAATATGAGAGGGTTGCAGCCATGCCCTCTTGAGGTGTCACCATCGGGACATACCCAAGTTCCTGCTTGGCTTTAAGAAAGGAGAAGTAATGGGTAACACCAACCTGCAACGTGTATCGGAAGCATTCAGTGACACTTCATCAAAATCTCCCGATAGAAAAGATACTACATTTTTTGGTTTCAGAAAGAGAGAAAAACCTTGTATACTTCAGCAGGAAGGATCAAGGGCTGAGGAAGCCACCGACGATTCAACCACGGATATAATATCGTATAGATTGCCCAGAAAATCTTTCCCAAGAGCAGAGCTTGAGGGACAACCAAAGACGCCCTTGACAGATCCTAATCCAGGCTTTGAAGAAGAGGTCGAATGAACTCAAAACTGTTGACAGGAGACCCTGTAAAAGTACTGGTTTTTTTTAGACCTCAAAAATTATTCACAATCAAATAGTTTTTGCATTTCAATAAAATAAATGTCCAATTTCCTCAAAACTTTTAACAAAGATGGATGATGATGATGATGATGATGAGTAGTTGTTACCATCAGATACAAAATAAGCCTGCCCAGCAGCTACTAGACGTCTCTCCTTGTCAGGGACGTCGTCCAAAAGTCCCTTGCTTGCCAATATCAGTGCAAGTACTAGGTTATCAACATATAGCCAGTCTCCATTTAAACTTGAACCCCCAATCTTAAATGGCAGCAGGCCTAGCTTTGCCAGGGAGCCTATCCTCGGAAAGTGCCTTTCTTCACCAGGTCCATAAATAGCAGCCGGACGAACGGCACAGGTATATAGGCATTTTCCATTCTTCTTCGTGTAAAGTCAAAAACAAGAAACGAAGCGAGTCGTTAAAACTCAATAAGGAACATAAATGGAGGAAGTACCCAAAAAATAATCAATACCAAGAAAAATCCCTCTCGGATACCACCAAAAAGAGTCTCTCTAGTTTATGCAATATTTGACAATCGACACGCATGTAGAAACACAAATTGCATTTACATGCTCATATAGATATATCTTCCTTTTTCTTCTGCTGGGAAAGCATGCATACGTTTGTAGGCAAATATTATGCTTTAGACAACAACTCAAACTAAAACTAAAGTGTCTCAACACAATCTGCCCCACGGACAGCCCTTTCAACATCCTTTTTTTGGGTAATATCTCCTGCAAACATACACATCCCCCATGAGATGAGAGTTGAGACAAATCAACAGCATGGTTTGTAAGGAACAAGAATGAGCTTTTAACAGTGAAACCCATTAATGATTAAACAAGTCCTCGATTGGATGAAGTGAGCTCCGTGGTTGAGGAGAAGATGGGACCAGGGAGACTGAGTGAGATGTCGTTCGGAGGTCAAAGGCGAGCTCCTCGTCGGAGCAATTTCAAGCAGAGGGCCCAACCCACCAAGCCCAGACCTCCGCTCACTACGGTCTTATCCCCTATACCTTCGTTCTCGCTCAGGTGCAGTTTTTGATGCCGTTTCTCTCTTCTGTCTTCTCTCTTCGCTTGTTCCTCTGACGAATATTCTCTCCTTTTTGAGCGTTTGGGCGTCGCACTTGCCAGCTACGACTTCGGCAGTTCGGCTGACTTTGCTCGGCCAGAGGCTCTTACCAAAAATAAATGAATAAATAAATTAAAAAATCAATTAGTTTCAAATTCCCTAAACCTATCACTGAATCCAATTTTGGTCCTCAACATTGACAACATCACAAAGCTAATCCCTCATGTCTGAAATTATGGTAATTACATTAATATACTTTCTACTTTCAACTTTTTCTCATTTTATTCTTAGTTTCAACTTATGTAATTGCCTCATTAAATTTCTTTAGTAGATGAGAAATACGACATGTTGCTCGCTGGTTTCCTTGGTTCTTCTTTACTTTAGCCAGCTCATTATGCTATTTAATGTGGAAAAGGAAACGACCTGCTTCAAGGTATTTTCTTAGTCATATCTCAGCAGATCATATGATATTAAATTTGAACTACAATTCAATGGAGTTTTTCTCCTGGTTGACGTGCAAGAGATAGCAGTAAAAAGACTCTCAAAAAGACCTGGACAAGATATAGAGGAATTCAAAAATGAAGTTGCATTAAAGGAGACGAGAGAATATTAATTTATGAGTATCTGCAAAAACAAAAGCTCGGATACATCCTTTTTGGTTTTGTTATCCTTAACCTCTTGTATAGCGTTTTTTTTTTTTTTATTACTCATGTACTCCATACATATGTTATTACAGATGAAAGGACAAGTCTTTTACTGGATTGGAGAAGGCGTACTAATGTCATTTAAGGAATTGCTCAAGAGAATCTATATCTCCACAAGTACTCCAGTTTCAAAATCATTATTATTAGACAAGAACACGAGTCCAAAGATCTCCGACTTTGGAACAGCAAAAATCCTCAGAGAGAATGACACTTGAGCAAACACAAACCGAATTGTCGGAACAGTGTTAAAACAGTATTTTTCCTTCTTTCTTGAAATTCACTAACTAGCACATGCAGAAGCAGCATTTGGACTCCAGATTGGGAACGAAAAAGAAAAATTGTTACATTTGTGAACTAATAAGAGTTTAATGAACAAATGAGCAGCGGCTATATGTCTCTGGAGTATGCAATGGACGGTCTATTCCCAGTTAAACCTGACTTTTTCAGCTTTGGAGTGATGATGCTTGAAAAAAATAAGTGGCAAGAGAGACATAGGTTTTTATCTGTCAGATCACTCTCTAAACCTAGTAAGATATGCAAGTGACAACAACAAACTTTATCGTTTTGGGTCAAAAATTTTCATCACTCTCTGGGACCATAACTTCTATCTACTTAAATCTTGATCTAGGCATGGAATTTACAGAAAAGAAGACAGAAGCTTGGAGCTAATAAATCCAACGTTGGCTCAAACATGCTAAATAAATGAATTTATAAGGTGTGTCCAAATCGCCCTCTTGTGTGTGCAAGAAAGTGCTGCAGATAGACCAACGATGTCAGAAGCCGTGTTTTATGCTTGGCCATGACGTGGGAACTCTTCCAGGTCCTAAAAAATCAGCTCTTCCTACTCTTGTACAAGTAAACGATGATAATTTCCAAACAATCCAGGATCCTGCTCCGTTAATGATGTCACAAATTCAAGCACGCATTGTGGGTCACAGACAAGAAAGGACAGTTACATAGAGTGAGCATGTCAGTTGATGTTATCATTACCCTGCTTCGTTGTGGAATCGGTGTTTAAACATCATTCAATTTCAAGACTATATGCATGCATGATGTATTATGCCGCTATCACTATATGACATGCTATAATTTCAATTCCCAGAAGCATTTCACCGATTGTCGACGTCTATCGTTCACTATCTGTATGAGTGATGCATCTTCCCACTAGCACAATACAATAGAAATCATGGCGTGTTTGAATTCAACTTATTTGACTGTTTAACTTACTGATCATAAACGATCAAACCATTCTCAAGGAAGACTATCGTCGACAGTAACGAAAATATTCAAAAGCAGTAAAAAGTTTACATAATTCGCATATTTCAAAGGGTTAAATGCATCAGCTGCTCTGCAGTTGAAACATACACAAAAACCAAGACACAGTATATGTAAAACCAATTCGCTTACGATGGAAACGAAAATTATGAATTCAAAATAATGCCCTCTTGGAACTCAATCGTAGCCCTTCCCCAGACAATTAAGACAGCGTTGAACTCTGCAATTGCATAAGGAAAATAAAAATCACATACGCGTCACAGAAAAGACATGGAAGTTGCATTTCAACAAAGCAAAGAAAAAATCTCGGCTTTAACCTTTAATATGCAATCTTCAAAAGGTAAAACTTGATAATCGAATCATAAACTGACTCATAATTGCGCAAACACATTACAAGCCTCGTATATTAGTTTAAAAAAAAGAATTAAAGAAATGAAAATAAAAATTGAAAAAGAAATTTGAAAACTGACCTGTTACCGTCACAAGTGGGACACAAACATGGATTAATGGCAACAGGGTCAAACAAAGGCGACCATTGAATTGTTGAATTTCCTTTGCATAGTTTGCATATGTAGAAGCCTTTCCCTCTACAAACCCGGCAAGGAACAGCTACACTTCTCTGCAGAAAAACCCAAAAAAGGAATCGATCAAAATAGCAAGAAAGGAAGAGAAAAAGTTAAATAGTTGGTGAAAAGCTTTCCTTCTTTTTTTTGGTACCAACCCGTTTGGATTCGCTGGCAAACCGAAGGGCTCCAATAGTAGCGGAGGAAATGATGTTGAGAGTGAAGACTCCGCCGAGGATTAAGGAAGCTCCCGTGAGAAGCGCCCGCACTGGCTTCGGAATCATCTCTTTTAGGCGTTTTCAGTAGAGTTGAGTTTCTATGAGGCAATTTCACAAATAGTTGGAGATCATTACACAAAAGCTCATTTCTGTAACTGGATGACTGTGAAGGAGGTTATTTTTTAAAAGTCAGAATTAGAGAAAAAAAAAAAGATTGCTCCGTCGCACGAAGATAGTATTATTTTTATAAACTCTCCCGACTTACTTACGTACTTTAATTCATTTCATTTTATTTTCAGACTTAATAAATTTGTTGATGTGTCGCTTCATTAAACATTAAAAAAATATTAAAATTCTAATTAACTATATAAAATAATTTAAATATTAATTTATAATAAAAAAATTTATTTTTATTTATTTTTCTCTTTTTTTAACTTCTCTTCTCCACGCTCTCTCTATTCTCTATCTCTACTGTAAATGTTCAGACCAATCCATTCCAACAAAATCTCAAACCAAAAAATCCCAACGAAACCCCCGGCAATCCATGCGACGGCCAGCCCTGGTCTCGCATTGTCGTCCCCCACAGGACACCCACCCTTCCTTCGCCGAACCGCGAGATGCTGGCATCGCGAGTCACAACGTCGCCGTTGCAAAAACATGTCCACCGCTTCGCTCTATCTCTCTCTTTTGCTCGATTTGTCTCGATCTCTGATGCTCTCTCTCGCAATCTCGATCTGGGCAGGCGATGTGGTTGGGGGGGGGGGGGCGCGCGGGGGACAGGTTTGCTGGCTAGGGCGACAAGGCGTGGAGCCACTGGGCGGCACGCTGGTGGCTGGCTGTGGCGGCCGTTATGGGGTGAGGGTGAGAGGATTGGGTCGGGGCTGTCTTCTTGCCTGATTTATGGTAGAGAGAGATGCGAGGGAGAGAAATTAGATGAAAGAAAAAACTGGGAAAAAATTAAAGTTAAATGTTTTTTTATTATAAATTAATATTTAATTATAAGTTTAATATATTTTTAATATTTAATGAGATGCTACCTGAGCAATTTTATTAAGTTTGAAGATGAAATTAGATGGAGAGGGTATTTTGACAATTTTTTTATAAATACAATTATTTTGATTAGTTTTAAAAAAATCATAGGATAAAATAAATTAGAATATGTAGGTGAGAGAAGATTTGGGAAAAATAATCCTACAAAGACATTCAAAAGACAAATGCAACTCATATTGCCTCATCAAGAGATATGATATTCTCCTTTTTTTTTTGTGAGACTCTTGAAAGGTTAATCCTTTATCCTCAGAACTGATCGACAATAACGGTGGTAAAAGGTGTTTTAGTATTGTTAATCTTTTAGAGCTGTAACGTACTTCTCTTGAGGGGAAAAAAAAAATCATCACAACTCAAAAGCACCTATAACCTCAAAAGCACCTATAACATCAGCAAAGCTTCCTGGTCGAAGGTGTTTTAGTATTTTAGATGATAAAAGGTTCGATTCCTACAGCAGATAAATATATTTTCAAATATCATTTGATGCCAAGGAGCACCTAGCATGATGATAGGTTATTTCCTAATGATATAGGATGGTCAGTTCGATTATCATACCCAACTCTGAAATAAAGTGTGAAGTTCAAATTATTACCCCTAAATTAACATATATATATACATATATATAACAGTCATTTGATACCTTTTTAATATGGACATTCTCAAAATTTTATGTTTCACACAAGTAGTGCTTTTCTTCTTCTTTTATACTACAAGTCTTTCATGTATAAAATTATAAGGTAATTATATAAATATATCTCGTGGTTTCAAATTTTTCTCCATTTAAGCTCCAACTGATGTAACAATCCCATTAAATTTATTCAATAGATGAGAAATAGAATGGAAAAAGTCAAGTAATACTTTGGTATGGGCATTTAAAGAAATTTTACTGACAATAGCAGCAACATTTTCAATAATTTTTATGATTGCAGCATTTTCAATGTGAACTCTTTCCTTTAAGCTGGCATTTAATTAACTCCCAGCCTCGCTTTTTCAATGTTTGATTTACTATTACATTGAATTGTAATAGATTATTTATTCTTAAATATAGTAAGTTATAATTAGTCACGGCCCCTATCAAGGTAAGCTTATGGCTACGGTAAAGGTCATGACCATGGGCCCCGTCTTAGCCCAACCTCGTTCTAGGACCTCACCTGGTCCGACATTGACTTTGGTCTTGACTTGATCCTAGCATGTTGAGCTTGGTTCCAATATTGACCCAAACCTAACCCTAGTCACGGCCCTACACTTATCCTCACATTGGACAGGTACTTGGAGCCCAATCTTACTCTTAGCCAGGCCCCGATCTTAGCCTAGCCCCCACCCCGACTCTAATTCCTATTAGCTACCATTGTGTGTGTGTGTAAGATAATTAAACATAAGTATATCTCCTAATTTTAATTATTTAATTTATAATTTCGTTTTAAGAAACTACAAAAAAAAAATATGCTATTTACTTTAACCGAATTAATAAGAAGGTTTATATTGTATAATTCCAAAAAAAAAATAAAATAATAAAGATATACTTGTTGGGGTATGAGTTAATCAGGCCTAGGTCCAAAGGGCAAACGCCTAATGGGTATAGCCCAATATGCGATTCGAACAAATCGAGCCCATCAAGAGTGTTCGATGGAGCTCATGAGCAACATGCAGACGAACTTATCGAGGTGTTCGATAGAAGGGTTTCGATGTGTTCAATATAGACCATTCGGCATTGTTTGGTTTGACGGATTTGGTTTTGTTCGATTTGCTTGATACAAGGATAGTTGAAGATGGTTAAGAAAAGATCCACCAACTCACATAGCAGATCATGGGAATGAAACTCGCACTCAATGAGGAGTTGACACATGTTCTGTTACCATAAGCATTATTGAAGCCCACTATTCCCACCAGTTGAAGACCACAAATCTCTAGGGAAACCTCTATAAATAAGGGTTGAGGGGATCACTTAAAGGCATCTGAAAAGTCTCATTTGCACTCTCAAACCTTGCAGAAAATATCTTCCTTTTCGTTCATAAAAGAAACGATTTTATCTTTATTACTTCATCCACTTTCAGAATTCTTGTAGTTTTATCAAATTCATCAAATAGTAGAGAAAGGTATAATAGACGCAGCTCTTTGAAAGATTGAACCACGATAAAACTTGCACGTGGTATCTTTTATTTTTGCTGCATTTACTTTAAGGTTTGCTTTTCCGATTTGCTTTTTTTATTATTATCAACACTTTAACCTTGGTTGTTCTCAGTTTACTTCTTAATCTCGTTTTATCCTATTTTGATCTAATTGTAGATCTAATGTCTACATCGCTCCTGTCTTGTTTTGTTTTAAGCTTTTTTACACATTTGTCCCCCTAAACTTTAGGCTTTTTTGTAATGTAGTCCTTAAACTTTTTTTTTAGCGATTGGGTCCCTAAACTTTAGCAAAGTGTGACAGTTAAGTCCCTTATAACAAATGTTTGTCAAAATTAAAATGGAAAACAATCAACATAAGATGCACATACTACATTTAAAAGGAAAGGGGGGAAATCTTGAGCACTATAATAATTAACATATACATATAAGCTAACAAAATTGTTAACAAAATTATTGACAATGATACAATTTTTTTTTCCTTTGTTCTTCTTTTTTTAAGCATAAAATTGAACAAATTAACTCTTATTAAAAACAAATGAGTTATATAGGTCTTCTAAATGAGTTATACTTGTCTCGTTTGATCGTTTTTTATTTTAATTTTAAAAGAAGTTTATAATTAAAACTTAATTGACACTTTATTAAGTTTAAGGACTTGGTTACAATTAAAAAAAATTAAGGTGCACATTGCAAAAATACAAAAAGTTTAAGAACAAATATACAAGCACTTTTTTTTTTAATGATTAGAAGTCTGCAACCTCAGGAGGTCCAAAGGTAAATATTTTGTTATGGTACCATATTCTTAGTCAATCATTATTTCTGATATCTCTCTGTCTTTTCGACTTAAAAGAGAAGTTCATAACTTATCCACACAACAGAGAGAGAGATCTGGCAAACTTAGGATTCTTCTTCATTTTTCTCTATGTATCGTCATGTAACATGTTGCAATTCCTTTGTAAAAGAAAAGGGTAAAAAGGCCATCAGCCCACAAAAAAAGGGAAAAAAAAAAAGAAATAGAACTAGAACACATAAATAAAAGAAAAAGAAAAAGAAAAACAGGCTACGTCATGGATCCCATCCCAGTAGAAGAAGGAAGAAAAAAGAAATGAGATTGAATTGAAAAGAAAAAAAATAGAAGCTTCTAGAAGAAGTTGAAGGTGGTGAATCTGAAGGTGCCATAAGCAACACCAGCATAGGCATTAAGGAGTTCATTTTGGGCAGACCAGAAATCAGCTCTGAGACCTCCTCTTCTCACCGCTTTTAGTATTTTGTTCCTATGTGCATACCCTGTTACCACCACCTTCTGACTATTTGCATCCACTTCTACCTTTTCTATCCCTGCAATAATTATATGGAAAAATGATAATGAAAATTTGACGATCCAAAACAAATCATATAATTAATTCAACAGTCATACCTTTTAATTTGGAAAGGCATTTCCTGAGTCTCTTCTCATGTATGCCCACCATCTCCACCTTCAGTTCAACACTCTGCAACACATTAATACTTGTAGTGAAGCTTAGATTTTTGAAGACACATTAATGGACATTAGTTGGCTCAATCATCATATAATTACTCTTTCTTCAGTACTATATATATATAGATATATACACACACACACACAAAGAAATAGCTTCTCAAGCATTATTATTATATTGCAACAAGCAAAATCAAATTGCTGAAATTAAAGAAGAGAAGAGCTGTTTACCTCCATGATAGACTTCAGGAATGGAAATGATTAGTTTACGAAGAAGAATAAAGTGAAAGCTAAGGCAAATGATTAATCTCAGAGAAAACAAACAGAATTAATGATTGATAGATGGGAAGGAATGTAACCGATATGGAATGTCAGGTACTGATTACAAATATGCATATATATACCCAGCAAAAGGGATGTTGGTGAGGAAAAGGACGGAATAAACAGTAAAGTGGCCCTTGGTTTTGGCGTCGTCTACTGCTTCTAGAACAAAAACAAAATCATCTGATAGATACTTTTCTTTACTTTATTATTATTAAAAAAAAAAAAAACTAAAAGGGAGGCAAGCAAGCAAACAAAGATGAAATGAAAACCGGATACCAAGAAAACGGTAAACGTCTGGGGAGGAGATGAGGACTAAGAAAAGCTCAAGCGTCGAGGCTTTGATATTGCGGTCTGCGCAAAGCAATGCAAGTTTGAAATGATTGGCTTTGACGGTCCAACTTACCCTTTTTTTTTCTTGGGGGATCTTCGGGGGCTCGGAAAACAACAGAGAGATCAGATTCTAAGAAAGCGGTTGCAATCTAGATTTGTCTCCACTCAATTGGAACCAAAGAAATTAGAAAATAAGTTAAAAAAAAAGAGTTGAGATTGTTGTGAACAATTAAATTATCAAGCAGAAAATGATTGAAATAAAAGTGTTTCCAAACATTTGACAATGTGTCAATATCAGTTGTACATATTAGATTATCTTAACCATCAATTTCGTAACGTGAGGGTCCAACACTTGAGTGGGGTCCACAAAGTGACAGCTTGCATGAATGACACCTAGCTAAGACTGCTTTATTACATCAAATATCAAAAATATACCACGCTATATATGTTATGTGTATACTGAGCGATGTATCACATTCACATTCGTCCAACATTGGAGGATGAGATTATCGGAAAAAGGGAAAGAGTGAAGAAAAGCAAAAGAGAACAGTGATCAAACTTGGAAATAAACTGCACAGCACGTTTGGTATTTTATTTTATTTTTTTTTGTCGGCTCCCTCGTTTGGCCATATGTACTGGGAATACAACATCTAGCTATATGCTACCGTTTAGTTTGAAATAAAGACGAGCACAAAGAAAATAGAAAAAAGAAAGAACTTGACAAGCACAACTAATCGTAAGAACTAGAATTGCTTATTCTCAAAAAAATAAGGGAAAAAAAAAAAAATAGAATTGCTCGTTTCCACTGTTTTTCAAGTAAACAATCGATGAAAAAACTTGGGAATAATAATAATAAAGTAGTTTTGCTCTATTAATTAGAATATTGCTTAAAATCCACCTTCTACATTTTTAGAAATATTGCGATATCTTACCGTATTCTTTGCTTATTTGCCTTTCTGATAACACAAAATTTATCTATAATGCCGTGGTTAATTTTAAATCTATGTCATTTTGTAAAAATAAAAAACTAGCTTTGAATTATCATCAAAATGGGGTGGTGGCGCAGTTGGCTAGCGCGTAGGTCTCATAGCTTTCTGAGTGATCCTGAGGTCGAGAGTTCGAGCCTCTCTCACCCCATTTCTTTATGTTTTTCAAATTTAAATCTTTCAACTTTAGTGGCAAGCATATGGATGAAATAAAAAACAGTGGGTGTAATATATATGGACCACTGGAACCGACAAAAAAGAAGCCGATCCTACGAGGTTGGGATCAGTCACATGGAATAGAATGTAAAGAATTATGCTTTTGGAATCTGGATCTCGTCTCTCGAATTTTCACAGCAAAAACATGCTGTTTTACTCGAGAATCTCCCCCACAAACACACCCCAGTCATTTTATCAGACTTTGGACATGCCTGTCTTGATTGCTTTTTGGAATGGTTTTTATCGTTTTGAGCAGACTTCAGCGCACGACATGGTCACCAGACTCCTCCACGGTATCAAAATTCAAAACAACAACCCTAATGAAATTGCGTGATTAATAATGCCAAACTGTGAAAAGTTTAAGGACACAAGTTTTACAAATTCTTACATAAAAGATGTCAATTAGTTGAGTTCTCAATTCTGTTTTGCACTATGCCTATAAATTCTATTATATATGTTGCATACACAACGTTTCGATTTCTTTACTTCCTTCTTTTTTCTAAAAAAGAGAAAAAAAATTGATAATTTCCCTGCAATTTTAGCATTCTTAACATTACTATTTTCTTCCTCTTTCCCTCTGTCTTGTCTTCTTAACCTTGACGGTTGAGCCAGAGAGGGAGAGACCACGGTGGCGACCCAAACAACACAATAACAATGTGTTTGCATTCTTTTGACACATTGTTCTAAAATACCCTTGCTAGGTAGTTTCATTTTCGATTTGACGGAGTCTCTAGGAGATCTTTGAATTTTTTTTGGTCAAGTTTTTTTTAAAGAAAAACCATTGTCCCTTTTAGTTTAGTGTGGTCCAGATGTCGTTTTTTTAGTTTATCTCCATATGTATTTTGTTGTCGTTTCAAGTTTGTTGTTTCTTATACGTTGTTCTTACTGCTGCGGTTTCTCCTGTCTTTAATTTTAGTGTCGTTTTCTACTTGTTGTTAATGTTGTTGTCGTTTTCTGAAGAACGAGGCGGTAAAAACCGTCTTCACTAATGCCCAATGCGCTATCACACCCTCTAATTTTTGGAAACCATGAAACAGACAAATTATCTTTTCCATTAAAAAAGAAAGAGAAAAATATATTGTCAGATTTGGAGCAAGAAAAGTTCCAAACTCATTTGAACTAGGTGGAGAAGATCATAGATATCTTGTGAAATTTCCGCAGGTGATTCTTAAATTCTTTGAATGGAGAAGGTAGACAGGCTTGCTACTGATACAAGATATATATGCAAATTATGACGTAAGATCGTTCTCGTACTTGTTTTGACATTTTTATCATGTGTGTTTTTTGTCGTTTTAGCTGCAGTGAGCGTTGTTGTTTTTCCTCCAGATTATTTATTTCTATTTGACTTTTGTAGTTTACATTTTAATATTTTCTGTCGCGAATTTGGCGCTCTCCTTTTGAGTTTTGATTCCTTGAATTCTAGTCGTTTTCTGAAGTTAACGTCGTTTTCCATTTTCGTCCTGTACTAAGCTTATTGTTGTTTGTAATGCAGCTCATGCTCGTGTCTTTTTTCTTCTAGTTAACGTCGTTTTTAGATCTTTTTTCCCTATGCTCCACATCCTTCCTTTCAGCATGTTGTCAGTCTTTGTCGTTTTGTTTTGACGTCGGTGTCTAATATGGTGTTTGACAAATAAATTATAATTAATATTTTTAGTTGTTATAGTTTAAAACTCTTATATGCTATAGCAATCTAAATAAAAAAAAATACAATGTAAAGTTCTTACATATTATAATTTTTGGTTTAAAAATTTTAGTTTTAACCATACTTGTCAAACATTACTTATCGAACATCCTGTAAGTTATTACCGATTTTCCTGAGATCTTTTGTAAATTTGTCGTTCTTAGTTTTGCTGTTCTGATATTATGTCGTTCTTAGTTCTTGTCATTAAAAATCTATGATGTCCTTTTATTGGATCCCCTGACGTCGTTTCCTTCTGCGTTATATGTATATATATTTTTTACCTTTAAAAAAAAAAAGCAGTAGTGTCCGTTTAGTGGAAACCAAAACTGATCTAGGCCTCTGTCAAAATCTGCCAGGACCAACAACCCAAAAATTCTTGAGTTCAACGGAGTGCAGCAAAATCCCCAAAAATTTTTCTTTTTTTGGGGGTGTAGGATACTGTTATTTTGATGGAATAAGCTCAAAGTATGGACTTGGAACAGAAAGATGACGGTGATGGAAGATCAGTTAATTGGTCGAATGATGATCAGCATTTTTTGCTCGACTTCATCATGGGAACGTATTTAGGTCCTGATGTCACTTTTGATAACCCAAGAAGCTCCGCATTTCAAAGCCGAGCCAAGGATTCGCTGCCATAGACATCAAAAGATTTAGGCCCTTCACATGTTAGTGTCTTTTTGTTGGAGAATTTATATTACTATCTCCCGAGGAAATCCGAGCCTAGCCTCATTTTGAAGCTAGATAGGTTGCAAAGTACCTAAAGGGCAGTCTCCAATTTGCTAATCTAACGGCATCTGAAGACACTTGGCAGTTCACGAGGTTTTTCCCTTTGTATCTCCACGAACAGATATGGTATCCCAAAAGCTTTAGGGTTGTGAAAGGGATCGTTCTTATTGATGATCCCCTTATGTCGCATAGGGAAGAGAAGGATTTGGAAAAGTTCAGATATCTATCTCGTCTGGATAATTTCAAGATAGACATGGGCGAGTTCATCGAATATGAACACACCTATCACTACGGCAATGATGATGGTGAACAAAATTGTTTGCACAATGGTTAGGAGACAAGAAGCACAGGACACAAAAGTTCAGATGGGAACGCTACGCCGTCGATGAGATTTCAGCAAACGTTTAAGAGAAGGCGCTACAACTGCGACTCAATGTCAACATGTCCTGAAGTTGTTCCCGTGGCAGAACATTATATTAGCAGAGAAGATTTCCAAAGGACACGTAAATCTGATGGACCAGCCATTATGCCCCTTGTCTCTATTCCGGACGCGCAAAAATGCACCTCCAAATGTGGCGCATCTATTGTTTTGTCCGGGGCTGCTAAGAAAGGAAAACCGGGCCTCCAGTTGGTGTTGTGGACGTTGGTGTTAGCAAAGTCGCATACTATTTTCGAGTTGCTCTGCCTGGGGTCAGGAAAGATTATTGTATGCAATCATTTTGCTTATGATTTCGTCACGTTAGCACATGATATTTAAATAGTTTCCGTATGTCTAATCCAGTTTTTTCTCTCCTAGATGTTGTTTTGGTTGCTTTTTTCTTTTCTTGTTGCTTCGGTTCAACAAAGAATGACTGTGCTCTTTGTCCTTGCTTATTATGCGTATGCAAAATGAAGTGATGCCATTTGTGGTGGCAGGCAAATTCAGCTGCGAAATCAAATCTGCCGGGAAGGTTCATGTGCGAGGCTTGACGACTGAGGGAAAAACTATATGGAAAATTTACTTTTAAACCATGAGAATTTCTAAAATTTCGTCAAATGTAAAGCATGGTTTTAGATTCTTTCCTGGCATCTTTTTGTCATCCATTAATTGGCAACTAGTATTCTACCACTCATCTCGTAAACCAAACACATTTTGTTTTCAAACCAATAGCAGTGTATAGCCATTTTTTTTAGCGTTTATTATTTTTTCTTTTATTTTTTTAAACTCTAATAAACTATTGTTATTTTACTAAAATACGCTTGAAATAGGTCATATACATGTTAAGTTTGTGCTTTTGCACTATTTGAAGAATTCAAGGTCAGCCGAGGTAAAAAAAAAGAATGAGTATTAATGTGTCACTTTTTAAATAGTTCGAAGATCAGCGGAGCAATTTGTTCAAAAATATATGCTAAAATTAGTTATATCGTTAAATAAATATATAAAAACATTAGATATACAAAATTGTACAAATTTGTAGGCCCTAAACTAATATGTATAGATATATATATATATGTGTGCCAAATTAATTTTTTGCCATACATATTTAATATTTTTTTATCTGCTTATTCAAATATATAACTTTGATAGTTTTTTGAAATGGGCATATTTTACCTACTATATGTATAAATATCCCTAAATTAATTTTATATCACATATATAAGAGATTTATAAATTTATAAATATCTTTTGTATTACATTTATGTTAACCAATTTATGCTCTTACTAATCTATCAGTTTTGTTTTATTTGTTCTTTTTATTTTTTTTAGTAAAATATCAAATTCGTATGAAAAGTCAAAATTACCAATAAATTGATTTTAAAAAAAATAAACAAAACAAAGCTTTGATATGCAACACATTCAAAATTCAACTAGGAGAACTAGGTTGACCACTCGTTTTAAAAATTTTAAACACCAATTAAGGAACAAAACTTCCTTGATATACCAAACTATGTCATAATTATTTTCGAACATTCTTTTATGCACTATAATAAGAAATAAAAAATAAAATTTTTACTTAGGGTTACATTTAATAGGTATAAGTCAAATCACATTTTTCTTTTTGGTTTAGTGACTATACATCTAGTATAATTTCATATATTGAATATATTCTATATATTTATTTAGTCACATAACTAGTTTTAGAATATGTTTTTTTTAGTTTGTGGGGTGAATGTAGTACAAATTTTAGCATAAGGATTGTTTATAGAGTGAAAAAATAATTCAGTGTATCATTTATGAAACAAAGTTAACTTTTTTTATTTAAAATTTAATAAAAGGACTATTTATAAAATATTTTTTAAATTTGAAGACTATTTATAAGATAAAATTAATTATAAAAACTTATTTTGAAGAGGAAAAAGGGTACATAGACTCTCTGTGAACTTAATTCTTATTCTGGAATTAAAAATTAAAGAGACAACTAGTCGATTAGGAAAAAAATTGAGGGAATAAAGGACAAATGGGGAAATAAAAAAATCCAATAAGGTGCAGAGTTTGCACAAGCTCACCTGATCCCGTTCCGCCTCACCATTCTGGACGAGAGAGGGGTGCCGTGCCGGTGCGATACTGATAAGACGAGGAGACCAAGACCAGACACGGCGTCGTGTTTTCAACCGGCGACGACAACGACAACAACGAAAAAGGTAATATGCCGGAATCATGTATAAAGAAGCTTTTTAGGGTTTTCCGTTGACGAATAAGCCAATACGTCGTCGTATTTTGCATTTGCGTGCTGTCCAAAGTTAGTAGAAATGGAGTCCCTTCAATCATGGATCTTCAGTAACTCACACTCTGGGCACTGTTGGTTTAGTGTTTAGTGCTTAATCTTTTTTTTTTTTTTTTTTAGTGGCAGTATCTGAAATTAAGGCTCAGTCTTTCACTAGAAATCGAGGGACGATTAGAATCATTCCCCTAATCTATGCTTAATCAAGCTTTTATTAATTAATTGCTAATTATACCAATCCTTTATCAGGTGAATAATTTTGTGAGCTCAACCATATTTGTATTGGGGTCATGGAGGAGCAAAAGTTTGCGAGCAATCCACATCTGAAGCCATCAGTTGTTTTAACGGGAACCGCGAAGGAAGGAAGTGCTGGGCCTCCAGTCGGTCTTGTTGACGTCGGTGAGAGTGAAGGTGCCTACCTTTTCAGAGTTGCACTTCCTGGTCTCAAGAAAGATCAATGTAAGTACTTGCCTAATGTTTTTCCTCGATCACATTATCTCTTCCGTTATCCCCTTGTCCTTTAGCTGATCCCACTGGATTTGTACTTGTTATAAAAATTTGTTGTGTTTGGGGCTGGTTTGTTAGGTGGAAAAAGTGGAAAGATATATAGGGGTAGGAAATTTTGTAGATTGATTTTAAGACTTGTGGTTGTTTGTTGGAGGATTGGAGGAGGCATGATTGTGTGTGAGAGATTTATAGTCCTCCACATGACTCTAGTTTTGATCCTTACTAAAATTCAAAGTTGTGTTTCTTTTCCTCATCCATTTATGTGTTTACTTACAAAATAAAGAATGCAAATTAAGTCGGGCCACATGATTGAGGGAATAAGGAAAGGGAAGCCCACTCTTAAGCCATGCTCTGACTTTGTTCCTCCTTAATTGGAACAAACTACAAATAACATTACTCATGTATCGTTTTCAAGTTTTTAGCCAATAACTATAAGGGATTTATGCACCAGGGTATATTAATAACCAAGTTATCATGACTATGTTCTTAAAGTTGGTAAATATGAAGAAAGAAATAGGGAAATTATTATTGTTCCCGATTCTAATTTCTAATTAGCAAGTAAACACTATAGAAAGAAAATCAAGCATCTTTTTCCTATTCCCTTTGTTTTCTTTCCAAAACCTTTCCGCTTTCCATTATATTACTTAAACATATTCGTCAACATGCATTCCTTTACATATTATTAAACATACGCTGAAAATGTTGCAGAGCATGAGACCCAAGTTTCCATTAAATGGAATTGGATATAAGGTTGGCTGAGTAGGTAATGCTTGTTTTTCATAGGTAAGATAAAATGCGAGATTCAACGTGATGGGAGAGTCCATATTGAAGGAGTTATGACAGGTAGCGTGGGCTCTCTAAGAGACTCGTCAACTGTGTATCAGATGAAAGTTCAGCAACTCTGTCCACCTGGACCATTTACCATTTCTTTCAGCCTGCCTGGTCCTGTAGACCCTCGTTTGTTTTCTCCGAGTTTTCGGCCCGATGGCATACTGGAAGTTGTGGTTATGAAACACAGAAAACCTCCTGCAGAAGGCTGGTGCCCATCTTCATGAATCATGATCTTGGTGTAAGCTTACGAGTTTTTGCTCCTCTCTCTCTCTCTCTCTCTCTTTGTTTCCTTATTTTTGTTGGAGTTCGCCTGCACTTTTCTTTGCTACCCCAGGCTTTAGAGAGAAGTTGAAGGGTGATGCATGTTCGCAAATCCCGTACTATGGGTTGGAAAAGATTGAATATATGATGCATGCATTGTCAATACTTTATTTTTCTTTAGACATCGCAAGATTTGGATGTGGCTTGGTTGTCAAAAAAATTCTATATGTTGTATATTGCCATAATTCCACGAAAAATGCTATTTTATTACCATCAGTGACACAGTCAGTGACCATATGTGGTATTATATGAATACTGCCACATAGTATAGCGAGACCCATTTTTCTTTCTTTCTTTCTTTATTTTTTTTCAATGTCACACTTGTGGTAATAAATCATCAATGGTGTTGAACAATGGTGCTCCTTCCCCATAGGTTTCCCTGAAGAATTGGGGGATGAGATGGTGACAGATGCATTTTTAGTATACATCTCAGAATTTGATAGCATAAAATGTTCACAAAGCAAGCAGGAATTGACAGATATTTGTACCTACCTACATTTAGTTTTTTTTATAGATTATACCAAGAATGACATAATGAACATGATTCTTCTTGACAAACTAACCAATATTAAATTACATTCTAATCAGAGTCAATTTGCAGCCATCATCATAGGACAGTTAATCTCAGGGAGCTTCCTGGAATTTACATTTAAGGTAGCTTTCAATTGTCAAGCTTCAAACAATTAACTTCTAACTTGTATTATATGCACTAAACATTGGTCCAAACACGTGTCACAAACAAGAGGTTCATATGCACGTTACCCAAAACCTGGCCCACACAAGCCGCGTTGTGCATGATGTGTTTGTCGATACCTATATTGTAATTTTGTCTGTCCCAAAGAATAACCATCCTTGATTGATTGATGTCTGACCCTTTTGGAAGTTGACGCCAAGGCCTCTTCCCTGCTTGCCGCTATTGGATTGCTGACTTTAATGATACACAGTCAACCATATCGTCTAATGTATATTCATGTCTTTGTGACGTTTAAGATGGGGCAGATTCAGGGAGTAGATTTGCTATGATAATGTTTTAAATTTAACCTCGTGTCTGTCACAAGTTTTCTTGTAAAGTTCGCTGGAATTTACTCGCATCTGTATCATTTTGGATTCTTTCTGAGGTTGGCTATTTGTTTCTCTAATATTAGAAAAATGTCTTGGGCCTAAACAAGTTGTCTGTGATGTGGCCTGCCATTTATATTTGATCTAATCTCCTGAAAAGTGAAAACCATGCACTACTCCGAACCCACCCACCAGCAGCTTCTCATATATGGGACCACATTCTCACGTATCTTTACTGTAGTATATTCGATGGAATTGGGATAACGCTAACCGTGTCTAAGGTGTAGGGGCTGCGTATAGGCCTTCAGGAAACATTATTGCGAGTTTTCGGGGGCCCCTTTTAATAACGTCTGTAGATCTATTAATACTGGTCGCCCCCTCTTTAAATATTTTAATTCATAAAAAAAGTACATAAATAAGTTGACGTTGGGAATGACCGACCCAAGCAAAGCCGGAGTTTGACTTCATTTGGGGTGGGAAGAACGCAAAAAGAAAGAAGGAAAAAAGAGTAACTAACAAAGTGGTGTTCGGACAAATCCTACAAAGTTCTCTAATAAAAGTCTAAAACTTAGAAGGGCGAAAATTAGAAAAAGAGGCAATTCCAAAACTGTCATTACTGGTAAAAATACATAAACTGAACCCATCACGATTAGGGAAAAAAATAGAAAAAGAAAAGTCTAACTGCATAAAAGAAATTGCTTGAAAATAAATTAAAAAAAACTGACAAGAACTCACGGCGAATAGAAAAATTAGAAAACATGACTCTAATTAACTAAACGGTCAAGTTATAGGATCCGGATCTTCATGGAATACTAGACACCAAGTCAACAGTCCACCCTTCGATCACATCACGTCAACATCCCCTCATCTGAACTGCTCATTTGCAGCCGTCCGATTTTCCTGTCCCCAAAGAGTTTCAAATATATGTCTAAATATTCCGTTCAGACATATATGGCTAAGTGAGAGGTAAGATTAACTAAGAGAGAAGCTATGGGTTTGAAAGTCCTATCGGCACTAGACAGTGCAAGGACTCAATGGTACCACTTCAAGGCCATAATCATCGCCGGCATGGGCCTCTTCACCGACGCCTACGACCTCTTCTGCATCGCTCCCATCATGCGCCTCCTCGGCCGCATCTATTATGATTCTAACAGTGTGGGACCCAATTCTACGGCGGAACCACCCACAGCACACGATAATGATAACTACCAAGTCCCTGCTGTCGTCACCTCCGCGTTGGTGGGGATCGCCTTGGTGGGGACAGTAACCGGACAACTGGTGTTTGGCAGGCTCGGAGACCTAATTGGAAGACGGCGCGTGTACGGCCTGGCTTTGACGCTGATGGTTCTGAGCTCAATCGGATGTGGATTCTCTATATGCACCAAGAGGAGCTGCGTTTTGATAAGCCTGGGGTTCTTCAGGTTTCTTCTCGGGGTCGGGATAGGCGGGGACTACCCGCTATCAGCCACGATCATGTCGGAGTTTGCAAACAAGAGGACGCGCGGCTCCTTCATAGCGGCAGTGTTCTCGATGCAGGGGATCGGGATCGTTACCGGCTCGGTGGTGACGATGGTGGTGTGCAAGATATTCGAGGCAGCAACGACAACGACGGCGACGGAGACGCCGGATGAGGCGGATATTGCGTGGAGGGTCATACTTATGATTGGTGCAGTCCCCGCTGCCATGACATATTATTGGCGTATGATGATGCCTGAAACTGCAAGGTACATATATAACATATGTAATATCTAAATTTTTTCCCCCTTTTGTGATGAGAAAATAAAAATTTTAGATTTTGCATTTTACATTGAAGAACTTTAGGCTAGGTTTGATGACGCTGAGGTGTTGAGATTAGTCATTGGAAGAGATATTAACATGGCGTTTTATTTATTTTTGGTTTAATTAGATATACAGCTTTGGTGGAGCAAAATGTGATACAAGCGGCAAAGGACATGGAGAAAGTGTTGGACGTTTCAATGAGTCAAATAGCAGAAGATGAACCAGTAGTACTACTTCCGGATCATAACCCACCTCCATATCCTCTTTTCTCCAAGAAGTTCTTCCGCCGCCACGGCCGCGACCTCTTCGCCTGCGCCGCCTCGTGGTTCCTCGTTGACATCGTCTTCTACAGCAGCAACCTGTTCCAGTCCCACATATACTCCAGTTTTCTAGACAATAAGGAAGGGATTAACGCCTACCAAGATGCCTACAACGTTGCCAGACTACAAGCAATTATTGCTATATGTTCCACCATTCCAGGTCAGCATAATATTAACACATCAGCCATATATAAATTAATTTGACATTTTATTTCCTTTACTTTTTCAGCCATATATATATATATACATTTTCTCATTTCCAAAGAAAATATGTATTAGTTTCCCAAGTCTTCCTTCTAAGTGTATGTTGCAGCACATATGTTACCCATTATTTCAAATGTACTATTCCCAATAAACTAAAGTATAATTACACTACTATTTAAGTTCTTCATAATCTTCAATTAGACTTTAAAAATATAATTAAACTCAACTGTAGAATTATTTTAGCAAAAAAGAATTAAAGGTAAGATAAATTAAAAGGATAGTAAAAGGTAAAAAGTTTTTTGTCTTTTACAATTAATTTGGTCCAAACTTTTGACTTATTCAAAAATAATTTCTCGTATTCAAGGTTATTGGTTCACGGTGTATTTCATCGACCGCATTGGAAGAGTGAAAATCCAAATGATGGGATTTTTATGCATGGCCGTGGTATATGTCTGCATTGGTGTACCTTACTACTCATTTTGGGACAAGCACGACCACCGAGCTGGCTTCATGGTCCTGTATGGCCTGACCTTCTTCTTCTCCAATTTTGGACCCAACACCACCACCTTCATAGTCCCCGCGGAGCTATTCCCGGCGAGGTTCCGTTCGACATGTCACGGGATATCAGGGGCCGCCGGAAAAGTGGGGGCCATAATTGGGTCGGTAGGTTTTTTGTGGGCTTCACATAACAAGAAAGAGGATGGATATCCGAAAGCCATTGGAATGACAGCCTCGTTGATCATTTTGGGAGGAGTGTGCCTGGTGGGAACGATTGTGACCTATTTATTTACCCTCGAAACCAACGGTCGTTCTTTGGAAGAGAATGAGAAAGATTTTTATGGTGATAATCAAGACTTAGGAGGTGATCATGGCAAGTTTGTCCTCAGATGTTTCCCTGGTTTTCCTTATAATTCCTCTCCACGTAGAGATATTCAGAGACAACAAGTTCTTCCTCGACAAATGTGACCGTCTCATGCATGCTTATTCAACTTCTCACGAGTATGTACAGTATATAAATATAATATACATATATATATATATATGTGTATATATTTATCTCTGTGTGTGTGTTTTCAGTTGAGGTTTGAAGAAGATCATATGTAGTCGACCTCTTATTTTATTTTTATTTCTTTCTTTTTTTTCATAGTCATGACTCATGAGGATTAAAGCTAGGAAGATACTGAATCTGCAATAGCTATACTATTGTTCTTCCCCTTAAAATTTATATTATCTCGTAAAAGTTGGAAAACATGACGCCAAAATGAAGGCCATTCATGGGATTTGACAACTTAACCGGATATGGCCGAGATTTATACACACCATTGGATTATGCTTCTTTTGTTTTCCCCCCCTTTAGCCTTAAAAAAAACAAAAAAAGAAGGAAAAAAAGGGGATCAGATTGCAGAAAAGTACATGTATTCCTTTTTTATTGTTACGTAAGGAACCCAGCCTAATCAAGTTTCCAAGAAGTAATTAGATGGCTCAAGAGGGAAAAAAAAAGAAAAAGAAAAAGAGCTTAAAATGGATTTGGAAATGAAAGAAAATTACAAAAAGATGTCTATAAATCAAAGCCGTTACTTTTTTCCTTCTAAAAAAACAATGGGAACGTAGAGAAACAAATAAAAAATGAAAGCAAGCATACAAGGCGTGCTGAGCAACCAAACGTCTCTTGTGCCTCAATTCAGACCCGCTGTCTCCCCAGTCTGCTGTCTGCAGTCTGCACCAAGCACGGAGCCACAATGGAACCAGCGGGGGCACGTGCACCCACTAAAAAAATTTAAAACTATTGTTGTGTAATTTCTTAAAGATGTGCCCATCTATATTGCCTCTTGTGCCCCCACCCTCTCACTTGAGTACTCTCTTTTATCTCTGGGGCTTAGCTTATATTTGGGCCTGGTTTAAACATTTTTCACATTGCAAATGTTTTACGAACTTATGTAGATTCTAAGACCTACTAGGCTTCTATTGACAACTTAGTTAAAATTGTTATACTGTAAATTCTCATATACTATAATGTTTTGGTTCTAATTATGTTCTCAAATGCTTTATTAATTAATATCATAAAGGTTGTTATAAATGGATTAAATTTTATTTCATATTATGGTACCTTACTATTAATTTTTTTTTTAATTTGTGCCCCACTAGATTCAAAGTCTTGCTCCCTCATTTGTATGCACATATAATATTTTGCAGCTTTTTTTTTAATTTAAATATAAACATGACGTTTTTGACAAACAAGGATTCTTATTCCTTTATACAAATTTGTTTCGATGGAGACGTATTAACACATTAAAACTATACTTGAAACCGTAATTCAATGAATTAAGCTAGCTAATATACATATATAGGCAATGGCTACAGTCCTTATCTTCGGACCTTCCAGACAATGTAAAATATTTTGATAAGATAATAAAATGTGTTATATTAAACATAACATCAAACTTTGATCATCTAACGTTGTCGTATTTTTTGTTTGAAAAAAGATATGGTAGGATATACCATATCCTTTATGTGAAGACACAAAATTTAAAAAAAGTATGGAAGATTTGAAATAACTATTTTTTTTAGGTCCACACTTTAAAACCATTCACGTGAGTTAGAAGAGTGAAAAAGAAAAAAGTGAATGGTTTTTATTGTAACAAATGAGTTTAAATTGAGAATTTCAATTTAGAGTAATTGATAGAAGTAATATTTTCTTTTAATTTTGTCAAACACCGGTTTGTGTTTGGAATGAAGTTTTAAGTCCAAATTATGGTTCTCAAACGGAATCGCAATGTTTCTAAAAAAAGCATAGATATTTCAAATTTCCACATTTTTTTATTTTGGTATCGGAACATCAAGGATATGCCATGTTACCTTTTAGAACAAAATATACAATAATATTAGATGTTCAAAGTTTGATGTTATGTTCAATATAACACATTGTTATTATTTTATTAAAAAATATTACGTTGTCTGGACGGTCCGAAAGTAAGGACCGTAAAAGCTCTATATATATATATATCTATATGTATATGCCTAATACAGTTATGCATATATATCTAGCTGATGACGACCATCCTCACAACAAATTAAACAGAGAAAATGTGCACTCTAGAAAGTCCAACAAATTCCTCTTTTTGTTGACACAAGCAATTGTGGGGAATTATTAGCTACTGGTGTCTTTAGAAAATGCAACACAAATTCTTGCCACACCATCAAATCAGTGTGAACTAGAATTATCTGCGCAATCAATATGGTTCAATGTACGTATAACAAATTTCCCCACCTTCACTTAAACTGCCTAGTATTAACTTGTTATATACGGTTCTAACGAAAGACTATCTCATAATTTTTTGGTAGATTATCTATTTTAATTGTTCTATCTAGTTTGATCTAATTACTAAGTTATATTTTTAGATATTGTTAATGCAAGGGTAGTTATATCGATTGCTACCTTTGTTCGTACTAGTGGCTAATAATATGTAATTTATAAGAAGTAGGTTTGAATAACGTTTTTTTAATTAGTTTTATTTACTCTATATTATATGTGTTCACGTGCAAATTCTCCTTCATCAATGATATGTACTTGGTAATATCTATATCATGAAATTAAAACCAACAACAAGAAAAAAAAATTAAAACCAAGCGTCAGTTCAAAGTCAAATTCATGTACCTCCAGAATCAACTACGTGGTAGGCTGGTACCACTCCATTAACTGACTTTCCTCCTCCAATAATCATTACTTACGTTGTATGTTTACTTATAATAGGTATGGTTTCATAACCATGCGTCTAAATCTATATATATAAATTGTGTTTAGAACAACGCGTGACTTAATTCAAATATTTATTCTTAGTTTTTTTAATTAATTTAAACCCTAATTTTTGAATTTGCGGATTCCAATTTGTAGTTTGTTGGCGGATTGGATTGAAATAAAATGGGATTTTCACAAATTGATTTTGAATTGAAAAAAATCTTATTTTAATATATACGGATTGAATTATGAATTCAAATCCACTCCACGGATTTTAATTCGCGAACATTTAGGTGTACTTGTTAGGAGTACTTGTTAGTTGAAGTGGTTTAAGGCACTAAGCACTTAGAGAATAGTAAAGAGGTGGTCTGAAAGAAAATTACATAATTACGCTCCCAACAACTTTTAGCTTTGATTAAAAAATTAAATTTTTGTAAGAGAAAACATTGTAACAATAAAGTTTGAACTGCATTTTAATCTTGTAAGAAAAATAACACATTTTATTTTTTTTACATAATTTATGTTGGTAGGTTCTAAATATATAAATACATAAGGGTTATATTGTTATTCTTCTTTAACAAAGGAATCATATTGAATTTCAACGATTTTATGTGGTTGACGATGATTTGGAATGTACCGTGGCATAAAGCGATGCGCTTGCGGAGAATGACAGATCTATCCTCTCGTCCATACAAACATAGAAAGGCAATTACGTTATAATAAGTCCAAATTTGACTGCTCATAAAATATTTTGAATTTTATTTAACCGCATTTCAACATGACGAACGAGATTACGCTAGCTGACACTGAAAGCACTAAGCTTTTTCTCATTAACGAGTGAATAGCGCCAATCTCCTCATCTTACCGGTGATTTTAGGTAAAAATTACACAACTTGACCCTTTTTTAAAAAGTAAATTAATATTTATTTTTATTTTATAAATATTATTTTTATGTCTTTTTTTTTTTTTTAAATTACATATATGTAAAATCTAAAAATACTCTTTAAATAAGCTTTGTCATATATTTTTTAACAAATCTACTTATTTTTTTTTATAATTGAGTCGTTAAAAATTGATATTAGAGAAATACAAATATACTTAGGGTGTGTTTGGTACGAGTATTTGAATAAAGATTTAAATTTTTGTGAGAGAAATTACTGTAGCAAAATGATTCAAACCGTGAGTTGAAAACTCAAACAAACACACCCTTAATTAATTACAATATAATTTAAACAAAAAACCATTCATGTCATTTGTGACGACTTACCTTTTCAGGCATTCACTTTACTTTCTTAAACATAATTCTTAAATAGTAATCTTACTTAGTAAGAAAAAAATTGAATTAATTTTTTTTTCCTTTTAACATTTTTTAAAACGTATTTAAAAACTGTTGCGACCTCTGTCATCATTCGAGTTGAAATCTTTCTCAACACTTGCCTTTAAACCCTTTTCTAATAGTTTCTTAAAACTTATTAAAAAACATTCATTAAATCATAGCTTAAACTTTACTTTATAATTTTATAAAACATTTCGTGCAATGTATCTTAAAACTTTTGAAAACATTTCTTAAAACTCTAAAACACTATATTAAATAGTGAAAAATATTTCTTTTGAACAGCGAAAACTTACTGTGGTGGTATCCATACCCAAATCTTTGCATTTACCCTCCGCAATACCCAGCTCTTTTAACGGGTCCTATGGGTTGCCCATAAAACTACCTACAATATGAAGAAACTTTTTATGAGTTTTCGCTCAGTAAGTTCAAACCTAAACTCAAATATCATTTAAACATGCTTTAAAAACTTTTCTCATGAAAACCTTTCTCTTAAAACATTTTTCATAAACATTTCTTATTAAACATTTCTAAAACGTTTTCATAAACATTCTTCATAAACTTTCTCTTGAAAACATAAAAAATATTTTTCATAAACTTTTATCATAAACATTATCCAAAATTTTTTTCATAAATATAACATATAACATTTCATAACAAGGAATACCAGCAAGGTCAAAATGCATGATTCTATTATGCTCAATTATGAACTTCAATTATGAGCATTTTATAAACATTCCTTTTCTTACTTTAACTTTCTACCTTTGTTCTTTAACATTCCTTATCTTACTTTAACTCTCTATCCTTGTTCCTTATCTTTCCTTATCTTACTTTAGTGTTTGTGTTGGAAAAAGAGTGCGCAGCAGAATTTTAAAAATTTTACATCAGATTATTTTCTAAAACACAAGTTTGACATGCTATATGCATAAATTAACCAGATCTTACTAACCTTTGTGTGCCTAAGAACCCTCGCAAAACGTGAAGAGAAGTAACGTTCCAGAAAAGCCTCAACCAACTGGTCTTCTTTGCTATTCCCTTTCCACGACTGGAGTAAGTGTAGGCTCACACGTACAGCTCTTCCACTAGGTGACTCTCCTTCTAACCAATCAAGAGAACCCAAAGCAAGTGTTCGTGATTTGTGAACAAAAGCTCTCAAGGAGTTTTTCAAATTCTCACCAATAGAGTATCACTCTTAATCTCTCAACTAATCTAAGTAACTCTTAAGACTTACTCCCTTAATATAGAGATTGGTCATGGGGTCAGTCATTATCAGATTAGGTCTTAAAAACTCGAAATAGAATCAAGTTCGGATCAATATCTGATAAGATAAGCATGAAAACGCATGATTTTTTCCTTCGCTGATCAGTAGGCCAAACCACCTGATCGACAGGCAGAACACGTCCATCGGCAGGCCGAACTACCAAATAAAAATCTCGCGAATCTTTTATTTTTCACCCGAGATTCTATAAGATAAAGTCTCAGTTTTAATTCAAATAACCCAATAGAGAAGTTGTCTGATCAAAACAACTTTATCTAGATAATCTCTAAGAAAATGAATCAATTCCCAATAATTCTACATGTTTATCTTTATCTAAGTTATCTAAGATTAAATCAACCAATAAACAGACAAGAATTATCCGATCCTTATAATTCAACAAGTTTATCTTGAATTAATTTTTTATATCAAAATTAATTCAACCGATAAATAGACATGAATTATTTGATTTTTTTCAAATTTCAACCAATCTAATAAATCTGACATAAGTCATCAATTATTGGAAAAGCACGCCATATCGTTATAGGATATTGTGAGCTAGCAAAGGAGACCAAATGAACCTATATAGTCAAGCTCCTGATAATTATAAAACCCAATATCCTAGATATACATTTCATAATTATCAACTGCAACACTACTCCACTAAAAGCTTAGAGCTGCACTCTAGAACTACATAGAATTACGAAGCTCATATAGCTAAGTCTCCATGACATATCATAGTGTATCGTATCCCTATATGATAATCTATAATCGGCTTAAGGACAAGTTATGTCTTATCTTTTCGATTATTTTTATTTTACGTTCTATTATCTCACCATCAGAAAACTTACTATCCATGACAGTATACCATTCGGTTACACCTATGTATCCAAATAATTAAGCGCTTCAGTTTTTCAATTACAGGATAACGTATATAAGAGGATATCATTACTCCTAAAGATGAGCTATGGATTCCATATCTATGAATAACAGGTCTACACTATCAAGAGTCATGCCTTCAACGTACCGACATGCATACCACTATTAAGATATGGGTGTCACCTTTTGGTACATCAAAAGACACAAGCCAAGACAACAAGCCCACTGTTTATCTCAAGATTAAGATGCAACATAAATGATTGTCTAAAGTGAATCGATTTACCGAGACAAAATTATTAATCCAAATCAATTCACTTTATGTCCCGATTCAACATATCGTCACTTATGACAACGTGCCAATGTTTCTATTCATGGAGTCCACCTCCAATGGTCAAGACAAACCATCTCCCAAAAGGGATATAGACAACATAACAATCTTTACATGAATAAAGCGCCCAACTTTATTCCCTCGATTGCAGATCGTATGATTTAGGCCATCACCTTAAGAATCGTGTCTTCCGCATAATCCGTCCATCATATGCCCAATTCTTAAGGTTTAGACCGACAGTCTCAGACTATTGTTTGCTTAACATACATTCAACAAATATGAATGTAAAGAGGACAAGATTTGGTATGTAAATAATGAATAAATTCTTTATTGATAAAAATGTCTCCAAAAACTTATTACATTTTTACTCCTTAGGGCATACATGTCTAACAGTTCGTACCAACATCATTAGTTATGAGATCATAAACATGATACTTCCCTTGCGGAAGACTTGAGACCATCGAACATCGAGGTCATGTGTTTCACATCTAGGAGGTCAAACTTTAACTTTACTTTCATTACCTCACAACAAGGAGGCGGGTATGACACTTTCTTTTTATCTTTATGTTACCTTCTTATTAACTTTAGTGAGCATATCAAATGCAATCACATCATATGCAACACACTTGCAAATCATAGCTTGTACTGTAAAATCTATTGCATAACAAATGCAACATAAAACGCAAACACGTTTTCCAAATCATAACTTGTACTCTAAAACTTATTGTATAACAAATGCAACTTATTGCATAACAAATGCATCATAAAATTTATAACTTAAGCTATAAAATATTATGCATTATCAAAATACAAAACATACTTTAAATACTTTGAAAATCATAACTTGAACTTTTAAAAATATTATGCATATCAATATGCAAATAGACTTTAAACATAACAGTTGCAAATTCATTACAAATCTTGCTTTGAATCTTTAAAATCTTTTGCATAAGAAAAAATGCAAACATATTTTAAAAAACAACTTGCATAACAATTGCAAACACATTTGCAAACATATAAATAAGCATTTAAAACTCATTTACTTCATGCTGTACGTGAGATTTGAAACTTACCTAGACTTTACTCTAACGTTCTCTATTCCGTTCCTTTTCCTTTCGTTAGTCGGCCTCTGTGACCTGATTAAATGATAATCGACTCATCAATTAAATTTCTTTTTATCAATCCACTGGATTGATAATAAAATGTAAACATTAATCATTCTTTCCTTTTAGCTTGGCTTGTATACTATCAGTTTACCCTTCTCTTTACTTAATTTTGTAACCCAGTTAAACTTCCCGTCTCACTAGCGATTTTGTTACTTAATGTATTACGAAACATTTTTCACCTAAGGACGTTATGCTAATTCAGAGTATTCAACTCCGCTTTGGTTGTTTTCGTAAAAATAACGTTTTTATCCTTATTGGATTTTTCGTCAACTTCGTAACATTATAAAACTCATTACTTAACTTTGCCGTTCCTTTTCTTACATGTTACGAGAAAATTCCCATGAAGGAGCGTTTCCCGACATCGGACGTTTCGGGTCCGTTTTGGCCGTTTTGCAAAATGACCATTTTACCCCTAATCTCTTTTTCTTTCATTCCTTTCTTTGACTAAATTTTGAATCCTTTAGAACTTAGCATCCTTAATCACTCACTGCCTACAGCAGTGTAAGAGTTCTACATTTCTTGGTGAAAAACTCAATTTTCACACGATTTTACGATTTTGGCCCGAAATACAAAAATATTTATATTTTTATCCTCGGAACCAAAAACGACCAATTTATACCATAATGTTTAGTTTTTCACAAGGAACAAAACTTACAAAAGCTCCTTGGTCAAATTCTAAACATTTTATAACGTTTTCATTTCTTGAAATTTTATGCCCAAAATTTCGTAAAATTCATAACTTCTAAACCAGGCAGAATTCTGGAAAAACTATCCTTGTAGGCCTAACAGTTTCGATGAGTTCTACAACTTTTATGTTTTAACTTTCTTGAAATTCTATCGTTTAGAGGGACTTTTTGATTGGTTTTCAAATCTATCGAGAATTGATTTTTCTTTGCAATTTAGTCCCTTTTAAAATTTCACCTACTTTCTTCTTTCCAACATCATCACCATCAACATATAACATAAAATAACCATGCTATAATGTCCATTTACATGCCATAGACCAAAATCATTTCATCAAACACTTGGCATGCTAAAACATAAACTTTTGCTTAATTCAAAGATTAAGATTTTAGAATTCTTACCAAGAATTCCTCCAAGCTTTTACACCTCCTCTTTGGTGCTTGTTCTTGGATTAAATTCCTTAACATAATCATAGAAAAACTCCCTCAAAAACCTATCCATAACTTTGAATAAAAATCACTAAAACCCTTAGAAAAAGTTTAGAAATTTACCTCCAAAATTGCAAAACTTTGCAACAAAACATTAGGGCTTGCCTTAAGCTTGATTTGGAGGCTTGAAAACCATCAAAATTTTTGAGAAGAATTACTTTGGGGTGGTGGTTTTTGGGAGGAAGAAATAGAGACCTTTTTTTTTCTTTTCTTTTCTTTTCTTTCTTCCTTCCTTTCTTTCTTTCTTTTCCTTTCTTTCTTTCCTTCTGTCCTTTCCTTTTCACGCTTCCTTTTCCCACCGTGGAGACCATTATTTGGTCTCTTATATATCATATATTAATTCAACTTTTTTTTTCTTTTTCTTTTCTTTTCTTTTTAATAAAAAGGTGACGAGTCATCAACTTGGTAATCAATTAGGTTACCTTGGGTGGCCAAATGTGATTGGGCCACATTAGTGGATGTGGTGGCCCAATCAAAACTTTCAAGGTGTCCCACTAACTTTTTAAGCAGTCTAAGTTTATACTGGTAGTATTTTCTTATACTACCGGTATTCTTTTTCATACAGTTCATGAGGTCCCATAACCTCCAATACTTATCCACATCTATCACATAATGTAGTTCCAATATTATCTCACTTTGTACTATTTAAATTTATACTGACAGTAAAATATTGTCAGTATGTTCTCCATACCGCTACAGCATTCCTTATTCATCCTTATTCTCTAAACAATATTATTCCTATACTGCTTCAACTTAAACAATCTAATTTTTACACTGCTTAACCTTAAACAGTTAAATTCTTACACTACGTTACTTTTACAGTGTAATTTTCATACCATATAACTTTATCAGTGTACTTCCTTACACTGTATTATTTTAATACTGTATAATTTTTTGTATTATTATACATTATTTTTTTTAAACTGTATTTTCATCTTATATAATTCTTAACTTATTGCATTTTTAATGTAGCAAAAATGCTCAAGTGTTACATCATTAAATTGCTTACAATATAATCTAAAAAATATAAAAAGAAATAAAAAATAAATATCTTTAACTTAATGTAATATTATTTATATTACCAATCTATAATATGTGCACAGCCTAAATAGAAAGTATTATCACCTGAAGTCATAAAAAATTAATATAATTAAATATTATTATCATTATGTATCATTAATTTAATGATATATCGATTATATAACCTATAAGACATACAAAAAAACTTAATAAACACTATATCATTAATTTAATTATAAACCACTGAAAAAAAGAAAATATCATTATCACTTAAAGTCTCAAAATATGAATGTCATTACGAATCATTATCATTACGTATCATTAACTTAATGATATATCAATTACATAACCTATAAGACACAAAAAATACTTAATAAATTATATATCATTAATTTAATTACAACATACTAATTCCAATTTATATATCAATTATAGAATCTATCAGACATACAAAAACACTTAATAAATTATATATCATTAATTTAATTATAATATACTAATTCCAATTTATCACTAAAATATTGTTCGTCATTCATCTTTTAGTTGAGAGAATTTTAAAATCATTATTTTAGACGTTAATTTAAATTTAAACAACAAACATCTTAATTTTAGAGATTTTTTTTTAAAAGTTATAACGACATCATAATCCGTTTAAAATCTTAAATACATATATTATTTTTTAAAAAATAAATTTAAACTAACAATATTATTATTAAAGTTATTAATATCTTTATACGTATATATTGAGACATATAAAAATATTTATAAATCGAAAGCATATTTTAACTTTACAAATAAATTATGTCTCATTAACCCGTGATTTTACTATGAAGCCCAAAGAGATGCATGCCCGTAAGAAGTAGGGCCCAGCCCGCTAGGAGGTGGCGGCGCATAAGTCTGAAGAAGAGCAAAGATGAAACGAAGCAGAAGCCGATCTGAAAATTGATATCGAAGAAGAGAAATGAAGGCGGTTTTAAAGGGCGAGCCACTTGTACGGAAGCTGGCGGTGGCGTCGGTGTACGGACTTCTTCCGGGCACCATGCTCGCCTCTCTCATCTACTCTCCTCCCGACTTCGCCAGGAAACGCTCCCCCACCAAATCCACCAATTAGACTCTCTCTCCTTCCCCTGCGACAGGTTAGGGCTTTTCATTTGATTGTTCTTTAATTCATTCGACAATCGTGTTCCGTCATTTTGTTTTTCTTTTTCGATTTTAATTTGCTCCCGTCGATATTGAACATTCTAGGGCTGGCTAATTTGATTCTGATTTTAGATTTTCCTTCTCAAAGTTTATCTCTTTTTGGATTTTTATTCGCAGAAATCTTTTAAACATTGTTTTTCATGTTGAACAACTAACTTATTCAAAATCTTTAGAACAACTAACACTGTTATTCAATTACATTGTTCTAAAGTTTATCCCTTTTTTGAATTTTAATTGTGAAACCGTTTCGAAACCGGTGAGTTTACCTTTGAGTGTAATAGGAATCAAAGAAATCTTTAGAACAATGTAATTGATGTTGAACAACCAACTTAATCACTTGTATAGAATGGAAATATATGCAATGGTTCACTGACAGGCTTGGACAACAGAGTAAATAATGCGGTGTTGTTGTAGGCACATAATTTAAGCGTTTACGGAATGTTGAAGAAGCCATTTTGATATGTAGTTATTTTGAGTTAGGCCAATCTTCACTTTTCCCCTAAAATGCAATGCACATCTTGTCATATTATTTTGAATATATATGTGGAGTTCTGATTAACTTACAAGTGGCCTTTTTATGTGTGTGCGTGTGTGTGTGTGTGTGTGTGTGCAGGGGCGTCTTGAGATTCTTGACTGCATTGGTTATGGATGTTAAAGCTGTCTTTTGAGTTTTGGTATGTAATAAATCTTGTAGTCTAGTGATCGTTGAATTTGATAAGTATGAGAAAGTCGAATTGCTTTTTGAAGAACTTTAATATGGAGATCTTTCAATAAAAAGATTGTGTCACTAGTTCCTTGCTCAAATGCACATCACATATGGCTTTGAATTTCTTGGGTTAGACAATCATTAGTGCTTTTGCCCTGTCCTCAGATTCCTCTCGTTTTCACAGTGATATACTTTCAGCTTTTTTCAGTAAAGGATTCTGAAACTCAAAAAGTGATTTGGCTGTTGGCCATGGCCTGGCGATATATTGTGTAAGTTTGGGAAAATTCGGCGCAATATTCTTCTTTCATTTACCGAGAGAGCAAAGAGAAATAGCATGAACGTTATCCTTTTTGTGTGGTTGAGAGAAAGCAGTGAATTGCTCAAATTTGGTTTTTATTAAACCTGCAGATAAGGCCTACTGACTAGTAGCCAGTAATGACACTGAAATTGAAGCCTATGTGCTTGTTGCTTCCTTGTTTGGGCATGCATGACCGTCCAAAACTAATTAATTGAGTTTTAGGGTATGTTTGTTTCATGCATTATTTGAACTCAAAGGACTCAAATTTAGATTCGACTATCAAGAATTTTTTGGATACGTGTTTGTTTTCTCTAAAATTTGAATTATTTGAGTATCAAGAATTCAACTTTTCAGAGTTCGCATTCCTTAAACTTTTGATACTCGGATATCTTTGCTACAGTAAAAATTAAAATTCTCTTATATTTGAAGAAAAAATCATAAATTCTTCGTTTGATATCCAATTAAGATGATTCTTTTTTCACTGTCTTCTTAATGAAGAGGAATAAATCAAGATTTATATTGCATATTTTTTAAGATCATTAACGTTAAGATTTTATCAGATTTATTAATAAACCAAAAACTATCTTCACTATCTTTTTAAACATAAATTTCAATTTTATTCTATACTAAGATTAAAACTTGAATACGTATTAAAACGTCAATTCGAATAACAATTCAAATCATTAACTCAATCTTAATTCAAATCATATTAACTTAAATTAAATCACTAATTCGAATCTATTTACTTAATGAACCCTTAATATCAGTGATGATATTGATTTATTTTGAGGTTTAATTTGGATTAATGAATACTAGTGGCTAGAGGAGCAGAGTAAATCGACTTGTTGAGTAAACAAAAGCGGGCGGAGATATGGCTCAAAAGGTGGTCTCTAAGCCAAGCATGTTAGGTTTTTGAGGATACGAGATTTTGCATGATGAGCTTAGTGAGGAAGAAGAAAACGAGTGTTTTGTGCTATGATCTTTGTTAGTTAGTGGGTTTTGCTCGGAATCCAGATAACTGTAGAAATGTGGACAGTTGGCAAAGAAGGAAACGTTAAAAATATGATGTGGGAAGGCAGAAAGCGCGTTACGGCAAAACTAAAAAGCTATGGAGGGGAGGGGATATGTCATATGGTTGATGCTGCTGCCTCCCGTCCCTGCCTCAACTCTGTTCTCGATGAAGGCTTGTGGAATAGGCGAGATTGTAAAAAGATTGAAGGAATCCCAATCAAACACTGAATCACGGGTTTACTACATGGTTGTAAAGGCGGTGCCATGATTAACTATCTTAGATGGTTGCCCCTGTGCCTTTATCAGATATCTCTCAACCATGGATGTCAGAGCTAACCCGTGATTCAATACATTCTACGTGCATCAACTCCTTTATCTATGTGTGTGTGTGTATACTTTCCACTTGTACAAATTTGTCATTTGCCTAAAATTCCACGAATATCGAAACTACTAATCGACACCGTTCATGGGCCAGGGCAATGTCATAAAAGTCGTCAAAAACTCGTTCAGGTAGAATGGGGACATAAGTCATGGAGAGCTAGTTTTCTTTTCTTTCTTTGGGAACATATTTGGGATATAGGGGTCCAAATTTCAGCCCCTGAACGAGAATTGAAACAAATATATCAGTTGAAAATTTTTTTCCTCTTCACCAACAATGACTAAAAGACGTGACGTATATACATCACAAAGTTTTGAGATGTATATACATCACAATTTCGTTTCTACCGACAAGAGAAAAGACATGCTCTGTGCGTCTATTTCGATAAAGGCACAATTCTTTATAGACTCGCATTGTTTAGCCAAAACAATTACTTTCCCCGTAATCACCACAACAGAACCTTGAAAGTTTATCTTTGTGCTGGGAGACAAGTTCCCAAAGCATGTCCTTGTAAATGATAGTGGATATGAGATTGGAACTTCCAATTAATTATATACATACATATATAGTTCTGGAGAAAAGTAGCATCAAATACATGATAGTACATTTACATTTGTACCGCTGGAAGTCTGCATCTGATCAGCTTCTTACCATGAATTGGAAAAAGCTTAAAGTTTACTAGCAAACTTACAAGACGAATATAGCTAGCATATATGGTGAACAACTATAAACAGGCACGTACGATACATCCACATTAGACACGTTAAGGGACTAGCTAGCTAAAAGCTATATATAAATATATAATAGTAATATGCATACATGAAAATCAGAATACTTTAAACAAAGATAAAAGAAAAAGTAAAAGATAAGTCTCTAGTATCTAAGCATCGAGAGGCCAGGATTCTCCTCCAGGGAGTTTGGTTAGAGAAGGATATAACATAGACGTCTGAAAGCCGGCCCCGTTAAAAGCAAGTGAGGTGGACATGTCATGAAGCTGAGCAGCAGCAGATGAAAACCCCAAGACACCATCATAATCAGCATCATCCATCTGATCAAAGAGCAAGGTTGGTTGTGGTGGGTTTTGGTTTTGATGATAGTGAAATAATGAAGTGTTTGGCTGCAAAGGCGAATGCAACATTGGTTGGAAATGGGAAAAGACATTGGCCTCTGTCTTGCACTGTTTTGGAATAGTAAGCTGTTGTTCTTTGGAAGGGGAATCTTGATGTGAGAGGAGGGACTTGAACAGCATCGATTGGAAGGCTGATGGTGATGGGTTGTTGTTGTTTGTGTTCTTGCAGCTGCTAGTTGTGGCCGTGGTCGTGGTCGCAATGGTATTATTATTGGCAGCGGTAGATGAAAATGAAGGTTGGATGAACTCATGACTCATTGGGAAGCAGAGCTGGGATTGTTGGTTCACAACACTCGGGTGGTTAATTGGATTTTTGAGGTGGTGGTCATTTTCTTGGTGATGATGATTCAGAAAGAAAGGGTGGTTTTGGTTTGGGTTTTGGAAGGCTTGCAATTGCATTGGGTTTTGAGTTTGATATTCCAAAGGCAGTACTGCTGAATTAATGTTGTTAGTGTTATTATTAGTAGTAGCACTATTAGTACTAGTCAAAGTGGTTTCCATCAGGGCAGGCAATGCTTCTAGGAGGTGGTAGCTGCTGCTTTGCCTTCCTTGGAATAATGGGTTTTTCTTGTCCCCAGTTTTGTGATATATTCTACATATCACCCATTCCTCCTGCCAACATATGCGCAAAAACAAAAACAAAAACAAAAGGAAGGAAAAGTCAAATTAATTAATATACATTGAAAAGTATTTAAATTCACGTATTTAAATAGGCGTTTCTTATTTTTTAATAGATGGATAAATGAAAGATTTGACATGATGTTGTTAAATCAATCCTGTCACCTCACCTCTAAAGGGCGGTTCCGTGTTAATAATTAATAATTAAACAAAACAGAGTGAAAATGGTCTAGTCGGCATGCACACACAAATGACAAGTACAATAAGTCAACCCACAAAGCGACAAAATTAAATAAAGGCCAGCTTGGCATAGCTAACTTCATTCTCACGTAGCACGTGTGTGGAGGAAGTGGGGCCAAAAGAAAAGAACCTTGCACGTGTGACGGGCAGAGAAGTCACCATCTAAGCGGTATTCATGCATGACCCACTTAGTCTTCTCACCCCGTGGGGCTCTGCCTTTGTAGAAAACAAGAGTCTTCTTCATCCCAAGTAGGCCTCCACTTGACGCACTGTATACTTCTCTGTCTTTTCCAGTTGCCTTCCAATACCCAGCTCCGGTTGCCCTATTAGTCCTTAAACCCGTTGGATACTTCCTGTCCCTTAGGCTGAAGAAGTACCACTCTCTCTCCCCCATCTTCGCCACATCTAAAATCATATCAATCGTATTAATTACAAAATATAATCACCAATAAATAACATTTGGATATTAATAAAGTGTTTCAGAACATGTTTAAAACCATAAAATTACGGTCACAACCCATTTTTTTTTACTGTATTTTCTCACACATTATAGTATTTTTAGTTTTAATTTACTATTTTAACTACGTTTTTGAGCGTTTTAAAATGTACACGACTGTCATTCGGAAAATGGTAAACGTGTTATGTGTGCCTGGCTGACGAGTGATGACATGAAATAACATACAGCAGCCCAAAAGGCCGAACCTTCTTATTAGACTGAAGCAAGGAAGCCCCACAAAGGGGAAGTTGTACCAACGACGACAACAAACAACATTAACTCCTACATATGCTCTCTCCCTTTCATGCCCTTAAATCTATTAAATGATTTTGAGATTTAATTTGTCAGGAGTTGGGAGCTGCATTTGCAGTGTGCAAAAAGATTTTCCAATGTTTGAAATTGCATGGCTGGTAGTAACTGTTTGTGTTTTAAGTGGAATATATATAAAGAAAAAATACTTGCAAGGACATATATACATATTTATGGCTGCAAGTACACTCAACTGCAAGAAATCTAGCAACAGCTAATCCCAACAAGGGCAATGTTTTTTCTAGCGCTATTAGTGGTCCTTATGTACTCTTTTTTCGTAAAAGCCTCAAAATTCGGGTTTAGATTATTTGGGAAAACAAGTAATCATTATTTATGAAACACTGACATATACGTATATGCACACACCCATGCGTAAAATTACAGCAAAATGAAATAAAAACAAAGAAAGTTGGTTGCAAAATGTAAAACGAAATTTTAAGAAATGAAAAAGGAAAAACATAACTCTTCATAGATGAATAAGAGCTACTTACCTCTTCTTGTCTCATTTCAAATTAAAAGAAGAAGAAGAAGAAGAAGAGAGCTTTAATATGGGGTTGATCAAGAATGTTTCTAAACAAACCAAAAAAACCCTACATTTACAGAGTGCATAATTGCATGTATTACTTGTAAAATAAAAGGAGATAATAATAATATTAATAAAATACCTGGGAGCTCCCAAGGCTCGCATCTGTTAAGGTCAACCTCAGCAATGTCGACGCCAGAGAAAGAGGCATTATAGACCTTTGAAGCCAAATAATATGTTATGAGCTCCTCGTCTGTTGGATGAAACCTGAACCCTGGTGGCAATCCCTGATCGTTTATTTCTTCCCCACTCAGCTCTTTTAGAACTTCTTCTATTGCCAACATTATTTTTTTATCAATTTATGATTTTCTTTTCTCAAGGAAATAAGAGCTTGAAAACAAATAGGAATAAAGAAAGAAAGAAAGAAAGAAAGGTCTACTAGGTAGACAGCTTTAAGGAAGGAAATGGAAGTGAGCTTAAGCTCAAATATATAGGAAGCTGCGCAAGTAAGCACTGAAACCGAAGAAGTACTGGAGGATACTTGACAGATTGAGTGAATCATAATAAAAAAATTAAAATAATGAATATATATCTATGTAGAGAGAGAGAGAGAGGGAGGGAGAGACAGGACAAGTTTTTTTTTTTCCTTCATTTTTTTAATGTGGGGGCCTACTGATCGAGCCCACATCAAAAAAGTCTTCCGCAAATTGCAATTTCCCTTCTTCTTATTTTTTTCTTGAAAAAAAGGGATGGTTTGGGAATTAAAAATAGAAGTAGATGATCAAATCATAACTTCAAATAGGGGGAGATTAGAGAAAGTGGGGAAGGTGTGTTGTAGTAAATGCAAAAGTTGGATTTTGCAGAGATGTATGCGTGCGTTTGTGAGCATATTATTTATATCTTGATTCTTGAGACTCTAGAGAAAGAGAGAGAGCCATGGTTTGAAAAAAAATAATAATAATAACAGCAAAAGTGATCAGGTTTTTTCAGATATAGGATGATATTAGGGTAGCTCTCTACAGTGATATCACAGTTACCTAATCCTTAGTCCTTTTCTGCTTTTCGTCCATTTAGTACACTATTCTATAATAATATTAAATACCTGACAATATTTTGATTATTCTATATTAAAGCATGCTTTCCTTTTTTTTTTTCATTGTAATTATCAGCAAGTAATCTAATTATTTGCAATACAGCCGTTGGGGGGGGGGGGGTGTGTGTGTACAAATGCATGCAAAATTCACTACTGTTGAGCGTTCTAGACTTTCCCTTTGTTTTGTCTTTCTATCTTTTCTGTCTTTTTGTTGGACTGTCTCATGAATAGTTAATAATTCACTTGGACTTATAAATATCATCCACATTTATTTTATTTTTTTGATTACATATAGGTCCAAACATATTACATATCAGAAGTACTGTGCATAATAAAAAAGGAGGTAAAAAAAGGTCCCATAAAGTTTGATTACTCACTTTTCTTCTCTTTATTTTTTTATATAAAAAATAGGGTATATATCTCCCATTCCTTAGAATAAAAATTATAGCGATACAAGTGTATATATACTAGTATATATGAGGTCATCCACCAAGCATTGATTGCGTATATATGCCTCTTGCCAATATACATACATATATATATATATACACTCCCTTACTATGAACTCCCCTTTGAGAATATTCCGACGAGTCAACTCGGCGCAAAGGTATTTAGTACTATTTTAATATCAAGATTTAGAGTTCAATTACGTCAATATTTGGCATAAAAAAGAAATGAATAAAGAGATTTTTAATGTGTGTTTCCGTAAACCTCTGCTATTGACGGGGTGTTTGGTAGTTGTGAGAACCATTTAGTTTTCATCACAATTTTAGTTATAAACAGTGTAAAGCTCTCATATGTTACAGTAATAATAAAAAAATATGCTACAGTATAAAACTCTCGTATGCTACAGTAAAAATGGTTCCCACCACTGATTCCTACCATTCTTTTAAACACCCTAGACGTATATTGAAACTGCATGTTTCACGTAAAAAGAGAGAGAGAGATAAAATTACTGGATTATATTATTATGCAGATAAAACGATATTGCTAGTAGTATTTTTTTAAAAAAAATTAATAGAGAAAAAACGATAAAAGAAGGCTATAGTAATAATAAAGATTTTGTGCTTTTCTGAACCATTATATGTAACACACAAAAAGAGTAGTATTACACTAGTAGCTAGTACTGTGGAGGATGAATTGAGAAAAACCTGATTATACCAACTACCTGCCATGTAAATGGAACAATCATGAAATGCAAGCTCTTACAAGGTTTAAGCAATTAAGGTGGAAGCTAGTACAAATTGTTATTAACCATATATTATAAAATTTCCCTAAAAAATTACGATTTAGAGTGGTCCATTGAATTTGTGAATTATTGTGCCGACGTTTGGATTTATGTACTTTAAAGCCACCTCAACTTGTTGGTTTCTGTTTTCTTCATATAATGATCACTTAGGGTCTTACGTGCATGTTTTTATCGTGTTAGGGTAGGTATTATCTTAATTTTATGCTCTACTAATTTACCAACGAACGATGCAATACTTATAATTGGTACTCTGCTAAAGAATTTTTCAATTCTTTTTTGTTCTCAAGTACAAAGATTGAAGAATTACTTGGTAAGTTAATAAGACACAATTGTTTAAGAGCCAAAAAAAAAATGTAGATAAACACAATTTTGATGGGCCTTTTGGTTAAAAGGCTTGAACAAAGAGATTAAATTTTTGTAAAGAAAAACACCGCCGTTAAAAGATTCGAAGTGTGTTTAAAACCAATGAACCAAATAGAACTTGAACGTTAACAGTTTTTTATATGAAAATCTGTAGTTCGATACAAATTTGTCAAAAGAGTAAAAGACTGGCTAGGTTAGCAAGAAATTTGGCATTCGTGAAGGTTTACCAAAAAAAAAAAAAAAAGAAGGAAAAAGAAAAAGAAAAAAGAAATCATTAGATTAAGATAAATTTTGCTTTTGGCTTTTGGCTTTTGGCCTTAGATAAGGAGGCATATTAAGGATACGTTTGGTACAAGTATTTGAGTAAAATATTTAAATGAAGATTTAAATTTTTATAAAAAAAAATATTGTAATAAAATAATTCAAACCGTCGTTTAAAAACTGAAACAAACACACTCTAAAATATAATTGTCCATTCAAGATAATTTGGAACATTTGGGACCAAAATAGTCTGGCTTGTTTCTCTTCTTGATATGGGCGGAGAGAGGCAGGGAAAATTTGTGTGCGCAATAAAAACTGCGTCGGCGTTGCACGTGCACTCTTATCACCCACAAGAAATAACAACACATTTCATCCGATCAGCTGCCTTTCTGGGACTTTTCTTCCTCTCTTTTTTTATACGTTTTTTAAATTTTAGTTTGTTTTGAAGGATCTAGATGTTAGTGACACCACATAAAGATTAATAACGGCCACTTAAGCTTACATAAGCCTACCTCCCCTACTAGTTTACTTGGCACCTGCAAATAATTACCTAATACATGCCAGCCTTTTCCTCCAGTTTTTCTTTTTACAAAAGAAAAGGAAGAAATAAAAAAATTCTGGGGTAGGCCTGGTACTAGTCTAGGGGCTCCTATTGCCGCTGTACATGTGATATATGTGAAATGTGATGCCACAATGTCCTTATCGGTCGTACGCCTTTCCCTGGCTCTTAGGTCATTGATTACCTCGATAGTCGATATTTACACCCCCAATAATACTACTGCATAAACCCATTTGCAATCTTTCCATGATTTTTTTTTCTTTTCTTTTTGGCCTTTTGGTGGCCTTTCTTTTTTCTCTTTGCCTCTTGTGAGGATGCACAGTTACTTGATAATTTATCTTTATTTGGAAGGGTCCTGAGACCAGCACCTTCACAAGACGCAGCAAACCTTCATTCTGACAAATATTGGGTCCATCAGTTTTTTTTAAGGTAAAAAAAAAAAGAGAGAAAAATAAACGTGTACACTCCAACCCATATTTTTCACAAGCTCTTTCGTTCTTTTTTCAAACTGCCATATAGAAGACACCCGTAGAACCTCTTAACCCCATCACAGGGCGCAATTGCATGTCGAATGCTCAATATAATACGACCCTTTTTAACCATTTTTATGTAATATCAACAGGGCGCAATTCTCATTGTATCCAGTTGTATACAATATGCATCGTCCATTTAAATTTTACGGTTGCAAATAATGGCCCTACAAGCCCCTAGATAGGATGTTCCCGTCATAAAATTGACCGATATGAATTAGAGCGTAGAGAAATCCTTCTGATATCTTAGCTTTACCATGACGCTTTTTTCATTTGCGTTACTATGAGATTTTCGTTCATTTTTTGTGTGTTATTTAGACGTGAGTTAAATATGATTATCCAACACTATACAATTATTATTTTTTGTTATTTTTATCAATAGCCCTCAAGTACATGCACTTGTTTATTTTTACCCCGACATTCACTCATACAGGTCTTACTACCTAAGGTTTTTGAATATATACCGTTTTAACAAACCTCTGCTATTAAACTATCTATTTTGAGACGAAATTTAGCATGAAATGGCTTGTGAAGATTTTAAGAGGAATAAAATGGTTATAACAAAAAATAAATCTAAAAAAGTTTTTTCCAAAAGGAAAAAATCTTGATTACATGACACAATCTGATTTTTTAGATTTCATATGTCTAACTTTTCAGATTTCTTTTTAGTTTTTTTTCTTTTTTCTTTTTAAAATCTATTTTTTTTATTATTTTGACTCTCTTACAGCCCTTACGTGTTATCTTTATATTAGATTTCATCTGAAAATAAATAGTTTCCCCTAAAATAAAAAGATAGTTTACTGATAAAGGGTTAAAGTTATATATTTAAAAAAACTCACGGTGACTAAACGTCTAAAAATGAAGGTCAAGACAGATACATCCTTAAAATATATAATTTTTTTTCAAAAAATAGGCCCAAACATTTGTCAAGAGCAATTCCATTCAACCTCATAAATTATAATCTTATTACTAACAAAACAATAAATTTTAACTTAAAAAATACATTATATATTAACTATAAGCTATAATTTTATAAATAGTAAAATTATATCCTCATGCAAAAAGGAAAAATATTTTTCATTTGCCAATCAATAAACCGGCAACCTTTGGACTGTAGGTGTCCTTCACCTTAACAATGTGCATGAGTAATCACGTATTTGAGAGAAATTTGTGGTTGTTTAATTGAACGGTGGAAACTATAGTTTCTATTACAAATTTAGTTATAAATAGTATAAAGTTTTTACATGCTACAATAATAATAAAAAAATTACTATAATATAAAATTTTTACATGCTACAATAAAAATAATTATAATTAATGATTCCAATTATTTTTCTAAACACCACTAAAATAGGCCCCAAAGTGGAGTTTCACTTCACTAGCAGATAACGAAGCGAAAATACTCAAAAGACAACAGGGGAGTAGAAATTTTTTATAGTGTTTGAAAATTGAGTGAGAATGAATTGTAATTCCGGCTAGCTGGTGGGGCAAGTCTCTGAATATAGCAAAGTTAGTAGGTCAGTGGTCACAAATAAAACAATAATAAATGAGAGGAGGTGTTTTCAGTGTTCTGGGACGGCCCTGCCACCACCGTCCTACTCTTACGACCTCCCTACTACTAATAAGACTAACATATATACACACGCACAAATGTATATATATGTGTATATATATATATGTAACACAGAAAAACGTATGGTCAGTCCCATTATTCAAAATCACACCAGTACAAGCTACCAATTTGCAATTATCAATTATTTTGTTGCTAAAGTTTCTTTCCATGACATATATAGCAACCTAATTTTTGGCCTCTCTCCCATGCCATACGTTGAGCATTTACATATGTTTTACGTAGCTTCACTCATAGAGGCCAAGATATGTAATATCACATCAATATGCCATTTAATCTTTTGAGCTAGCAAGTCTTGTAACTGCATCAGAGCAATAAACATTAACTTTGACTTTATTCCTCCTCCTATAAAATCATTGCAAAGCCATTAATTTCCTACTACTTCTCTTTCATTAACAGAACTCTTATGTTTGTTATAAGAAAAAGTTGCAGAAAAAAATTGAGTATTACACAAATATAAAATAACGTTATATTAATAAACAAAAAATATTACTATTTAGATTGTTGGATTAAAGACTTTACAAAGAAGAGTATGCAGATGCAGTTTTTGTACACGATAAACAAAATGATCGATTTCTCTAGGAAAGTATTTAATTTTTTCCCTCTATTGTCCTCTCTGTCTCTCTGTCTCTCTCTTTTAAAGAAGCTGAAAAAATCAGTTGAGTTTGATTATGACATCATCAACTTACATAAACTTTTGATCCTTGGGTTTTTGCATGGATAATGGGTAGGTCCTACATGAGTTATCATTTGTCACTAGCTAGATAACTTTAGATGTAGAGGGGGGCTTTGGTCTAGTGCAATATTTATTTATTGTTTTTATATTAGAAAGTGGAATGATAGGCACACGTGCGAGGACTGAACTACATAGGTTGCTAAGTGACAGGACTACTCGGCCACACACTGTCGCAGGCAGGGCTTCTTGCTTGAGGGACCCTATATGCTACATACACAATCTATGTGTCTGCACGTATGTTCACACACATATATATATATATATAGACTATAACTCTACAGCTTTCAGACAGAGGGAAAAAAAAGTCAGTACTACAGAGATAGGATAATAACAGATCTTTAGGGTAAGTTACTAGTTGTTGAATTTGGGATTAGCATTTAATATGAAAGGCTATATATTCACCTTCGGCGGGAGGCAGTCCCTGTCATAACATACAAAAATAAAAAATATGACATAATATTTATTAAATGTTAACATTGATATTAGAAAATCCTAAGATAACTGTTGTTAAAGTATTTTTAAAATTGAACGCAACGTTTGTAATGTTGGTTTTGTAAAACGTAACATATTTTATTACGTTTTTCAAAGTTAATTTTTAATATTATGCATATGTAACATTGGTGTTGTGTTTAATGGCATTCATGTTATATTTTTACTCATACATGTTACGTTGAGGGACAAAAGACCTATATTTGTTTATAAACGTGCACATGTATGAAAAAAAGTGTAGGTAGGCGAGGACAAAAGACCAAGGCCAGCACAGCCGAATTCATCAGTTGCAAAATTGATTTTGGTAATAATAATATATAAGCAAAACGGTTATAATAACTACGACTGCAATTTTCAAATCTTAATTAAAGAGGAAGAAATCTATGTCTCTGCGTGTGTGTATATATGTAGATATATATGATATGATATGATATGATAGGATAGGATGTATCACACGCATTGGCATGGAATCCAACACTAAGATCACTGTCTGCGACTGAGATCTGCTACTGCTATGCAGTTAATTCGATCCTTAACGACCAATGAATTTGCTAACTGTTTTTCCATTTTCTCCACGCTTGCATAGCTGCAAGCTTCTGATACATATCAAGCACTTGCATCGGTGGGTGCTTCTTAATTCTTATCATGGGATAATCTTATTCTTAAATATCCCACAAAATTCATTAGAGCACACCTTTTAAGAATCACCCTTGCTAATTAGCTACCACAGCCACTTAGGCTTAGTTTGGAATTTCATTCTGTGTTTTTTGAAAGAAAGTTCTATTCTCCACAGAATTCAAAAAAAAAAAAAAGTTAAAAATATAAACATGAGGATTCGATTGAACATCTCGGCAAGCAACACTGCATCTGAATATTGTGGCCTGAGTACTTCAATATGCCCGCGTTCATACGCCACTTTCCAAATCAAACTCCTGATCTCTACGTTAATTTTTATTTGTTTATCACCAGCAACAAAGTTATATGGACATTTTCTTTGCTTTGGTGAGTAATAAAAAAATTATCTACTTGTAGGTATGTAAAAAAAGTAATTTTAATCAGATTATATGAGCCATAAGAAAAAGTAATAGCCAGTAACTATACTATTTTTTCCCCTTACTAAAAGAAACTAATTCCGGAAAAGGGTGTTGTTTTTACAATAAAACTAATTTATATTTTTCCCCTTTCTCCGTTACAAACAGCTACAATTTTGAAGTTTTGAACGTAACGAGTCCCACTACACACACAGACACATATTTCCTTTGTTCGTCCTCTATCTGCAGCCATATATACATAGCCGACATAAATTTCTTCCCTTTTTTTTTGCTTGAAAATTTCAATTAATTAAGATGCTTAATTCATTATTGTTTGAATACCCCTACTAACTCGACACTCAATATATTGGGGAGCATTATATCTAGGTATCATTACCTTGACTATGATCGTATGCTTAGATTCAAAGCCAGCAAAAAAATATTAAAGAACCAAGCTTAAAGTCTCATCTCAACAAACCCTTTACTTGGAAGCGAGATATATGTGAATGTAATGCAAGTGAAATTTGAAATTGTATTGTCTAGTATAAGTGTAACCATCTTCTCAAATTCCATTCCAACAGTACTAATTATCTTCTTCTAATTTTTACAACAAAAAAAATGGCTCCCTCATTGTTATTTCCTAAGAATATGAATATTACTCGCTTGCTCGTTGTCTCTTTTGGCCTCTAATTTGCCATTGGCCTTTTGTCGCGATTTCTCCATTGTGGGGTACTCGCCGGAGGACTTAACATCCGTTGACAAACTAATTATTGAGCTTTTCGAATCATGGATAGGAAAAAACATGGGAAAATTTATGAGGATCTCGAAGAAATGATGCAGAGGTTCGAGATCTTCAAGGACAACTTGAGGCATATAAACGAGACGAACAAGAAGGTCAATAACTACTGGTTGGGATTGAACGAGTTTGCAGATTTGAGCCACGAAGAATTCAAGAATATGTATCTGGGGCTGAAACCTGTCGACCTCTCTAAAACGATCCAGAGGCTCCCATGAAGGTTTCACTTACAAAGACGTAGTGGAATTACCGAACTCCGTGGATTGGAGAAAGAAAGGAGCTGTCACTCATGATAAGAACCAAGGTTCACGTGGTAAGTAAATTTCATTGTAATATGGTACATATTTTGTTATTTTGAACCCTTAGATAACGTTATAGTAATTATCATATAATATTGTAATTAAGAAAAGATAAAAATTTAATGCAAATTAAATAGAAATCTGATAGTTTAAAACATTACTGATTGGTGTTTTTTAGGTTTTTTTTTGGGTATAAATATATAATGTATTTGTATGTAATTAATTGATTGAAATTTAATTAATAATTATGCGTTCCATGGGGAGTAATATATATGTTACATGGCTGATGGCACAGGTAGTTGTTGGGCATTGTCAACAGTAGCTGCAGTGGGAGGTATAAACCAGATCGTTACAGAAAATTTGACATCCTTATCCGAACAGGAGCTGATTGATTTTGACAGACCATATAACATGGGTGCAGTGGGGGTCTTATGGATTATGCATTTTCTTTCATTGTTTCTAATGGTGGTATTCATAAGGAAGAAGACTATCCTTATCTCATGGAAGAAGTTACTGTGAAATGGAAAAGGTAAGCTAGTAGTCATGCCCAAAATGATATCTATATGTATATATAATACTTGATTAAGACTAGTACCTTCCTTTTTTAATTTCATTTTTGAAAGGCCAAGGCCATGTGAAAGAATGGACACTGTTTTTCATTGGGTCAACTTTTCTTGTCGCATTAAATTAATGAATTTCATAACCTAGCTGTTTTGTGATTATTAATCCATACACTACACAGGATGAACAAGAGGTGGTGACCATTAGTGGATATCATGATGTGCCAGGAAACCATGAAGAGAGCTTGTTGAAAGCACTTGCAAACCAACCTTTAAGTGTGGCTATTGATGCTTCAGGAAGGCATTTCCAATTCTATAAAGGGGTAATTAACTCTTGCCTATTTCTTATAATTATTTGGTTAGAGCTCGTCCTCATAAATAAATAAATATATAGATAATTACAAAACGTTGAATTAGAACTCTTTATTCTATTACCGAGAGTACATAAAGTAACAGAAGAAAAAATAAATAGAAAACAAACACATTAAACTTATAGTGGTTTATCCTTAGTATGAAAGTATGTCTATTTTCAGTCGTTATATAAAATTCACTAGAAGAAAATGTTTATAAAAATATAATCTTGCAATGATATATAATATTATCCGTCACTATGGAATGATAGGTGCAAGAAGCCATAAGTAACATTTACTAGTTTAATTTCCAATGTTATTTATTGTTTTTTTAGGGTGTTTTTGATGGACATTGCGGAAGTCGTCTAGACCATGGTGTGACAGCCGTTGGATATGGATCATCCAAGGGCTTGGATTATATTATCGTGAAGAACTCTTGGGGGGCCAAATGGGGTGAGAAAGGCTACATTAGATTGAAGAGAAACAATGGAAAGCCTGTAAGGTTTATGTGGAATCAACAAAATGGCTTCTTATTCCACTAAAATACCTGACCATTTTTTTCTCTATACTTTTTTTTTAATATTAGACTGTTGTTTATCAAAGTTCTTTTTCCATTAGAAAACAATACATATATACAGACTATTATGTCTTTTTAAACTTGGATGATCATCATATGATTTCCCAACATATATTTATATTGGCCTTACTTCTGTTTCCCAATGTTTCCATTGCTTTGTTTATTTTTTTTTTAAAAAAGAAATAATTGTAAAATATTACACACAAGATCTATAACACTATGGCTAATATCGATGGGAAATTAAGTTTTTTATTACTCATGTGATATTACTACCTTCTATGGACGTATTGGTTTAAAAAAATGGTAAAATTATTGGTTAAAATCATTTTTTTACAACATATAAAAATTTTATATTATATTTTATTATTATTATAATATATAAAAGTTTTATATTATTTATAATTTAAAAATGATAAAAATCACTTTTATCAAAGACCGGAAAAAACAATCATGTATGTTATGTTGGAACTCCAAACTGAAAATTCAAGGCCATTTTTTGGCCATAAATGGCCCAAACATGTGGTCAAAATGTGCGCGGTTTACATGGGGCCACGTGGCATGCTTTCATGGTGGTCGTTCCATTGCATTCAACGCCTTGGAGTTTGAAGGGGGGATTTTTTTAGAGATGTTTTAGAACCGCACAAACACAACATTATTGATCCGTTTGAGAACAAAAATTTTGATTCATGCTAATTTTATTATCTTTTTAAGCATTAACTCAAAGGATATTTTTTAAATTTTTAAAAACAAAAAGATAAATTAAAAAATAGTTAAAATTTCAAAAATATAATTATATAATTATCACAATAAACTTCTGTCTATATTTTCTTAATATTTATCAGCACTTGGTTTCTCAGTGGAGGCGCGCCATTGGGCATCGGCTGCGTCCGTGGCAGCCTATCGGTAGGTGCCTCATTCTGTTGTCTAAGGAAAATTGCCTATTTATAATTTTTAATTAATACGTTTTTATTTATGATATAGTAATTTGAAAATTGTCCAGTACCGATAGGATGCTTCTGGTGGCTGCCGCCCACCATAATTTTTTCTAAATCATCTACACGAATAAGTAGTTTACATGTTTTTTCTTCTTCTTGTTAATGTTTAACTATTGTTTGTATTTTTCTTTTCTTCTTGAAAAGGCCGTTGAACAATCAACGGTCGCATGTGAAGAAATGAGTACTTTCCCAAGAAAACCTCATTAAATTCACTGCATAATAACATGGTAAGTAAATTATCTTTTTTTTTCCCCCCCAAATAGTTTTGGAAAGTAATTATGCTATTAGTTTTGATATATTAATATGGCTTGACATTCATATTGAAGATCGTAAATCGTAAGAAATTAAGCAAGCGGATTGAGGAAACTCCTAAAATGTCAAAAGTCACATTATGGTCTAAACGAAAATTCTTTTATGAGAATCAAAATTATTTCGTAATTCCTATGGTGGGTTGGGCGCTGCTGCGTGTCTCACAAATAGAAAGACCGCCCAAATCAGTTAATGATGGAAATCCAGTAGAAATTTTATGGGGGTTTTTTTTTTTTTGGTTTCTTAATGTTTTGACCTCTTTATTTTGTAAAACAGAACATGCAAGTAAAAATTTCTGAGAATTTCTAACAGTATGTATTCTGTAATACTTTTAATACGCTGATGACAGTAGTATACATGGTATTGTATCTCTAAAAGAAAAGTATTTTTTTTATTGGATATAAAAAGACGGCTATATATATATATATATATACATAGAAATGAAAAAGAAGGAAAGATTTTTAGTGCAAAAGTTTTGAAATGTACACAAAACCGGGCCAAGGACAAGGACAAGGTCCAAGAGTCAAAAGTTTCAACCTTATTACTCTTTTTATTATTGAGGAAACATATTTTACAAAAAGAAAAAAGAAAACAAGGGTGAAAAAATATAACTAAATTATTGAGAGACTGTTCTGGATTGATTACAAGATTAGACCATTTGGAAGGAAGGCAGAAAATAGAAAAAAAAAAGAAGCGAAGCATGAATAGATTCCACCACACGCCTTCTGGTGCTTTAGTTTGTTTTCCAGAGAAATATGTTTCAAAAAATTCATTAGCATGACCTTGAACAAGAAAGTTTCAGTTTTCGGAGCACTACATAGTTTTTATACATACATATTTAACATGGCTTCCGAGATGTCATCCAAATTAAGTACGTCAGAAATAAAATAAAAATATTCGGAGTTTTGGAACTGAGTTTGGGACCGAGGGAAGTGGGTCACTCCCGCTGCTCGCTGTTAGTGGAGCCTTGAAGGGTCGTTGCCAAAACCTGCTTACAGTTGGAGATAACCTGGGCAAAATTCTATAAAAATTTCCACAACTTTTTTCTGACCGTACACCAATAATTCTGCCTAAGAAGCCACGGCCCACTTGGACTTGGCCCAAAAATTCTACTTTTCGAATTTGATATTGGTTCTTCTGGTGGTAAGTGATTTGAATTTTGGGTTTTTTTTTTTATCCTGTTCTTAATTCTCGTTGTAGTTGTTTCTGTCTTAACTTTATTGTTGAGTATTCTACTTAACCAGTACTGTTTTTGATAGTACACTAAATTATGACAAGAAAATCTATGATATGAATGGTTATGTTAATACTTGTTATGGGTTTGTTTGTTAATATTGTTATTTGGTGCTTCTTTTATTAGAGATTGGCTAAACTCATCGTCAAAAAAATGAAAGGAGCTGCACTGGTGGCTATTGCTGCAGCCATTGGTAACCTTCTGCAAGGCTGGGATAATGCTACTATTGCTGGTACTTGTCCCTTCAGATCTTTACTTGTTAATTGTTGTTATTATCATTTTGTTTTCATCAATGTGAATTTTTTCATTGCTTCACTTCCTGTTAGTCTCTGTTGAATTTAATTCTAACAAATAAGAACCGTCAAGATTCAAATGTCATACGTTATTGCCACATGTCTCTTTTATTGGCGCTGCCACAGGCGTAGAGGCGGCGCTAGGAAAACTTTTTAGTTGGAGCACTATGAAAAAAAAGGAGGATAAATTTATACGGAGTAGGGATATAATATATATTTTATTTAGAGGGGCAATAGCTATAATTTTTCTTATACAAGGGAAGCACAACTGATATTTTTATAAGAACTTTAGGGCTAAATATTGATTTTTTTTTTTTTTTTTGGGTGTGGTGGATGATTTCATCGCCGGTGGCGATAAATAGCAATGCTTGTTCATGTACTATATTGAGTGAGTATCATTGTTTCTTTCTTCAGGGGCTATTGTTTACATAAAGAAGGACCTTGCCTTGAAGACCACAGTGGAAGGTCTCGTGGTGGCCATGTCACTCATTGGAGCAACAGCTATAACCACATGCTCAGGAGCTATATCAGATTGGCTTGGGAGGAGGCCCATGCTGATACTCTCATCTGTGCTCTACTTCGTTAGTGGTTTGGTAATGTTTTGGTCACCAAATGTGTATGTCCTGTTTATAGCCAGGCTTTTAGACGGATTCGGAATTGGTCTTGCCGTTACTCTTGTCCCTCTCTACATATCTGAGACCGCTCCATCAGATATAAGGGGATTGTTGAACACTCTTCCTCAGTTTATGGGCTCTGGCGGCATGTTTCTATCGTATTGTATGGTCTTCGGAATGTCATTGTTACCCTCTCCAAGCTGGAGATTGATGCTTGGTGTTCTTTCCATTCCCTCTCTTATCTATTTTGTTCTGACAGTATTTTACTTGCCTGAATCGCCTCGGTGGCTTGTTAGTAAAGGCAAGATGCTCGAAGCGAAAAGAGTGCTTCAACAATTACGTGGAGTGGAAGATGTTTCAGGTCTGTTTCCCATTGCTAATCTGCTTAACATAGACTTATCTTTTGGAGCAATGACATCTTCACGTATTTTTGTGCCTTAACTTCATAGCTCCACGTTAAAATGTATAAAATTTTGCATTCTTATTGTTTTCTGAGACTGAAAGTTTCTGTTGTATCCCAGTGTTTGGGTTACGAGAGATTGTGAAAGATGTGGTGCAATTATTTGACATATATTTTGCTACTGCTATATGTACATATTCAATTTAGATTTTAAGACAGGAATAAATTATATGTATATTTGATTTTTGAAGTGAAGGACGGAAATTTGCATTCTTATTCTTATCATACATACATTTTTGTCCATAAGAGATAGTAAAAGAACTGGTGTTTTGTTAACTGTATGTATTAGCATCAGATTTTGAAACAGACTTGTGAAATGATAATCTTGATTTTGAAAAAAAAAAAGGAATGATATTCCTGTTATGTAGATGTTTACTGGACTAGAGGAGTAAACAAATCTCTATGAAATGTTAAAAATGTCGAGCTATTGTTTGTTGTTTGATATATGTGTTTGAGAACCATTATCCTCCTGCAAGTTTCAATTCAAACTTGCTGAAACATGGTTAATCCACAGGGGAGATGGCTTTGCTGGTAGAAGGTCTTGGAATTGGAGGTGAGACTTCTATAGAGGAGTACATAATAGGCCCTGCCCATGATCTCCATGATGGTGATGAAGCAACTGATAAAGACAAAGTCAAGTTGTATGGACCAGAAGAGGGACTTTCCTGGACTGCCAAACCCGTAACTGGACAGAGTTCTCTTGCTCTTGTCTCTCGTCAAGGAAGCCTGGCGAACCAAAGCATGCCTCTAATAGACCCTCTTGTCACCTTATTTGGTAGTGTCCACGAAAAGCTCCCCGAGACAGGCAGTATGCGAAGCATGCTCTTTCCTAATTTCGGCAGCATGTATAGCACTGTGGATCATCGGGCTAAAAACGAGCAGTGGGACGAAGAGAGCTTGCAAAGGGATGGTGATGACTACATGTTGGATGGAGGGGACTCAGATAACAATTTGCATAGCCCCTTGATATCGCGCCAGGCCACGAGTGTAGAAAAGGACATGGTGCCTCCTACTTCCCATGGCAGCATTCTGAGCATGAGGCGCCATAGCACTCTTGTTAACAACAGTGGTGGGGAGACGGTTGGTAGAACAGGCATTGGTGGTGGCTGGCAATTAGCATGGAAATGGTCCGAAAGAGAAGGTGAGGATGGAAAGAAGGAAGGAGGGTTCAAGAGGATCTATTTGCATGAGGGGGTCCCGGTGTCTCAGCAAGGATCTCTTGTTTCAATTCCCGGTGGTGATATTCCACCAGACGATGTGGTTATCCAGGCTGCTGCTTTAGTAAGCCAGCCAGCTCTTTATTCCAAGGAGCTTATGGACAAGAATAATGTTGGACCTGCAATGGTTCACCCTTCTGAAACTGCTTCAAAGGGGCCAGTTTGGGCTGCTCTTCTTGAACCTGGTGTTAAACATGCATTGATTGTTGGAATCGGAATTCAAATCCTTCAGCAGGTAATGCAAGCGAAGTTTTTTACTGTCTTCTTCTTGATAAATAAATGTGTTTTTTTGCTTTATGGGGTAAATTCAATTATTGATTTTTTTGAATTGCCTTCACAGTTCTCTGGAATAAATGGGGTTCTTTACTACACTCCCCAAATTCTTAAAGAGGCAGGCGTTGGAGTTCTTCTTTCAAACATGGGAATTAGTTCGGAGTCTGCATCATTTCTTATTAGCGCATTCACAACCTTGTTGATGCTTCCTTGCATAGGTGTAGCCATGAGACTTGTTGATGTCTCTGGTCGGAGGTGGTCACTTCTTTCTTTTTTCTTTTTTCTTTTTTTAACACTTAGGATGAGATCACTCTTGTCAAGGTCACATCTTTTTCATATGCTGGGGGGATTTTGGTGTGGTGTTTAAGCTTTCATGGTTGCACTAATTTCTTGAAATATGATGTGAAAGCTATCACATAGAAGACATTTCATCTGATTTCTTTGATCATCCTCCAATTTTTTTCTTCAAATTGTACAAGACTTGTTGGAACCGATCCAACTCTTGCATGCTCCCACTTAATTTTCTTAATTATAATGATGTGTGCTAATTGACAAAGTGTGGTTTTGACTAATGAACTCTTTACTGCAGGCGGCTACTACTCACCACAATTCCAGTTCTAATAGTTGTGTTGGTTATTCTGGTAATCGGAAATGTTGTGAGCATGGGATCAGTCATCCATGCAGTAATCTCAACCGTGTGCGTTGTGGTTTACTTCTGCTGCTTTGTGATGGCATATGGACCGATTCCAAACATCCTTTGCTCTGAGATCTTCCCCACAAGGGTCCGCGGCCTATGCATCGCCATTTGCGCACTGGTGTTCTGGATAGGCGACATTATCGTCACTTACACATTGCCCGTGATGCTTAGTTCAATCGGGTTGGCTGGCATCTTCGGCATCTATGCTGCTGTGTGCATCATATCTTGGATATTTGTCTTCCTGAAGGTTCCAGAAACCAAAGGCATGCCCCTTGAAGTCATTACCGAGTTTTTTGCTGTTGGAGCAAGACAAGTAGCTGAGGCCAAGAATGACTAAAAGATCTTGTCCGCAGTTGGTTGCTCTGCTGCTACTCTTCTGCTGCCTTGGCTGTTCTCATCCGCTATTCTGTTTGAGGAGTTTTTTATTAGTTACTTGTCTATTATTGAAAATGGGGACATCTTCATTTTCAAGGTCACCTCATTAATTTTTTCCCCTTTCAAATTTGGATCAGCTTACAATGGAATAATTTATTGGAGGCAGATTCATCATATAGAATAGTCAATAAAATGTTTGTCAATTTTAGACGATTCCCTATCCTTGATTGTGAAACCTTTTTTTGTGATTCACGAATTCGCATCACCATATATCAAGCTGCATTGCCAAAGAAAAATTTTTCCAATTAATATTTAATTTAGTTCATTAACTCTGCAAACTAGGATTATTATGCCAAAGCCCCTTTGGATCACCGTCTTTAGATGCCCTGAATCGCTCATCTAGGCCTTGGTCGGGCCAGCAGCAAACAAATTAACACACAGTTCCACGCTTCAGTTGATGATAAATTACTAACTTGACTTCAATAGATCCAATGATAAGTTTAGGGGGAACCTATTTTCAACATCAAGGAATGATTCAAAAACAAAATGGAGGGGGACCTTGTTATGTGCTGCAGAGGCACAAAAACTTTCCCACCATAATGTACGTGATCCCATCTTAACTAAGCCCATCCTATTTACAATCTAGTCTTTCACATTTTTTTTTCTACAGGATATCTGCAACTTTCTTGTAAAAAGCAGAATCCATCAATCAGCATAGAGAAAATTGGAAACTGATTACAATTATATTATTGTATTGCAAGAAATTAATGGTAGCTTAGGGTTTTTGCATTTCCTCCGAGGATAACGTACTTCCGGATGAATTTTGTGGCCGTTCGGATGAGGGCACCTTAGAGTTGGCCACATGTTCATTCAACAAGCTCTCTCCGCCACGTTCAGGTGACTTAGGGTGTGACTTGAACGCTCGCTCGAAATCTTTAGCGTTGCTAAAGTCTATAACTAATTTGCTCAGCTTTTGCTCCTACAAACAAGAAAAGAAGGAAAGAAAGGGAAAAAAAAAAAAAAAAAAACACTTTTATCAGGCTATAGTAGGATTAAACAATCAACAAAATTGCATTGGTAAAGCTTATCATCGCAATATGTGGGCAAAAATGTACTGCACGCATGGTTTTCATCGGACTAACACAAGTCTAGTTAATTCATCCAACTCATTCAACAAACTTTCCGATGCCAATTGGCATGAGTTGCATCCCATGCCAGAAATGTATACTTGTGCCTGGGAGAAATGACTCATCAAACTATGGGGAAGGGATCCTAAGAAAAGTACTTTTTTGTTTTTTTGGCTGGAAAAGGTCAAATTACGAATAATACTTACACCCTGTAGTGCTCTAAGCTTTCTCTGCAATGCCTCGTGCTCAGCCTGAATACGAAACGGAACACCGTGTTTTTGACGAACGTTAGTTTGTGCCAAATCTTCGTCAATGTCACTGGCAGTTGTTGCAAAAGGATGATTTGCAGGAATCCACCGAACAGTATCAGGGTCAACATCAGGAGGAATGGAATCCCCTTCCTTAAGAAATATAGTTGGTCTCTTCCACTGGTATGCTCGGGACCTCCGTTTCTGATGAACAGCTTGTTGCTCCTCTGTAAGGGTAACCGGTGCTAAGCAATAAACCTTTCCACACATCTCCACAGTTGAATTGCTCTTACCTACTTTCACTAACGGATTGTTGAATGGATCATCATACTTAAGAGACCTTGTTCTGTGAAAAGCATCACATAAACAAAACCAAAATGGCTATTATTTGACAAATCACACTTATAACTTCCAGGCACATAAAGACTTCATCTTTACAGGGCATATCATAATCATGGTGACACTTCTTGAACCGAAACGTGTACAATTTAAACCCATCACGCATCAACCATACTCAACTTCCTAGGCACATAAAGAGAACATATCAAAATTTAAATGATATTTCTTGGGATCAAAACAAAACCGGAAACAAACATGTGAAAATCGGGGAAAAAAAAAAGTAGAAAGGAGTAGAATCATACATGCCTCTTCTATCAGACCTCAGCTGACCACGTCTAACAAGATCAGCAACAGAGCCAGGAGGACGGCTCTCCCATGACTTCCTACCCTTATAGATTCTTACGGCCAAAACCAAAAATGTAGAAGCAATTACAAACCCAATCGCAAAACTTGATCCAAATTGTTGCCTCATCTAATTAGAAGAACCCAAGAAGACCATTAAATTAAATATTGGCACTCGACAATCAACACATACTAAATCTCATCTGAACAACATAAAAGCACAGAAAGTTCTCAAATTTCACGATTATAAAAGATAAAAATTAGCATAAACCCCATCTAAAGAGCAGAAAAAGCACATAAATTTCTTAAATTTCAGGGAAACAAAAAAAAGAAAAAAGAAAAAAGAATTAGAGCATAAACTCCATCAAATAATGAAGCAAAAATGAAATTAAAAAATTGTTACCGCGAAAACAATGGGAGGGAAAGAGCCGATAGTGGCTTGCAATTTCCCAGGTGGGTCTTTGACAGTCGCAGTAGCAATGGTGGTCTCGCTCTTCGCCATCGCCGGCTCATCAACTTGGGCGGCTCTACGGTCGCCGCCGGAGATGGCCGAACCGTCAATGGCTCCCAATACAAACTTTGGAGTCGGCGAATGCCGCGGGGTCCAGTTGAATGGAGCATTGCATAGGCCGAATTCTGGTCTGAGCACCTCCAGGTACGAAGTTCTGAGACGCTTCGAAGAACCCCAAATTGAGTGCTGTAATTGATACAAGATTCAGAATTTTACAAAAAAAGAAAAAAAAGAAAAAAAAAAGAAAGGGATTTTTGACAAAGTATTAATATAGCGATGGTGAAATATCTTGCCTGAATGGTGCAAAGGGAAGAAGCCATTTCAATGGAGGACGTGGATGGCGTACAATTTCATTCCTGAAAACGCTACGATTTTTGCTCGCTCGCTCTCTCTCTCTCTCGCTCGCTCTCTGCAACTCCAATGTCCAAACTATGAACCGGAGAGAAGAAGAACAAGTGATTGACTAGTTGAGTGGACAAATATTCCATCAGTTTTTTTTTTTTTTTTAACTACTGCCGGGATATTAATCATAATATATAAAATGTTAGCTGACGCTTACAACCGTGGATCCGTGGCGCAATGGTAGCGCGTCTGACTCCAGATCAGAAGGTTGCGTGTTCGATTCACGTCGGGTTCAATCCCCTTTTTTTTTTTCCTTTTACGTTTTGGCTTCCTCCTTTTTTTTTTTCTTTTTTTTTTTTCCTTTTTTGTTTTTTTGCACTTACTTGTAGCCAGAGAAAAAACAAAAAAAAAATCGCCCTTTGCTCATGGCGATTTGCATGCAAAGCCCAAAACTTTGGACGCTCAAGGAATCAAGAAGCCCACGCAAGTCCAAAAGGTCCCTTTTCCAGTTTTCTCCCAATGTCGGACACTTTATAGGGGCAGGCAGTGGGCGTCGGACGTTAAGCAGCTGGTATGCTATTTACGACTACAGTTGGAATGCAAATGCCAAATGGGGCAAGGAATTGGTTAGTGAGTGAGCCTTGAGCCCTTGACCTTTTCCAAATATGGGAATTTTGTATGGAGCTTCTTAATTCTAATTCACACCATCCTTTTTTCACGTGAAAGTGTTGAATCTATTCAATTTCATTGCCTAAGGCCAATGCTTTTGAATTTTGATATTCCCTCTTTATTCTTTTGAATCACTTTGTTGGCGAATATTTTAAGTAGTTCTGAATTATTATTGTCTCAAAGTTGGAACTCATATTACACGTCAAAAGAAACTAGGAAATTACCTAACTAGAAGAATATTAGTGAGCTCATAGTCCTCTTCTTATTCTTTGAAGAATACAAGTAAATAAAGGCCATAAAAGGGCGTGTGTTGAACACCAATTTGAAGTTTTTATAGTTTATCTATTGATATGAAAGGCACACGTGTCCGTCTGCTGCTTGTCTTTGGTGCGTTAGAGAAACCGTATTTTATTGGACGGTTACAAATAAAAAGGAATGAATGTTTCTGTCATAAACTAGCATTATCACCAATAGTGTGGTCTAACAATATCTTATGTTAGGTCAATACAAGAGGGAAAAAAATAATTTATGGTTTGAAATTGGAATGGCTTTCCTTGTTGGTTGGATTATTAAACGATATCTTAGAATCCATTCCCTCCTTATATATATCAATCTATTGGTAGTTTAGTTAGTGCTTTTACCGAATCTTTTGGTACTCCTAATGCTCACATTAGAAGAAGAAATTTATCCTTTACTAATAAAAAAAAAATCTTCGTCTTTTATTGTTATTATTATTTTTTTTATAGCTACCGTCTTCAGCTTAAAAAGCAACTTAATGATTGCTACTAACATTAGTAATTTTAATTAACACGATTTTAGTATTGAGACAAAGTAAAATATTTTCCCCTTTTGGGATTCATCAGCGATATTTTACTGCATGTGACCTTTTGCGTTTCTGTTTTACCAAATGCACTTTGGGGGAAGCAAGAGCTTCCACACATTAATGGAAACATGTGTAAAATTTGCAATTGTTTACAAGTAAAACTATAAAGGTTTCCATGGACATATTTGAAACTATAATTTTTTACTCTCAGTCGGTCAAAAAGACTACTACTTGTTCCGAATGACACCATTATAAATTGTTTATTAAGTTCGTTTACTTTACTTTGGGGCTGAAGGGGACAATTATATTAATTAGTTGCAGTGTTGCACATGGCGACAGGCAGGCACCTTGGAGACGGGCGAGAGCCACTTCTTAGTGCTCGATACTCGTCACAATTTGTTCGTATTCACTAAGGAAAAAAAAGAAGAAGAAATTTTAAAAAAATTCCTTTATCGTTTTGGATTTGGACAACCTTGTCAGTGGATTGGTTTTGTAGCATTACAAGCATTAGTGTGAATTGCTTACGAAACAACTGTGCTTCAAGTCCGACTGTGACTTTTCACTGTAGCTTCACATTTGACAAAGTAATACAACATGCGTTGAACTCTAAGATCTCTATAAAGCTTTGTTTGTTCTGCTTATGTTTTACTTTTGATATAAGATCTCCATTAACATTCAAAAACATGCAATATGCCGATGATCTCCATACAACAAATTGCAATAGACGAAGCGAGAACTAATATGGTACAATACCCTCATTTAAACTCTTCTAATATGCGACCATGAGTAAAAAAGTTCTATAACAATTTATAAAAACAAAATTTAATGTTATAAGAGGTGATTAAATTCTAACACCAATTTGAACATTTGTGCTTTTTATGATGCGTACCATTACACTACAATTAATTGTCATTAGGATAATTTGGATAAAATTCAATAAAAATGTGCCAACATCAAGCTCTCTTTACCGATTGCCTTTTAACTTTTAAGAGGAAAAAACTCAAAAGCTTTAATAAGGTCCCATACTAAAATTTCTTTTTGTCCTCGATTCCATGGCCCACTTTAAAGACGAACCCTGGAGAATTTCATTTGTAAAAAGAGCCATTGCAATAAGCAAGTATGTATGATTTCCACACACAAATCGTAAAACCCAAAAAAAAAAGTTCTCAAAATCTCTCACGACCAGTAAGCACCATGGAGAAGAAAAATCAATCAAAGCACTAGTGAATTTTGTATCACATGAAAGGAAAAATAAATAAATAAATAAATAATATAAAAAAGTTGCATATGATGACTGCCTTGACAAATGAAGATTCGGCGTCAAGAAAATTTAGAACAATTCAAAGTATGCGGTCTGTGGACTTTGTACAACAGGTATAAAAGAGTCTTCTTTGGCATCAAGCTGATCCGTCAATTATTTCAAGCACAAAAAAAAAAAAAAAAACCCATTTTATAATTCATTTAAAAAATTTTATATCACTCGCAAGTTTTTTTTAGGCATCAGTAATTATTCGCAGCATTATTTACTTATTTTGTCGTTTGATACTGAAAAAAAAAAAAGAACTCTAAAATCCAAAAAAAAGCAGCAAATCTGAAGAAATGATAAAGATCACTGGAAATTTTGTGAAAACAAATTGTAGAGAGAATATCAAATATTACATAAACATATACAACTACACATACAGGAAATCAATTACAGATAGTCGCAGTCATAGGCAAGTGATCATCATCTGCCACTCCTTGGTCCTATGATGTATTTTATAAACTAAAATCTAATATAAGACAAAGATCAAGTTAAAAATCTAGAAATTAGTAATTAATTGAAAGAGAGGCAGAGAAAAATAGATTCGAAGCAGTGGAAGAAGGAAGGCTAGGGCAAGAACCTATTGATGTGGTCCTCTCTCTCCTTCAATCTGGCCTCGGCTTCCGAGCTGGACGAGCTCGCCGCCGGAAAACCACCGCACTTCTGGCATCTGGCGACGACGAGAATCTGGCGGCAGGAGGGACAGGAGGAGTGCGATCCGAGCCACGTGTCGATGCAGACGACGTGGAAGGCGTGGCCGCACTGCGGGAGCTCGCGGATCTCGTCGCCTACGGCGAACTCGGCGAGGCAGATCGCGCAGTCGGAGAAATTGGGAGCCAAATCGGCGGTGAAGCCGAACTTCGGGAGGGAGCGGAGGATATTCTTCTTTAGGCCTTTGTTCGGAGGTGGAGGCGGAGGACGGGAAGACGAGGCAGAGGCGGCGGACGAGCCTCCACCGGAGAGGCGGCGGAGCCAGGCGCAGCGAGCGACGGCGACGAGGCCGAGGACGCAGATTAGGGCGCAGAGGAGGGCGGCAAGTATGACGACGAAGTCGGAGTCGACGGAAGGTTCAGAAGACGGCGGCGAAGAGTCGGTGACGGTGGTGGTGGTGGACGACGAGTTGACGCCGCCTAAAAACCGGAACGAACGATTCATGTGAAAGAGGGAGGAGAGAAAGCTGAGAAGATAGACAGAAATAAAGATAGAGAAAGTTTGGCACCTCTAGGCTAAATCTAAAGACTAGAGTATGAGAGTAACGTTTTTATGGCTTTGTCTCAGCAGAAAAGTTTCAAAGCTAATTGCAAACCAAACTAATAAAATTGATTAAAGCAAAGACATACATTTTCTTTTATAATTTAAAGCGTTATGGCAAAATTATTCGGAAATTCTTTTTCAAAAAAAAATTATTTGGAAGTTTGGTGGGCGAGTAAAAGATGTTTAGATTAGGGGATAGGAATGGACCGGGGCCACATCTCATTTCCTCTTTCGGCTTCTTTGCTAAATTTTTCTTTAAAAAAAATCCATAGTTCATTATGCAAAGTGTAAATTGTTTGTTTCGTAGTTTAAATCATAGTTTGAATTATTTTGTTATAGTATTTTCTCTTATAAAAATTTAAATCTTTATTTAAATATTCTATTCAAATACTCAAACAAAACGGGCTCTAAAGTTCATGTATTTTAGACAAATTACAAAATTTTTTAGACTAAAACTAATCACATTGGCTTTCTTTGACTGTTAAAAAAAATTATAAAGACCCGTTGACTATGAATTAATTATTAATTTGATTGTTAATTTTGTTCAAAATATCAAAATTGGCCCCTCTATTCGTTAAAAAACGTTTTAAACCATTTATGTAGCAAAAAATGATGGTTTTATCATTCTTTTACATTAAAAATAAGTTGGAATAATTATTATATATCTGTGATTATAAATTTTGCTCTAATAAAATAGAAAATGTTGTTTTTATTATTTTCTCTTTATCTAAAGATAACAATTATATCCAAAATATAAGATAAGATAAAATATAAAGATTAAAATTATATAGTTTAAAAAAGATCCACAATTGATTCCCCAAACATATAACATCTGGATCCACATTTTTAATTATAATCAAAATCACACATCAATCTTAACAAAACTAACAAATTAAGTCCAATAAAATCAAAACTAATTAATTCCCATAAAAGCATAAATCAATTACATAAAAATGGCTTATTTTTCATAAAAATTTCAAAATTGAAAACAAAAATAAAAAAGCATATATTTAAAAAATAAATAACATATATAAAGTTTAAAAAATTATTAAGAAAACAAAATAAAAACAAAACAAAACAAAACTCTCTCTCTCACGACGAGTCGCTACCGCCGATGGAGTGGGGGGCGCCGAGGAGAGGTCGAGATGGGGAGGACGGTATGGTGACAGGGAAGGCAGGCCTACCACAATGAGCGACTGGAGTGGCTGGGGGTTGGGCGACTGGGGTGGCTAAGGGTTGGGGGCGTCATGGGTGGCGAACGGTGACTAGCATTGCGGAAGAAGGGGCCGGCAGCAGCTTTTGTGGTTGCATAAGCTGGCGATGACTTCGCAGGAACGGGCAGAGGAGAGATTGGAGGCCGAACGGTGGGATTCGCGGCAAGTCAAGGACGAATTGTGGTCGAGTGGCGGCAGGATATACAGGGGCGGGCGGACGGTCGGAGGGAGGTCGGGAGGAATGGGATAGCGGGGGTGGGTGGGTGGGGCTGGTTGGGGGCTGTTTAGGGCTTCTTTGGCTGGGTAGCTTTATTAGGTTTTTTTTTTTTTTTTTTTTTCAAATTAATGGTTGTGGTTAGATTTTCTTGATCAATGGTTAAAATTAAACAAGATATTTTTTTCATTTTAAACAAAAAATTAACAGAGTTAAATGCAAAGGGTAGTATGATTAGTTTTAATGGAGAAAGTGTCCAGGTAAAACATATGAGGTATCAATGTAATTTATTTAGGTGTAAAATATGAGTGTGTATGGGCTTGTTTGGGAGGGTTTTTTAAAAATTGTTTTTGGCTTTCTTAGTCTAAGAGTTGTTGCTCAAAGCATTTGAATGAACTGTCAAAAAAGTTTTTATTTTTCAAAAATGTTACATGTTAAAGCCACAATAAAAAAACACTTCTGAAATAGATTTTAAAACTTGTATCAGAGTATCAATAATACATTATAAGCTTAAGTATGATATTTTTATAACTTTTAAAAATAATTGAAACTATTTTGACCCATTCAAGCTCTTTTAAAAATATAATTCTAAACGCATACTAAAAAACTACAGCTTTTGTTTCTCTTTTTCTACTAAGCAGACAAACAGAAGCTTCGCCAAATGGCTTTATACATACATACATATATATAATATATATATATACACACAGATACATTAAGATCCTAAAAATAGATTATACTATATAGTTAAGTCTCCAAATATTATATTATATATATAAATATATATATATATATATATATATATATATATATGAGCAATCTGTTTAAAGAGCTCTATTGGGTAGACATTGACCTATTTTTTTACAAATAAAAAATAATCAAAATATATTGTGTGGGGTTCTTTGAGTTTGAATCTAAATTTTAAATTAAGTAAGCATTTAGTTAGATAATTTTAAAACTAAACTTGAACTCAAAACGACCTAAATTCAAAATTAATCTACTCTTGATTTTAAAAGATTTGAACTCAAAAACTTATTTTTTTTTGACATTTCAATTTAAATGCATTTCTCAAATTCATATCCAAACATAATTTTATTTTATTTTTTCTTTTTAAATTTAAAATTAATTCAAATTTCAATTTAAACTATATTTTTAAACTTTTTATCTAAAACTCAAATGTTCAAACTACCATGATCCGAACTCCTGAAACAAACTTACACTTACAATTTTGTGGGCTTGAAACTAGAATTAACTTAAAAAGGATGGGAAATTAACCAAACCAATCATACTGTGGAGCTAGAGTAATCTGAATGAAATAATCTTTATGAATTTTGGTCAACGTCTTTCTTCAGTTCCTCGTACAAATTTGATCTTTGTGTCAGCCACGCAGGTCTTGTCAAGGGGAATTCCATTTGTTCTTCAACACATGGATCGTGAGACACCTTAATCAAGAGGACTATGCGGTAACTAACTCTGTCTAGTACATTTATCATCTCTAGGTGTTTTGATCTTAACTGGGATGTTCTTATGTATTTTCTGTCTGTGATGCAGCTTTATGCGGTGCAGTTTCATCTTTTTGCGACCTGTCTTGTTTCATCTCTGGTGTGTTGCAGAACTATGTATGTTTTTATCGTCAAGCAGATGAATATGGTAAAGATTTGCATGTGTGTAATTTACTTTCCAATCGTTTCGAAATTTGATCCTTCAAGAAGGAGAGAAAATGGTTCTAGTATGGTTGGATACACCTTGCAACCAAGCTGTGTATGGACTAGTCGACAGGCTGGGTAAGTATTTCGTCGACGCATCTTTCAGTCGAACACATGGTTAATCATTTCCTATTATAATGGATTTTTCATGAAGTAGACGTGATTCATTTTAATCTGTTGTCGTTTTGCCCGTTAGTTTGAAATAAGCATCTCCCATTTCACAAATTTCAGGGGGCTTAGTGGTGAGGATGGTGTTTCTTCCTTTTGAAGAAAGTTCCTTTGCCACATTTGCAAGGTCTGCGTCAGGTTTATTTCTCTCCCCTGCTAAAATGTTGTCAACTTATGCCTGTCTTGCACTCCATTGCATATCTGCTGTTTGGACATGGTAGGTGGTCCTGTAACAACAAAAGTCACATTCTCAAGCCTTAACTTTTTATTTCTTTTTAAATTACAGAAACCAGATGAGAATAGGAAATTAGGGACTTGCCTTACAGAGATTAGTTGGTTGGTCTATGGTTTCTTGACTTTCTGAGGATTTTGTTCTCTGGAGTATTCATTAACCCATTTGTCCAGGTACGCCATTCAATAAAATTAGTTAGTTGGATCTTGCATGCTTTGTTATTGATATCTACTTATGCTTCTTTGTCCCTGTGGACAGGATTCTCGCTCATTTTCTTTCTTCAAATGCTTGGCTGTTCTATTGTTTTCTGGCAGTAACTACTCTCATATCCGAAAGAATATTATTTCTGGATCTAGAAAACTTCTGGCCGACTTTTGCTGTTCGCTTTTCAGTTTGGTTTGCTAGCTTCTGAAGTTCTCCACATCGTCATTTGACATGTATCTTTCTGCACCCCTTCATATAAAAGCTTGTTATATGCATTTCGTTTATGCCACTTTAGGATTGGGATTTTTTCTTTTTTTCTTTTCTTTTCTTTTCCTTTCTTTTCTTTTTTTGAATGATTCTATTTTATCAACAGATATCGCCGTGAGAGACCCTTCATCAAAAAAATCATCTGCTTCTAAATAAAAAGTATACTTTGCCGCCAGTTGTCAATGGAGGTGATATGATGTTTTCTACTGTCACAACATATATATATATATATATATATATGCATGTATTTATGAATTCCTCATTTGTCTAATTGCATTTCCATGCAGTCAGACAAATATTTGTCTGAACTTAAATGTTAAAATTTTGGAAGGAAGAACTGGCAGCAATTGCATCATTGGTACTTGCGCAAGATGGTGAGTTATATAAGAACTACTCCTAGGTTATGTTCAGAATCATTTATATGATGAGAACTCGTAAAAAAATTATAATGTGCAACTAACACAAATGTTTTTATAAATATCATATTTGGCACTTTAGTTGCAAGCAAGGTTTAAATTTAAAACTTATAACATATGAGAGCTTTACATTGTAGTAATTTTTTTTTACTATAGCTGTTAAGAGCTTTACATTGTAGTTAGTTCGAACTTATTCATTCTAATTAAAGTGTCAAATGGATGCTTAAAATTATAAGGATTATGCAAGGAAAAAAATTAAATAGAAGCACATCTGAAAAATATATTTCAATAGAAACATTTGGGGAAAAAACAAATAAAAAATACAATAAAAAGGATGACACTATAAAGGATCTTTGGTGAAATGAAAGAAAAAATAGCTCAAAGGATGATGTGAAAAAGCTTTTAAAAGAAGCTACATTGAAGGAAAAAATTGTGGCAATACGTTAATTAGAAAAATCCAACAACATATTTTAATAGGGCAAGCAACAGGAACAAAAGAATGCTCAAGAAACATATACAAAATAAAAATGCAAAATAATCAAGGGTAAATTTGAAAGAAGTTATTTTGATAGGAATAAAGCAATAGAGCAATGAAGAAACAAAAATAAAAATTAAAAAAAAAAAAAGAAAGAAGAAATTTGTTGATGATGTATATGGAAAAATAAGATTACAAAGAAAAAAAAAAAGTTTTTAAAAACATATAACAAAAAGAAAAAAGGACGAATCGTCTCTGATGAATCATCCCCAAACAAAAAAAGGTTATGTGCCTTAAGGCACTTTTAGTATTGTACACAAAATTTGTGAAAATTCAAAAAGTGTTTAGGCTAGATATGAGATTCTTAGGTGTTAATTATGGCTTTCATAAAACTTTAGAGAGTGTTTGGAAACAAAGTTAGAGCTTAAATATTTTAACATGTGAGAGCTTTATATTGTAGAAAACTTTTGCTTTTCATTGTAATACATGAAAATTTTATACCGTAACAAATTGAAACTTAAAATTTCAATTAACTTGCTAAACTAAGCCTTAAGCTCTTTTATTGCTGTAACCGAATTCTTTCCGGCTATTAAATGCCAACAGAAGCAGAAAGGTTGGGAAGAACTAAAATAAAAAAATAGTCAAGATTGACAAAGATATTTCCACAAATTTTCATCTATTACTATGTACATTAGTTTTGCAGGTAAAAATGAGGCAATTTTGAAGAGCAAAGTTCTGAAGGAGTCATTTTGTAAATCTTTACTTCGTAGGTCATTGGGACTGGCATTATCTTAGTAATCATTGTTTTACGCATCAAATTATTGCAAGCTTAGCCAAGGGTAGGGAAAGAGCTAAAAAGAGCAGAGGTGATTCATGCGACACCCACGGGTGAAAATGAGTTGTCCTCCATTGTCACCAAAAATGACCAACAATGGTAATTATAACCTTTGAAACCTTTGCAAAGGATAGTGGAAAAAGGGTGAAAACGAAATTTACTATTAAGATGTAGACTAAGGTTTTAACAAATGTCTGATAAACACATAGCAAAACGAACTTCCCTCTTCCTAAACGAAATGGTGGTAGTTTTTTAGCTTTCCTTAATATGTTGAATTTCTTGTCATTTGTCATGGTATTTTAGTCTTGCTGGAAAGTATATGGCACTACAATACATATTCATTGGAATTCATAATAATAATACTAATAATAAGTCCCATTAGTTTTATTTTTTTAGTGGAAGTTATTCACAAAATTTTAGTATAGATCTAATTTCTTCTTTCTCTAGTAGACTCCCCACATTTTTTTTTCAAGAGCATTGCTAGTGATTACTATTGCAGCATGCTCTTTTGTCTTTTGGTGGCAAGAATTATGTTTATTTGTTTCGGATGTGAAAAACACATGATGGACACTATGCCTTGTCTCTTTCAAGCAACAAAATTCAAATGACAATAGAGATATTTCTATGATCAAACTTCTTTTAATATCTTAGCTTTAGCATCACATACTCTACCAAGTCATCTCAAGCGAAACCTTGTAAAAATTTCCCTCAAAACAAAAAAATTGTAAGAATTGAGGGTGGAATCAGGAGACTTCGAGATCCTTTCTACAGGTGATAATATTCACCATTCAACCTTTATTACTAGGGGTGTTTTATCGGTCAATTTTATCAGTTTTTAGTCGGTCAGTTTTCAGAAATATAAACCGAGCATTGACCGATTGTAAGAGATGTTCGGTCGGTTTTCGACCAATGATGGTCACCTTGTAGCAGTCGGTTTTAGACAATAGTCACCAGCCAAACTACATAACGTCATCCATCAGTGACCTACTTGGTTTTACTTTTTTTCTCCCTGCAATATATAATGTAATAGATGATTTAAAAAAACCTAATATTTTGAGAACAATAATAATAACGTAAACAATAAAAACCAAGCAAATGAGTAGGAAAATTCATCATTTAACAATGAAGTCCAAAGTCTTGAATTTAAAACATGATACGGTGTTTAATATATGATATATTATTGTGATTTATATTTATATCTTTTAAAAGAATAAATTTTTCAACTTGTTTGGTTTTCAAATGATGAAAAAATCTCTTCCAAAGACCAAATAACTCAATTCGTGGGAGGTCAGTTTTGCTATTAGAACCAATTTTTTTGGTTTGTTTGGCGGTTGGTTTTTGTCAGTTTTTTGGTTTTCGGTATAATGTCTTAAAAAATTCAAGTAATTAATAAGTATAATTAATCAAAGATTTTTCTATAACTACACCACTAAGCTCATAAGAAGCATACGTTATATAGTTTATGAGAATAAATTTCAATATGATAATTAAGAATTTGCTAGGTTACAATGATAGAATCTAAGTATACAAGTCAAAAGTTTTCTTAAAAGACCCAAACAAATTATTCTATGTAATGATTCGTGAAATTTCACCATTCAATGACTAGAGTAAATTCATGTAATGATCAAGAAAATACTAAAATTAAATAATGTAATTAACATGTTTTAGTCAAGGATTTTTCTTGAAAAATATCATGTGTAATTTGTGATTGAATGATTTATGAAATTAATATAAATATTTCAAAATTCTATAGAAAATATTAAAGTTAACATTTATTAACTTTAACGCTTAAATAACTTGGTTGATAATTTCCACCGCGATTTAAGACGAGTGAAATTTCAGTACGTAGATAACTTGAGAATGTAGATTATAAGAATTTCCAAGTACAATAAAATGTTAATAGTTTACTAAAAAAACACTCTAATGCACAATAAATCCTTAATTTCCTATTAGTTAAAACTTGGAGGTACGCGAGTAGCATTTTCAATAAAAATGCTATTCGAGTTTGGGAATTGACACTGTTAAAAGACTATGTCAATGCCTAGGTAGAACTAGAAAAGGTTAAGTTTATGTTTATGCAATCTATGAATAATTTTAAGATAAAAAAATAATTTAATTTTATTACGCGATTAGGAATTTATATCAATAGATTTATACTGAGACTAGCTTTAGATTGCGTTGAGCAAACCCAACAGAACCGAAAATTCCCTGCCAGCTATTTTGTCTCTCCAACTGGTCAAAAATTTATTTGCTTTGGAGAAACTTGGAGATAAAATCTCTAAAAGTCAAAAAGTTTCCATAAAAAGTGAATCTTGTCACCTTACTCACAAAAGGTGAATGACATATTAAATGATGAAGAAATTCTCCTCCATTTAGGAGCTACTAAACCAAGATCTTGCTTTATTTAAGTATTCATAAAACACTTTAAGTTTAAGTTAGAAATTAAGTAGAAATTAATCTAAGTAAATGTCTATAAGTAGACCCATTCATGACAAGGCTTCATTTTCTTGATTGTTTCTCTGCATTTCCTCAAAAGAGAAAAATATCTTCTCTTTGGGTTCTCCAAGAAAAACCGTGGCTCCTTCCTCCATTCTCTCTAGTTTTCAACTCTTCCACCCACTAAAAAATCACTACCCAAAATTTAAAGCCAAGGAGGAGATTTTGGTAGAATCCCTCTAGAAGAGATCTTCAAGGATATGCAAATAAACTTTTCTTTTTAAAGTTAAAAAAGTAATTTATGGTTTTATTCTAGTATTGTTGGCATGTAATAAGCTTTATTTATACTTGTGTTATGGTTTATGAGAGCTTTTATAGATGTAGTTTTAATATTATGCATGTTGGGCATGAGAAAGTTAGATCTAAGTTATGTTTTGTGTTTTTTAAGGATTCTTCTACTTTTTTTACTTTGAAAAGGACACTTTAAACATTGGTTTTAATGTATTTTTAAACCTAAGAATTTCGAAGTCACATCAACCTAGATAAAGCCATAGGCATACCAGGTTGAGGGAGTGAGGCGAGCACTTCGGTTGCCCAGGGACATTGTCGGGGAGGTTGGCTGGGTCGAAGCCACATTGGTAGTGAAACATCTGCTCTTGGAATCGATAATTTGTGGCCTCATATGACAACTTCTCCACTTCCCACTTCCAAAAACTCTGCATGGTGAATTTGACTCAAGCTAACCTCTCGGCTTGCATCATCGGTCTGCAAGAAGATGGACCCACAAGGGCAGAGCTCAACAATGGACCGACCTCTGATTGCCGTCTTCTAGGCCCTTGTATGATGCAGGGAATACCATTGTTGGTGAGTGGACGGGTTGGGGAAAAAAGCTCTTCTTGCTATCCTGACCGGATATTACCACTCTTACAAAGTTCGGTGATCAACGAGGGGAAAAGGAGACTCCCCCCTCATTATGCGCCGATAGAGCTATAAGTTGAGAGATTATACTCCCACATCAATGGTAAGGTCTTGGACTATTGAGTGTACAAGCAATGCCCTATCGACGTTTGCCTCGATGAAGTGTGATGTGGGGTAGAGTTAGCCAACAATGAAATGTATCCGAACTTCATTTCATCCTTCAAGGCATTGTAAGCAAATTGGGAGTGGCGGTCTTTTTCATACCCCATTGAGTCCTCAAAACGCAAATGGTATTGATAACCTCGTCGTAAATAGGCGCTTGTAGAAAAAGGCTATATCCGTCATCGTCATCCCAAGTTTAGAGGCCATAGAAATTGTTTATTTAACTTTTTGAAAAGTTGACCTCACGCCTCCACTGACAAAATCTACATTATCAGAAGCATTGGCATAAAATTCCAGCACTAAGGGGATAATGGCGTCCTTTAGGAGCTGAACAAATTTCTCCCATTTTATTGAACGGACGATTTGGAATAGTTGGCGTGGAAGATGCATAGATGGCTCTAATTCTATACCCTTCTCCGCAAGTGGAACTTTCCCAACCTCCGTCGACACAATTAATTAGCATTGTAATGTGATGACGTGGAAGAAGCCTTAGCTTGCTTCAACGGTGCTCTAGATGTCTAGATGCCATTTTCTTCAATCTTAATCCAAGCTTGCACCAAGACACCAATCAAAATACCACTCACAACTCAAAAATTTCAACCACAAGCTCACACCAACTCAAACTACCGATGAATTCTAACCCCAACCAATCCCAACTTCTCTCAGAAATTTTGTCGAACAGTTGGTGCATGGAGAATTTAACCAAACCACATGCCTTACCACATAATTCCAAAAACTCCCGAAAAGCCACAAATCACAATGTTTAACTCAATTCAACTAGCAAATACAATTCTCAATCCAAGTAGCCCAATAAATCTTGTCAATTAGTCTATCCAATCCACAACAAAAACCACGACTGATCCAACCTTTTCAACAAAGCTTGCCAACCAACACCAACTAGAGAGGAGAGTCTTGAAATGCACTTACTTGAATCAGAATTGATGACAATCTCACACAATTGAAGACCCCACATATGGTGTTGAAGATTATCCTAGAAAACCTTGGTGACAAGAGGATGATGGAGGCTTGAAGATTGTGTTGGAATCTAGTTGATTGGAGATGGTGGAATGAAGATTTGAGTGGTGTTGAGGTCGGATTTGAGAAAAGTTGGTCGGATTTTTTAGAGGGTGTGTGAGGGGTTTGGGAGAAGACTAGAGTGTGTGAAGAGAGAGTGAGGGAAGAGGGGGCCAAATTCGGGTCTAAATGGAGATTAGGACATTCACGCAGCCACGAGCTTTTAATTCTCGTAGCCACGCGCTTTAGAAGTCGGGGGCTTTAAAATCACCATTTTGCGCGGCCGCACCAGTCTGTGCTAGCGCGCTGCCACGAGGAATCCACCCACATAAATGATTCCATTTCATTTTTACCCCCTGTTTGGCATTGTGGTGGGAACCACGGTTCCCACCACAAACTCAGTTATAAACAGTGTAAAGCTCTCACATGCTACAGTAACAATTTAAAAAAATGCTACAGTATAAAGCTTTCACATGCTACAATAAAAGTGGTTCCTACCACCGGTTCCCACCACCTTCCAAACACCCCCTATATTGTTAAACAGTCCATCGTAATCAAAACACAATATAATAGGCCGATGGATGTGATTTTCGAAAGGACAAATTTATTCTCTCTCATTGCTATTTTATTACTCTATTACTTGCGGTTGTCAGTCTTCACAAGAATTCTTATTATGTTGGATTTGTTTTACGTACATGTCTTTGTCAGATGTGATTATGGTATGACAAACGTAAAGACAAATATATGAGAAAAATTGATTGAATCACATAAAAGGATTCTTATAATTTTTAACAGCAATAGAAAACCCCACACCAAATAGAAAGAAAACATGATTGACAATCTATTTAAACAACTCTGAAAAAAATAAAATAGCATTTCTTCAAGTTGACAATCACCGTCATAAGAGAGCAATATACTACCAACATTGTATTTGAAAAATAAAAATAAAAATAATGTTTAAACATGAAAATACAAAACCATAAGGTATGGGGCGGTTGCAATAAACGTTTCCCAATATGTTTCTGGGCAGTGGCAGTCCATCATTAATCAGGATACAAAATAATAGTGTTCGTGGCACTACATCTCACCTCCAAAAATATTTTAAAGCTTCCACATCTCACAAGTCATATCTGACATGCCATTTGCCATTACCATCGACATTGAACGTCCAATTGTTTTCCCTTATTTGAAAATATGGAACCTGAAATTGAGAAGCAGAAAACCAGAAAGTCAATGCAAAGCAATCTTAATAACCAAAGAAAACAAGGTAGATACTCGTAGTTATATTTATTCCACTCCTGTTAATAATGATATAAGCCTTTTAGTACAAGGAAACAAAAGATAAACTAGTCTTTTAATAAAATAGAATTTTTTTCCCACGTTTCAGAATCAAAGAGATATACTATAATGATGCTATGAAATTATGAACAGTTTAAGTAAAAAGCTAGGCTTATTTACATATAAGGCTCAATTTACAAATTGTGATGGTACATACCTGCTCAATCACTTGATAGCCAATTTTGATCCTAACATCTTGTTCCTTTTGAAAATTTAAAATGGCCCAAGACAGTTCAGCAGCTCCTCTTGACCTCCTCTGTCAATATTAGAACCATTGAAACTAGAAAATCAAATAGTAATTACGTCCTTATTATATACATGCTTGTAAAAGCAGCAGTGTTACAGGGGTCATGGATTATACCAACCTCTTTGAATTCTTTTTCAATGTCACAACGTCCCTTAATATTAAAGCTTAACTGGCCATTTGTTGTCACAGGGAATGACTTCTTCCCACGTATAACATACCGTAATTTCTCACGCTTATCATATTGTGCTCCAACTCCTAGGCTAGCCGAGATCTAAAATTGACAATTTTACTTAGTACTATACAGATTAAAAAAGAAAAGATATAATAGCATTTTTCAAAATTAATAATAATAATAATAATAATAAAATAAAGAAGCTCTTAAAAGACTAGGGAACCAAAAGTAAGAGCATACATCTGGATAGAAGCGTCTTAACAATGCACTGAAATGACTCGGACTTCCAACCCGTGTATCAAGCTCTCCATGGAACTAGTACATGATTCACAAATAAAAGGGGAAAAAGAGCTTTAGAGAATTGAAAAAGAGTTAAGAAATGAGAGGAAATATAAAATTTAACAATTTCTAGAAAACCCAATTATAGAATTCTCAAGGGGCACCATAAAGCATGTAAGTAAAGTAGTAAATCACTGAATGAAAACAAGTTTATCAGAGCCCATCTAGAGGAGCTTTACACAAGCATTGAATCCTCACAGCATCCAATTTCTCTTGTCAATCGAGAAACGTAATGAAAATGACATTAAAGCCTTGTTTGGTAGGGGGGAAAGCGGAAGGAGGTATAGGGGGTAGGCGAAGTGGATTTAAGACTTAATGGTTGTTTGGCAAGAGAAATTAGAGAGAATAGATTGCATGAAGGATCCTTCATAGCATTGGAGAAGAGAATCCATATAAAATGCAATGAGAGAGGTCCTCCCTTTACTCTTCATTTTCCTCGCCAAGATTATATACCGTTCCTTCGTATTTTCTTTTCCTCCTACCAAACACAAACCTAAGTAAATTCTATTAGAATATCGAAGTGTTGACTGTTAACAATCTAATAGAACTAGCATTTTGACAACTGACAAACAAATTTCACCATATACCCAAAAAAAATAAAATAAAATAAAATCACCGAGACATAAAAAGAATAATCCATTATCCATCAACAAAAAAAACTAGAAATTCACGCTTATACGAGCATTAAACTATCACAGCATCCTATATTTCAAGCAAATGAAAAGGACCTAAAGCAAATTCTGGCATAATTGAAAACCCTTTGACGACTGAGAGGCACAAAATTCGGTACACAAGAAAAAGAAGAAAACAAAAACCTGGAAGCGAGTATTGGAGTCAAGAATAGGGAGGCTCTGCTTGGCATGAATCCTAAGAGCCTTGGAATCTCCGGCATATCTGAGAGAGGTCTCCATTAAATCAAAATCAAAATGCCCTGTTATTTGAAGACCCTAGATTTCCCCACCACTTTCAACTATCAAGGAGAAGCAAAGGAGACCGTCCGTCACTTTGGCTTCTCTTGGACTCGAGACTTGGGAGTGAAGCTGCTGTTTGTTATCTACTTCCTTCCCCCTTTCTCAACCACGTTCCCAATATCCCAAAAACGACACCCGCGGTTTGCTAATCACGTGTCGTTTGCTTTTACAATAAACGACACCGGCGGCGCTCCTCTTTTTATTTCACAAATGACCTATCGTTTTATGGTTTTCAATAAACGCAGAGTGGCTTTTTTGGGTGCTACATACGACATGTAGTTTTATGGTTCTCAATAACGCACTGTCGCTTTTTGTGTGATTGTATGTGTACACTATCAATTATCTGCCACGGGATTTGCGACTACAGTTATGTTGCATCAGACGACGTCGTTTCTCGAGCCCCTTGGAGGAAGAACTTGAACGAATTAGAGATAAGAGAGACAGACCAGACCCCAAAAACCTCTCGGAGCTGGAAAAGTTCATAGTTTTGGTTGAATGAACTCCAGTTAGAGAGATTTTGGGTATTGAGGAATCGGAATGGGAATGGGAATGGGATCGAGTGTCGATCTGTTTCTGCTGACACTCACGATTCTGTCAGGAACTGTGCTTTCCGATCTGATCCTCTCCAAGGTTGATCATCGCGTAAGTCTCTCTCTTTCTCTCTCTATCTCCTCCTTAGATCTGCTCACATTCGTTCCCTTCGATCGAATTTCTTGTATTTAGCTTTCGAATGTATCTAGTTTCTTTAATAATTTAAATTTGTTTCGATATACATATTTCGAATCGCAGGTGGATTTGAGATCGCAAATTGTTCGTGTCACTTCCACACTTAAGGTGCGTAATTTATCTCTCTTTAATTAATCTCCTAGACAAAACCACGACTTTGTTATCCGTTTTGTCCAAAGTTGACTTTTCTGGATGTGTTTATGATGTTTCGTTGAATCATGAACTTGTATTGATATCCTAAAGTCCAAGATATGAACTTTGGTTTGATTTTTAAAGTCCTGAATATGAACTTAGTTTGATTTTTAAGCCCAAAATATGAACTTGGTTTGATTTTTTAAGTCCAAAATGCGAGCTTGAATTTTTATTTTTTTTTACAGTCCAAAATATGAACTTGTATTTATTCTTTTTAGGGTCCAAAATATGAGCTTGTATTGGTTTTTTGAAGTCCAAAACATGAACTTGTATTGACTTTTAAAGTATTTGTGGTGAGTTTGCAGGTAGAAAATGGCGGAACCAATTCGGTTTCAGAGGTTTTGTTGGCCTTCCCTGATAACCAAGTTAAGCATTTGGCATATTTGACTGTGACACCTAACGAAGGAAAAGGAAAGTCAAAACATTCATCCAGTAGTTTCCCAGCGGAGGTTGTCTACCCTAAAGACATGCCTCCGGCCTTGACATTCTATTCGGTGTCTCTACCAAAGGCACTGGGCAAGGGGGACAGCTTTACTTTTGATGTCTTGGTTGTCTTCACCCACGCTTTGCGGCCGTTTCCTGAGAAAATAACTCAGGCTGATATACAGCTTCTAGTATTTCAGGAAAGTGCGTACTTTCTCTCTCCTTATTCAGTCAAGGTCCAATCTCTCAGTGTTAAATTACCTGATGCAAGGATTGAATCTTATACAAAGTTGGAGAATACAAAGATTCATGGTTCAGAGATCAAGTATGGTCCCTACGAGAATCTACCTCCCTTCTCGTACTCACCTATTGTTGCTCATTTTGAGAGCAAGCAACCCTTTGCTGTTGCTCAAGAGCTGGTTCGGGAGATAGAGATTTCCCACTGGGGTAATGTTCAGGTAACTGAGCATTACAATCTTAAGCACGGTGGTGCTCAAATTAAAGGGGAATTTTCCAGGTCTGATAATTCGTGGTTTCTTTTATTTCCTAACTCTGTTGTTTGGATTTGGGGCTCAAATCTAATGTTTTCCTTATTTCTTTTGCAGGCTTGATTATCAAGCCAGACCTCATGTAAGGGGTGCATCTGCTTTTAGGAGTCTTGTTGCAAGATTGCCGCCACGAGCTCATTCTGTGTATTATAGGGATGAAATTGGTAATATTTCAACATCCCATTTATGGGGTGATTCTAAAAAGGTAAGTACGTTTACTTTGCATGAAATGTTATATATTAACATTTATTGTTTCAATGTTGTTCCTAATTTGCTTGCTTATTTTCCATGATTTCAGACAGAACTGGAAATTGAGCCTAGGTATCCAATGTTTGGTGGTTGGAGAACTTCTTTCACCATTGGATATAGCTTGCCACTTCGGGATTTCTTATTTCAGTCGGAAGGGAAGCGTTTCGTTAACATCACTTTTGGAAGCCCCATTAATGGTGTGGTCATTGAGACTCTCATTGTGAAGGTCAGTGAAATGATTACAGTTCATGAGTGTAGTTGCATAGGTCTTACATTTAAATTTCTCAGCAATTTGGTATTGCATTGGAATTATTGATTCTCTACATCTGTAATGTGGCGAGTGAAACAGGTTGTTTTGCCTGAGGGCTCTAGTGATATCTCTGTGTCTACACCGTTTCCTGTAAAACAGTTGCATGAGGTATATTTTCTTTTGTATTCATCTTTTGCCTTTGTCCTTTTCCTACTATTAAAGAACTGGCATTTTTATCTTCTCTTATCTAGCAGTGGTCTTGTTAATTTAATATCGGTATGATTTTCTGCAGACCAAACTCTCTCACCTGGATGTTGCTGGTAGACCTGTAGTTGTGCTGGAAAAAAACAATGTTGTGCCGGAACATAATCAGTATTTCCAGGTTGGACTATTGCCCATTTTGCATGGTCGGAATTTGCTACAATGATGGCATGCAAAATCAGTTCTTCATACAATCTTATAAAATTACGATTAGTTTTTCTTTTCTTTTCTTTCTTTTCTTTTTTTTAATGAGATTTTGGCTATTGCGGTGGTAACATGCAGCGGTTTTCAAGTTAAGAAAAAAAATAAAATAAAATAAAATAAAATTCAAAAGAAAACGTAGATGTCCCTTGTTCACATTTTGGCAGCGGTTTTCAAGTTAAGAAACAAAAACAAAATAAAATTCGAAAGAAAACAAGATGCCCCTTGTTCACATTTTGGTGCCATCACCGTCCATTTTGCAGGTCTATTACAAGTTCAACAGCCTCGCCCTGCTTTGGGAACCATTGATGTTGATTTCTGGGTTTTTCTTCCTTTTTGTTGCCTGTATTGTGTACATGCATGCGGATATGTCAATCTCCAAATCTTCTGCTTCTTATTTGGCAAAACTGCAGTGGGATGAGGTGAGTGGTTTTTCTGTCCAGTCTGTGATTATGATTCAAAATTAGTACCTTTTGCCTGTTAAGTGGAATTTGCATTGTTCTAGGTGCAAGCAGCAGTTCAGCAGGTCCAGAGTATCGTCAATCGATGCTTAGTGGTACATGATAAACTGGAAGCATCATTGCGTGATCTTTCTAGGACAGGGGATGTCCAATCCTGCAAAGTGGCTCGTAAAGCTGCCGATGCTTCATTGAAAGAGCTTACAAAAGAGCTGAAGCCTTTGTTGGCATTCCTGCAATCATCACAGCAAGCTGCTCAGATATTGCCCAAGGTTTGCCCGCTTGTACACTATTCTTTTTCTTTGGAGTCACAGCGAGTCTCTACTCTCTAATTCGTAATTTCATAGCAAGTAACTAAGCAAAAAATTGGAGAACAAATTGTTTTGCTGTTTTGGAATTCCATAACACTGTCAATATGGTTAGATCCCCACATGTTATGCTCAACTGCTATAGTTTCTTTTCTTTCCCTTTTTTTTTGCAGGTCGAGGACCTCGTGGCCAAGGAGAAATATTTGCAGGATAGATTACTGGCGAAACACTCTACAGTTGTGGACTGCTATGAGAAGAAATACAGTGGAAAGGAAATCGAGAATCGCGTCGCTCAACATCAGCAGAAAATCAATGCCTTGAGGCAGGAGGTTGATGATCTTCTCGACTTTATCAACGAGATATAAAAAATAAAGATGTCAGGATTGTCTCTCCTTACGTTAAAGTTTTGAACTTATAAATTTTGTCCACTGACACAACGAGGATAACATGTTAGTTCTGAAATCGTTAATTTATTCAGATATAAAGGTTGAGTAGCATTGAGGACTAATTTTAGTTCATTCTTGTTGGCTACTTTTTACTTCACCAGATGATAGTTAAATGATGAGCAGAGCCCTAGGATATCGAGGCAGACTAGCCATGGAATCCACGTATCCAAGATGGTGTCTCCCCATAGCCTTTTTCCTTTGAAAGCATTCTTCCTTCTCAAGGCCGAGTGTCTGTCTAGTGTATTGTTTTCATACAGTAGTATTTTTGTAGGAAAAAGGGAATTCATAACAGTTAGATAATCTAATTCTCATCTTTATTAACTTCTTGCACGATAGCAATTGACAAATTACTCAAGCTATTCCAATTGACACCACCTTCAGGTATCTACAAAAAAATTCAATCCATACAAAAAAAAAAAAAAAAGAATAATTCAAGTAAGTATGAACTCTAATTGAAAGGAGAAACAAAGGGAAAAGGTCTCAATGCAATTGTCGGATGCCACAGCTTTAAGCAAAAACAAGGTCACTTTCATTCTGTAGAATTTACTTGTAGAAGCTCTATATTTAAGTCAAATGTTGCTCCAGGCTGCCAAAAACAAACACCGTGGTTAGGCAGAGAAGCAAAGATCAAATATTGTCATTGTTCTTATTTAGATTGAAGAGGGGGCTTTAAAGAGCTCACTGGGATCTCGTTACTTCCCTTTTTGCCATACCCGAGCTCCGGAGGGACAATCACTGTTCTCTGCGAGAAGATATCAATAAACAACTAAAAGGTGTGACCTGTGAGGAACTAGTAATGGGAATTTCCAAAACAGAGCGTAAATTCAATGTCAAGAGACTATTTTCAATCCGAGAATAGCAGAACTTGAAAAACCATACAAAGAGGAGAGTAACAACCTTCCCTCCAACTTTCATGCCTTCAGTAATGGAGTACAATGCTGGTGGCGGTTTTGGTGCAGCCTGTGCAGAAAATAGACCATTTGGATTATCAACAAACTCTCGCTTCCGTTCTTTGCCAGGAGGATCTCCAACTTTGAACTCGTACGGCTACTCAAAACCATGAAAAAAGAAGCATTTAGTCATGGATATAGTCGAACCAATGAGTTCTGTAATGTTTATTATTGCACTCTTGCTTTAGTTCAAATTCCAGTTTAACTCATGTCCTTGAGAAACTTGCGGGATTCCTTCCGCCTTTGAGTTTAACGGAACTTGATCAAACTTTGACGGTCTAAAACTATGCTATGCAGCCCCATTTTTATTTTTGGTTTTTTTCCCTACTGGAAAACATCCTGAGGAATGAGATGAGAACCTGGGCAATGATACGGTTTCCAGCTAAGAGTTTGGATTCTCTACTTGAGACTGCTGTGATCCCACGATAAACGCAGTCAAAGTGCACCTGTCAGTTTCAAATATTATTAATCCCCAACACGCGCGGATGTAAGTACATGGCCATAAAAACCATTTCCACAATCATATATTAAAAAAAAATATATATATATATATATACCTGAACAGTCGATCCTTTTTCAGCTACTGGACCCTTTCCCTCAACCACATCGTAATATTTCAGTCCGTTTGCTGTTTTCACGAAAATAAATAAATTTTTAGTTTTAGACTCGAAATCTAAGAAGAACAGAATAGCAATCCGTACCACAATTCAAAAGGTGTTTGGCAGATTGGTCTGTAGCAAGTGAGCTTTACACTGTAACATGTGAGAACTTTATACTCTTCTTAGTTCAAATTAAACGTGCCAAACACCATATCATTATCACAGCCCATACATTGATGAATGCAATTATGTTTTTCAAGAATTATGTTAAATTTTGGAGGCTAGCTCTGAAAATGTTATATTGCCTACCATAATTTCACTAAATACTTACAAACACTGCCCAGAATCCTACATCAGATACATAAAATTCTGCAACTTTTGTGGCATTAGCTGGATACTAGGATCTGGGTCAGTTTAGTATTACTGTGCTTCTTAAATTAAAATATGTGGTTGGATTTTTTTTATGTCAAATCACTTTTGGGAATGTTTTACCATATTCTTAGCTTTCTAAAATAATGTGTTTTGAAACAATAAGAACGAAGGAATTAAGTTCCAGTGGAATTGAGTTCTATAGTTCCATCAAAATATTCACCAAACTATCAAGAATTAAGTTTCAATGGAATTAGTTTGGATAAGAAAGTTAAAATTCCTATGAAAGAAATTAAATGTCTTTGGAGGAAATTAAGCATCACTTATTACTTATTATTAGTGGTGTGGCCTCTCATACCTGATTTTGTTGTTTTTCTGAGCTCCATGAAAACAAAAGGGAAAAAGGGAAAAACAGACGAGAAGAGGAAATACAACAACAAATTAGGAAACACGCAAGGAAAAAAGCAAGTAAACGCAAGAATCATAACCAGATATATTGTGACTTATACCAAACGACGGCTTTATAACTTGCACAACAAAGAATCCACTTATTTTCCTGATGGTTAAAATTAAAGTAGCCAAATTAAAATGATGATCTATGATTGCAATAATAGCACAGAGAGAGAGAGAGAGAGAGAGAGAGGGAGAGTAACAAACGGGTAGTAAGGTAATCTTCAAGGGGGATGGTCTTCTTGTTGCGTCTCTCTCTAGCCTGAGATGGTGGAACTGGACACAATGAGATAGGGTTGAAAGGCAGCAATGCAGATGAAGATATCAGAATCACACTTCTTCTCGAGATAATGGATTGCTGAGTTTGGGATTTTGAAGTAGAAGAGACTTCAACATCACCACCACCACATTTAACGCTCCATTGGTTCGACAACCTTATTGAGGCCATGGCCGTTGCGACTTGGATTATTAACAAGCCAATACTTTTTTGTAGCCGTTTCTCTTATCCACTTCCCTTTGTGAAATTACGATCATGTCCATCTTCGTCTCGGAAATTACAAGCCAATCCCAAGCATGTCATGCATCCACAGGTGATTTTTGGCATTTCGGAGCCTCTGTTATTCATTATTATTGGTGACGCATCTGTTTAGGTATATGTACGGAGGTAAAATAGAAATGCCAATTTCATGTTAACATATAGTAGCTACGATGCAGTAATATATATGTGATGATTCCATCATTAATAGTAATAACAAACATTTTTCTTTGCTGAACGCTAATTTTTTATAGCTACCGTCCTTGGTGGTCCATAATAAATAAAAGAGATACAAAAAGATTTTTCTTTGGTACATGTACAATTCCCCTAAAATTTCATCTCAAGAAATGAAAATTTGATGTGGTCTATATAAACCTTATAGTCCCGTTAAAAAGAAAAGAAAAATGTGTAGCTATATAGTTTTTTAGTACCCAAAAAAAAACTATATAATACATATGCGAAATGTACAACTAGTTTGCAAGACCCGGAGATTGTCAAACGCATAATCGTCTAGCTAAGATTAGCATAGCAGAAGCTTCACCAAAATTTGATAGGAGGAAAAAAAACAAGTTACAACAGCAATTTAAGTGTAATTTTTCTAATATGAAATCAGCAGAGTTTGTAATCTAAAGGAGATCAGGTTTGCCATAATTGTGATTAGAATTAGGGGGATGAAGTTCAACATCCACACTAGCTGTTATATTGGCCGCCGAAGGCTGAGATCGTCCATGTGGATGTGTTGGGGAATGCGTCGGCGACTCCCCAGGACTTCCTCCCAATGTTCTCATAGTGATCTTCTCATCCTTCTTCTTCACCGCATTTTTGTGCCACTTCTTCAATGCCTTGGATGTTTGTTCGTCGAATATCGTCTTTTTCATCGTCGATCCCATCTACATTTTCATAACAAAAGAAATAAGTATGTTTTGCTATGACTGATAAAAAGCATTGTCAAAAGATAAACAAACAACTCAATATAACTGATTATACAGCTGGTTATAAAGTTCATTAAGACTTGTCCCATCTCCACTTTCAGAATTTCACCCATCCCGTCAAAAAAAATGTATGCCTTGTTACGACTTGATTGATACATGGCATCGTTGAAAGATAAACAAAGAACCGAATACAACTATATATACCTGAGTGACCAGTGCATATAACGGAAGCGTGACATAGCTGCACACAAATTGGACCCCAAACCTGTTCAGGTTAAAGTAATATCTGTAACTAAGGAGTTGTAATTCGATAAAAACAAGCAACCATTTTTTTTTCTTAACAGTTTCAGCATCGGAATTATTTAAGGAAAGACGTACCCAAGGGCAACTCTCAAAATTATGAGGTTAAAATCCTCGTGAAAGCAAGATCTTAATCCAAACTCGTACTGCATGCAGAATTTAGAGTGAAGATTTAGGATTTGAAAGAAGTAGATATGCAAAGAAAACCACATCAGAAGAATAGGGCAGTTTGTTTGTTACCCATATCCAAAAGAAATATGTTATCTCGAACGCATTCTGAACATACAAGATGAACAATTAATTAGCTCTCAGATACTTCATCTTAAAACATCCGAGTTTATTGAGATAAAACAAACGATAAGGAATACCTGAAAGAGGACGAAATGGATGAGATGAAGAATTAATCGAGGCGAACTAAACCAAAAATGTCTATCTGAGACTTGCACCAGAGGTATCCCTTGAACTACAGCATGTCGTTCTTGAATTTCAAGTGCCATTTGCGTTATAATTCCTTGAAGCTTCGTTCCCACTGCTAAGATCACCTTCACCAGTACATGAATTGCATTATCAGCCTTTGTTGGCAATAAAATAACCATAAGCGAGAAACTTCAATTTTGGGGATAGATTTCTCACAAGTAGAGGGAGCATGGACAACCAAAACATAGCCTGCCACCCTGAAAGGGAAAAAAAATTAATTATATTCAAGTACTGTGTAAAAGTTTGAGAAAGGGAAAATAAACAGGAGAACGAAGATTAACCATGAACGTTGAGAAGCAGAAAGAAGACCATTGAAGTCCATAATGCTGGACTGCAGAATCAGTATTCGATGATAATCGGGGAATTAATGCCTTGAGTTCAAGATAATGTTAAAAATAAGGCCACAAAACTTTAATAAAACAAGTGCAAGAAGCTTACGGGATTCCTACAACCACCTTAAAGTCATCTTCCAATGACCTTTTGATATACTTTTGAAAATCAAACTTACTTCCAGGGGCTAAATGAACCTGTAAATAAAAACATTCGTCATCACTGAGGGTTCAAAAAACTGATTATAATTCAGATTCTGGTAAAAGTTGTGAAAAACTCACGGTGACAAATCCATGCCGCATGGTCAAGTAATCAGCCTTGCGAACAGACCTGAAGAATTGTCGAAGAAAACAGACCTGCAATGGTTGAATGTTCAAGACCAATGAAGAGAATCTTATTTGAAGATGTTCCAAACAATTATGGCTTCACAACTTATACTTAATAAAAGTTAGTCAGAGGGATAAAATCAAGAGATTTCTTACGCCATAAAAGGTGACTGGTGTTTTGGTCCAGAATCTTGTATGATCTTTGACGAAAGATGTCTCGTGAGTAAGCCTGAATTTTGAAGGATCTGAATAATAATAAAACAACCACTTCAGCACTGAATATACGAGTACATGCAGAAACTTACATCAAACGACCAACAATTGCAAACTTTACTAAGGAAACAAGAGTACTTAATTTAAAAAAAATACCGTTCATGAATTCTTCATGGCGGGCCGTCTCTTGTTCCCACTCCTTCCACCCACGAATCTGCGTTAAAAAAAAAAGTTTGAACAGCTATATTTACAGATCAAGGCTATAAAAATAGAAAATTAAATTTTAAATAAATAAATAACGAAATGATTAAAGGGCAATCAAAGACTTCATACTTCAGAATGAAAAAGACCAAAACGTGTACCCACCTTTAATCTTCCAAGTAACATGGTCATGGCACTGTAAATAACATGAAAAACTGCTAAAAAGAAAATGAAGATGTGCAACTGATGTAGCCCATTCAGAGAGATAAGCGGCACTTGCCCCTATATAAATACAAATGAACGTTGCTTCATTATGACCAGGTAATTGATTCCTCGGTTCTAAAAGCTCATCATATTGGATCTGAATTCGGATTGACTTACCAGATTACAGGCAGGGCCTGCACCACCAGCAGCTAAAAATCTACGCTCGTGCCACAAAAGCTTGCGATGATGTTCATGATTCCCATCATTGGCTTCTGTTTCATGCCCTGAATCATAACTGTGATCACTTCCAGGCAAAGGGCAAGGCAACATTGTGTCTGCAATCTTCATGGGAATACAGATCCTGACAATGTAGTTTTGCCCAAAAGTCATAATCAGAGAAATGAACCCCAGAACCATAAGCTCTGCAGGACAAGGATCAGAAAGTGGGAAGTAATTAGTTATTGTGAGAAGCACATGAACTTCAGTAATCAAATTGGAAAGGAAAAAGCTATCTTCCACCTTTGGTGATGCCATCGCCATTTTACATATGTGAAACTATTAACATAGTGGGAGCCAGTTTGTTGACATGAGTGGTGATGCATCACTATTGGCGATAAATAGTAGTGCTCAATTGCAAAAGTTTGAATCCAAAGACAGAGTGTAATGTTTTGTTAAGATAATAGGATTGATGCTTTTACCCGCTTTCACTTTCTGAAGAGCTTCAAACAAAGCTTTCTTTTTTCTTTCTTGAAACCACTGAAACAGAAAAATAGGAACTGATTTAACCATTTATACAGAGGAAATCAAATTCTTGTAAAAGCTCCAAATATTTCCAAGAACCGCTCTCTATATAAAGAGCTTGTCAACAAAGAGGATTTATAAGTTCACACTAGAACCTACATATATATATATATATATATGCATGTATGTATGTATGTATTCAGCTTTGTATTTATGTGATTGTTTGGGACAACATTTTTTTTGTTAGTTTGATCTAAGCTGTGGAAATATATATATATGTGTATGTATGTATGTATGCATGTATGTGCGTGTGTGTGTTGTCCCAAACAGGACATAAATACAAAGCCAAAATTCGCGATGAAAATTCTGTTTTCGGCACCTAACCAAAAATCGAGACGGAAACTAATCAAATTAGAAAGACGGAATTCAATAAGTGCTTACTTCTCCGACCAAGTGAAGAACCTTCTCGAGAATGATGGAAATGACGATAATGACGGCACAAACGGAGGCCACGGCCCACGTCGGCGTCTGATCGAGCTCCCTCGCCTTGGTGTCTCCCCCACCACCACCCGCCATTTCCAAGCCCTAGCCTCCCAGCAAAATGCAGCACATCCACAGCTCAATTTTGGAAGATTTTTCAAAATAATTTACCCAGAATCAACAACAACAACAAAGAAGAGGAAGGAGGAGGAGGAAAGGAAAATGAAAAGAAAAGCATGTTTGGAGTGTGAAGGAATTACTGAAGGAATTGGTTAAGCGACAGGGAGTGTTAGTAGGGATTCTTTGCCTAAATTAAGCTTTTCATTTCAAGTCTTTGAGGCTTTAACGCACAACTCTTATTCCTTTCAACAACTCAAACTCCCATACCGGAAATTCGGGGCTCCCGCCAAATTTTTTTTTATTACTTTTTTATGGAATATATTTTATTACATCATCGTACACGAAATTTGTCTCCCGGATTACTTAACATAGTATGTTAGTATACGGAAAAAAATGAAAATAAAAAAATCCGCCGTTGCCGGGGATCGAACCCGGGTCACCCGCGTGACAGGCGGGAATACTCACCACTATACTACAACGACCTGGTTGTGAGCTCCTGTTCAAACAATTCTCAAAACGAAAAAGACAAACGGCTGCCAAACGAATTAAGTACAAAAAAAAATAAAATTAAGAACTAGGAAGAAGACGGCGACATAAGAGAAATGAAAGCAAAGTAGACAGAACTACAACGAAAACGCCAGACAATAAAGGAATAAACGACTGCGAAATTAAAAGGATAACAAAACTGATAGAATGGAAGAGCATAAAAATTAAATTAAAAATAAAACAACAACAACGTAAAGACGACGTTAAAAGAAATATGAGATCAAAGCTAAATACGACAACAAAAAAGAGAGCACGAAACCTGAGCGAGCGAAAGCGACAATTTAACGAAACATGAATGGCAACCCAAAACTCTCACATATGCGTGTGCGTGTATGACTCCCGTATATGCTGCAGTATAAAACACAGTATAATATAACATAAAAGTTTTCCGACAATATAAAACTTTTTTTTATATATTACAGTATTTTAGTTTCAATTATGCTTCCGAACACTCTCCCGAGAGTATTGTTATAAGACATCGTTATGTTGCTAAGTACTGTCAACTAATAGACGTATGAGACCCACAAATGGATTAGTGGTGTGCTCAGCACCGATAGTAATTCTAACCATTTTTCCTCTCATAAAGGAGAGCGGCGAGGAAAACGACTAAACTGGGAGAACGACAATAAAAATTTATGAACACAGAATAAAACCGACAACAAAATGTAAACGACAGCAGAAATGCGCACGACCACTTTAACGAAATAAAACGACAACTAAATAAAAAACTAAAATTCGTAGAATAAACGACAACAAAGTAATAAGGCCAAAAAGAATGGATAGCAACTTATGAAAACGACAACGAAAGGAATAAACCACAGCTAAATATGAACAAAAGCAAAATAAAAAATAATAAAAAAAAGGAATAAAGTGACAATAAATTAACAAAGATACTAAGACGCAATTCTTTCAAAATAAGCAAAAACGTTCTTTTTTTTTTCCCATATATTGAGAAATGAAATAGGTAAAACCCAAATTCCTTGGAAAATGGCAGGTTCGAAATGTTGCAGAAATGTACACATGTTATGCAACAGAAATCAAATTAGAAAACGACCCTGGCTATCTCTCTCTCTCTCTGAAATATCTACGTGAAAAGAAAATCAGTTGTCGTTGTCAGTGATCTAAGGCAATCTCGAAGAAAACTGATTCTGTTGATTATCACTTGGAACGAACACAGGAAGCTGCCCCCCACTCTGTGATCTGCCCCATTGATACGTAGAAGCCAGTGAATTGGCACTTCTAGTTGTCCCTCTGTTGGGTTGTTCATTCACAATGGGCCCGCCAAAGAATATGGATTGACCTGTGTAAAGTAGTTCTGTCCCGGAAACCTGAGAAGACGAACCAGCTTCTCTGGAAGACAGCGACACAAAGCGTCCAGCTTCTTGATCCCAAACTGACAGACGTTCTTGTGTTCTCTGCAGCTCTCAGGTTGGTCTTTTTGGCGGGGATCATTTGCAAGACATTTTCGTTCCCTTTGCTTTGTTTTTCGGAATTCAGGGATGGATCCGTTGACGACTGATAGATGGGGTTATGGTGATCTCTGTTGGTAAATCTCTGAGTGAATGGAGCAGGGTTGAAGCCAGAAACGTGAGGACTGCTAAGACTACTAACACTTTGTTGACATGCTTCTATATCTTCCCGGCTAGCGCGGCTTGGAGGATATGAACTCTTGGGAGATATCTTGGACGTGCTTGCTTTAGCATTTCTGCTGTGGAAGCCATGATCAGTACTAATTGGACTGCTTCTTCCGCTGACACTGCTACTGGATAAATAATCACCGTGATACGCATGATGCTGAGAACTAATTGGACGAAGCACAGATGATGAAGCTCTAGCCTTTGCAGCCGCCTTAATTGCCTCACTAGAGTCCAGTTTCGCAAGCTTCCATGCACTGATACGCGGTACACGCTGCGGAATCTTTTTTCCCTTATCAGGCTGTGGTACTTGATCTGGATCCACTGTTGAGGGTAGACGTCCTGGCTCCAAATGTGGAATTATTTCATCCTGAGCAAACAGGATATAAAACCAATTAAGTGTTAAGTTTATATGACACGTGAGATGCATGTAGTACGAGTTGGCCAAGTATCACACACACACACGCAAGAATGCTAAAATGTGTCATAATAGTTTAAGATGATACTTCCACCGTGACAATAAATTATTAATTTATTACTGCACTCCCTAACTATTTTATCATCCCCCTTCCCTTCTTTGTCAAGGTTATGAAAGGAAAGAATTTCCATATAAACATATGATGTTTGCTGAAAACTTTCCATGCACATACAACAGAGTAATAAGCGTCCATACATATGAGCTCACAACCTTAGTAGTTATTCGAGGCAGTTGAATGTTATCATATTAGTGATTTTTTAACCACTATTAATGCAAATGACTTGATTCTGTGCCTACATATTACATAAATATGGCAGTACCTGGTTATCCATAAAGATTCTTGGAGGTGTACACCAAGCTCCTTTATATTGCAAACTCATTCCAAGCGAGCTTCTCCCACTAATGGCGGTCACAGCTGAGCTAGTAGGTGAAGATGGCAGACTTTGATGATCCCCTTCGTCTACAGATGGTCCAGGAGGTTCGCTTTGTGCTCTCATGGCAACTACGTACTCATATGTGGTAATGCCCTAAAACAAATCACATGCATAATTAAATAAATGGAGACAAAAGACGGTGTATGAAATCAAAGGAACATACCTTTCGAATCAAAATTATGTGGAAGAAGAACAACTCTCCCAAAGGCACAATAGCCAGAAAGGAAAGAACAGTACATAGACCCTGTATTCATCATAAGTACAATTATCACTTTCACTGTACCACCGCCGCCATCAAAGAGGAATAACCAGATTAGGTAAAAACCTACCACCACTATGGCAAAGGGAATCTGGGAGAATCCAACTCCAAGTTTGTCAGCTATCAGCTGGTTCATACCCTTTTTATCAACAAAGCAACGAACGAAAACGGCAATACCAACCCCACATTCAACAATAAGCTGACAAAGATGGGCAGAGGAGAGACTAAAGTTAGTCCAAAGTGAGGCAATAAAATGGACTGAAACCTACAATGTAATTGATCCAAGGACCAAGGCTTACCCAACCAAGGCTAGCTGCCATGAGGCACACAAATGTAATATAGTTTTTCCTCCCCACGCAGTTATTCAACCACTGCACCGACAAAAACCTTTGTGAAGTACTAATAGGGTATCTAGACAGCTGCTATAATTTAGAAGTTCAGAAGATATGACGTGAGAGATTAAGGGGGTTGCTGTTTACAAAGCATTGGCCTTACCCGACAATGATGATCAAACCCGTCAACACATTTATCGCAACTTCTACAATGTTTGCTGAATTTACGTACCTACAGAAGAACACAAACGCTGTCAAGTGACACAGACTTTTCTTCATGTCACTTTGCTGCGTGTAAGCAACCATATAAAAAGTGTACAATATCACTGTCTGGTCAACTTTGGGGAATAAAATTAAAGAAAGGAGCATGTAATTCAAATTTCCTTTTTTTCCCTTCATGAATTTACTCCTTCTGCATAATTATAATTTCCTTTTGAAGAAGCTAACCAGATTGCTTGCTTCTAATTCAAATGAGCATTTACTAGTAAAGTCTTGTACCTCAGCATTGCACAATGTGCAAAACAAAGCATCCTCCCCAGATTGTTGCTGAAGAAGATCATCTGCTCGACAATCTTCCATAACAATACAACCACAAAGAATACCTCCAACTTTTGAACAACATGTTGGACTGTGGCCACTATGTTTTCCTCCATTATGAAGTTCCGTTTTGCTGGGGTCTCCCATAGAGGGTGCATTCCCTATAAGCACACAAATATCCTCAATTTATGCTTCTAAATACAATGAATACATAAAAGCATCATTCTCACTTATCCTAGGTGCTTCAGCGATCCCAGCAACAACACTTCAAATGGAAGAATCCAATGCAGAATAAAACAATTTCATAACCAACAGTGTTTATCACAACTCGCAATACAGTTTTCAATCCAAAATTCATGTTTTTAGCTAACTTAGAAATGATTCAGAATAGCATTTATACATGTACTTTCTTGCAGCCAAAAAACTAACCAGCCATGTCTATGTCATTGTGTGATTTGTAGGCAGATAGCTTGTCAGCTTCAATCAGAATACCAGGATCGGCAGGATCTATGGCTGTGCATCTAACATAAAGAATGAAAACGGCCAATGCCTGAAGACCGAGACAGCAATAAGAAAATGGTCATAAACTGAGTAGCACAGCAAGCAGGAAAGCAGGATAAAATAATAAAAAGGATAGAGCTTCTTACCAACACAGAATAGACACCAATAGCTGCATACTCATAAACGTTGTTTCCGAGAAAGGGGGCAAAGAAGGCGTAATAAGCAACAGACAGCAAAAAGAAAACTGTTATAGCCACAACCTGAGCACAAAGAAATAAGAATGATATGAAGCATATACACGTCAATGATCAAAAGGCAAAATTCTTTTGGAAAAGACTACACTATTCATCATCATATTAGTTATGCACTCACTGCAAATTAGAACCACCACATAGCACAGCGGGGTCCAATTGGTTTTTTTTTTTTTTTTGTCATGTAACAGTTCTCTTTTACTGACACACATAGATGATGGTAATCAGGTGACGGATAGCAATGCTTCCGTCTGAAATGTCAATGGGGTATATTCAAGGGCGAAAAGGTTCATGATTCAATGCTCTTTATATTATTTATGTTAATAGCTTTTTCATGTACTAAAGTTTTCCAACAACAAGAATTGACCTTAGCCCGGTGAATCTTGACATATCAACAGAACAAACCAAAACAGAATTAGACATTCGGCTTTTTCATAACAACTATCTCCAAAAACCAAAGTATAGAGGCAAAAAAAAAAAAAAATTGCAAGAAATAACATTTTGTTAGGACATATCGATTAAACTAGGATTTCCTTCTTCTTTTTTTTTCAAATGAAATCTTGAATCAATTTAGAAGACAAAAGTTCAGAACTAATTTATATATCGCATAGAAACATCATAAACAGAAAGCATGTAAATAGATCGGAACCAAAAATGCAAAGTAAAGAAGAACAGTGACACTAAACATAATCAAGTGATATTTAAAACCCTAATAAAGAAAAATGTAAAAAGTTTCAGAGAGAAAGAACGAACCTGGAAGGTGTGAGCAGGGAGTTCCCATCCATGACGGCGAGCCATGACTGAGAACCAAGTCCAAACCAGTCAAAGACCAGCACCATCTAACAAAAAACCACCCTCACAATCACGAATTGCAAACCAAACAACAGCAGTTTGGAAACAACTGGTTCAGAACTGTGTCATTATTCTTCTTCTGATGAACAAAATCAAAAGTCACAGGCTTCACAGACGCGACAATGTCGAGATTCGAATGTCAAATAGAACGGCGAATCACGGCTCGAGAAGGTGAAGACTAGGGTTTATGGAGTTGAAATCGAGAAACCTTGGAAGAAGAAGAAGAATAAGACGAAGAAGGAAATTGCTTGGACTGTGTGTAATTCTGATAAACGGAACAGGTTTTTTTTTTTTTTTTTTTTCAAGTTGAGCTTTTTGTTTCACTTGAAAAAGAAAAACAAGAGAAAAAGAGAAGTCGTCGTCTTGTGTTATGGGGAGTAAACGACACTCGCTCCGTTGGTGTTAGTTAGAATGAGTCACATGAAAGTGGAAACTGCGCTTGCGCCGGCGACGCCATCTTTCTTTTCTCTTTCTTCTCTTTCTTTTTCTTTTTTTTTTAAACGACGCCAATTTGATTTTCATCTATTTTTAGGGTATTTCTCCCTCGTTTTAAGAATTCTTTTATATTCATAAAGATACGAAATATTCCATTAGACGTATAAGATTTAAGTAAATTACTTGGTATATCATCTCCTTTTAATGACTATTGCAATCGATCAGTTATTTTTTCCTTTAATTCACATCATTTTTTAGTTAAAAAAATCAAAATACCTTTACGTAAACCTTAACCAAAAGTATTTGTGATGTCATTTATGTCTTTAGACTATTTACAAGTATGTTTTAAATTTTTTCTTAAAAGTGATTAAATTAGAAAAAAAAAAAAAAAAAAGAAGAAGAAGAAGAAGCCATAAAAGTGGTATTTCTAGTATTGAGCTAAAGATTTTGTTAATTTTATATCTTATTGTTGTTTTTGTTTGATTTGATAAGTCCGAAATTGCACGTTATAAATAGAGTAATTTTTTAATATTACTACCAATATTTCATTCTATTGAATTTTGATATTTTTTTTAGTTTAATGTGGTTGTATTGTGCTGGTAAAAATTATGCAACCTTTTTACATAATTTTATTTTTTCTCACGAAAATGCAGTGTACATTACTTGTCAATTAAATTTATTTGGACGTCCTATTCTTTCTTAACTTGTCCTCAATAGGAAAAATATTCTTAGGTGGCATTAATTTGTCGTTAAATATTAGGACCGTCCATAAGATCGTTATTTTATACTGTGACTCGGGTGATTTAGACCTTTTACGTGTTCAACCTATTTCTGTTAAATAATCAAAATCACCGTGTGGCCCACGTGATCCGGGTTAACAAATTAATGTGTTTCTCTTTTCAGTAGCCAAAAAGAGAATAATTATAATAAAGTAATGAAGTAATTATTTCCGTAACTTTCAAGTTTTTATCATCTCAAAGACAGCAAACAAAAGTTTCCTAATATTTCCTTTTTACGCAACAAAGATAAAAACTTCCGAACGACTTTCACAAATTTTGTCTAAAAAGAAAAAAAAAATCTCATTTAAAAAGTTTATTCAAACTTCTGAACATGGTTAAAAATTTGACAAGGTATTTTATTAGAAAACTACTTTTTAAATCAACACAATTTAAATCTTAATCGCATAGTCTTCCAATTGACTAAGATATTCAAAGAGAACTAGAAATATATAAAAGGATATGTAAACACGCACTTCTAAGAAATATATACATGTATTAACTAGCCAATAATAATTGATGTTGCCAATATTTCTCCTTCATATTAAAATTGCAAGCACGGTTTGACTTGCACAAAAAAAAAAAAAAAAAGAAAAAAAAGATGTTATAACCTAAACATTAAACTAATAATGTAGGATACTGTTCTGTTCAACAAGAACTTATAGATTTTTGTCTGGGAGGCTGTGTTTGTTGCAGATGCTTTAATGATAAAATTTTATAATCTTAAACAGAAACGTGGACCCTTCAATAATCATAACTCTGACGTGTTTTTCACAATTAGGCTAATCATTTTGGATATCTTTATTCTTCTTCTTTCTTCTCTTCTAAACTTTCTTTGGAGGAAGTTGCAAAAAGCCAAAGACAAGCTTACAAGTTGTGGCAATTTTAAATTCTAGACCAAATATTTATTCCTTTATATTACATTAGTGACACCCATTATGCGTTTGGCATGTTATGGTTTTTCTTTTCATTAGTATAAAAATATCCAAGTGAGTTCCTCAAACTTGAGATTGGTAACAAAGAAATGAGAAAGATACTCAAAAGCATCAAGACAAAATTAAGTGCTAAATTCAAACGCCGAAAAATAATTAAGTAAACTTTCGCTTTAGCAAAATAAATACAACAAAGTAAACCAGATTTATGGTTTAAAAAAAAAAAAGAGAATTGGTCGTGTCCTCACACCCTCAATTCAATAGGATTGAATAAACAGTAATTAGTGAGACAATTAGTAGGATGGCAAAGGACCATGAAACTGGGCATCTATCATCTAACAAGTTATGGGTTTGAATAAACTGCTTGAAAATGTAGTTTATGTCTGACACAAGGTTGAGACAGGTTTTATATGTAGCATGGCATGACTTGAACTCATAACTCCTTATATAAGACATCTTTTGGCATCATGTCACTATTATCGGTGGCAATTACCAGAAGGCATTTAAAAAACGAGGAAACGGATCTTGAGCCTTCATATATTGGGTTCTAAGTCGAGGTTGGATTTTGTTCTCGGATCTGATTTAAGCTTGGAAAGAGTGTCAGATTTCTTATGCCAGTAGAATAAATATCAAAACTTTTGCGTTTTTTTTATTCGTCAGCTAAACCCTGTTTCTTTTTTGTTAACCACTCAAACATAGTCTTCTTTATAAATAGCTACTAATTAGTAATTCAAAAATAATAATTCATTCATTACGTCACAAATAGTATTAGCTCAAGATTGATGTGTGCAAAATGAATGTACGAAAATACATCCAAAACTAAATAATTTATAGACATAATTATCCTGCAAAATTAAATTCTTAGCCAACTATACTATTCAAACGGCTAGTTCACTAAAAATTATTGTTTCATTTGAAAAAAATGTTAGAAAAACAAAGTCCAGTGAAAAGCACAAATTTATTAGAGTATAATTTTTAGGTTTAGCTCCAAGTTACAACTGGTAAACACATTTCCTTTTAAACTTTTAAGGCTTAACAAAGCAGAAATCCGTCCTTCGAGGTTGTACATTTCTTAGCGGTGGTTGATGTTGTAAATTCGAAGTCTCGAGATCAGAGAGATCAGTGTCAAACAGGTAAGACCTGGGGGAATTCATAACACTTTCGAGGTCGGATTGGGTGGGGCTGTGTTTGTGGGCGTGAAGCTAATGCAATTGGCTTGGAGTGTTTTCGCCGCTCATAAATCCCGACGAACATGTGTCAACCGAATTCTTTCTCTGTTTCTTTCTTGCCTTGCTGTTCTTCAGAGCTTTTGCAGTTTGCTCCTCAAACATTGGTTCTGAAATACAGGGGGCGTTAGGCAGTGGTAGGAACCACTCAGTTCTCACTACAATCTCAGTTATGAACAATGTAAAGCTTTTACATATTACAACAACAATAAAAAAATAAAAATATACTACAGTATAAAACTCTCACATGTTACAGTAAAAATGGTTCCTACCACCTTTTCAAACACCTAACAGAGTTATGTGTTAATAATAATACAAGAATAAAAAATAAGACAAATCCATGGCATGTTAATCGAATCAATTACCTCTGCTATCAAAGCGCAAAGAGGGAAAGTAATGTAACTGCATATGATCTGTAAGGCTGTCCCTAGAAAAACTAGTGATCAGAACTATTCGGCGTATTCGCAAGTTTTCATGAAAGCACGACGTCACCCCAAATTCGTACTGCATTTTGCATATTACACAGAGCAGTTTATTGGGGAAGAATCTTAACTAAGATAGAATATTAGAACTAACTCCTAGGTGAAAAAATTAAATGATATCTAGATTAAGAAGATAGAAATTTGCCGTTTCAAATGCATTCTGTTCAGCAGTAAATTAAGAATAATTAACCCAGTGACAACTAGTTGCAAAAATGCTACTTAATACACTACGGATGTAGAAGAAAATACTAAGAAATTAGGACATGTTTGGTTCGAGTATTTGAATAGAATATTTGAATGAAGATTTAAATTTTTGTGAGAAAAAATACTGTAACAAAGTGATTTGAACCGTGATTCGAGTATCGAAACAAACAGATCCTAAGTCATGCGGCTGGGTGCAAAAAAAATAATCCCACTCAAATTATATTGGCTTTATATGGCAATAAAGTTGGTACTTATTAGTTTAAACTATTACAATGTAAAACTCTTACATGCTATAATATTTTAGTTTCAACTTATTAGTTTCAACTACGTTCTTAAATACACTCATCGATATAAATCATCAGATTATGTCATAGTTATATTTGAAGAAATATAAAATTAACGATGTTAATTGATTTAGATATGAAATTAGCCCAGGATTTAATTGGGAAAGAAGTTTGCTTTGTGCGTTGTTTATATTGACCTGAAATAGTGTGAAATGTATCAAGAGGAGGATCCAATCAGGCGATTAAACCAGAAATACTTGTTGCTTGGCTCAACTATAGGAGCTCCTTTCACAACCGTACTTCGGTATTGGATTTCTTGAGCCATCTCCATTATTATGTTGGAAAAACTGGTTTGTTAAAGGTATAGTTTTGAGAGGGACCCATTTTGTGAAAGTGATGGGTTCTAGCAGATTTGTGTTCTCCATGACGATGAGATCGAAATCATATATTTATATGCTCAAAATGATAATTGGGGTGAATAAGAAATTGATGCTCAAAATATGTCCATTGACATTTAGATTTTGTTAAAAAGAAGCTTAAATATAGAATCTCGCATTGGTTAAGCATTAAAACTTTATATGTTTTATAAATGGTTGCACTTTTATATTTAGATAAGATGTTGCACCTAAGATACTCTCTCACGCGCAAAGGTACAAATTACGAACCCTAATGGGTTAGGGTTCAATGTGCAAATGTTGTGTTTGGGGTTCGACATCCGTGCAATATGATACGACTAAATTCATCGCTCATAGTCCTATTTGAAAAGAAAGACTCCAATTGCAGAAAAGGGAAAAACTCCAATTGCATAAAGGGGACTCGATACATGTGAAAGGGTAATACAGGATGCAATTTTAGATCGTGGATGGGCCAAAAAGAAAGACTCCAATTGCAGAAAGGGGACTCAATACATGTAAAAGGGTAATATAGGATGCAATTTTAGATCGTGGATAGGTCAATTTTGTGAAACAACCAGGCTTGAGCTTAACTGCAGTTGTTTGAGAATTCTATGCCAATGCCCTTGCCCCTGAGTGCGATAATGGAAAGGTCTTTGTGAGGGAAATATGGGTGAAGATTGATCGTGATGTTATCAACCAACACTTTGGGCTGCCTAGTATTGATGATGATGAATATTGAACATATTTGGAAAACCTCGACCACGATGCAATCATCAGCAGGTTGTGCACACCAGGCACTAGTTGGAAAATGGGACGCAGTGGTGAACACATCTCATTCCCTCTTAGTGCTCTATGAAACAGGGCATACAAGGCATGGCATAATTTTATATGTGCAGACTTTATGCCAGTTTCCCACGTTAGTGATGTATTGAAGGAGTGAACAGTGCTTCAATATGCTATAGTGACAGGGAAGAGCATTGATGTGGGTTGGGTGATTTCTCGACAAATGGCTATGAGTGTACGACATACGCACTTGGGCTTGTATTTTTCCTCACTAATTACTAAGCTGTGCAACAAAGCTAGAGTCCATTGGGATGCAACAGAAGAATGAGTGGGACCTCAACATGTCATCAACGATTCGGTCCTCACATCATACGGGGAGATTAATGCATAGGAGCCAGTAGCAGGGGCCAGCTCCTGCAGGTCCCCTTGACCCCCACGACCACCCTGCTCCCTAGGTCAAGCCTCAATGCACAAGCACCTGGATCACATGGACAGATGCCTGGACCACATTGATGATAACATATGTAACCCAGCGCAGATGATGAACCAAATGGCCCAGCATCTAAATATGAACATAAACAATTTTTTGACCATCACCACTTTCAAGGACGACGATGAAGAGCATAAGCACAAGGAGGAGTAGCCTGCCACAATATTCATTTTATGGAGTGTTCTTTTCTTCTTCTTTTTATTTGTATTTTTATTTCATTTTATTTTATTTTATTTTATCATATTTCATTTTTTATTTCATGTTTATTTTCTATTTCTTTTACACTGAAGACAATGAATTGCTCAAGTTTGGGGGTTGTGTACTGCTTTATTTGTCACTAAATCCCTTAATCATAGTATTTTTTGTGTCTTAGTAAACAAATGTATTTAAATATGTCATTTTTTTAACATTTTTTTTGTTTAACTGTATTTTTTTTTGTAATTTTTAGAGTCATTTTTGTATGTAAAATATTTGTTATGTGTCCAATCGGCAAAACCGCTAATTTTCATGTTGTAATTTTTTCCCAATCTTAACAAATTTTATAGTGTGTTTTCAGTTTATAAATATGTTGTAATATATTTTTAGAAATTTTTAAAAATATTTGTATGTCTTAAGTAGTGTTTTTGGTATGACCAAATTAGCTCTATACCATTATTAATTTTTTATATGTTTATTTTTTAAAAATATAATCATTGCAAATATAATGTTTGTAAAATAATTAATTTTTTTTAATTTTTTATTTTTAGATTTGAAATCTAAAGCAAAAAAAAGCAAAATGACACTAAAACAGATAGCAAATAAAAGTTACAAGTGCTACATAAGCACGATATCATTAAAAAAAAATCAAATCAATGCTGCTAAATCACGTGGAAACCAAAAGAAGAAAAAAAATATTAAATATTAAAATAATAATAATAATAAATAAAAATAATTCTTTTACTATTTAAATTGTAAAATTTTACTCAATATAAAAGCGCCCCCATCCCTCCGGCAACGGCATAGAACACTTATTTCTTTTTCTTCTTCCTTTCCCTTTTTCTTTGCTCTCTTTTGCTAAGCATCTAGCTCAACAGATCATCTTTTATGGAGGAGATGCTACTATAGCACTATTCCAACCCCACTTTTAATATTAAAATAATGTTTAAATTAGTATAGAAAGTTTAGTGAGGTGAATTGATGATCTTGTTCACATAATAGTCTGGTATGCTTTTTAACTCTATATTTATGTTGTAATGCTTATACTTTTATGAAATAGATTATATTTCTATTTTCTTAATAATTATTGTTAATATTGTTATGCTATTTAATTCTTACATTAATTCAGTCATACTTTTTTTATATGATGTAATTGGGTTCTGTAATTAATATTAATAATACTAAAATCATGCTTGTTCATGAAGTTGAGTTTTTGCTGCATTACAGACATAAGCTGACATAGTAAGTTGAGTTTTTCTCATTAAGACAAAGTTCTGCTAGGATTAAATTAAAAATTTATTCCATTAAAAATATATTAATTTTGATATGTTATTATCTATTATATCTTAAAATTATGTTAGTTATAACTATAGTAACAATGGTTATAATTGTCATAGTTAGTGCAACAAATCACTAGTGAAAAGTGATTATTTTATTGTTTTTATAAGAAGTTCTTTGCTGTGTTATGGCTTGCTATATTGTCACTCTCAGAGAACTCATAGAAATAATAAACGTGCTTGTTTTAAATGAGAAAAAATTTAATATTTCAAATGCTGCGAAACACTTGTAAATAGAATTAAATTTCATACCAGTTACGAAACATACAAGGGATTCTCAATGCCTTACTCAGTTTAGTTTTATGTTTTAAATTTTAAATAAAAAATCACAAAAATATTTCTTTTGTTTTTAAATTACTTATTTTCTAACGTAGATTTCGAAAGCCTTTTCACCCCAATGTACACCCTTCATTTGGATTTGACCTCGGATTCACCGAGACTTTATTACTTAGACAATCTTATACTTGAGGTTATATCGAACTCAACTTTCAAGACCAAATAGTTGTCCTACCTTCGAAACAGTTGACGCAGAGAGAACTTTTCTAGAAAAATCCCAAGCCACTATGCCAAATCTTACCCAGTCAAGAAAATTAGAATAGTAGTATTTATATTTATTTTGATGGTATGATCTTTTGGAGGACGCCATTTGCTCACTTGCATACTGAAAGGAATTTTGGGTTCCTTTATTAGTTAGACATTAAATATTTAACAGAAAACTTTTAAAATGTCCTTTTTAATTCCCTAATCAATTACTTGTTCATTTTTTGTCTATTTGTTATAGCTAAGAGTTGTAAATGACTAAAATTTTAAAAATCTAAAGTGAAAAACTAAATATAATGATTTTGATGTATGTAATTTAAAAAACAATTTTATTAAGTAGTTAGTGAGATGAATTTAATTTTTAAAAAATAAGTTCAATTTTTAATGCCAGTATATAAGTATTCAATTTTACCTTTTTTGTTAATAAAGCTCGTCTAAAAAACAATATGATAAATTGTTTTTATTTTAGTTACATGAATCCAAAACATTGCATTTAGTTTCTCACTTTATTTTTATTTTTTAGTTTCGATGCTTAATAATATATTCCTAATGGAGGGATAAAAAAATGAAACAAAGTAATAAATTAGGGATTAAAAGTAAAATAACATAATATATTAGAGATCAAAGTGGGACACTTTAAGAATATTTCGTTAAATATTTAACACCCAATTGACAGAATGACCAAAATTGAAACAAAGTAAAAGATTAAGAAACAAAATAAGACTTTAAACGTTATGACTGAACTAAAACTAAGGGTAAATTTCAGGATCATAAGCGAAATTAATCCAAAATGTTTTTTGAATACCCACTTTCCAACAATGGCATATTCCTATTCACGGTAAGCATAAAAGTGGAATATCCATGAGCCAATACCCATTGGGCTTAAAGCCCATTCCTAAGGAGTCAATTTGAGAGTTAATTCTCATTTTAAAAAGGCAGCAAAATTGTTGTCCTATTTTCAACAAACATAATGAAATTTGGTCATGATCCTTGTAATGAAATTATGCTCATTAAAAAAAATAGAGGATAAATTTTATTTTTATCTCTCAAATTTTGGTTAGTTTGTCAACTTGTTATTCGAACTTTGAAAACTGATATACACATGTGACACCCGTTATTCTCCTAACGGGTATTGAGGTAATTAAATTAATTTTTAATGTATAAAAAAAATTGCTTCATTTAAATTTATTTTATAATATTTATTTTTATATATTTTTAAATTTTCTAAAATTCTCATATATTTATTTAGTATGATTACTAAAAAGCCTTAGAACTTCTAATAAATCTCAAAAATGTCATATTGGCATTATGTGTGTTAAAGTCTTTAGATGAGACATAAGGATATCTTTTCCAACTACTCTTGACCCTCATTTTCTTTATTTCCTCCGTGACATGCTTCAACATGTCTCCTCTATAATTGTTTCTATCACTTCTCTTCAAAGACTTCATCTTTTCTTCCTTTCTCTTCCACGGTTCCCACACTCTTCTTCTTATTTCTTTGCTGAAGCAAAATACTTAGAGAACTTCTTCAAGGCAGCCATAAAAATCAGCCACCATCACCTCCATTTGAGCAAGAATTTCAGTCATACCGAACTAAAGGAACCTGTTTTGAAGCCATTTCAAGCTTCCAACTAACCATAATCCGAGGTTAGAATCTTATGAACAAATTTAGTCTTTCATTTATAAATTTTCTTTTATACTAAAGGATTATTCAAATTTGCGTTCTTAAACCTAAGTATCTGTTTGTTGCTATTTTGGAGCATATTTATGAAGTCTAAGTGTATATGCCCTAGACAGAAAATTTATATTGTTAAACTTTATAATACCTCTATGGGCAGTGGTTATTTCTTGAAATTCTAAGATTAAATTAAAATAAATTTTATGAATGTAGTTGTATGTTGTGCTTTAGTTTTAATTGTCCTTATGCACGCCTTAGGATCAAGGGAGTATGGAGCTAACGTTAATTGATTCCAGGATTAAGAGACTGTTGATAAGCTTAAAAGGTAGGGATTCTATTACTCATCTTTTGTGAGGTTTTTATAGAATTAAAATTGATTGTTTTGCCGCAATATATATATATCTATGTTGAACTGATATTATATGTGTATCACATATGAAACTATGACATGGACTCGTCTTGTATTGTACGGCGAGGAACATAATGAATTGACACATGTTATAAATTGAGAAGCATGGTTAGGAAAATTAACTCTATTAATAATGATTTAATATAGGGAAATTGTGAGACATGAAAAGGGCGACGGTTACGTCCTTGGGCATGAATACCCTAAAAGGTAAAGTAGGGGGAAGGCGATGACGCTTCCTTGGGTTGAAAGTCCCAGAACACACTGTACAGGAATTGATTTGGTGAGGACTCGGGGCTTGATGTCCCCTCACCGGAACACCCTTGGAATGTTTATAGGGTGATCAAGTGCGCCCATTTGGGTTTCGATGAGTTGAGTGATACTCAATTTAACATGGATACCTAGGAACAATGATAATTGGTAATATTTGTATAAATGTGTAATTATGACACTTGGTAATGATTAACTACGGTATCCATAAGATGTGATCATAATAAACCTCATAATCTGGAATATGATGTAACTTATTAACCATGCAGGTTTTAATGTGGTAATGATAAAAACCTAAAGGTGAGTAATGGCTTTCTCTACTGAGCATAGTGTTGCTCATTCCCTTATGTTTATATCTTTTCAGGACTCACTAAGTGTGAGGTGGCTACGAGAAATATAGTTGAGGAAGTGATGTAGCTATATTACATTGGGATTGCTTCAATTGTTGAGAATGTTCTTCATGATAATGTAAGCATCAATTGTTACTTTCTGTGACTGTATTACAATGTGTTGAGGGTTAAAATGATGATGACAACAGTTTATTTTATTAAATTTAAGGTGCTACATTTAAAACTGTGGTTTATTTATCGTTTATATTTTTATTTTTGAGTTGAGAGTTTTCATTTAAGTCCCGGGTAAATTTTATTTTTAAGGTTTTACTTTTATTATTTATTTTTATTTTATCTCATTAAAAACTGTTAACCCCCATATAGGGGCGTTACAGAATTTTTGGTATCAGAGCCTAGGTTCGGTTAACCTAGGGAGTGTAGCACCACTTTAAAAAATATTTTTGAGATGGTTTTGAAGCTGAATTTTCATTGTCATCATCAAAATGAACCTTCACATTGATTTATACAGTCTAGAAGGATGTAACATGGAAAGGCCATAGAATGAAAATATCAATAGTTATATGAGTACAATAATTATATAGAAGGAAAGTATTAATAGTTATAAGGGAATGATAATTATATGGAATGAGTTTATAAGTAGAATGCTTATGAGAGATTCGTATAATATTAGGATCTACAAGCATATCTAATTCGTATAAACGATGAGAAATTCGTGTAGATACGAGAATTTAAGAGCCTTTTGTCTCGTGAAAAACAATGAGAAATATAAGGCTTGATTTATTGATTTTAAAGTTTGGCATAGATATGCCAAATTTTTCGTAATTGATTCAAACCTAAGTAATGATTATGTGTGGATTCGATGGAGCACATAAGTGTCAATAACTTTTCTTGAAAGTTCTATTTATTTGAGGAATATGATATAAGTTGGGAATCATGGTATTGAATCTTGAGAGAGATAAATGTTAGACTTTTGGTCTGTTGAGACTGTGTATAGTCTAGAATGCATGAATCTCAAAATTGGAATATTTCGTTACGTACATTGTATTTAAGTGTATCAGTGAATCTTTTGGTTACCTAAGGTTTTGTTATATGAGGAAATTATATATTGTATGAGTAGAATTGTGGGGATTGTAGATGTTCTTAAGTAGTAACATCTAGTGTCTTTGTTCATTGATATGGTCTACGTTGGAAGACGTAAATCGTATTGATTTCAAGGTTAGTCACATTCTAAACCCTTGGTAGTAATGATGATGAATCCATTGATAGATGTTGAGTATTAGGAATAACATATGGGTGTATGCATTGTTCAATAAGGTTTTGATTAAAACAAAATTATTTGAGTTGCTGGATCATTCAGGAAGATCCTTGTTGTCGTTAAATTAGATTTGTTGTTTATAGTTAACTTTATCTATAGTGGACTTTGAATTGGGTTTAAGATTTATACAAATTGGTTTTCAATTTTATGTTTGTTATTTAACTCGTTCCAAATGTGTTAAGGCCCGAAACAACCTGACCATTTTCAACTTAGAACATTTGGGCCTAGTTCAAATCTTAAATCAGTTTGATTCACACTGTCTCTCCCACGTGGTCTCTATACGTGTCATATACAGTGGTTTAATTATTGTTTACATATACGTTTACTGTGCGTAAGACCTTATTTCTCCGAGTTCACTTTTTCTCTCTTAATTTGTTATTTTTTTCTCTAAATCGCAAATCCTCTTCTTTTTCATTAAAAATTCTTCTTTTCCTCTAAAAGAAGAAGGAATTCTAGGATTCTGCAATTTACTATCTTAATTTTTCCTTTCTATTTACTCTTCTTTCATCTCATCATGGACCCAAAATACCAACACCTGAGAAAGTATTTCCCATCACTCTCCCAAAAGATTCTCAAAAAGAAATACAAGGCTAGAATTACTCGGTTGTGGATTCTTATGCGTTTTGGTATCCCTTGTGATGTGAGAATGTTGATAGAGGGGAAAATCCGTCCGAGTGACTTTAGTCAAGATGTCGGTTTACCAGGAACAGGTACTAGTCGTAGTGCAATGAAAAGAAGAGCTCGTGCCATCGTGGTCACTTGTAACAAATGTGGAAGACAAAATTGTAACGGTAAATGTACTTCACCTGGTTATATGTCTACGAATAGAGAGGATAAAATAAGGTTTTGTAGGGATGGACTTTCAAAGGAGAACTTGGATAGCATCCATCCTCCTCTTCACGGTCACCCTAGTGGATATGTTCAAGGAGCTATTTTTAAACTCTGGCCTAAATTTTATACAGAAAGACAACGCCTCAGGAATATGGTATTTCTAGATCCTGTTTGCCAAGCCATAAGAAAACTGGATGGGGAATAAGTCATCGCACTATAAAGGTTATTTAGTCTTTACTTATTTGAAGCAGTTTTAGCTGATGTTCAACAGTTTGTGTTTTTCTTTTACTCAGAATATTTGCTTTTGTGTTTGAAATAATTGTGATTATTAGATTGATACAGTAAGTGTTAAAATCTTATTTAATTTATGATTTTCTTAAATATATATATAATAAAATATATTATCTTATCAGACACGTCACATACGGTACAGTAATATGTTTGAATTTTGAAAAGCTTATCCAGATATTTCAAGATTGTGTCTCAAATTTCAAAAGTTCTACAGTATTTGTCATTTATATTAAATTTCTAGACTTGGTGTATATTTGTCAAAAAGTCTACAGTTGTGTCATGAGGGTCTTCTGTCGAATTGTTCTCAATTGTCAAAAGTTATACAATTAGAGTCTAATCTTTTTCAAAAAGTGAATCAGATTTTCTGTAAACTATCAATCACCTTATCTTACTTTCTTATCCGCACAAGATTTTGTTTAAATCTTTGGATTACCTTTTCATTACCTACTCGTCTATCTCTTTAGCCCTTTTTGTATATTTCTCATCTTTAAAATCTCATGTAGAACCCGAAGTCTAAGTGGAGCAGACATTAAGCAACCACTTCTATAAACCAAATATGTCTACCTCCCAGTCCACGAAGAAAATAAAGAATGTCTGTGTCTTTTGTGGTTCCAGCCTTGGAAAAGATAAAGCTTATTTAGAAGCTGCAAATCACTTAGGGCAAGTCCTAGCACGCAAGAAGATTAACATAATCTATGGGGGTGGTAGTATAAAAATGATGGTAAATATGGCACTAGCAGCTAGGTCTAGCGACGCTACTGATGTAAGAATTTGGCCTCATATTCCAGTTGAAGGAAACCTTTGTAAGGAAGCCATAGGTAAGGGAGAAGGAGTCAGGAGTATCCCTAAAAATTTTAAAGACATAATCTATAATTCTGATGCTTTTATAGCATTACCTGGTGGTCTAGGTACTCTTGAGGAAATATTTATAGTTGCTTGTGGGCAATTGTTGGGCTTTTATTCCAAACCTTTGGGACTGCTGAACGTAAAGGGTTTTTATGACGGTCTTTTGAAATTTCTAGATTACGCTGTGGAAGAAAACATCACTACAGAATCGGAGAGACAAATCTTTGTCACTGCTTCAACAGCTGAGGAATTGATAGATAAAATGCAAATCATACATCCAGAATCCGACACTGCAACATCCAAGCTTGAATGGGAAAGGGAAAGCCGGGAGCGGCCAATTGATTTGAATCTCCATCTGTAATCTTTTTGTTTTATCTTTGGCATGTAGGCATGTGTGTCCGTATTTCGTGTGTTACGAATAACCGTTTGCCTTGTATTCTGTGTTTCTTGTGGTACGTCGTTGTTCAATCTTTTAGATTCATTGAGCCTAATGCCGGGATGACTGGATACGGAGTACTTGATGCTCTCGAAACGCATCCTTCTTAAGGTCCGATCTTTTGTTTATCGATGTTTTTGTATCCTCTAAGCATGCATGATATGGATAGCTGGGTACGGAGTGCCTTGTACTCTCGAAACGTATCCGTATCATGTTTGTAATGTGTAATATTCTGTTAATATTATGTGGAAGTACCAGAGTCAGTTATAGGGATATTCCATATGAAATATGAGTATATTATTTGGGTTGAATGTTTGTGTCATGAGGATAGCTGTTTAATGAAAAATATGCCGGGTATGTTTGCAACTCTGAGATTCCGTTTAATATCTCTATGAGTAAGTTTAATGTATAGTTTTGAATAAAAGTGTTTGTGATATATGTTTTATGATTATGTTCTAGTTTATTATTTGAGGTATGAAATCAAATATATTTGACTTTTCCTTACTCAAAAAGGAAAAGGAACCTAAAGATGAAGTATATAAAATTTCTCTGGCAATCTCCTTAAATGTGATTGTAAATCACAGTCCATGGACAATGAAGGACTGGAATCATGATATGGTCAATATGTATGCCTGATCAGATTCTTAGACTATTATACGGTGTTATAAGTTGAAACTTGTCAGAAATACTCTCATTGAGGGATTTAGGAGTAAGATTTATTATGCAAGTAAATAAGTGGAAATACGTTGACTTAAATTTGGAGGACAAACAACATTAACGGTTTAGACTCGGAATTGGAATCATAGTGGAATCATAATTTTTACTAGTATTACTAGAATTGAAATTTCGAGGACGAAATTTCTTTAAGGGGGGTAGAGCTGTGACACCCGTTATTCTCCTAACGGGTATTGAGGTAATTAAATTAATTTTTAATGTATAAAAAAAATTGCTTCATTTAAATTTATTTTATAATATTTATTTTTATATATTTTTAAATTTTCTAAAATTCTCATATATTTATTTAGTATGATTACTAAAAAGCCTTAGAACTTCTAATAAATCTCAAAAATGTCATATTGGCATTATGTGTGTTAAAGTCTTTAGATGAGACATAAGGATATCTTTTCCAACTACTCTTGACCCTCATTTTCTTTATTTCCTCCGTGACATGCTTCAACATGTCTCCTCTATAATTGTTTCTATCACTTCTCTTCAAAGACTTCATCTTTTCTTCCTTTCTCTTCCACGGTTCCCACACTCTTCTTCTTATTTCTTTGCTGAAGCAAAATACTTAGAGAACTTCTTCAAGGCAGCCATAAAAATCAGCCACCATCACCTCCATTTGAGCAAGAATTTCAGTCATACCGAACTAAAGGAACCTGTTTTGAAGCCATTTCAAGCTTCCAACTAACCATAATCCGAGGTTAGAATCTTATGAACAAATTTAGTCTTTCATTTATAAATTTTCTTTTATACTAAAGGATTATTCAAATTTGCGTTCTTAAACCTAAGTATCTGTTTGTTGCTATTTTGGAGCATATTTATGAAGTCTAAGTGTATATGCCCTAGACAGAAAATTTATATTGTTAAACTTTATAATACCTCTATGGGCAGTGGTTATTTCTTGAAATTCTAAGATTAAATTAAAATAAATTTTATGAATGTAGTTGTATGTTGTGCTTTAGTTTTAATTGTCCTTATGCACGCCTTAGGATCAAGGGAGTATGGAGCTAACGTTAATTGATTCCAGGATTAAGAGACTGTTGATAAGCTTAAAAGGTAGGGATTCTATTACTCATCTTTTGTGAGGTTTTTATAGAATTAAAATTGATTGTTTTGCCGCAATATATATATATCTATGTTGAACTGATATTATATGTGTATCACATATGAAACTATGACATGGACTCGTCTTGTATTGTACGGCGAGGAACATAATGAATTGACACATGTTATAAATTGAGAAGCATGGTTAGGAAAATTAACTCTATTAATAATGATTTAATATAGAGAAATTGTGAGACATGAAAAGGGCGACGGTTACGTCCTTGGGCATGAATACCCTAAAAGGTAAAGTAGGGGGAAGGCGATGACGCTTCCTTGGGTTGAAAGTCCCAGAACACACTGTACAGGAATTGATTTGGTGAGGACTCGGGGCTTGATGTCCCCTCACCGGAACACCCTTGGAATGTTTATAGGGTGATCAAGTGCGCCCATTTGGGTTTCGATGAGTTGAGTGATACTCAATTTAACATGGATACCTAGGAACAATGATAATTGGTAATATTTGTATAAATGTGTAATTATGACACTTGGTAATGATTAACTACGGTATCCATAAGATGTGATCATAATAAACCTCATAATCTGGAATATGATGTAACTTATTAACCATGCAGGTTTTAATGTGGTAATGATAAAAACCTAAAGGTGAGTAATGGCTTTCTCTACTGAGCATAGTGTTGCTCATTCCCTTATGTTTATATCTTTTCAGGACTCACTAAGTGTGAGGTGGCTACGAGAAATATAGTTGAGGAAGTGATGTAGCTATATTACATTGGGATTGCTTCAATTGTTGAGAATGTTCTTCATGATAATGTAAGCATCAATTGTTACTTTCTGTGACTGTATTACAATGTGTTGAGGGTTAAAATGATGATGACAACAGTTTATTTTATTAAATTTAAGGTGCTACATTTAAAACTGTGGTTTATTTATCGTTTATATTTTTATTTTTGAGTTGAGAGTTTTCATTTAAGTCCCGGGTAAATTTTATTTTTAAGGTTTTACTTTTATTATTTATTTTTATTTTATCTCATTAAAAACTGTTAACCCCCATATAGGGGCGTTACAACACATTTATCGAACTTTAAAATGTTAGCAAAAATGCCACTCAAATGTTAAAATGTTAACAAAAATTACTCTTTTGTGTCATTCAATCCATAAAGTTTTACTTTTGCCCCTCAAACTTTAATAAATATATCATCTTGCCCCCTGAACTTTAAAAACTGATATTTTTACCCCATAAACTTTTTTTCTTTTCTTTTTTTGTTAACAATTATTCACACAAGTCAAAACTCAATAGGCTGTTTGGCATTATTTTTAAAATAAGCAAAAATATTTTTGTTTTGAAAAATGAAAATTTTTAGGGAATTGTGTTAAGAGTTTTTTAAAATTTTTGCCTCGAAATACGTGTGAAAATATTTTCAAAAATTCTGAGAACAAAAACAAACAGGGCCCAAATTTCTCACTCAAGAGTTTTGAATTGTGAACTGAGTTAACAATTTTAACTTACATTTTTTGATGTTGTGTCGTTTTTTATTTGTGTGATTATTAAATGAAAGAAAAGAAAAATAAATTGCAAGCAAAAAATTTAAAGAATATGTAAGCAAAATATAAATGCATATAATATATATATATTTTAAGTATGTGTATATATACATAAGCCTATGTGCAATACTTCTAACAAAACGGGAGTTAAACAATTAAAAAAAAACTACTATTTATGTGAGAAATTTAAGTTTTGACTTATGTGAAAAATTATTGACTGAAAAATAAAATAAAAAAAGTTTAGGGGATAAAATACCGGTTTTTGAAGTTTAGGGGCAAGATGATATAGTTATTAAAGTTTGAGGGGCAAAAATAAAACTTTATAGACAAAATATCACAAAATGGGCATTTTTGCTAATATTTTAAAGTTCAAGAAATATGCATGTCAGTTTTCAAAGTTTGGAAGGCAATGTGATAAACTGACTAAAGTTCGAGGGCAAAAATAAAATTTATCCAAAAATAGACTAAAACCATTAATATATCATTAATTAGGCAATATAAATCCTATCAAAACAAACTATATCATTGACATGTAAAACTAAACAAAATAATTAGGAAAAATAGCATTTAATTATAGAAAAAAATAGCCTTTAATAAAATAATTGACTAAAACTCCCCTAAAAAAATTGTCTAAAACCGATCATCCACCTTTTTTTTTTTCCATAAATGATATTGCATTTTACATTTAAAACATCAAAATAAAAACAGTAGAGATAAATATTAAGTTATTAAAAAATAGGATAAATATTATATTTTACTCCCTAAATTTTGGTTAGTTTATTACTTTGTCGCTTGAATTTTGAAAACTAGTATGCATACCCCTCAAACTTTAAAACGTTAGCAAAAATGTCATTTGAACTTTAAAATATTAGCGAAAATACTCTTTTTTGTGACATTGTGTCCATAAAGTTTTATTTTTGCCTTTCAAACATTGGTAAATATATCATCTTGCCCTTTAAACTTCAAAAACTAGTATTTTTACCTCCTAAACTTTTTTCTTTTCTTTTCTAATTAACCATTCTTCACATAAGTTAAAATTCAAATTGTTTACTTAAGAGTCTCGAATTGTGAACTGAGTTAACAATTCTAACCCATCTTTTTTGATGCTGTGTCATTTTTTTTTAATTTATGCGCTTATTAAATGAAAGAAAAGAAAAATAAATTGCAAGCAAAAAATTAAAAGAATACACAAGCAAAATATACATACATAAATCATATATATAAGTTTCAAACATTGTACATATGGATAGGCCTATATAAAATACTTTAACAAAAATAGGCATTAAACAATGCAAAAAAACATTATTTAGGTGAAAAATTCAAGTTTTGATTTGTGTAAAAAATTATTGACTAAAAAGAAAATAACAAATTCTAAAGGGTAAAAATACTAGTTTTTAAGTTCAGCGAATAAGATGGCATAACTATTAAAGTTCGTGGGACAAAAATAAAACTTTAAAGTTATAATGCCACAAAAAACGATATTTTTGCTACTATTTTAAAGTTTGAAAAATATACATGTTAATTTTTAAAGTCTAAAAGATAAAGTGATAAAATGATCAAAGTGTAAGTGTGGAGGAGGCAAAACAAAATTTATCCTAAAAAGTAACGTTATAACATTGTGAAAAGTTTTGCAGTCTTCGTTAAACAAGCTGGATTGGTCAATTACTAACTGTGTGGTCCAAACCCAATCTTACCTATTTTGCGTCCACGTCGGTAAAACACGGTGATCTCATACGCCTTAATCGAACGGCGGTGATGGCGATACCCATTTTTGATTCAGTCTATCGGCTCACTGGATCTCAATTAAATTTTGGATAAAAAAATCTTTAATGGGGCGAAGCATAGAAAATATCGAAGCTGTATTTGTTTTCTCCTCCTCCGTTCAACCGTCTGCTCTCGCTCTCTCTCATCTCTCTCTACTCTCTCTCTTCAAACTCTGTTGGTGCAGGCAAAAGCGATGGCTGCAATTTCGAACTCGTTGGCCTTAACAAGAAATCATGGACATGGAGTCCAGTTTTCTTCTCCTGGTAACAAAATCCGAAATTGATTATCAACTTTTTTTTGATATATTTTTTTTCTGGGTCTTAGTATGCGATAGTGAGTGGGTATTTAGATTTAACTTCTCTTTGGTTTGAACAATGTGCTTTCGTTCTCGAATTCTTGAATTCTATTATCTACTTTAGTTTAACTTAATCTTTTGTTGGATCAAATCCGAAAAATTTTCTCCATGCCAAAAAAAATATCGATTTTTTTTTCTCCCCGAGTGAATTTCCCAAAAAGAAGTTCTATGTTTTGGTATATGAAACTAACGAAGAAAATTTTATGCATTTTGACCACAATTGTATGTGAAATATTGCTTGATTTCTGCAAATTTTGCGATTGAAACGTTGAAAAATTCCTGAAATTTGCCTTTGGATGGAATTCGGAATTAGAATTAGCAGTGTTAATGGTTCAGTTAAACTTTTGTGTGATTTCTGCTTCTGCATATTCCTGATTGTCATGCTATGTGAAATTCTATGAGATTTGCTTATGGATGGAAATTCGGACTTAGGAATGTTTGGTTCACTCATGGGGTGTGATGTCTGTCAATTTTTTAGTAATCTTGGTTGTGGAATATTTGTAAAAATTTATATTAATGTAATTGGTTTGTCCAGGTTCTTCTGTGAAAGGTTCCAACGAATTTCTTGGGAGTGTTGTCCCCACAAACTTGTCGTTCAATTCCAAGTGTACCTCCAGAAAGTCCTTAGCAGTTCAAGCTGCGTACAGGTATCATATTTGTCTTTGGTTTGTGACCCTAACAGGCTAATACTTGGCATTTAGATTTTAATCTTTGTGTGCGACTATGGTATGTTGATTGGTTCTGGTCTGAAGGCTTCAGATGTAAATTGCTCACGCGAGTTTTGTAGTTGAGGAAAACCTTGCTGAGGATTTTTTTTTTTGTAGAATTCAAGATTTTGAAACATTACGGAACAAAATTCTAGGTGCTGCTTAAGCCATGTTAATTGCTATTGAAAACTAGTGATGTTAAAGCACGAGGCAAAATAATGCTACTTAGGAAACTATTTCTCCAATTTGATGTTATAAATAGTAAACCGTACCGGTTTGACCAAAAGTAGGGAATTACTCAAAGAAGAAGCAATAGCCCAAAGGAAAATTTTAATCTGCTTTTTAGAAATAAAGATAACTATATATCGAATATCCTATGCTATAGGTGGTTTGTCAGCAAGTGAAAAAAGCAACAAAGAGGCTTATTATAAACATGGCAGCAATATTTATACAAAATTTTTCCACTTGAAAATGTTGGAGGGATCATGAAATCTGATCAAGGTTTAGAAAATAGGACTAAAGAGGTTTCTATAATCATCAAGGTTTCAATTTCCCTCTGCATTAACGCCTGTGTGTGTTCTTGCTGCTACCATTCCTGCTCACTAAATAAAGAACAATAAGGGTGTTTACCTTTTGGCTCCTTTTTACTTCTCTCACAGATATGTTTTGACTCAATATTTGGGGGTTTTTGAGGCTATATGCATGGATGAACTTCTAATATCACTCTCCTATTTGTGTAATTGCAGCAATGATGGAAGGCCAAATAGTGCAGGCATCTTCATTGGTGGCTTTGTTCTGGGAGGAATTATAGTTGGCACATTGGGTTGTGTATATGCACCTCAGGTGAGACTTGTTCTTGTTGCCTTGTTTTGTAGAAATGTATAGAAATGTGGTTTTTGCAGTGTGAACATTTTAATTTTGATTGATAAAATGAGCGTGTCTGCTATAAATAATTGTATTTTTTGATATATTGTGGCTCTGTAGTTCTTTAGCATTTGGGCCCAGTGGAATTTTTATCTATTAGTTTTTTGGATATGGGATGTTGCTTCTCTTCCCCTGGTCATATGCCAAAATTAGCTAGGATAATTATCTTCATAACACTTTTCTTTAACAGATCAGCAAAGCATTGACTGGAGCTGACCGAAAGGACTTAATGAGGAAGCTGCCCAAGTTCATCTATGATGAAGAAAAAGCGTTGGAGGTGAAAACTTGTTCTTGATGCTGTTTTTCCTTGAGTAGTTATCTAAAAGAATGTTGAGCATTGGCTTTTCTTCGAGAATTTCTGTGTAATCTTTTCCTGATTTTTTCTTCTCTTGTCGTCTTTATTTTCCCAGCTGTTTCCATTATTTTTGGCAGTTGATTATGTTGATTTGAAGTTTTATATATTTCCACAAAGCTCATTGTCCTTGCCCAAATTACCATGGAGTCATAATCATGAAATACGCAAGAGAGAGAATTGTAGAAGAATCCCAAAATGGAATTTGTGTTTCTGTTTTAAAGTCTTTTGAAGGACTCATCTGTAGAAATGTTACCATATAAACCCAATCACCTAAATTTTATATGATTTTTGTGTGTCCAATCTTATGAGAGAATATTTTCTTGTGATGCTTAAATTTGCAGAAAACCCGAAAAGTATTGGCTGAGAAGATTGCACAGCTGAACTCTGCCATAGATGATGTTTCCGCTCAGCTCCGAACAGAAGATGGCCCTAATGGAGTAGCTGTGGGCTCGGACGAAATTGAAGCTGCCATATAAGGTTACTTTGAGTTACACATGGTACCACTTCCAGTTTTAAGAAATGATATCCAAAATTTCTCTTACTTTCCTATGTGCTGATGGATCAATGAAGACGTTTGTTTCAGAGTACAGCTCTTAGCTTGGGAATATAGATTTTTCCGTTTATCTGATGTTGCGATCCCAGACTTTCTAATATTTGAACGGTGTACTCCCATTTTCTTGCTATATTTTCATCTGTGCATGTTATAAGGACACTTCAACCTGAAACTTGCAAGGGTTTTTGGCCTTTCTTACGAAGTGACAGTTCTGTTTATAACTTTTATTTGCCGATTAGTCCTTGGATTTGTTTGGGGGCCCAGTTTTGGTCCCTAGTCTTTGATTCTGTCGTTAGGTCTATGAAATTTAACACAAATTGTCACGTGTCTATTGTTCAATAACTGGCAAGTTTACAAGGACAGTTGCACATGTAAAATTTCAAGTTATCATGATTGATTATTTTTTAAAAAATTTTAAAGTCCATCGTTTTGATTAGTTACCAAAATTGTCGAAAGTATTACATTCAATGAATAATAAGCTAAGATCATAATACTAGTAGTTCGTAATTAATAGCCCTGATATTTCGATGGGGAATGAAAGTTAACGATACTTCTCTCTCTATCCCTCGTTGATTTCAGTTTCATATCTATGTAGGTGGAGGTAACCTGAATGGCGTATACTATAGAAATCTGGTTTTACTACCACAACCACAGCACTTCAAGGACAGACCTGTCAATTGGTCTTCCATATCATTATGTGATTATTTAAAATTTAAATGGATCAGAACCCATGCATGCGCCAATTTTGACTTGTCCTTCCATTTGTTCACCCTAGAAAAATGTATAGAGTTATTTAAAAGTAAAGTAACTGAATGAACTTCGAAGGGAACAACCACAACTAGGCTCCCTCGAAACACTTGTGAGGCCCAAGGACCGCTAAAATGGATCTCATCTCAAGGGGAACAAGTGGTTTCCCTGAAAACAACTACCGGATTTTTATTTCTTTTTTTGTATTTTCTCCTGAATTTACGTATGTATAAGCTCTTGTATGCTATAATAATTTGCTAAAATGTAAAACCCTCTTATATTATAGTGTCTAAGTTCTAACAAGTGGTCATCAAATGTGGTTACTCTAACAGTCCTTGAATTTACGTTTCCAACAGTTGAGGTCTTTCTCCTTGAAAGTAGACTTTTGAAAGTTAACAAAAATAATAATAATTATTATTATTATTATCATTTGGCCACCATGGCAAAACTACTTGAACTTGAAATAAAATTTTCTGATGAGATCTTCTCGATATTTACTTCAATGTTTGTTCAGTGAAATGACAGAGATATTTTCCTCAAAACAGAAGCATTGTCCACCATCCACCAATGATCTGTTGTCAGCCATAAATTTCTTCCAACAAAGAATCTTTAAAAAATGGAGGTGGGAAAAGGAAAGAGCTTTCTAGCTCACTTCACTTTGTTCTTCATGTTGTGCAATTGGACACACAGCTGAGCAACACAACATGCATGAACCACAACAATTGTGGCTACTACGAGCTCTTCTCACCAAGAACCAAGAAAAAGGAAGAAAAAGATTTGGAGGACATTTTGGGAAAAGGACAAAAAGAGGGGTGAATGAATGAATGATCTGCGGTTCACAATTTTTTTCAAGTTTCCGGCTATAACATATGATGACCTTATCCCATCAATCTTCTTATTCCATTCTCACCACACATTTCTCCAACACAAATCGCCACCATAATTTGGAATAAACATAAAAAAACAAAACAAAAAAAAAAACTAGCAAAGACAACAAGAGCAAAGTTCGCAATAATAGTAACTATAAAAACGAATTCAATAGTCTAGTCATATAGCTTTAATTTATTATTATTATTTTTTTAGGAAAGCAAGCCATGGCCTCCCACTCAGCTCTGGCTGCTTCTTCAAGAATCCCAACCAACACAAGGCTTCCTTCCAACTCCAAGCCTTCCCATTCCTTCCCAATTCAATGCTTCTCCAAGGTATTATTTTTATTAATTTTTTTTCTTTCTCTTAAGAAGATGGTCATTTGTCACAAGTCATGAACTTTTTTAAACTAATATATTTTTTGGCTGTGCAGAAACTAGAAGTTGCTGAATTCTCTGGGCTAAGATCCACTTCATGCGTGACCTATGCAAAGAGTGGGAGAGAGGCCTCTTTCTTCGATGTTGTGGCTGCTCAACTTGCCCCCATGGTATGCCTTAAGTACTAACTCCCTCCTCCAAATTACGTTTATATTTACTTACCATAACAAGTTTAGCGGAATTAGAAAATTTTTTGGGTGCAGACACAATATGAAAAATATAAAAAATAATTATTAATAGGAGATATACAGGGTGTTTGACAGAGAGTGGTCACTTTCTCAGTTATAAACAATGTAAAACTCTCATATGCTACAATAAATTATTTTTTTAAAAAAGCTACATTGTGAAGCTTTCGCATGTTACAATAAAAACAGTTATAACCAACGGTTTTAACCACCTTGTCAAATCTTAGTAATTATATTTCTGCTATTACTTGGTGGTATCATTGTAAGTTTTCTTATTAAGTGGGATTACAATTAAAATTTTACAAAATTTTGCATATAAAAACAAATTTAAAATTTGAATGGAGACCAAGCCATATACAGCTAAATATGTCTCCACATATGCGTGTCAAACCAAGTTTTTTATTTCTTTATCTTAGCATATGGTTTTGAATCAAGCCAAATATCGATGCCATTTGGATGATACATAATATATTCATTGTTCAGTAGAGTCTATATGTGATATCGACATGTTTCTCCAAAGGTTTTATAAGGAGACTAATTCTTAAATACAACATCAGTCCTACGTATTGAAATGCTTATTCTTCGTCATATTAACTAATACGGATGCACATATCCCCAATTCAGACTGCAGGATCAACCCCTGTTAAGGGGGAAACTGTGGCCAAATTGAAGGTGGCAATCAACGGATTCGGACGTATCGGCAGGAACTTCCTCCGATGCTGGCACGGCCGACAAAACTCGCCCCTCGACGTTGTCGTTGTCAACGACAGTGGTGGTGTCAAGAATGTGAGCTAAAACACTTCTTGTACAATTTTCACGGAATTAACTTAGGAGCACGGCTATAGTAGAGCGCTTTTTTGTTTGTACACCACATACAAACAAAGTACCCTTAGCTGCCGAGTGAGGGTTAAAACTATCTGGACTGTTGAGTTTTTACAACTTTTTATCTGTTCGTAATTGACAACAAAAAAAAAGAGAAAAGCCCCCATTTTCAACAGTTTAGATCATTTTAAACCTCATCCAATTGTTTAAACTTGGAATGTGTGTACATCCCATAAACAAGGTTTGTACCATAGCCATGTCCTATAAACTCAATGGCGATCATAATTAGACTAGTTGATTGTTGAACATAACACAGGCCTCACACTTGTTGAAATATGATTCACTGCTTGGAACCTTCAAAGCAGACGTGAAAATAGTGGACGACACCACCATCAGCGTGGATGGCAAGCCCATCAAGGTTGTCTCCAACAGAGACCCCCTCAAGCTTCCTTGGGCTGAACTTGCCATTGACATTGTTATTGAGGTGTGTTTCTTCCCATACTAAATTCCCGGGTCAAACTGTTTACGTTGCATCGATAAATGATTTCATTAAAGAAATGACAATTGAATTAGTTTAAAACTGGTATGATATATAAATTGACATGAACACGAGTCAAATTGTCATCCATTAATTTGTTCGAGTTGTTATTATTGTACAAAGACATGGACTGACTGTAACATAATTGGACAATTGGACCAACAGGGCACCGGAGTCTTTGTTGACGGCCCTGGAGCCGGCAAACACATTCAAGCCGGTGCAAAAAAAGTTATCATCACAGCTCCAGCCAAAGGTGCTGACATTCCGACTTATGTTGTCGGTGTAAATGAAGGAGATTACGACCACGATGTTTCCAACATTGTCAGGTCAGAATTCTTCTTCTAATATATCCATGACTATCTTGTAGCTACTTATTCAAATAGATGCTCCAAATTTCATTCCTGCATGCATTTTTAATGTGTTTTTCCACGTGTTTTGTGCATACAGCAACGCATCTTGCACCACAAACTGTCTGGCTCCTTTTGTGAAGGTCTTGGACGAAGAATTTGGTAAGCACTTGGTCATTCTTTGTTTATTCTAAAAACATTTTGTGTTTTCCCATGTTTGATATTAGGTAGTTTGTTTCGGTGAAAACTACACCAATAGAACATGAACGGTGTAACTAACCTTAGAAGTTCATATTTTCTAATGCAGGCATTGTCAAGGGAACCATGACAACCACTCACTCATACACAGGAGACCAGGTAATAATTCAGTCATCAAAATCGTTGCAAACAATTTGAAAAATGCTTAATTATTCGGGAAAATCACATAATCCTTGCTTGAGTTTAGGTGAAATTAGATTTATCATGACAAATCCTTTTCTTGATGTTAGTTTTGACTAAATCTTGTATCAGGAATATAACTAGTTAAGAGATCAGCAATTTGAAAAGTTATTTTTGAAATTCTCAAAGATGCAAACTTGAACATTGTTATTTTGCTTTAACTCAAACACTCCGTGGAAGAATTTATAATTTTTGTGGAGGAATTAGTTTTGAAATTCTTACGTTTGTTTGTTTGTTTTTTTTTTTTTTTTGTTTTGCAGAGGCTGTTGGATGCTTCACACAGGGACTTGAGGAGAGCAAGGGCTGCAGCACTCAACATTGTGCCAACAAGTACTGGAGCAGCCAAGGCTGTGTCTTTAGTGCTTCCCCAACTGAAGGGAAAGCTCAACGGCATTGCGCTACGTGTACCAACACCAAACGTCTCGGTTGTAGACCTTGTCATCAACGTCGAGAAGAAGGGCATCACTGCTGAAGATGTCAATGCAGCCTTCAGAAAGGCGGCGGAGGGACCATTGAAGGGCATCTTGGATGTCTGCGATGTCCCTCTTGTCTCGGTTGACTTCCGCTGCACTGATGTCTCTTCCACCATTGACTCTTCCCTCACCATGGTCATGGGTGATGACATGGTCAAGGTTGTTGCGTGGTACGACAACGAGTGGGGTTACAGGTGAGGATGAATACTTGGCTCTACATGTCTTAATACATTAATATTTTCCTCTTTTGTAGCATGTAATGCTTAGCACTGTCAATGCCCTTCTGGTATTGTTTGTGTGGTTGTTCTTTAAAAATGAGCTCGGGATCATTGTGGTTTTGCAGCCAAAGGGTGGTAGACTTGGCACATTTGGTGGCGGCCAAGTGGCCAGGAGCAGGGACAGGAGGAAGTGGGGACCCACTAGAGGATTTCTGCAAGACCAACCCTGCTGACGAGGAGTGCAAGGTCTATGAAGCTTAGATAGACCTCTCCAAACCAAGCCACGCCTCTTTTTTGGGCTAATTCTTGAATTGTATTTCTTGTATAGGGGCCAACTCAACTCCTCTCCCTTTTTTTATTAATTTGTTCCTTCTCATTCAATGTTTACTTCTTTTGTAATGGAATCCATCCAAGAGAGGGCCTAAATTTACCATTACTAGTTTTACATATAAATTTGAGACGTAATGGTCTTTTGAAATAATCTGTCATCAATGGAATTATATGACACAAGGATTTTAGTTCATGCGATTTTCATGTTTTCATTTTTAGATTAGGAAATTTAACAGAAATCCAAAGGAGAAGAAATTCATCCTTTGTTTCCCTTTATAAAATTAACCTGTCTTTAAGCTTTGTCAAAAATGCAATCACCTAATTCTTTGAAAAACAAAACAAAAAAAAAATTATAATCTATTGACCAAACTGGTTACTAAAAGATTGACGTAGGTCCCTTTCATTTGTTGACGCAAATTGAAACATGCTTGTTGTGTTTATATAAAAAAATTGTCTGTTGTAAATTAAATACTCCTAGAATCAGTTATAGTCTCATCAATTTTATAGTTTTTTTACAGAATTAATATGTAGGATTGAGTATAAAGGGAATTTTATTCTTAATTAATTGACCGTAAGATCTAAAGATCGACCTAACCGAACATGAACATCTCTAGTCTAACCCCACTACAACATCTTGCCCACACGGTGGTCTATTCTCCTATCACACGTGTAGCTCACAACAATCCCTACTTCGTTGCGAACTCACGCAGCGGTGCCTCCCTGCTTATGTGAGCCCACCTCGCTCATACCAATCTAACCATATAAGTGTTCGTACCAATCTAACTCATATAAGTGCTCGTACCAACCTAACTTATATGAGTTCCCATCTAATGGTAGTTGAATTTGATAACAATCCACCTTCAAATTTAATTTTTGAACTAATTAGCATATTCGGTTAAACAAGATAACACGGTAGTAGGCTTGTTAGCTATATATAAAAATACTTTAACAATCTTTCTTCATATACTACGAAACCCAAGTTCTATCCCATCATTTGATCTTAGTGGCATAAACATTTTACAATTCTAGCATGTTTGATTTGATAGAGTTAGTTTTGGAAACTTAAACAACACATAGGATGTACCATCGTCTGGAGTGGTCTAGTGGTTTGTCGTCAAACTTTGTGTATTGGGTGATCAATTTATATCTTTCAAGCGTAAAAATTTGCCATGCTAATCTAGTTTGATTTCAAAATACGTAAAATTATGCCCTGTATACTATTATCGATAGTATATGCAATAAGATTGGTGTGACACACTCCTTGTTGAGAGGTCAGGTTTAAGATTATGTAAGAGTATGATTTTTAACAAACACTTCTCTCAGTATATAGGAAGTCTCTTCGATGCTGGTCAAGACATATGCGCCCTTTTTAGACATTACTTCAGCAAACAAAACAAAATTAAAAAAAAAAAATACCCAAAACAAAACACTTATTGTGTTTTGCAAATGTTAGTTTTACTCCTTTTATTATATGTGCACATAAAATCTTACGACTAGCCATGATTTTATAAACACATGGGTATTTTGTATATTTACATAAATAAAGGGGTAAAAATAGTATTTCGGTAAACAACAACAATAATAATAAGACGTGGGATGTTAAGGCTGCTTATGTTCCGTTGACACAGCTATTGTCCAGGCTGGCTGTAATATTGATGACGTATCAAGATTGAAACCTGTACCTTTCAACTCCGCATAAACATTGATTTAAAAAAAAAAAAAAACAAGATGACATGTTTCGCATTGAATGTAGAACCACATGATGATGGATTTGGCGTTGGATCTGGCAGAACAAGATCCTGAACTTCCACCGGCGACGACAACTTCTTCTTCAGGCATCTACAATTCATGAATTTTCGACAAACAGTCTTGTCCGATTTCCCGTTTGGCTACGATTGCTTCTCACGCTCGGAAGCCTCAAATTGAAATTCCCCAATCCAAAAACCCTAATTTCCTATTTCAAGCTCTGAATCAAAATCTTACCTCATGAGACGATCCCTCGTCTTCCTTCTTCTGCTCAAGCTCGTCATCGCTTCGTTCCTTGGATGCTTCGCCGACTCCGACACCTCCGAGACCACCTCGCTTTCCCATCCCAAAATCCTCGAACCCTTTAATTCTCTCTTGCCTCCTACTCCGTGAGTACAATCAATTTCTCAAGTTTCTTTTTCCCATTATATTTTTCCTTAGAATTATAAAAGAAAAGTGTTAATTTTCATTTTGTGATTGGTTCAGCAATAATGATAGAGCTCTTGCAGTTGATCTGGATGGAAAATTATACTTGGTGGACACGAGTTCAAGGAAAATTCTTTGCTCGTGGTCGTCAGGCTTGCCTATTTATTCCTCATATCGGAGTGGTATGACTAAAGATGATGGTAATAAGAATAATAATGCATCTGAACCAAAACCCGACGTTTTTCTCGATTTTGGGGACGATGGTCAACTATATATCTACATCAAGGGCCATAAGAAGGTATGTCGATTGACCTTAAACTCTCTTTCTACGGATTTTTGGATTGAATTTCTATTATTGGTAGCCAGTGTGTTTTATATGTGTATACAGTCATGTACTTAGCATGAAGGAAGTAGGAAGTAAATATGGAAAAATTGTTAATATTGTTCCAAATTCCTTTATCATCTTTATTTATAATTTACATTTCTCCAATTTCTTTGTCGACCGATTGTAATATCATTTCTTATTGAGATTGACATAGATACTGGTGTTGATATAATGTTAATATGCATCTTTAAATTCAAACTTTTGATGTATCAGCCTAATACTTTCATCTTTGTTCAGATTTTGTTGTTGATGTTTTTGGTTTTGGTTTTTTTTTTTTTTTTGTCAGAGGCTTCACTGAAGCATGCATATAGCAGTTTCTGTAAATCTGACGGTTGCTTACATTATAAATGGTTTTTGCCTTGTTTCCAGAGAGTTCCAGTGAGTATTGATGACTATATTAGAACTACTCCACATATATCAAAAGACGGAGGGGTGACATTAGGATCAAGGGCAACCACCGTTTTTGTTGTTGATGCCAAGTCTGGGAAATTGATTCATACATATTCGGATTCTCCTTCCTTGAGGGAAGTTCAAAATGGTGAAGCAAAACAGGTTGTTTTGAAGGAAGATATCGAAGAAGAGTTTGTAGAGTCAGATACTGAGGGCTTGGAAACAGTCAAGGAGCTGCTTTACATCAAGAGAATAGATTATGCATTGCAGCACTATGCTCCTGACAGTAGTCAAATGTTATGGAATCTGACATTTGCAGAATTTGATGCTTTTTTTCGATTTCCCGGTTCTGGAAATGAGCTTGGTGGAGAATCGGCCTTGTCTCGTCTAGATAAGCCTATGATCTTTCAGATTCGCAATCATAGGTTGAGGGAGCGTCTTGCTGTATTCGACAGAGTAGTTGTTGGGCTTCCTGGTGGTAGAACTCTTCCTTTGCCTGCTCCCGAAGCTTCAGAATATAGTCTTGCCAAAGTTGATTTTGACCAATATCAAAAACCTTCAAGAAGCACTCTGAACAGAGAAGTGCCTGCCCTACCTTCTAAAGATTTGGGGATATCTAAAAACAATAGTTGTGTTAGTGAAATGAATTTCACGAGTACATCAATTGAAACTATAGCGAGATTTCATTCACGGTATCTTATCTCATCCCTTGCTGCACTTTTGGCCTTTGCATGTTTTATCTTGTTCTATATTGTTGCGTCCATGAAACAAAGAAAGGAGAATAAGCTTGTCGAGGAAACTAAAGTCAAAAAGAAGACAAAACGGAAAGTGGGAAACAAGAAGAGTAATGTCAACAATGAGAGAAGTCCAAACGATAGCTCAGATGACCACTTACGCTCTGAAGAAAGTGACAAAAAAGCTCTACTGACATTTACTGAGATTGTTGATAATCATCTAGACGGCCGTAGGATTGGTAAGTTAATCGTTTCAAAGAAAGAAATTGCTAAGGGGAGCAATGGTACTGTGGTACTTGAGGGAATCTACGACGGTCGTTTAGTGGCTGTTAAACGGCTTGTTCAAACTCATCATGATGTGGCTGTGAAAGAGATTCAAAATCTTATTGCCTCTGACCAGCATCCAAATGTTGTCCGTTGGTACGGAGTTGAGCATGATCAAGACTTTGTTTATCTTGCTTTGGAGCGTTGTACTTGTAGCTTGAATGACCTGATCTATCTATATTCTAAATCTTTTCAAAGTCAAGTCATCGCCAAGGATCAGGATTTTGAATCTTCCGATGAATATAATCTTCGGTTACGTAAAGTATTGGAAACTAACAAGGATATTAAATTGTGGAACGCTAATGGGTACCCTACTCTCCAGTTGTTGAAATTGATGAGGTTAGTTAAATTGTCCTTCCCTATCATTGTGTTCCTCTTCTTTTTCTTTTTCATTGATTTTGCTTGTAGAGAGGTTATAAATTTGCTCTTTTAGGTTTCTATCTTCAGTTCCTACCTACGGTGTCACTTGATGAGTTTAACAGACCATGAATTGAAAGTAACATTATTTGTCCAGGGACATGGTTTCTGGGATTGCCCATTTGCATGAACTTGGAATTATACATCGAGACCTTAAGCCTCAGAATGTTTTAATAAACAACAACAGATTTCTCAGTGCAAAACTTTCAGATATGGGCATAAGTAAGCGCCTTCCAGGAGACATGTCTTCCATAACCCAGCATGCTACTGGTAGGCATCTCCAAGGATCTGAATTATTGTTTTGATTTGTGCACATTAAAAAAAAAAAAAGAAAAGTAAAATAAAATTCTAGCAGGTGCATTATACAATACCAAATCACCAATATTCTGCCTTATATCTGTTTTGTTTTCATACAATAGGTTCCGGGAGTTCAGGTTGGCAAGCACCCGAACAACTTCTCCAGCAACGTCAAACGCGTGCTGTAGATTTATTTAGTTTAGGTTGTGTTCTGTTCTTTTGTGTCACTGGGGGAAAGCACCCATATGGTGATAATATCGAACGTGATGTAAACATCGTGAACGACAAGAAAGATCTGTCTTTAGTTGAGAATATGCCCGAAGCTGTTGACCTTTTTACGCGTCTCTTAAATCCCAGCCCTGATTTGAGGTAATTTCTTCTCCCATTGTGTGTTGGAGTTTAGGTCTAATTTAGTAGGAGGAAAAAGTGTGAGGAGGGATAAGGGTGAGAGGATGGTTTTGAGACTTGTTAGTGTTATAACTTTCCTTGCGATTTTCTTTGCCCTCTTACCAAACAGAGGATTAGAATATGATAAGGTTCTTCATCTAAAAAGTGATGACTGTCTTAAATGCTGTATTTTAGACCGAAAGCCATGGATGTACTGCACCATCCTTTCTTCTGGAGTCCCGAAATAAGATTGTCATTTCTTCGAGACGCTAGCGATCGGGTCGAACTGGAAGATAGAGAGAATGATTCCCAACTGCTGAATGCATTGGAGAGTACTGCAGCTGTTGCATTAAACGGGAAATGGGATGCAAAAATGGAAGCCACGTTCATCAACAACATCGGCCGGTACAGGCGTTACAAGTATGACAGCGTTCGCGACTTGCTGCGTGTGATTCGGAACAAGCTTAATCACTACCGCGAACTTCCAGAGGAAATCAAGGAACTGTTAGGACCGGTTCCTGATGGATTTGATGGTTATTTCTCGAATCGATTTCCGAGGCTACTAATCGAGGTTTACAAGGTCATGCTTGAGTATTGTAGAGAGGAGGAATTCTTTCTCAAGTATACAACAAGGGACCTAATCTAACTTTTGTAAAAGAAACTGTACAATATCACATAGCTTATAGTGGGAATGACTTGATGCTGTCAATCTATGTAAATACTAACTGAGCTGTATCTTCGTTATCCGATAAAAAAGAAAATTTTCCTTCCTTTTTCCGTTTGAAAGGAACTTTTAGGATCACTATTATTATTATTATTATTATTATTGTTTTAGGGGGATCAGATTAGCCAATCATGGACCATGCAGCTATGTGGTAGATGCCATAAGAAAGTAATAATGCGGGTGCCCTGTGTCTTTTGAATTTTCGCAAATCTTACTCTCACCGAGTGGGACCAAAGCTCAGATTTTGTTTTCGAATCTTGGACTGCTGCGCCAATTATGAGCGGCGCCTAGCTATAACCAATTTGACAGAAACCTTTCATTAAAAGAAAGAAGGAGATATCCTAAATTTAATTTAGATAAAATTATCAGGAATTAGAAAAATTTCTTGTCACTTTGTTTTAAAATTTCTCGTTTGACACTTTCGATTGACTTAGTCTTATGAAATTAAAAATATCAGATCAGCTTTACATTAACTAATACAATTCACAAAGTCAATCCTGACGTTAATTGAAGGCAACATTTGTGTGCCATTTTGATGGAATTTAACGCCAACATTATCTTATGCGATAAGACAATTTGAATAGTTACTCTTGTAATTCTTAAAAATATGAGATTGAATGTCAAACTTCACTTCGATTTCGAGGAGAATTTTGCAATTTTTCATTTACTTTTGAAGACATTTTACAAGGTCTTAATCAAAGGCCTATCCTAAACCATCATGCATGTTTTATTCCTTCTCTATATAATAAAATTAATTTAAACTAATTAATGTTATATCCGGATAAAGGGCTTTCAAGACATACTGCAAAATATCAGTAGTGAAGTTAAATACTAAAATCCTTTGATTACTTTAAAAATAGCAAAAATTAATATTATCATGATGATTAAGTATACGATTATATAGAACAAAATGTGACATAATTATAATAATCATTATTTAAGTTTTGTTGTTTTTTTAAATATCCTCAAAATCTGACTAAATTTCAATTAATACCGTAGTTACCTTTGCCTAGCGTAATATATATATATATATAAATTGCTCAGTATAACAGTGCTAAACTAAGACACACTGTATTATGTGTTAATTAATCTTGTGTCTTGTTTTATTTTTTGTGACAGGCTATGGATCATGCCGGTATCCCCAGCAGTGATCGGTTGGAGGGGAATGAAATGATCAATTGAGAGACCTCTCATTTCTCAATGTGTTATTTTATTTTAAAATGATTCGGAATTTATTTGTTTCATGTGAGTAACATATGTGGTAAGCTTTTTGTTTAGGGAACTTGATAACAACATTTGTAAAAGTTAATTTGAATTACTTGCTTGCTAGCTGGTACTAGGCTGGTGGGGTTTGTGTGTCTGTAAGGAACTGAAAAGAGGCTTTATCATTTTCTATCTTGTTTGGAAGATAAAAAGCTGGTCCTAGTGCACGTTGTCAAAAACTAGTTGTTTCCCTACTATCAAAAAAAAAAAAAAAAGTAGATGTTTCCCCAATCAACGCCTTTTTTTTTCATTTTTTGAAAAAATGGTTAAAAAAAGTTACTGATGTTTCTGGTAGACACCACTCACATTTTGTCCGCTTAAAAGATTTTTTTTTTTTAATGCAGAGATTAATAAAATTCTCAGCAAGTCTAACTGGCATTATAGGATGAATTTAAAACAAAAAAAGTTTAAGTTTCTGTCGTAGTAATTTTAATTCTTTTACAGTAGTGAAATAAGCTTGAATCCAAGGGCCATGAATTTTGCATTCGTCAATCACCGTACTCGTTGCAGATGCCAAGAACTCTGATGTGGAATCGAATGCTAATTTAATTGAGTGGGCTGGTTCTGATTGAATCCAACAATACAGTGGCTTCAAATTATCCAGGGCTTCCGGCTCTGGTCTTTGCTTGTGCGTTTAGTACTATACTCTCTCACAGTTTTCAGTGTTCACGCTTTAGTTTCGTTAAGTAATTTAAATTGATTGTTGAAACTCTAATAAGCACCACTGGCTTTCAACAGCAAGATTTTCCTTAGCCTAATGAGTAAAAACATATACAAAGTCAGTTAAATAACCTCCGAAACTTAAAACACTTGAATGTGACGGATCTAATAACAAAAGAAGAGTATTGGCAATACTTTTTTTTTCCACTCTCTTTTACATTTTCTTTAATTATTGCTCTATTAACATTATAAATTATTATTTAAACAAAAAAAGATAGTGAAATCTACAAATACAATAAATAAAGAGAGTGTAAAAAAAAATTTTGAGAAATAGAGTGCAACTAACACTTCTAATAACAAAATGTAAGCTTTTTTAACTTTCACCCTTAACATAAAATTAGAAAAACAGATGAAAAAAGTGGACCAATAATGTTTTTTAAAGGGTAAATTGTTGAATTGACCGTCAATTTTTCACGAAAGTGAGATTTTGATCCTCAATTTTTTTTTTATCTTTATGTCTTTAACTTTTTATTTTAATTACTGAGAGACCATTTGAATTAACTTCTGTTAATTTTTGTGCCAATTGAGTTGCACATGATGCCCCCAGTAAGGGCATATCAAGTGACTAAATTGTTTTAAGAAATTAGAATAAAAATATAAAAACCAATAAAATAAAGGATAAATTATTTTATTAGCCCTCAACATTTTATAAAAGTAAACATTTGGTCATAATCTTTTATTTTTGATTTATTAGCCCCAACCTTTGATTTTAGTTACTGTGGGACCAATTTAATTGTCAAACAATTAATTTTGGTTGAAAAAATGTGATAAACTAATACCTAAAGTTATCAAAAATATGACAAATTGGTCTCCAAAATTAATAGTTAAACTATTAAATTAGTCATTCAGTAACTAAAAAGAAAAAATTAAAGGTTGATGAATCAAAAATAAAAAAATTAAGGACTAAAATTATACTTTTATGAAAAGTTTAAAATTAAAACTTAATAACGTGACAATTTACCCTAAAATAAAACTTAATAATATTGAATACTGTCAGCAAAATTAAAAAGGAAAAAAAAAAACCCAAAATCTCGTCCAACCCATCACCACTATTCTTTTTTTCACCTTCCTCAGCCACCAATAATAATAATAATAATAATAATAATAATAAATAAAACCTGTAAAAATTGAACCCAAAAATCAACCTAGCTCACCAACTCCGGCAAGCCCCGCCCGCCCCCTGCCCCCTGCCCCCTGCCCCCCCAATTTCCTCAGACCTCCTCTCTCTCTTTCTTTCTCTTTCTCTCTCAAATTTCCCAAACGTCCACCATTTTTTCCGACCTTCTCTTCATCAACCCTTTACTTTTTTTCAGTTTCCTCAGCTACATAAAAAAAAAAAAAAAATCAAACCTTGAAACAAATTGAACCTAGATCGTGGCCCTCCTCTACTCAATCGTGACACCCTTCTTCCCCTCCTCCATCGTTAACCCTCCCCCATCCGATCGTGACCCCTTCGCCTCCCAGCCTTGTCTATAGTCCCCCCATGAAATCCGTCACGAGCAAGCTCGATCGAGATATGACCCATCGCTGCCCAAGCTATCGCGAGCCCAAAACTCATGAATTGCGGCCAATAAGGGTAATCCACCAAGACTGAAGCTCTGTTGTAATAGAAGTGGCAGTAGTCGGTTACTAATGCTTCCATGGAGGACCAGATTTCGAGGCCGTCGATAGGGTAGGATAGTTGTTAATTAGGAGTTTTAGGCAATGTGGGCTTCTAGGGTCTGGGATTGCCGCTCCTTTGCAAAATGATGAAGGGCCTATTTAGTACAGTTTTTTCTTGTATTTTTAGTCAGTATAAAGAAAAAAAAAAAAAAAAAAAAAACTTTAACTTTTTAAAAGTTGTTTTAAATTTTTTAAATCTAAAAGTTAATTTTAAAAATATTTTGATGTATTGTCAAAAATATTTTGATTTTTTAAAAATGTTTCATTTTAAAGTTTTAAAATATAGCTTTTTAAAAAAATATTTTTAAAATAGGTTTTGAAACTTATATAAGTGTATTAATAATTCATTATAAGTTTAAATATAATATTTTTGTAACTTAAAAAATTGAAACTATTTTGATCAATGAAACTTTTTTAAAAATATGGTTTCAAACACTTATTAAAAAGCTACAGTTTTTGCTTATCTTTTTTTACTGTCTAAAAGCACAAGCACAAGTTGTGCCAAATATGTCCTTTTGTAGCTTTGACAGTAAGCACTTTTGAAGAGCAAAAGTTTTTTTGACAATTTATCTAAACACTTTCAGAAGCAGTTTTTTGACTTAAACCTGTTTTAAAAAATTTAAACTATTTAAATATAATATTTTTGTACCTTAAAAAATTAAAACTATTTTGATTAATAAACATATTTTAAAAATATGGTTTCAAATCCTTACTGAAAAGTTACAGTTTTTTTTTATCTTCTTCTACTGTCTAAAAGCACAAGCAAAAGTTGTGCCAAATAGGCCATTTTGTGGCTTTGACAGTAAACACTTTTGGAGAGCAAAAGCTCTTCTGACACTTTATCTAAACACTTTCAAAAGCGGCTTTTTAACTTAAGAAACCAAAAGCAACTTTTAAAAAACCTATCCAAACAGCCCGAAGTTCAATTGTAAATGATTTTTTCAAAAAAATATTTATGATAATGTATATATATTGTTGGAAAGAAAAAAAAATGTATATATATTGTTGGATATGGAAGGTTTGCATTATAAATTTGTTATTCTTTGGTTCAATTTAATCTAGGTTCAAAAAAGCAAATAAAGAAGAAAATGATCTGGGGAATTTTTTTTTTTGGTTGATTGTTTTTTTTATAGATTTTTTAATAAAATTTTGTTTTAATTTAATTAATATTTTAATATATCTATTAATTTGAAAGGTAATTTAATATTTTTAATTAAAAAATGACCTCTAATAATTTTTAACGGTCAAACTAATTTGATTGCTAAATGGTCCTTAGTAGCTACAATAAAAAGGTGGGGGACTAAAAAAAATTAAAAATCAAAATTTTACTTTTTTGAAAAGTTCAGTGCTAGCATTTTAACATTTTTCTAAAAGAAAGGAAAGAGAGAGAGGCGGAAGATAAACTCTATATTGGCTTTACATTGGCAGCATCGGAATCTCGTTGACATGTGACATGTATCAGCCAGGCAAAAGTGGGAGAAAAATCTGCTCAAGTGTTTGCTTGTTTCCACTTTTCCAGCATTTATATTTTCCTAAATACAAATATATAAACAATTAGAATGCTCTGAGACAGTTTAATATAGTTGACTCAGATGTTCTACCACAATCAAGAATGATCTAAACAGTGGAAAAAAAAATTAATTCCCGAAGTTCATGCCAGTGCTCCTAGTAGCCATTTCTGTTCGTGACCCTTCTGTTTTCTTTCCCAAGTCATTGTGCTTATCATTTTCAGATAAAGATCTATCCACTTTCCTTCTTTTGTTAGATTGATCTTTCTTCTCATCCATTAATGATAAAAATCTCCTGAGTCGGCCTGATTTCGACTCGCTTTGAGAGCCTGACATGGAATCCGGGGGAGCAGCGACATACAACTTCTTCAAGATCTTCAAGAAGTATACAAGAAGAGCGACAAAGCAAGCAATCCCACAAATGAGAAATAGTCCCCAGAAGCTTTTGAGGTGAAGCTGGTCTGATTCAAGTTCAGCACCCTCTATGGGGCAAGCACTTCGCATCAACCACTTATCGTGGATCCTCTGGAGATCACCATTCTCAGATAGCTGGAGAATCGCGGTTGACATGTCCACTGCTAAAGGAGAATCCCGCGGAAATGCCTGTCACAATGAGAGAAGAGGCAAAACATCTCAAACCATCTGTTCCTATTTACACATTAAGCGTTGCTATGGATCACAATTAGTAGTGCTAAAAACATAACAAAAGAGTCACATGACAAAAAATACGACGGTTCGGTCCCACGTTACAATGTGGATCACCAATGATGATAGGATATTATTTTTGAAAGACACTGAGCTGATTTTGCACCGACAAGGAAAAAAAAAATAACAAGCTATATAGATACTTACAAAACCCCAGCCACTTTTGGTGAATTCCTGACCAACAACTCTGAATTTGCATTGTGTTGAGAGGAAGAGTTCGATGTAAGGACGTTCATCGACCACAGCAGCAACGCCTCCTTTCTTAGGACCATCCTGAAGTGCTTTAGCATAAGCTTCAGGTGATCCAAGAGCAATGAGCCTAGACTTGGAAATGCCAAGTTCCTCAGTCAAATAATGCTCAGCAAAGGAGCCTATTTGATATCCAATTGGGTCATCACCGGTTGTCAAGCTTTCAATTCCTTTAATGGGAGAAGATAGCTTTTGCACTGTGAGGATCGATGTCAAACTCGCTGTGTAACTTGAGTTGATTATCAAAACCACAAAGAGCCATATAATTAGCACGAAGCGGCCAAGGGTGCTCATGGTGTTCTCTCCTGCACGAAAAAATTAAGAGCTAACTTAATCAACTGAACATTTCATTATTACTCTTTCACAAAAAAAGACTTTACTCGAGACACTTACTGTGAGCGAAAAACATGGTTGAGAAGCTAAACCTGCAGCATTAACGAAGAAGAGATGGATTAGAAACAAAACATGTAAAACATTGCATGTCATAAACAGGCTTGCAATTTAGCTAGATAGAATTTTTTTCCTAACCATACAAGACAAACTTCATAAGGTTATACATAATTTGCAAGTAAAGAACCCACCAGAGAATGGTTATGAGCTGCCTTTTAGGTGGACCCCTGAACTCATCATTTATCCTATGCTCCAGAATCCATACAACTATTCCAACAAGAATGAAGAATGCTGCAGTGACCATCCACATAAGCGGACTAAATGGTCGTAGGAAAGCCCAAGCACCGGTGTTCATTTTTTTAAATGGAGCCACAACAACAAGCCCGGATGCAGCATATGGCTGAGTAAAATCTACGATCCTCGTCCTGTTTGTGACAATAGCAATATCGCCAATGGCAGCATCAAAGGACTGTGATACAATCAAAATGATAGAATCAGCAATTTGCGTATTTTTTTCTCCCTATGACCTTAAACGGTTCGGTAATAATCAAATGCATAATGTGCAACTTACACCGGACGTGATCATGTTCACCAGTTCTGTGTAGCTTGGGTTTTCGCGACCATTTCCAAAGGGGATAAATTTAAATGGCACTGCATATGGTAGTAAATTCACAGCAGATAAAAACACATCTATGCAAAAACCCTTGAACGTATCAGTTCCTTGACCTTGTGATACAAATTCTCGGTAACTGACCCGATTTGGCACGCCAATTTTTAATTGCTTCCCATTATTTGGGAAAACCCAACCACGAGGCTTCAGCGATGTCTCCCCTGGCCAGATAACGCTGTATAACCGCTGGTTTGCAATCGAACGATTAGGTGGCCTAGAGTAAAGTGTCTCGGGAGGGACAGTTAATAAACCAGAATAGTTGCACCAGTAACCAATTTGCCGAAATCCAGTTCCAATCACGTTGATAATATCATATGAAGGGAAAACAAGAGATCTGTCCAAATCAAACCTAATAGGACCTGTCAAACCAACAAGATTGCTTTGCAATATGTTCTTCAAGAGAAGATCACCTTGATCAAAAATACTCAATGCCTCAAGGTGAAGCTGCTCAGCTTCAACAGACTTTATCTTGGAACCATTAGTAAACGAAATAACACCGCCCTGAGCGAAAAATGCATCAATAGCATGAGCAACCAACCAAACGCTATCATAGGCATAGAGTCCGTAAGAATTCAATCCCATAGAACCACCAGTCAACTTGCTCCACCTAGATGCAAAGGCCCTCTTTCTATCCGAATCGGGAGTGTGTTGGCGCAAAGCAAGAACTCCTTGCATTGATTCCATCCTCGCCGAGGGAAGAGGAAAAGAAGTGTCCAAAACAGTTGAAAGCCAATCTGTGGCTATCCATACGAACCCATTGCCCATCATTCCAAGATACTGTGCCACAGAGAAAATAGTGAAACTCGAATCCAGATTCACATGAAGAACTATAACTCTAGATTCCAGTAATGCGACCTTAACAAGAAGATCCAAGATCTCACTCCTGCTGATCGCACCCGGTGGGATTGGCACCTTGTAGGATATTCTACAACGCCTCTGTGCAAGTTGATCACCTAAAGCAGATATACCATTGCGCCCAAAATCGTCATCCAAGAAAATCGCAATTACCTCCTTCCAACCATAGAAGTTTACTATCTCAGCCACAGCAGTCATTTGATACAAATCATTCTGTGTTATCCTAACAAAATATGGGAACTGAAGGGAAGAAAGAGTTGGGTCTGTCGCCGCAAATGACAACAAAGGGGTCTTGAGTTCATTTGCAACATGCGATGTAATATGTGCAACAACAGAAGATTGCGGTCCTATAATGGCGATTACATCTTTCTCCATAAGCTGCAAAGCTGGAAAAAAAAACAAAAAAACAAAAAGCAAAAAGCAAAAACAAAACAAAAACGTTGGTCACATCCTATTCTATCAAAGATTACCAAATAAATTAGAGAAGTTTAACATATTTTAATCATAATGATAAATTTGACATAGTAGGATGAAATTCTGACACTTCAAAACTGCTTAGTACCTATCCATAGAAATCTCCAATCTCCAATAAACTAGCAAAACAAAAAAAAAAGTGGGAAAAAAGTGTAAAAGTACCTTCAACCATGCCAAGAAACCCACTGCAGTTGGAGTTTTGTATCTCCACGGAAAGTTTAGTCCCATGGAGTATACTGGAATTTGAGTTGACATCTTTCACTGCTTCTTCAATGGCAAGCTTGGCAACTCGGCCTATTGTGGTGTCAAAGGAGAAGATGGCTCCGATGCTGACTACGGAGGGCCTTGAAGGAACATTTTTGCCATGCCCAAATTGAAAATCCCCAAGATGCAGAAACACAAACGGAATAACCCAAATCAAATTCATCTTCAACTTCCTAGAAAATCTTCCTTTTTGTTTGCCCAACATGACAGAGATCCTTGCTCTCCCCACCGGGATTTGTGAAGAATTTGATTCATAAGCATACAAGATTCCTCATTCGAGCACTTAAAGAGATATACAAACCAGAATTCCTCTGAAAAATAAAAAATAACAATAAGTGCTCCTAATCCGTTTCCATAGTACTTTAAAAAGAATACAGAAATCGAACAACTAATTTAACATGGAAACCAGATTGTGAAAATGGGTAAAACAGTTCCTGCTATTGTTCTTTGTGATGTTTTACTTTATTTTATTTTATTTTTGAAGAAGAGGAAGAGGCTCTCACGTTTAATAATTAGAATTAGCAAAGTCTGACTTTGATCCTATTCCGGAAATGCATAAGAGCATCTTATTACTCACGTGATTAACGTTCACAACTCATTTTCCTTATGGGGTTTCTCCATTTCAGGCAATTCATATTCATTATTCATTCAGGAGAGAGAAAATTACGTATGAGGCACCCAGAAAAAACCACAACATTTTTTTGACTCCATCATCAATTATAAAGCTCACAAAATGAAGCAAAGTAGTTTCCCTTCAAACCCAAATGAAGCAACAGAAAAGAATATATATATTTAGACTCCATTATCAATTATAAAGCTCACGAAATGAAGCAAAGTAGTTTCCCCTCAAACCCAGATGAAGCTCAAAAATAAGAATACATATATATATATATAAAAGAGAAGACCCAAAAGACAAACTTACCTGAAAAACCAAAATAAAGGCTAAAGCTGATATGAGATTTGAGTTGAGAACGAACCCTTCGAGGCCTCTGCTTTTCTTTTCTCAAGGGAGGGGAAAAATAATAAAGGGATTTTATTTATGTGGATTGTGAATGCGGGTTTAATGGAAAGACTGTACAAAAAAAAAAAAAAAAAACCCTCTGAGAAAGCAAAAAAGTGAAAATGGCAGAGGAAGGAATACAACAAAGGAACAAGAAATCACGTGGACCAAACAGAAACACGAACATAAACACAAGTTGAAGTGGGAAAATTAGCAAATGGTTATTGGATGCTCTTCCGGAAACGGATAAATATTAGCATTCTTATGTTCTTTCGGTTTTGCACTTTAGTTGCGTGCAAATAAAGATGCTTTTAGCAACGTTCTTGATTCCACTTCACCGAAGTGACGACAACGACACTGCGTTCTACGACTTTCTCATTCCTATATTATCCATGCATGTAGGAAATTAGTGGTTAATCAGGAAAAAAAAATTATTTTTTTCTTTTCCTATTTTTAGGGGGTTTTCTCTTTTCTTTTTAGCCATGATAATGGTGACATATATACATTTGTTTTAAAAGGGGTTAATTATATTATTTTATCTCGTATTTTTATTATTTTTTGTTTTGTTCTTTTGTTTTTATAAACTATAAAAGTGTTTTTTGAATTTATAAAACTTGTTTTAATTTTATCTCTTATTGATTTTTTTAACTTAAAAAACATATAGATAAGATAAAAATACCATTGATTAAACTTATTTTGTTTATGAAATATATGTTTTTTCTTGAAAAAAAATTTTAAAAATGTATTTTAGAATTTTAAAAGTCATTAAACTTAAGATCTTTTTTGAAATTTGAAGTTTTGTTTTAGGATTTTTTATGTTTTTGAAATATGAAATATTTATCATAACTATTTAAGGGTAGTCATATTGTTTTGCTCAATTTTTTCTATTTATGAGATGAAATTGAAATAAATTATTAAAATTTTAAGGATATTTTTATAGTTTCTAACAATAGAGAGACAAATTGAGAAATAGATAAAATTATAAGATACAATTACGTAATTAATTCTAACTATAATTTTTTATTTTAGAAAAATGATATTTAATTTTTTTGGAGTGAGAAAAATGACATGTAATTTTAAATTTACATCTTCATTAAAAATCCTCACAATATTTTCAGGGAAACTTTCTTAGAATCCATTTTGTCGCACACAGTTGGCGTAACAACACATTTATCGGGTGAATTGGAAAAATCCACTTTCAGAAGAGTTGGTCTATGTTTGTTTTACACATCAAGACTAAAAAGTTTTGATTCATATACTTCTAGTTATTTTAGTTTTTGCTATACAACTTTAACAAATTTCGAATTTAAATTTATAGAATGTTTGAGAGCATTAATTGAAACATTGGTTTGAGCCAAATATGATTAAAAATATTATATCATATGAGAGTATTATATTATAGTTTATTTTAACATATAAGAATTTTATAGTATAGAAACTAAAAGTTTTTGTTAAAGTTAAGAATGTCAAACGCCCTAGCTGTTAAACTTATAATCCATGAATATCCAATCATGGCTTTTATTTTAGAGTGATACTAATTAGATATACAACTAGTATGAGACTTTTACACTATAGCTTATTTTAACATGCAAGAACTTTACAGTTTAGTAACCAAAAGTTTTAGTTGAACCTGAAAATGCCAAACACCCTAACTGTCAAGCTTATAATCCATAAATATCCAAGCATATTTTTTAATTTTAAAGTGATACTAGTTAGATATAAAACTAGTATGAGAGTTTTACACTACAGCTTATTTTAACATGTAAAAACTTTACAACATAGTAACAAAAAGTTTTAATTGAACCTGAGAATACCAAACACCCTAACTGTCAAACTTATTGTGACACATGTTATTCTCCTAACGGCTATTAAGGTAATTAAATCAATTTTTAGTGTGCCAATCATTTTTTTTATTTAAAATCTATTTTACAATATTTATTTCTATCTATTTTTAAATTTTCTAAAATTCTCTTATACTTATTTAGTATGTTTACTAAAAAGCCTTAAAACTTCTAATAAATTTCGAAAATGTTATTTTGGCATTATTGGGGCTAAAGTATTTAGAGGAGACATGAGGATATCTTTCTCAACTACTCTTGACCCTCCTTTTTCTTTTTTTCCTCCATGACATGCTCCAACATGTCTCATCCATAATTGCTTATATCACTTTTCTCTAAAGACTATATTTTCTTCCTTTTTCTTCTATGGTTCTCACACTCTTCTTCTCAATTCTTTGCTGAAGCAAAATACTTAGAGAACTTCTTAAAGACAGCCATAAAAATCAACTACCATCAGCTCTATTTGAGCAAGAATTTCAGCCATACCAAAAGTCAAAGAACCTATTTTGAAGCCATTTCAAGCTTCCAACTAGCCATAATCCGAGGTTAGAATCTTATGAACAAATTTAGTCTTTCATTTATAATTTTTTTATATACTCAAGGATTATTTAAATTTGCATTCTTAAACGTAAGTATATGTTTTGTTGCTATTTTGGAGCATATGTATAAAGTCTAAGTGTATATGCCGTAGACAGAAAATTTATATTATTAAACTTTGTAATACCTTTATGGGCAGTGGCTATTTCTTGAAATTTTGGGATTAAATGAAAATGAATTTTGTAAATTGGTTTAAATATTTAAAAAGTAGACATCCTAAGCTTTCTAACGAGCTATCATAAGCCTAAATCAGAGTTGTATTTTATTTTCTGTAAATTTTTTAATTTTCAGATTGGAAATTAGTAAACTTGCCAGTGGCAATATACCGCTCGTTTACGTTAAGTAAACCACCTGTTAACCCATGTGATGATTGTAGATAGTGAACCTATCCTTTATCATAAGTTTTTTAACGAGCTATCATAAGCCTAAATCAGAGTTGTATTTTATTTTCTATAAATTTTTTAATTTTCAGATTGAAAACTAGTAAACCTACCAGTGGCAATATACTGCTCGTTTACGTTCAGCAAACTACCTGTTAACCCATGTGATGATTGTAGATAGTGAACTCATCCTTTTTGCAAAAGTATACTACCAGTTTGCCATGGTATACCAACTGCTAACCTGAATCAAGAACCCATCTTTGCTCACCACCTAATTCCTTAATGTCTTGCAACCTTTCCAATATTATCCTAAGTGATTGATGAATCTTATTAGGTACTAAAACATATAGATTATGTTGGGGAATTAGGCAACTCCTAATTCCAAGGATCGCAAGAACGAACAATTGCAGAAAATAAATAGGAGAAAAGAAGAAAAAAGAGACACCAAATTTTATACAGGTTCGTCTAAAATTGAGAATACGTCCCGTTTCTATCGCTTGCAGATTCCACTATGATGAAGGAGATTACAAATTACAAGAGCAGTTTCTCACACACTCACAAATTGTGCTTACCAAAACTCTCTTCTATCTAGCACCTTATGGGAATTTTTCTCTCTCAAGGATGGAGCTCTCAAGAATTTTGCCTCTCACGAAATAAGGCCACTCTCAGTGTCACACATACACAACCCTAGCCACCTTATGTCTATTTATAACTAAAGGAGGAGAAAAATAGCAACTAATGGGAAACCCTAGTAGTTTCCCCTTTTTTGGGGCCTTTGAGTTCGACTCTGACTCAAAAAATATCGCGCATCACAGCGCGTCAGCGCCGCGGCGCTCGAAACGAGCGCTACGGCGCCCCCTGCAGCGCTTAGGCGCTATGCTCCTGGCGCCTAGGCGCCATCCACTCGACACCTCGGCCTTTTGTTGCTGGCGCCTAGGCGCTCTCCACTTGGCGCCTAGGCACCCTTGTACCAGCGCCTAGGCGCCCTCGTCCTAGCGCCGCGGCGCTGACTCTCTGCCTCTCGAGGACTGCTTTCTCCCTTTTTCTTCCTTTTTGTTGGGGTGTCGACTTGATTTGGCTCCACATCTGCAACAGATTACTTGTATACATTTTATATTGTGTTAAGACGAAAATTGTTTACTGTGGTATTCAAAAGAGATTTGCATAAAAGCTTTAATAGTACACTAGTAAGATGGATTTACACATGATTTATTTATGAATGTGGTTGTATGTTGTGCTTTAGCTTTAATTGTCCTTGTGTACGCCTTAGGATCAAGGGAGTGTGAAGCTAACATTAATTGATTTCGGGATTAAAAGATTGTTGATAAGCTTGGAAGATAGGGATTTTATTACTCATCTTTTGTAAGGTTTTGGTAAATTAAAATTTGGTTGTTTCATGTTGCAAGATATGTATATGGTGTTTTGAATGTATATGTTTATATTTATAACCTGATAATGTGGAACTCATCCTGTATTGTACAGTAAGGAATATAATGATTTGACACATGTTGTAAATTAAGAAGTATGGTTAAGAAAACTGACTCTATAAATTCTGATTGAATGTAGAGAAATGGTAAGTTGTGAAGAGGGCGGCGGTTACGTCCTTGGGCACGAATACCCTAAAAGGTAAAATAGGGGGAGGTGATAATGCTTCATTGGGTTGAAAGTCCAAGAACACACTGTATAGAAATCGACTTGGTGAGGACTCGGGGCTTGATGTCCCCTCACCGGAACAACCTTGGAATGTTTAAAGGGTGGCCAGGTGCTCCCATTTGGGTTTCGATGAGTTAAGTGATACTCTATTGAACGTGGATACCTATGAATAACATTGAACTGTAATAGTTGTATATATGTATATGTATAAAACTCGATAATAATTAATTATAGTATCCACGGAATATGATTATAATAAATCTCATAATTTAGATAATAATAAGTATTAACTAACCATGCAGGTTTTAATGTGGTAATGATAAAAATCTAAATGTGAGTAATGGTTTTTCCTACTGAGCATATTGTTGCTCATTCCCTTATGTTTTTATCTTTTCAGGACTCACCAAGTGTAAGATAGCTACGGGAAACTATGTAGCTATCTTAAGTTGGGACTGCTTTAATTGTTAAGAATGTTCTTCATGATAATGTAAGCATCAATAGTTACTTTCTGTAATTGTATTAAAATGTGTTGATGGTTGAAATGATGATGACGACAGTTTATATTATTAAATTTAAGGTGCTACATTAAACTGTAGTTTAATTGTCGTTTATATTTTTATTTTTTATTTGAGAGTTTTTATTTAAGCCTCAGACAACTTTATTTTTCAAGTTTTACTTTTATTTATGATTTTTATTTTAATTTATTAAAAACTGTAAACCCTCATATAGGGGCGTTACACTTATAATCCATAAATACCCAAGCATAGTTTTTATTTTAGAGTGATACGGGTTAGATATAAAACTAGCATGAGAATTTTACACTATAGCTTATTTTAACATGTAAGAACTTTACAACATAGCTACAAAAAGTTTTAATTGAACCTGAGAATGCCAAACATTCTAACTGTCAAACTTATAATCCACAAATACCCAAGCATAGTTTTTATTTTAGAGTGATATTGGTTAGATATAAAATTAGCATGAGAGTTTTACATTATAGATTATTTTTACATGTAAAAATTTTACAGCGTAGCAACTAAAAGTTTAATTGAAGTGAACAATGCCAAACATCTTAACTGTCAAACTTACAATCCATAAATATCTAAGCATAGTTTTTATTTTAGAGTGATACTAGTTAGATATACAGCTAGTCTGATTTGCACCATTGACAACCTATTAAATGTTCCAACACGAGGATAGGAGAGAGAATTGAAACAGAAGAATGAATGATCACGAGGATGACATGTGAAGGGGGTAAAATCCACAAGGACAAAGTATGGTCAAACAGTAATCTACTATAGCCATAAGAGAAGTAAAGAATAAATTAAAATAACTTTTGCCTTTCTTTGCCCAAATCTAACCCCACTTCAGGTTCAATGGTGAAGACTGACCATTAAATGCCCCACTTGGTAAAAAATGTTAGAAAATGCCAGCGATATTTCTTTTGGGTCCTGTTCTTTTTCCCTATGTTGGTTCATAAGACAAGATAGAATTCATTTTTCTTTTCTTTTCTTTCTTCTTTTTGTGAAACAGAAAGGAGAATTTGTTGTGTGTATGATGTAAAGGCTGAATGATTGCCGAAGAGATATGTTTGTTTGCCTTTTTATCTTTTCAAATGAGGATAAGATCCTTCTCCGATATTTCCCCATATGTATTTGTTGTCGTATGAAATAGGCACACCTTTATCCCCATTCCCCACCCACCATTCTCTTCATCTAAGTTTTTTTCTTTTTCTTCTTTCTCTTATATATATATATATGAGAGTAAGAATTATTAAATTTGGCATAAAAGTATAGGGGACATAATTTTTAAAATAATAATCTTATTTACAAAAGTTCGATAATTAAACAAAATTTATTAAATAGTTAACGATTCAAAACTTTATTTTTTGAAAATAAGATATGAATTTTTTCTTACTAGTATGGCAAAATTACATGTAGACTTTTCCTGTCATTGTTGTTATCATTATTGCTAGGGACTTGGGAGAGATTAACCTTTCAAGGAGAGACGAGATCGTTCTCCAAACGTATTGGGGATTGTATGCGTCTTTCTTGTCGTTTTTCATTTCCACCATTCTGTTTTCACTTTTCAAGCTCCTCCTGTGGAGTGGAAACTCGTGTGGAAAACGTGGATCAAACAAATTTGAATTTTCTACTTTCCTAAGCAGCATTTGCATTTTGCAATACACTCGATCAGGGGTGGGCAACCAATCTAAACAGTTAATTTTAGATAAATCACAAACCAAATTAATTATATATTGGTTTGAAGATTTTCAAATCTGTAACACCCCTATATGGGGATTAACAGTTTTTAATGAGATAAAATAAAAATAAATAATAAAAGTAAAACCTTAAAAATAAAATTTTCCCGGGACTTAAATGAAAACTCTCAACTCAAAAATAAAAATATAAACGACAAATAAACCACAGTTTTAATGTAGCACCTTAAATTTAATAATATAAACTGTTGTCATCATCATTTTAACCCTCAACACATTATAATACAGTCACAGAAGTAACAATTGATGCTTACATTATCATGAAGAACATTCTCAACGATTGAAGCAGTCCCAATGTAATATAGTTACATCACTTCCTCAACTATATTTCTCGTAGCCACCTCACACTTAGTGAGTCCTGAAAAGATATAAACATAAGGGAATGAGCAACACTATGCTCAGTAGAGAAAGCCATTACTCACCTCTATCATTACCACATTAAAATCTGCATGGTTAATAAGTTACATCATATTCCAGATTATGAGGTTTATTATGATCACATCTTATGGATACCGTAGTTAATCATTACCAAGTGTCATAATTACACATTTATACAAATATTACCAATCATCATTGTTCCTAGGTATCCATGTTAAATTGAGTATCACTCAACTCATCGAGACCCAAATGGGCGCACTTGATCACCCTATAAACATTCCAAGGGTGTTCCGGTGAGGGGACATCAAGCCCCGAGTCCTCACCAAGTCGATTCCTGTACAGTGTGTTCTGGGACTTTCAACCCAAGGAAGCGTCATCGCCTTCCCCCTATTTTACCTTTTAGGGTATTCATGCCCAAGGACGTAACCGTCGCCCTCTTCATGTCTCACAATTTCTCTATATTGAATCATTATCAATAGAGTTAGTTTTCCTAACCATGCTTCTCAATTTATAACATGTGTCAATTCATTATGTTCCTCGCCGTACAATACAAGACGAGTCCATGTCATAGTTTCATATGTGATAATCATATAATATCAGTTCAACATAGATATATATATATATATTGCGGCAAAACAATCAATTTTAATTCTATAAAAACCTCACAAAAGATGAGTAATAGAATCCCTACCTTTTAAGCTTATCAACAGTCTCTTAATCCTGGAATCAATTAACGTTAGCTCCATACTCCCTTGATCCTAAGGCGTGCATAAGGACAATTAAAACTAAAGCACAACATACAACTACATTCATAAAATTTATTTTAATTTAATCTTAGAATTTCAAGAAATAACCACTGCCCATAGAGGTATTATAAAGTTTAACAATATAAATTTTCTGTCTAGGGCATATACACTTAGACTTCATACATATGCTCCAAAATAGCAACAAACATATACTTAGGTTTGAATACTCCTTTAGTATAAAAGAAAATTTATAAATGAAAGACTAAATTTGTTCATAAGATTCTAACCTCGGATTATGGTTAGTTGGAAGCTTGAAATGGCTTCAAAACAGGTTCCTTTAGTTCGGTATGACTGAAATTCTTGCTCAAATGGAGGTGATGGTGGCTGATTTTTATGGCTGCCTTGAAGAAGTTCTCTAAGTATTTTGCTTCAGCAAAGAAATGAGAAGAAGAGTGTGGGAACCGTGGAAGAAAAAGGAAGAAAAGATGAAGTCTTTGAAGAGAAGTGATGGAAACAATTATAGAGGAGACATGTTGAAGCATGTCACGGAGGAAATAAAGAAAATGAGGGTCAAGAGTAGTTGGAAAAGATATCCTTATGTCTCATCTAAAGACTTTAACACACATAATGCCAATATGACATTTTTGAGATTTATTAGAAGTTCTAAGGCTTTTTAGTAATCATACTAAATAAATATAGGAGAATTTTAGAAAATTTAAAAATAGATAAAAATAAATATTATAAAATAAATTTAAATGAAGCAATTTTTTTTTTATACATTAAAAATTAATTTAATTACCTCAATACCCGTTAGAAGAATAACGGGTGTCACAGCTCTACCCCCCTTAAAGAAATTTCGTCCTCGAAATTTCAATTCAGCAATACTAGTAAAAATTTTGATTCCATTATGATTCCAATTCCGAGTCTAAACCGTTAATGTTGTTTATCTTCCAAAGTTAAGTTATCGTATCTCCACTTATTTACTTGCATAATAAATCTTACTCCTAAATCCCTCAATGAGAGTATTTCTGACAAGTTTCAACTTATAACACCGTATAATAGTCTAAGAATCTGATCAGGCATACATATTGACCATACCATGATTCCAGTCCTTCATTGTCCATGGACTGTGATTTACAATCACATTTAAGGAGATTGCCAGAGAAATTTTATATACTTCATCTTTAGGTTCATTTTCCTTTTTGAGTAAGGAAAAGTCAAATATATTTGATTTCATACCTCAACTAATAAACTAGAACATAATCATAAAACATATATCACAAACACTTTTATTCAAAACTATACATTAAACTTACTCATAGAGATATTAAACGGAATCTCAGAGTTGCAAACATACCCGGCATATTTTTCATTAAACAGCTATCCTCATGACACAAACATTCAATCCAAATAATATACTCATATTTCATATGGAATATCCCCATAACTGACTCTGGTACTTCCACATAATATTAACAGAATATTACACATTACAAACATAATACGGATACGTTTCGAGAGTACAAGGCACTCCGTATACCAGCTATCCATATCATGCATGCTTAGAGGATACAAAAACATCGATAAACAAAAGATCGGACCTTAAGAATGATGCGTTTCGAGAGCATCAAGTACTCCGTATCCAGCCATCCCGGCATTAGGCTCAATGAATCTAAAAGATTGAACAACAACGTACCACAAGAAACACAAAATACAAGGCAAACGGTTATTCGTAACACACGAAATACGGACACACATGCCTACATGCCAAAGATAAAACAAAAAGATTACAGATGGAGATTCAAATCAATTGGCCGCTCCCGGCTTTCCCTTTCCCATTCAAGCTTGGATGTTGCAGTGTCAGATTCTGGATGTATGATTTGCATTTTATCTATCAATTCCTCAGCTGTTGAAGCAGTGACAAAGATTTGTCTCTCTGATTCTGTAGTGATGTTTTCTTCCACAGCGTAATCTAGAAATTTCAAAAGACCGTCATAAAAACCCTTTACGTTCAGCAGTCCCAAAGGTTTGGAATAAAAGCCCAACAATTGCCCACAAGCAACTATAAATATTTCCTCAAGAGTACCTAGACCACCAGGTAATGCTATAAAAGCATCAGAATTATAGATTATGTCTTTAAAATTTTTAGGGATACTCTTGACTCCTTCTCCCTTACCTATGGCTTCCTTACAAAGGTTTCCTTCAATTGGAATATGAGGCCAAATTCTTACATCAGTAGCGTCGCTAGACCTAGCTGCTAGTGCCATATTTACCATCATTTTTATACTACCACCCCCATAGATTATGTTAATCTTCTTGCGTGCTAGGACTTGCCCTAAATGATTTGCAGCTTCTAAATAAGCTTTATCTTTTCCAAGGCTGGAACCACAAAAGACACAGACATTCTTTATTTTCTTCGTGGACTGGGAGGTAGACATATTTGGTTTATAGAAGTGGTTGCTTAATGTCTGCTCCACTTAGACTTCGGGTTCTACATGAGATTTTAAAGATGAGAAATATACAAAAAGGGCCAAAGAGATAGACGAGTAGGTAATGAAAAGGTAATCCAAAGATTTAAACAAAATCTTGTGCGGATAAGAAAGTAAGATAAGGTGATTGATAGTTTACAGAAAATCTGATTCACTTTTTGAAAAAGATTAGACTCTAATTGTATAACTTTTGACAATTGAGAACAATTCGACAAAAGACCCTCTTGACACAACTGTAGACTTTTTGACAAATATACACCAAGTCTAGAAATTTAATATAAACGACAAATACTGTAGAACTTTTGAAATTTGAGACACAAATCTTGAAATATCTGGACAAGCTTTTCAAAATTCAAACATATTACTGTACCGTATGTAACGTGTCTGATAAGATAATATATTTTATTATATATATATTTAAGAAAATCATAAATTAAATAAGATATTAATACTTACTGTATCAATCTAATAATCACAATTATTTCAAACACAAAAGCAAATATTTTGAGTAAAAGAAAAACACAAACTGTTGAACATCAGCTAAAACTGCTTCAAATAAGTAAAGACTAAATAACCTTTATAGAGCGATGACTTATTCCCCATCCAGTTTTCTTATGGCTTGGCAAACAGGATCTAGAAATACCATATTCCTGAGGCGTTGTCTTTCTGTATAAAATTTAGGCCAGAGTTTAAAAATAGCTCCTTGAACATATCCACTAGGGTGACCGTGGAGAGGAGGATGGATGCTATCCAAGTTCTCCTTTGAAAGTCCATCCCTACAAAACCGTATTTTATCCTCTCTATTCGTAGACATATAACCAGGTGAAGTACATTTACCGTTACAATTTTGTCTTCCACATTTGTTACAAGTGACCACGATGGCACGAGCTCTTCTTTTCATTGCACTACGACTGGTACCTGTTCCTGGTAAACCGACATCTTGACTAAAGTCACTCGGACGGATTTTCCCCTCTATTAACATTCTCACATCACAAGGGATACCAAAACGCATAAGAATCCACAACCGAGTAATTCTAGCCTTGTATTTCTTTCTGAGAATCTTTTGGGAGAGTGATGGGAAATACTTTCTCAGATGTTGGTACTTTGGGTCCATGATGAGATGAAAGAAGAGTAAATAGAAAGGAAAAATTAAGATAGTAAATTGCAGAATCCTAGAATTCCTTCTTCTTTTAGAGAAAAAGAAGAATTTCTAATGAAAAAGAAGAGGATTTGCGATTTAGAGAGAAAATAACAAATTAAGAGAGAAAAAGTGAACTCGGAGAAATAAGGTCTTACGCACAGTAAACGTATATGTAAACAATAATTAAACCACTGTATATGACACGTATAGAGACCACGTGGGAGAGACAGTGTGAATCAAACTGATTTAAGATTTGAACTAGGCCCAAATGTTCTAAGTTGAAAATGGTCAGGTTGTTTCGGGCCTTAACACATTTGGAACGAGTTAAATAACAAACATAAAATTGAAAACCAATTTGTATAAATCTTAAACCCAATTCAAAGTCCACTATAGATAAAGTTAACTATAAACAAAAAATCTAATTTAACGACAACAAGGATCTTCCTGAATGATATTTAAAATCATTTCATAACAACATAATCCTCCAGCAACTCAAATAATTTTGTTTTAATCAAAACCTTATTGAACAATGCATACACCCATATGTTATTCATAATACTTAACATCTATCAATGGATTCATCATCATTACTACCAAGGGTTTAGAATGTGACTAACCTTGAAATCAATACGATTTACGTCTTTCAACGTAGACCATATCAACGAACAAAGACACTTGATGTTACTACTTAAGAACATCTACAATCCCCACAATTCTACTTATACAATATATAATTTTCTCATATAACAAAACCTTAGGTAACCAAAAGATTCACATCTAAACATCTAAAACTTAAACATTTTATCGTAATTATCCAAAATTATTATAAGTGCCTTAAGTATTATGATTTACTTAAGGAAACTCCTATTGATCATTTTTCTATTGCATCTATATATAAAGATTCACTGATACACTTAAATACAATGTACGTAACAAAATATTTCAATTTTGAGATTCATGCATTCTAGACTTTACACAGTCTCAACAGACCAAAAGTCTAACATTTATCTCTCTCAAGATTCAATACCATGATTCCCAACTTATATCATATTCCTCAAATAAATAGAACTTTTAAGAAAAGACATTGACACTTATGTGCTCCATCGAATCCACACATAATCATTACTTAGGTTTGAATCAATTACGAAAAATTTGGCATATCTATGCCAAACTTTAAAATCAATAAATCAAGCCTTATATTTCTTATTGTTTTTCACGAGACAAAAGGCTTTTAAATCCTCGTATCTATACGAATTTCTCATCGTTTATACGAATTAAATATGCTTATAGATCCAAATATTATACGAATCTCTCATAAGCATTCTACTTATAAACTCATTCCATATAATTATCATTCTCTTATAACTATTAATACTTTCCTTCTATATAATTATTGTACTCATATAACCATTAGTATTTTCATTCTATGGCCTTTCCATGTTACATCCTTCTAAACTGTATAAATCAATGTGAAGGTTCATTTTGATGATGACACTGAAATTTCAGCTTCAAAACCATCTCAAAAATATATTTTTTAAAGTGGTGCTACACTCCCTAGGTTAACCGAACCTAGGCTCTGATACCAAAAATTCTGTAACGCCCCTATATGGGGGTTAACAGTTTTTAATGAGATAAAATAAAAATAAATAATAAAAGTAAAACCTTAAAAATAAAATTTTCCCGGGACTTAAATGAAAACTCTCAACTCAAAAATAAAAATATAAACGACAAATAAACCACAGTTTTAATGTAGCACCTTAAATTTAATAATATAAACTGTTGTCATCATCATTTTAACCCTCAACACATTATAATACAGTCACAGAAGTAACAATTGATGCTTACATTATCATGAAGAACATTCTCAACGATTGAAGCAGTCCCAATGTAATATAGTTACATCACTTCCTCAACTATATTTCTCGTAGCCACCTCACACTTAGTGAGTCCTGAAAGATATAAACATAAGGGAATGAGCAACACTATGCTCAGTAGAGAAAGCCATTACTCACCTCTATCATTACCACATTAAAATCTGCATGGTTAATAAGTTACATCATATTCCAGATTATGAGGTTTATTATGATCACATCTTATGGATACCGTAGTTAATCATTACCAAGTGTCATAATTACACATTTATACAAATATTACCAATCATCATTGTTCCTAGGTATCCATGTTAAATTGAGTATCACTCAACTCATCGAGACCCAAATGGGCGCACTTGATCACCCTATAAACATTCCAAGGGTGTTCCGGTGAGGGGACATCAAGCCCCGAGTCCTCACCAAGTCGATTCCTGTACAGTGTGTTCTGGGACTTTCAACCCAAGGAAGCGTCATCGCCTTCCCCCTATTTTACCTTTTAGGGTATTCATGCCCAAGGACGTAACCGTCGCCCTCTTCATGTCTCACAATTTCTCTATATTGAATCATTATCAATAGAGTTAGTTTTCCTAACCATGCTTCTCAATTTATAACATGTGTCAATTCATTATGTTCCTCGCCGTACAATACAAGACGAGTCCATGTCATAGTTTCATATGTGATAATCATATAATATCAGTTCAACATAGATATATATATATATATTGCGGCAAAACAATCAATTTTAATTCTATAAAAACCTCACAAAAGATGAGTAATAGAATCCCTACCTTTTAAGCTTATCAACAGTCTCTTAATCCTGGAATCAATTAACGTTAGCTCCATACTCCCTTGATCCTAAGGCGTGCATAAGGACAATTAAAACTAAAGCACAACATACAACTACATTCATAAAATTTATTTTAATTTAATCTTAGAATTTCAAGAAATAACCACTGCCCATAGAGGTATTATAAAGTTTAACAATATAAATTTTCTGTCTAGGGCATATACACTTAGACTTCATACATATGCTCCAAAATAGCAACAAACATATACTTAGGTTTGAATACTCCTTTAGTATAAAAGAAAATTTATAAATGAAAGACTAAATTTGTTCATAAGATTCTAACCTCGGATTATGGTTAGTTGGAAGCTTGAAATGGCTTCAAAACAGGTTCCTTTAGTTCGGTATGACTGAAATTCTTGCTCAAATGGAGGTGATGGTGGCTGATTTTTATGGCTGCCTTGAAGAAGTTCTCTAAGTATTTTGCTTCAGCAAAGAAATGAGAAGAAGAGTGTGGGAACCGTGGAAGAAAAAGGAAGAAAAGATGAAGTCTTTGAAGAGAAGTGATGGAAACAATTATAGAGGAGACATGTTGAAGCATGTCACGGAGGAAATAAAGAAAATGAGGGTCAAGAGTAGTTGGAAAAGATATCCTTATGTCTCATCTAAAGACTTTAACACACATAATGCCAATATGACATTTTTGAGATTTATTAGAAGTTCTAAGGCTTTTTAGTAATCATACTAAATAAATATAGGAGAATTTTAGAAAATTTAAAAATAGATAAAAATAAATATATAAAATAAATTTAAATGAAGCAATTTTTTTTTTATACATTAAAAATTAATTTAATTACCTCAATACCCGTTAGAAGAATAACGGGTGTCACAAAATCAAACTAAACCGTTCAAGAAATCAAAATCAATCCAAACCGAACCGATTATAATCAGTTTGCTTTGATTTTTCTAATCGGTTTGAACTAATATTTATAAACATTTTCTTAACAATAATTAAAACTAATATTTTAGTGTGATAAACAATCTTTTATTTCTTAATTATATATATTAATAACGTAAGAATTAAATTTCCAATTCATGATATAAATAAAACACTAAAAGTTTAGAACTATAGCATCCTAAATGAAGGTAAAATATTCAATTCTATCTTTTTGTATTGAAGCAAATGCAGCTTGTATGGACATCAATACCATCAATTTCCACTTCATCAATCGGCTACGATGGTGCTACAACTGGTGGTTGTGTATCACAATTCACAATGTTAGAAAATTCTTCATATATGTTGTCCAATATTTTTCTGATTTCAAATTTCATATAAATATTTTGTTCCTTAATTATTGTCGCACAACTTCTTAATACTCTAGTTCATAAACTGCTCCTTGTGACCGAGGATTGAGCAAGACAGTAATGAACGAATTCTTCGTCACCTTGTTGACACCTCCCCAATGCTTCTTAAACTTTTTTAACATCACATCAGCCATGGAAGACAAGTGTACATTATTGTTATTTTCATAATAATAATATTTGAACTTTGAAGTACGATTCTTTTTTTTGTCAAAAGTATATCATAAAATAATTAATTATATTTACAATTATGTATAAATTTTTAAAAATTTATATAAATATGAATTGGTTTGGCTTGGTTTAATTTATAAGATGTTTGGAAATGTGGTAGAAATCAGTGGTGGGAACCACTTTTACTGTAGCATGTGAAAGTTTTATACTGTAGCATATTTTTTTATTATTACTGTAGCATGTGAGAGCTTTATATTGTTCATAACTGAGATTGTGGTGGGAACTGAGTGGTTCCCACCACTATCAAACACCCCTTTAGTTTTTTAGGATAAAATCACAAACCAAACCAATTTAATCATTTTTTAAAACTAAACCAAACCTATAATAATTAGTTTGGTTTAGTTTTGTTTTGATTTAGTCAGTTTGATCAGTCTAGATGAGCTTGTTCATGATAGAGACATGGATATAATACCAACCAGGAAATTCACCATTGAATGGTTTTGGGAATCAAATCCTACTCTAATTCCAACTTCTCACATTTCTCACATTTTTCAATATATAAATAATGAGCCCCTAGACTAAATAAATAACTCGTCATGGTTAAAAAATTTTGTTCCTTTGATAAAGAATTAAACAAAATCTTTTGCGTTGAAGACGACCATTCAACAAGGGAATCAAATCCTACTCTAATTCCAACTTCTCACACTTTTCATTATATAAACAATGAGCCCCTAGACTAAATAAATTATAAGTCGTGATGCTTAAAAAAAATTTTCTTTAATAAGGACGTCAAACAAAATCTTTTTGCGTTCATGGCTCGGATTCTCGTCATCTTTCAAGTTTAGTCAACCTAAAGCAATCCCTTTCTATGATATATTCTACTCAAATTTGTTTAAAATAATTACTGCATAATCATTCTCCTCCTGGAATATTCCAAAAGAGTTATGTATCAGTGTTACTCTTACGGTATATTTTTTACAAGAAAAAAAGGGAAAAGTTAGCTTGTAATTTTATAGCGAAGCACTGCTCAAACAAAAAAAATTAATTAGGTTATAATACAAAATTTTCATATGTTACCGTTCTTAAACTCAAACTATTACTCTCTCAAACATCTTATAAAAAATAGTCTATGTTAATAGCAGATTGAAGTGAGAAAACTCTGTCCATTCATATAATATAAGTAACGTAAATTATGTCTAAATGTATCACAATAAAACGAATTAAAATAAATCCATACCCTACTATACATTGAAGGCAGGGTTCAAATTCATAGTACTAATAAAAAAAATCCAAACAAGCATTATATGTTAAAATTACTTCATTTGATAGGAGCATTAAGAAAAATACTACCATCTCTATTCCTTCCCTATAAAAAAAAAAAAAAAGATAAAGAAAAAAGATACAACTCTAACTCTGAGACTATAATATCACTGGCCCAATTTTTTTTTTTAAAAAAGGCAAGGAAATTATAATAGTAGAGTCGTGTGTGTGTGTATATATATATATATATTTTTTTTTCTTCTTTTCTTGAAGTGAGTTGGATTTTTTTCACGTCTGGTAGAAATGGCATCTAGTTCGGTTCCACGACCAGCATTGTAGAAACGAACGCTCCCAACAACTTCCCGGATCCAACTCATAGCTTCAGGGGAGCAAGCTGGAAAATGAAAATTAAAATAAAAAATAAAAAGGTGAATGCTTAACCTTACCCAAAATAACCACTCTCTTCCAATCGTAAGCCAACACATGTATCCCAAGAATCCAAAGCACTCCCTCTTCCCTTGCCGGCGTCAACAATATAAATATAAAAAATTGAAAAGAGATTTAAGACCGTCCATCACGGCAGTGCGATGATCCAGCGGCTGGGAAACTCCAGCAGCACAAATCCACGAACTAAAGTGAAGGCCACAGATCCGCCAATCAGAACTGAACACGTGGCCTAACTCTCACCAGTACGATGAGATCCACCGGAATACCTGGAATCGCCGGTTTCCAACCATGAACCAACGGCTTAGCGGCGCTCCTGAAGTTCTTCAATTTCTCACTCATCATTCGTTGTTTCCCTCTCTAAAAAAGCCGTTTTGATTCTCTCATTTCCTTCCCTTTCTTTTTTTTTTTTTTTTTTCTGAGGACACATCTTTTATAGGGTTTCTAACCAAAGAAAGATCAGACAAGGCAACTCGAAAGAATCTCCTTTTTCCTCGCCTTCGTTCGTGAGAATTCTTCTATTTTTTCTACTCTTTTTTTTGTTTGTTTGTTCATATGGTTCCGTGTTTTGTAATTCTCCAGGACATTCTGCTTTCTCGCATTCGATGATTGTTGCAAATTTTCTCGGAAAATCTCGTGAGCTCGTCATTTTCCACGGTCAAAATTGAGTTGAATTTTTGGACATTGGGCTCGACGATTGCGGTTTTAAATAAGTAGTTGATCTTTTGTGTTGAACTGGATTCTGAGATTGCGCATTGTTGGGTAATTTGTTCTGTTGGTTGGCCTGTTAAGTTATGTGATTTGGAAGATTTTTAGAAATGGTGGAGTTGTGAAGATTGAGATTTTGAAGAGTGAATCGGTGGTTTCTTGGTTTTTCCGGCTTTTGATTTTGCCAAGCATTGAATTCTGAGCCAGTGAGATAAAGGTAGATTTGGGCTTTTCTTGAAGCTGTTGGTTTGTTTGGTAATTATTCCATCTGTGATTGCTTATTAGATGAAAGAATAATCCCATTCCTCATAGGTTGGAGTTCTTAAGTTAGGGGCTATACGAAGCTTCTATTTCACAAGAGATCAGGATTGACAATTTTGTGCTTCTCGATTTGGTAATCAGTTGATTTGAGGCTTATAATAAAGGGTTGTTGATCTCTGATTGATTTTGAGGGAATAAGTATGGCTGCGGGTATGGATTTTTCACCTCCGCATAGATTAATAGAAGGGGTTTACAATAAGGACAATATACCAGGCATGGAAGATCACGCTTCGAAGAATCTGAACAATATTAAACGAATGACAAACGGGAAGCCTCCACGACATCTCTCTGTCATGGGGCATTCTGTGAGCTCTATAAAGCTTCTAGCAACTGCTGATTTGGTGAGGTATTTTCGAAGTTTCTGGTTGTCGAATTTCTCAAGCTCTTACTGTTGATCTTATTTAAGATGGTAGTTTTTTTGTTTTAGCTGTTAATATTTAAGATGATAGTTATGAATCTTTATTATCATAAAGATTCTGAATTGTCCCTTGTCAAATCTTAAGCATAAAATTTGTCCATGGTAGCAACTAGCAAGTGCTGATTTGGTGAGTTCTTTATGAAATTGCCCATTGTCGAGTGTTACAGGCTACTGCTGATTCTATTTAAGAGGCTAGTTACTTATAAAACTATTGTGCTTAATGTTGATATTATGGTTTAGGATTGTAGCTTTATGCTACATAAGGCCCGTTTCACTTGCGTACACTGTACACCAGATTGCGTAGACTGCAGTGCACGTTCACTTTCTTTAAACGCTTCTCCAGAGTTTGGATGTTGGAGTAACAGCTAATAGTTCACCTTCTGAGGAGAAATTAGCGATCTACCCATTTTCCGATCAGGAAGCTGCGCTGAAAGAGGACCTAAACGGTACATGGAAGACGAACACATATGTATAGACAATCTTGTTGAACATTTGGGCAACATTGGTACCACGCAATTTCCTTCTTCTGGAGCTTTCTATGGGGTCAGTATATGGATTGTAAATCTTACATTTAATTGTACCTTTTGTTTGACCACTATTCTTCTTAATTTTCTGTCATGCACTGTTTGTTTCTTTCTTTATTTTTTCCCCACTAAATACGTTAAAAAATTTACGTTCAACTGATAAATTTGAGAAATATGGGTTTTTGTAGAGTATTTTTTGAGGCGGTTATCATTTTGCTTTAGATGATCTTGATGATGAACCGATTACGTATGAACAGGTGTTTGATGGCCATGGAGGTATTGATGCAGCATCCTTTATCAGAAATAACGTTCTCAAGTACATAGTGGATGATTCCCATTTCCCAACGTGCTTGGAGGAATCATTCAAGAGTGCTTTTCTGAAAGGTGATTATGGATTTGCAGATGCTAGTTCTCTTGATATCTCCTCTGGAACCGCTGCATTAACTGCCCTTATTTTTGGAAGGTAAGTTAGCACCAACTTTTCTTTGATATTACCTTTCCTTTGATAAATGCACGATGTTTAGCTCTAAAATGCCCAAACATCAAGCTCACTTGGTATATTTATTTTTATCGCTCTTCACAGGACAATGATAATTGCTAATGCTGGGGACTGTAGAGCAGTGAAGGGGAGGCGACGTACAGCAATCGAGAGGTCAAAGACCGCAAACACTATTGCACATCTGAAAGACAGAGAATAGAGAAACTTGGTGGTGTCCTCTATGATTGTTACCTCAATGGCCAATTGTCTGTGTCCCATGCTCTCAGGGACTGGCATATGAAAGGCGCAAAAGGTTCTGCCTTCCCCTTGAGCGCGGAGACAGAGTTGAAGGAGACACATCTGACTGAGGAAGATGAGTTTTGGATGATTAAGTTGTTATGGCCTATGGGATGTGATGAGCAGCCAGTGTGCTGTGACTATAGCAAGGAAAGAACTGATGCTCCACAACGATCCTGAAAGGTGCTCAAAAGAGCTGGTTAGGGAGGCACTGAAGCGCAACACTTGCAACAACTTGACTGTTATTGTGGTATGTTTTCCCCTGATCCTCCACCACGGATAGAGATACCTCAAACCAGAGTCAGAAGGAGTATATCTTTGGAAGGGCTTACTTTATTCAAGGGTATATTGGAGTTGTAACTTGTGGCATGAGGAATTTTTTCAAAGAGCCATGTACAGAAACACGAGTTCAAATTGATGGAGAGGTATTCTAATTCTTTTTTTCCCCCCCTAATTCCCATGCTATTGCCGCAGCTGTGTCATGCCATGATTGGCATTCGCACTGCAGGAAATAATATCTATTTGTTAGGTTTTTTTCACGCTGTAAAACTTGTGCATCTGAGAGAATTTGCGTTGTACCAATTGAGAAACCATTCATTGTTTGAAATTCTAGTTGAAGTGCTCTTCCATGAAGAATCCTCCATCTTGTTGTCCGCTATTAGCTTAAGCAACATTATCTCCGAGTGTTGTGTGAAAAAACTGTCACTTTCACCAAGCTTTTTTGTCTCTCCATTTTGTGATTGGTCACGAGAGAGAGAGAGAGAGAGAGAGTATATTTGAATTATTGCAATATATTGGAAGACACATTAACCACATTATTGCAATATATTGGAAGACACATTAACCACATTCTCGTTAGTTTTAAAAGAGAGAAATACAGTGTGTTTCCTTTGGCTCGTATTAAGTTAACACAATGGTACATTTGGTAGCTTAAATTAAATAAGCATATAATCAAAATTTGCCAATGAGAATTGCACAATTCTCATTTTTAATTACTCTGTTAAGAATCCCTACTAACTTCCACCGAGTATCAAGTTATTTCCGGACAGCATAGCTTCCAGTTGTCTTCAAGTGAATATCGGAAACTCACAGTTCTCCATCTGATTCATCATCAAAGTTGTCTTCCTTGTAAGAACCACCGTAAGACAGGCATTTGTAGTCTCAGATACCTTATGGAGAAAGCCCGGGGTGACAAACTAATCCCAGAAGGTACGTTTGAACGTTGAGGTACAAATAACATTCCGAGGTCTAAGTAGCTAATCGGTTATTGCTCTAAAGAACAACACTGAAACTTTATATCTCTAGCGTTCTGGGATACGTCTAAACTGTCAAATGTCATGCATACAACGCCTGGTTGGGGTCTGCAATGATAGCTGAAAAAAGAAAAATGAAAGTAACAAGGAATCTGCGCATTTTACCTTGTCTTGCTGCAATGCTCGTTCAGATCTTGACATAAAACTTTGCTTACATCCCCTACTTTGACGGATCCTTTCTTTATCAATTCTGCAAACTGCACGAAGAGCAAGAGACATCAAGGACAAGGACAACCATGACATTCCCAAATAAATCAATCTGCAAAACACTCATTTTTGAAGATCAGAAGAACATGAGATCACCTCATCTTCTGTTTCCTCAAGCAACCTGTACCACGAACAGACAGATTTGGTCAATCACACTTTTGTCAAGATCAGGAACAACAAACAAAACTAGACATCTCACCTTCCACAATATGTTGATATATCTTTTGAATAAGCTCGGGCTTCTTGTTTATCTGAAAAGAAAAGGAAAAGGAAAAAGCTCCAAAGATTATCCTTTCATATCAACGAACTAAACAGGACCCTGCAAAGTGCAACCAACAAACACAAAGATGTCAAGATTAGACAAACAAATATAAAATTACAATCTATTTGTATTCTTCCTATTTTCAGTGAAGATCAGTGCTCTAGGTTATATTGTTTGCCATGCTGTATCTCATTGAGGGTGAAAACTTGTCTCAGCCCCGGCATTAGGGGATGTTTACATATCTATCAATTGAAAGAGAATGGCAAGAGTGTTTCCCTCTCCTTCCTTTCACGTTTCCCATTCACTTGAATAAAATATTTGATTCCCTTTCCTTTTCCTCTTATTTATTTTCGAAACCTTTTTCTTTCAAATCACAATCCCTTGCAAATTAGTAAACGTGCCCTTATGTAAAAAGCTACCATAGAAAATGCATACTTGTGAGGTTATCCCAGTTGTCCACTTTGATCCACTCTCGTCTGGTTGGCTCTACCTGAAATTGAAGAATTATATTAACCAATGTTTCCATATTAGAATGACCATGCAAGAATTATATTAACCAATGCTTTCATACCAGAATGACTAGGCATGGCATCTATTTACTTTATTCTTACTATCAAATCACTACATTAACTATGCAAGATGCTAAAGAAACTATCTACGTCTAAGTTCACCTTCTGAAGAGTGTAATCTTGCATCTTATCACAAAGCCCATCCAGAAGTTCAACAACTCTCAGCTCACTCACTCTGTTGAAAGAAACGCACAACACAGTTATTATCAGCTTCATAATAAAGCACAAAAAAACTAATGTGAACTACACTACACTGTTACTTCTTTGTTTTTTGGGGACTACACAGTTACCTTTTGAATGTGAGTTTCAATAATATATTTGTTTGATCAGATACATGGATACCAACTTAAAGATTACAGTTCATGGTTTTTAAATCATGAACATTATGTCACAAACAATGTATTGTAATGCTGGAAGGTTTATATTTTACTATGCAGTTATTTCGCTCTCCGTATTGATTATTTGGTCATCCTGTTTTAAGCTGAACAATAACTTAAAGAGCTGTCTTGTGAAATCCATAGAGTTGCCAAAATGTGGCATTTAGTTTCCTACTGATTGGTGTGTTGAGATTTTCACTTCAGACATCATTGTCATTTTTCAATTTTTGAAAATAAAAATATTTCCTCTTACAAATTCCAAAGCTTAAAGCTTTACCAGTAAAGGAGATATAGCATTCAAAATAACACTATGCACTGTTCTAAAAAATAGAACAATATGCCAAATATTTCATATTTACATTTTTGTTTTGTCCAACGATAACATTCACATTGGTATTTGACTCGTGGAAGAATTAAAGCGCTTTTTAACTTCGAATACGTACTTCAGAACAACTAACAAGTCCTCCAATCAATCACATTTCCAGCACAATTCTAACTCACATTATCAATTAACCACAATCCGACCAACATCGTCCGTAATGGTCAAAACACAGGAGGAGAAACTGAACCTCATACCTGTAATCGATCAGCTTTCCTCTCCGTTGACCTGTAGAATCCAATCGGTGTCTCATTTCCAAATGATTCCTCGGTTTTTCCTCAGAAAATGCATCATATGATCCCACCACAAACGCCATAAAAATCATTAAAAAAACAAAACTTTTGATCGATCTTACATTAGAAAGTCCTCGCTCTAGCTCCTCCTGCAAGGATCAGAAGAACCACATGAGTCAAATTGAATTTCTTCAAATTAATCGTCGTTTACCGTCAGGATCCGAAATTTTGGGGTTCGAAAAATAGGAAAATTAATACGTGGAAATAGAGACAGGAATGTAATTCACAGCGACGGCGTTGCAGGCGGCGCACTTGTCGTCGACGGAGAAAGCGACGGAGGAAACGAAGAGAATAAGAAGAAGCTTGATGAGCATTGACGAGGAGGTCATCGTCATCTTCTTCTTCTTCTTCGTGTTCTTCTCTTACGTTTCCCGTTTCCAGTTTTCTGTTGTTGAAGTGGGAGTGCATTTCCCACGCTTCCTCTGTCGAGTCCTCTGCGTCCTCTCCTCTGGACCGAACTTTCTAGATCTTCGGCCCATCTTCATGTACGGCGCCAACAGCTCGATTTCAACCTTTGCAAGCCCATGTTTGCAACCCACACTACAATGGAGGATGTCAGGTGTGGACAAGGATGAAAATTTGATATTTGAAATATCGGTGCTTAAATTTTAAGAAATATTAATATCTACGAAAATTAGTGAAAAATACGCAAATTTATCTTTATAGAATTAGTTTTAAAATGAAACCATCAGAAACTCTTAGGTAATTGATATAATATAAATTAGATGAATAATCAATTAAAATACTAAGTATATTATGAATATTGATTATATAAAAAAAGTGATCATTATACAATGACGGATAAACATATCGGCATTCAGAAAATTATCATAGAGATTTCCCGAATTCTGCTAAAAAAATATTGCACCCTCTTTTTATATTGTTAGTGTCAAAATCTAGAACATTTCACCAAAATATGGTTGAAAATGTCAAATTTTCAAACATCAAGAGTGAATTAGCTCGTGTAGCACTTTGAAGTCTAGTTATATTTATCTATTACTTTGATTTGATATAAAAATTGTGGTCAAATTATTTACAAAAATGATATTTAGAATTTCAATCTCGCGATAAAGCCTTGTATTGGCCGGTTAAACGGCCAAAGCCAACCTCAAAATGAGTTATTCTCTTGCCTGATTTATTTTTTTAAGACACATGTATAACAATAGTACCGTACCTCTCGCTAATCATTTACAAAAGTTAAAGAGTTTGGATGACTTGGCTATTATATGTTAAAAATTGAACTATGCAAGGACTGAAAATTTAAAAATAAAAATAAAAAAAAAAAATCCACCAACAAAAAATGAGAACACATTTAAACAAACATCAACTCACAGAGTAGTAATTTCAGGAAAAGAGAAAAGAAAAATGATGAAACCAGAGAAATTTATGCAAATTACGTGTAGTTTGGAAGGCAAAATGGTAAGCAGCGACCAAAAATTCTCGTTAAAGTGAATGACTGCTTCTACTTGGTTGGGGCTTATCAATGTCAATGATAGTGTCCAATTTCGTTGGCTTGTATTGCACATTGATTGGTAATTATAATACCCAGCTCTTCTGCGTCTTGCAGATATCACCACAACTTTTCACTTTGCTTTCCTCTCTAAAAGTGAAAAGTTGAATGAGGCCTCTCATATTATAGTGCTTGCCAGGCTTATAAAGGCCATCCGATCAGCAGACCACCTACCAGCCAAGATGCTTTTTTTTTTTTTTGCCATCGTTGTTCATGACATGGTATTCGCAGGAGAGTTGGGGAAGGATAGAAACATATTCATTGAAAGCAACAATAAAGCGTAGGGCCATTAAGTTGTTGCCCTTGAAATTTATTGAACATCCCTCAGGCTCATGGTTGAACCACTCTGGAATTACATTTGATAGGTAAAATGAAGTACTCCAAAAATCCTGTACTCTCATAAACAGATTAGTATTTAAAATTACAAAAACTTTCTTTTATTTCTCTTAACCTTTTCTTTTTAAAAAAAAAATTGCAATACAATAGCATATAATTTATTTTCTTTGCAAATCAATCCTCTATTAATAATAGAAAGGTATTAAAAAGTCACATTTACCTATATCCCAACAAGTAACATTAGTGCAATTTGCAGGGGTTTAAAACGATTGTATTTTAAAGAAAACAAGGAAAGAAAAGGAATAAATTGTTGTAAGAACTAAACAACCTAATTTTGTACTATTGAGAGTAATAAAATTGTTAAAAAAATATAGAATAAGAACACACAAAATTTATAGTCCATTTAAAAGCTGCATCTACTTTTCACTATTGTAGAAATCCACAACAATGGAGAAAAACTTTATAAGAGAATCACATGACTTATAACTTTTTATGTTTTCTTTAACCTTTGTGTAAGGTATTAGTTAGATTAACACAACTTAAAATAAAGTCTTTTTATTTGATAGGTAACACTGACGAAGCTATTGCAACGGCTACAAACTTAGAAGAACAAATTGAAGAAATGATCTTAAATTTTTACATACCGACTCCAAATTGAATTGCTTGGATTTGAAGGCGACATGTTTTCTGCTAAGAGTGAACAAATTGAGACATCACCAAATCACTTGTGCATAACACTTGCTTTCTAACTAGTATAAGAAACCAAAGAAACAAAAAAATAAAATTGTATTCGATTGTAGCTACTAAGATAACGAGGTTATTTGGCATGACTAGCGGTGACAACGGACGGGGTAGCCTTCCCTACGCCCTACCCTTTTCTCCAATCATGGTTCGGAGAAACCCACTGGTAATCTTTTTACATGTTTAATATTAAAAGATATTATTTTAAATTTTAAATTTTAAATCATTAGCCATATAAATTCAAAAATCCAAATAGAAAAGATAATAATAACACAGCTTACATTAGATTACTAAGATTGGAAATAAAAATAATTCAATGAGTATATTATAATAATTAAAATTTTGACTATCTTACAACATATTAGTTTAATAAGTATCTTATAATTATTAAAATTATAATTAAAAACCTAGACGAGACATGTTTGAGGAGAGGCCTTCTAAATTGTGTCTCAAAAGAATTGGGTATACACTTTATTACGTTCCATTACAATTGGGTATAAATGAGTTGGTGGGTAAAATTATCATCCCTAAGCCTAAGGTAAACCTAAACTGGATAACACAAAAGAGAAAAAAAAAAAAAAAAGCCTTTTTATCCCCAACACTCTAAGGACTCCACTACCAAAAGGAAAAATAAAATAAAATTTTCTAAATTGTTTGCCAGCGATAACGACCGCGCCCATTGGGGACAAAGTCATAAATTTGTTTAAGAAAACTTGAATAAAGTCAAAATTTATAACTATATTAATAGTGTAATTAATACTATAAATCTTTCCTTAAAAAAAACTATAAATCTCATAATTCTTTTTATCTTTATTATTTATCCCTATGTATATGTTTTTTCTTCCTCCAAATATGTAAACTTGGGTAATATTGTAATATAACTTTTGTTTATTTGAATTCTTAAATTTAAGAAATGGATGCAAATAACTTATGCATACGTAAATATGAAAATTTTTAAAAACATGCAGCGTAAATTTAGGATTATAAATTTTAGGTGGTAGAATATATATATAAACATTTTAAAACACTACGCATAAAATCTAAAGCTAGAAAACTTTCAAGGACAAAATAAGAGAAATAAGGGGTAGACAAAAATTTTTAGAAGAAATAAGAGGCCGTGTTGGCCTAAAGTTTAATTGATGATAACAAACAATTGATAGAAGGGGAGTTTTCATAAATGACATATTTTAAGATTTATTTTTTATAAATGCTACATATGTTCATTTGTGGCATAACTTAACATATAGTATAAATGATAGTATGGCATAAACTTTTAAAAGTGTGGCATAAATAAATACTACTTTAAAAAATATAGCACAACATGTAATTTTCTCTTGATTAGTAAGACTGTTAATAATTTATCTTGGGTTTTGTTTAAGAAAAATATTGTCGAATTTTCATTATCAAACTTGAAGACAAGAAGCATCACAAGACGAGTCCACATGTAAGAGAGACCATATTAAAACAGATTTATCAAATTTAAAAATATTATTAAAGTTTCTAAAAACCTAGATATAAATTGAGGGGGGAAATGGTTGAAATTAGGAAATATTCTTATATAACTAACTCAAAGAAAAAAGAGATAGATTTAATCAATCTCACTTAAATAATGTTAATTTGCACTAATTTAGTTGAATAAGATTTGGATCATACCATCCAGATCCACGTATCCTTTGTGTTGAATTTACAAGGCATGTGGTCCTCCAAACCCAATGTTCTGCACACCACTTTCTTAATCCAGAGATCCATAATGCACTCACATGCATGAAATTCCATGATGATTGAAACCCATTCATTGTTTCATCCACTACTTAAAAAAAAAAAAAACATATAAATACACAAAATAAAGATTTTTTTTTCCGATTGTCCAACGTTAGGAAAAATAGAGAAACATTTCCACATAGGACGTAGCCATAGCAATAATAATTTCCTCATGTTGTTCTGTTCTACTACTCTCTTTCCTACTCGCATCATTGTATATGCTTCAAAGTATAATGTAAAATTTAGTCATTAGGAAATTATAGATGAACAGTTGCAATAATTCTGAAATCGACTCCCTCCAATCTCCATTGCCCATCTAGCTAATAGCTATTCCAAGGGAAGCAACAAATTTAGCTATACCAATCTCCATTGTAGTTTGGATTTTTGCACTTTCTTGCTTAATTTTCATGCAATCTATGGATTCATGTGACACTTGTTATTCTCTTAACGGGTATTAAGGTAATTAAATTGATTTTTAGTATGCCAATCAAAATTTGTTTCATTTAAAATCCATTTCACAATATTTATTTTTATCTATTTTTAAATTTTCTAAAATTCTCCTATACTTATTTAGTATGTTTACTAAAAAGTCTTAAAACTTTTAATAAATTTCGAAAAAGTCATTTTAGCATTATGTGGGCTAAAGTCTCTAGAGGAGACATGAGGATATCTTTCCCAACTACTCTTGACCCTCATTTTCTTTATTTCCTCCGTGACATGCTCCAACATGTCTCTTCCATAATTGCTTCTATCACTTCTCTTCAAAGACTTTATCTTTTCTTTCTTTTTCTTCCACGGTTCCAACACTCTTTTTCTCATTTCTTTGCTGAAGCAAAATACTTAGAGAACTTCTTCAAGGCAGCCATAAAAATCAGCCACCATCACCTCCATTTGAGCAAGAATTTTAGTCATACCAAAGTCAAGAAACCTGTTTTGAAGCCATTTCAAGCTTCCAACTAACCATAATCCGATGTTAGAATCTTATGAACAAATTCAGTCTTTCATTTATAATTTTTTTATACTCAATAATTATTCAAATTTGCGTTATGAAATCGGAGTTGTAATTTTATTTTCTATGAATTTTTCAATTTTTGGATTGAAAACTAGTAAACCTGTCAGTGGCAATATACTGCCTGTTTACGTTAAGTAAACCACCTGTTAACCCATGTGATGATCGTAGATAGTGAACCTATTCTTTTTGCAAAAGTATACTGCCAGTTTACCATGGTATACCGCTACTAACCTGAACTAAGAATCCATCTTTGCTCACCACCTAATTTCTTAATGTCTTGCAGCCTTTCCAATATTATCCTAAGTGATTGACGAATCTTATTAGGGACTAAAACATATATATTACTTGTATACATTTTATATCGTGTTAAGACGAAAATTGTTTATTGTGGTATTCACAAGAGATTTGCATAAAAGTTTTAATGGCACACTAGTAAGATGGATTTACATATGATTTATTTATGAATGTGGTTGTATGTTGTGCTTTAGTTTTAATTGTCCTTATGCACGCTTTAGGATCAAGGGAGTGTGGAGCTAACGTTAATTGATTTAAGGATTAAAAGATTGTTGATAAGCTTGAAAGGTAGAGATTATATTACTCATCTTTTGTGAGGTTTTTATGGAATAAAAATTGATTGTTTTACCGCAATATATATATATATATATATCTATGTTGAACTGCTATGATATGAGTATCACATATGAAACTCTGACATGGACTCATCTTTTATTGTACGGCGAGGAACATAATGAATTGACACGTGTTATAAATGGAGAAGTATGGTTAGGAAAACTGACTTTATAAATAATGATTGAATATAGAGAAATGGTGAGACATGAAGAGGGCGGCGATTACATCCTTGAACACGAATACCCTAAAAGGTAAAATAGGGGGAAGGTGATGACGCTTCCTTGGGTCGAAATTCCTATAACACTGTACAAAAATCAACTTGGTAAGGACTCGGGGCTTGATGTCCCCTCACCGAAACACTCTTGGAATGTTTAGAGGGTGATCAAGCATGCTCATTTGGGTTTCGATGAGTTGAGTGATACTCTATTGAACGTGGATACATGGGAATAATGATGAACTGTAATATTTGTATATATGTATATGTATGAGACTTGGTAATGATTAACTATGGTATCCATGGAATATGATTTTAATAAATCTCATAATCTGGATAATGATGAGTATTAACTAACCATGTAAGTTTTAATGTGGTAATGATAAAAACCTAAAAGGGAGTAATGGTTCTTCCTACGGAGCATATTGTCACTCATTTCCTTTTATATTCATCTTTTTATGACTCACTAAGTGTAAGGTGGCTACGAGAAAAATAGTTGAGGAAGCTATATAGCTATATAGCTATATTACGTTGGGACTGCTTCAATTGCTAAGAATGTTCTTCATGATAATGTAGGCATCAATTGTTACTTTCTGTGACTGTATTAAAATGTGTTGAGGGTTGAAATAATGATGACGACAGTTTATATTATTAAATTTAAGGTGTTACATTAAACTGTGGTTTAATTATCATTTATATTTTTTTATTTTTGATTTGAGAGTTTTTATTTAAGCCCCGAGCAACTTTATTTTTGAGGTTTACTCTTATTTTTTATTTTTTTTAATTCATTAAAATCTGTTAACCCTCATATAGCGGCGTTACAATTCAAGAACTTTCTTTTCTTGCACTTCTTCTTCCTCTACGTAGTTCTTATTCAGGAAAAAGTTGGTGTGGAAATTTTCAATGTTTATTGGAGTGGTTGAATCTAGACCACATAATTAATATAAAAACTCAACCTAAATAACTTCCTTTGTTTAGTAAAAAAAAATAGGTATTTGGTATTTTTGTCTGCTGAATTTGTAACACATTTATAATTTACTCTTTGAACTTTTAATTTTAAGAAGTTCACCCCTGAACTTACAAATCTATAGCAAATCACCCCTTATTGATAGCAATTTTTGTTTTTTGATCCAAAATTGACATATAATACACACGTGCATAATTGATTACTGACATAAATGGACATTTTTATATATTTAGACCAAAATTTGTTGTGTTTAATATCTATAATTAGGTTTTCATCAAAATATAAAATTTTGAATTAACTTTCATTTGAATATAAAATTGGGTTAACATTTATATGAAAGAATACCCTTTCATACTCTTAATTAATCACCATGTGAAAATTATATATCAGTTTTATTCAAAAGCTTAAAATTGCTATTAATGGAGTGATTTGATATAAATTTGTAAATTTACGAGATATCTTGCCAAAATTGAAAAAGTTCAAGAAGTAAATTGTAAATGTGTTATAAGTTCATAAGACAACAGTGCCAAATACCTTAAAAATTTAATTAAATAACTTTATTAGCTTGAACATATAGACATAAACATATATATTTTTACGTTGTTCGTCATGAATAGAAAGGAAAAGATGAGGCATAATGCTGCACTTAATATAAATTTATTTTCTTAATTTAGTTTAAAACTGACGTCTACTATATGATACACAAGTTTTTTTAAATAAAAATAAAATGAAATGCGGTGCATGAGTTTGTTATAACGTTGGATGCTTGGCATATCCTACAAAAATATTTCTAAATTAAGAAAGCATCCGTAAGTAGACAGTAGATACACAATTAAGTATATGAGATAGAATCATAGCTTTATGGTAAATTTGTCAAATTTAACTAAATGAAAAGCTTGTTGTGAATGCAAAAAATAGACGGAATTACTTGAAAGTGACCGTGCATAGGAATTTTTTTTTTTTAATAGAAGATAAAAGAAAAAGGATGTTTTATTAATTCGTTCTTGTTTATTAAGGCTAGTAGAGAATAAAGGGCCTACACTAATAAATGCAGTTTTGAGGAAGTTGGAGACAATTTATACATATATATATATATATATATATATATATATATTGTTTTTATCATTTTGGTACTCTTTAACGTGTTTTAAGAATGATTGAATCAAGTTTTATTATTTAGAAAAAGTAATTAGGACATTTGACAACTTGAAAAAAAAAAAACCTTAGTGTGCTAAAATAATGTTTTTAAAAACTACAAAATATTTTTTGATATTTTTTAAATAACAAGAGATCAACTTAACATTAAATCAAAATACAAGATACCAAAATAGTAATTTTTTTATATACAAAATTAGAGCCTTCTTACAAATAAAAACAGGGAAGGTAATTGGATTAGGATTTATGATCTGCATATATTTAAGGTAATTGGATTAGGATTTATGATCTGCATATATTTACAATCATCCCCTTGACTCAAGTAACATAAACGGGTCCACATTTGCTACCTACCAAAGTCTTTCAAATTCATCGCCGAGCATTTCGGTATCACCAATCTTTTTTGAATGAATATTCTTTTTTATTTCCTTGGAAAAAGAGTACATCATATTTTCTTGTTGCTTTTAATCAAATCTCAAACAAACACGTAAACCAAAACATATTATAATTCCCAAGTGGGTAAGAAGTAAGAACACCCCACAAAACAAAGAGGAGACAATTTCATTGAAGAGCTCTTCGACGGCAGTTCAATCTTTGTTTTATGAATACTCTTCATGTATAATCTCAGCAAAAAGAAGTTTACAATATTAATTTTTCTTTTAAATCATATATCAAAAGACAACATAGCACAATTTTCGAACGGGGAAGAACCTAAAGAGAAAAAGAAAAAACCGTAATTTGTTAAAAGTACAAAACTCAATATCAAATTTTCTTTAGGCCGTAGGGGAAATATTTTATAAGTATTGCTATAAAATATTAGTAGTGTTAAATACCTTTTATTAATAAAAGATGAGTTTTATAGCAAGGGACTTATAAGTATGACTTATGTTTTAGTTAATAATAGTGTATAACACCTTAAAGGCTCCTGGACATTTTCATACTTCATCCCCACCCCTACAAACCTTCTCCGTCACCCCATTAAAAGTAGGTCAATGTGGGCCCGTCCCTAGGAGGAAAAATATCGTATTTATTTGGTAAGAAGAGAAATTAAGAGGTAAAGGAATTTCAAAATCACGAGCTCTACCGCTTTTTTAATTCTCTCAATCCATTGCAAAGAAAAGAAAAAGAGAAAATATTTAACAAAATTAAGGGCGACAAAATGGGTTGACGGGTCGAGTTAGTGTTAAGTTGGAGTTAATTTTTACAAAATTAGGTCGACACTAACCCGACTCGTGACACGAACGAGTTGAGAATTCTCAACCCTAATACGACCCGTTTTGATGCGGGTTGACACGAACACGACATGTGTCAACCCGTTTTTTATGCACAATGTCAAAAAATATGACCCACGACCTATTTTTGACCCGTAACCCGATTGTGACACGCAACTCGTCTCTAACCCGCCTACATTAATATATATAATATTAAAAAAAACATAAAATTAGAATAGTTTCATATCATTTCAACAAGAAGATGAGTGATAAGAGAGGTAGGGTTTGATCTTTTAAGAGCTTATATCATATATGAAATAATATTAATTTTTTAAAAGTTAATTAATTAAATACGGGTCAGAAATGAGTCATTTTAGTGTCAGACGGGTTGACCCGAACATAACCCATTTTTTGACGGGTGGTCGACACTAAAATGAACCGTAGTCAAATTTTTCGACACTAACTCATAAAAAAACATGTCAGATTCGTATCGTATCATTGTGTCGTAACCTATATTGTCGGCCCTAAACAAAACAAATAGAATGCCTGAACAACTATTTCTACTCTAATCGCAACTCATTTTATTTTGGTATATATTTCTGTTCTATTTCCATCCCTCTCACCAAGCAAAGCATTGAAGAGAGAGAAAAAGGGAAGACAACAAAACGGAAAAGGGTAAAATGCCAAATGAAAAAGAAAAAGGAGACAGAGAGGAGCCAAGAAGACTAGTGTAGTGCAGGTGGCGGTGCGAAAAGAAAAAGTGATCTCCTTTTCTTGCTTTTTCTTTATTTATTTACTTATTATTTAATTTTATTTGTAAAGTTAATTAAAATATTTTTAAAAGACTGTTATTATAGGGCTTGTTTGTTTTGATACTCGAATCACGGTTCGAATCATTTTGTTATAATATTTTATCTCATAAAAATTTAAATATTTATTCAAATACTCGAATCAAACGGGCCCATAATTTATTCTCTTTTAATTTTTGTTGATCAATGATGTTTTAATTTAAATCTTCATTTAAATACTCTATTTAAATACTCGAACCAAACGGATCCAGAATTTATTCTCTTTTAATTTTTGTTGATCAGTGCTGTTTGTTTCAGTGTCAACTCCCAGTGTCTTTCTTCAAATTCATAAAAAAAAAAATACATCCAAAAAAAGCGAAATTTATTTTATTTATTTAATTGTTTGTGCAGGTTTTTCATTAAATACAAATTATTTGTACAACAGAGGTCTGTTTGTGACATTGATAGCACATGTCCGATCTCTCTTTAGCATTAAAAATACTCACCCAACTTCTTCCAAGACGACTCCTCTTGAATCTCATCTCCTCTCATCCCGGATTGATTTTCTTCTTCTTCAACTTCAATTCCAGCTATGGATTTCGATTGTCTCAATCATGAATTTGTAAGTAGTTCTTTTCTTTCTTCCTCCCTCTCTCTCGCTCCTTTGTAATTTTTTGTTTTTATTTTTTGGTTGGGCGTTCTGAAGTTAGTGAAGAAGCGAGAAACCAGTTGTGGAAAATGACGGAAAATTTTGGAATTTTAATAATGTATACCGATTGGAATCTTAATTCTGTGTACCGATTGTTCAAAAGAGGGGACTTTGTTGAATTTCGCTTTTTAATTTCTCAGCTACCAAACGGAAGCTCAGTTTCCTTTTTTTCTTCTCAGAAATCGGAGCCAAAATTTGGAACTAGATAAGTGTTACTGTGATTTGATATTAGTGACTGTGGATAACTGGTTCGAAATTGTGATCCTAATTTTACAGTAAACTCTATGGTTGAGCTATAAATTTCGTGCGTAATTCCACCCAAATCTGCTTGAACCCTAATTTTTTTAATTGCCTGGTTTCTTCCATTCTGATTCAAATTCCATTGTTAAAACCCTAGAAGGATGGCATTGGTGTGAGTTATTAAATTTATTGAATCCCTTATCAGAGATTTGATTTATTTTACTGTAGATTTTTTCGTTTTCATTATTATGACTTCATGCTTTGGATCCGAAAATGGCACATTGGTAAAGTTTCCTCTGCTCTTCTTTTAGGTATTCTTTACGCGTACGTTTCTTTTGTTGGTTTGTTATTTGCATTTTTGTGATTTATGTCTTGTTGTGCTTTTTGCGTTTTGGGTTGGTATTATTGGCTCTGTTGGTTCCCAATATAGAATGTTAGAGCAAGAAATGGGATTTTGATTATTGCAAATATTGCCAATACACTTTCATTCGTTATGTCTTCTTAGTTGAGTAACAACTTATGTTTAAGGTTTTTTTTACATGGATCAGGTTATGTCATCTTGGTGAATGCTAAGAAGAGTTGCAAGACAGTGATGGGGTAAGCGTCTATATGATTACAAAAGATTCGACCACAGAATGTTTACTGAGAGACTGACTGGTGACAAATCGCTTACTCAAGATTTCGAAGCGTTGAGTGTCTCAAAACGTCTCATCAGAAGTGTTAGCCAGAAGTTCTGGAAGAAGAACAACCGAGGCAGATTGGAGGAAGAGGATGACGTGAAGGGGATATCTTTGAGATGTCTTACTTTGTATAGTAGAGGTGCAGGCTGCAAAGTAGGAGCTGACATGGGTGAGGAGTTCGGAGATCCAAGTAGTAGGAGGAGGTCAAGCGTCAGTGATGAAGGCAAAGGGTACAAACTGATATGTGGCACTGAGGAAACTGGAGTTGATTGCTTCTCGTACGGGGTGGAGGAAAGATTTTGGAGGAAACACAACAGAAAATATTTAGAGCTTGAAGAATCAATAAGAAACGGTAGAATGCATATATTTCTCCCAGATGATATATTGGAGATGTGCTTAGTGAGGCTGCCACTGACAAGTCTCATGACTGCACGGCTCGTGTGCAAGAAATGGAGGCACTTAACTTCCACTTCTCGGTTTCTGAAAATGAGACATGAAGGCTCACATCAGAATCCGTGGTTGTTTCTTTTTGGTGCTGTAAAAGATGGCTATTGCTCTGGAGAGATACATGCCCTGGACGTGTCCCTAGAGCAGTGGCACAGGATGGATGCCAACATTCTCAAAGGGAGATTCATGTTCTCCATTGCCAGCGTGCAGGATGATATTTATATTGTTGGAGGGTGTTCAAGCTTTACCAACTTTGGTAAGGTGGATAGGAGTTCGTTCAAGACACATAAAGGGGTCATTATGTTTAGCCCCTTGACTAAATCATGGAGAAAAGTTGCTCCCATGAAGTATGCAAGATCTATGCCTGTCCTGGGAATTTCTGAGGTAAGTTCAGATTTTTCTATTGGTCAAAACCATCAGATTCGGCAAGATAGGCGTCCCAGAACACGGGTTGGTGGGGTCTCAGATGTTTATGAAGATCCTCACCGGCTCTCTCTGAGGCGCCAATGCAGAAACACTGTTGATGAAAATGAGGCTTCGTTACTGCCCAATAGGAAGTCGTACAAGTTTGTTAGAACAAGAAGTGATCTAGCAGGCACAAAGGGTGGCAAAAGGTTTGTTCTTATTGCTGTGGGCGGTCATGGATCTTGGGATGAGCCTTTGGATTCCGGAGAGATATATGATTCCATGTCCAATAAATGGACAGAAATCCACAAGTTGCCTGTGGATGTTGGGATTATTTGTTCCGGGGTTGTTTGTAATGGGGTCTTTTATGTTTATTCCGAGACTGACAAGCTCGCAGGATATGACATAGAAAGGGGTTTTTGGATTCAAGTGCAAACCACTCCATTCCCGCCGCGAGTTCACGAGTACTACCCGAAACTTGTGTCTTGCAATGGGCGGTTGTACATGCTTTCTGTCTCCTGGTGTGAAGGGGATGGGCAAATAGGAAGGAGAAACAAGGCAGTAAGAAAATTGTGGGAGCTGGACCTGCTGTATCTTTCTTGGACAGAGGTTTCAGTGCATCCTGATGCTCCAATGGACTGGAATGCTACCTTTGTGTCCGATCGAAACCTGATATTTGGGATTGAGATGTTCAAAATATTTGGTCAAGTATTGGATTTTTTGACTGTATGTGATGTCTCGGATAAGGGGATGAACTGGAGTCATATTTCAAGGAACCATTTAACTCATGAATTTGATGCTTCTTCTTGCATGACCAAGTCCATGGCCGTTCTACATCTGTAAAGTCCATATTCTTTCACCATCCGCAGCAATTTTAGACATTTATTCTCCCTCATGCAAGATATAGAAACCCAACTTTGCGATTCCATTTCGAGGTATTCTCATGTAGTGCATCTGTATGTTGTTGATTACCCATGACCTCAAATTTATTTAATAAAGCTTTTAGTAGAGTTATGTTTGCTCATGTAATTCTTGTATTTATTTTGGTCACCAGACATTCATTTAATTTGTTTTTGTAATTGAATATAAACTTTCTTCATCTATTTTTGGTGGATAATTTTATCAAAGTCTCATTTAACCTCCGCTCCTCTCATATTCTCCTTAAAAATTGAAATGTGCATATCTTAACTAATGTAAAATATATTTCTTTAGTTTAAAAGGCGAAAAAAAAAAATAGAGTACTTCACGTTTAGTAACCAGCCGATCATTCTAATTGGAATTTAGCATTTCCTAAGGTGAATTCTTTCCATTCCAAGAACAAAACTACTCTGTAGAGCTTTATGGAGAATACTATGGGATGGCAAACGTGCCCTATCAGTGGAGCATATTAGTTGTTTAAATAAGTTTTGATGGCCTGGGCTAAACAATGCACCTTAGAAATCCATTTTCTTCTCTATTTGATAAACTAGTCTAATTCTTCACAGCAAACAATTATAAATGCCTAAAAGTTCTTCCGCTAATCTTCCCACTCCTATCCCCAGATTTTACAGTGTATTGTTAGTTATGGAACTCTCTTCGAATTCGGTATCAACATGGCAACATTTGTTATAAAGCGTCACCTTAGGAAGGGAAGTTGTCAATAATTCATGCCATTGCCAGTGCCACCTACGTGTGTGTTACAGTAATTATGGTACATCCATTGATGCAGACCCCACGGTTCGCGTTGCGGACAAAATCTTCATTCAGCAGACTCTCACGAATTATTTATGATACATATAAATTAATGGCATGCCAAAACATAGAAGGACAAAAACACACCTCTCAGCGGATGCACCCTGCTTATAGTCTCGGGGAAACAAGGAAAAAAAAAAATCTTTTAAACAACTCATTTCAAGAACCTTTGCATCGACCCGTTTACTCAACAATGAAAGCTAATGAGACCAACACTCTTTGATAATTGAGATTGAAAACGGAAAATCTGATGGAAACCTCGCATCGCTGATAACAAATGAACAATGTTGAAAATAATCTACAAGTGTGAAATCTGTATACATACAACAATATCTACGATCAATTTGAATTCCGTAAACCATACCATATTAAAGAGCTTCTGAAATAGGACTCTTATCCCATGTTTGGGAAAACCCCAGAGAAGTTCGGTAGCCTATCAACATGTTTCAGTGCATGCTCAGCTATCTGTCGGGTCCGGTAGTCGGCATTCTGGAAGGCATCAACCAGAGCAGTACTCACATTTGGATCCCCTGAAACTTCATAGGCTATCTCATCAGTCCGCAATAGTCTCTCAACCACCCAAACCCCCCTCCTCCACAGGTTGTCCGTCCTTTTCTCGAGTAACACGTCTAGTACAGGCCGGATTCCCTCAGCCTCACACAACACTTTCACTCCTTGCTCAATATCAACTTCATCATCTAACAAAGTAGATATGGCAGCAAGTGCGGCCTCAACCACCTTCTCATTCGTGTGGTCCAACAGAGCTACCAACTTTTCCACGACTTGTCCATCCAAAAGGCAAAAGCTCTCCTTAAGCGAGCATGTCCCACGATGAACTTGACACAACCCGCTTATGACAGGTTGTTTGCTAAAACATGGAAAGATAGAGGCACAAAAACCAGGCGAAGGCAAGTCAGGAAGCCTGGTCAAGTTCTTGGATTCTTGTGACAGGTTCTCCAAGGCTGTTGCAGAATTCATCTGCACGTTGTCGAGTCCATTAGTCTGAAGGAGTTCAACAAACAATGCAGCAAGATTTTTCGCACGACAGAACTCAACTGCAGCAGGCTCATCAGCCAATACAAATGTAACCCTTGAAAGAACTCGAACAAGCCCTTCAAAGAACGGTGTCACAAAGCGACCTCCCTTGGCCTCCCCCTGTCGGATTTTAACTACTCCCGTGTAGACTAGTTGAAAGGCACCTTCATCGAGCATCTGCCGGGTGAGGCCCAAATCCCTCTCTGGAAGCTCAGCTAGGAGGCCAATTGCTGCAGCTTGCTCTTCTGTGATTCCAACGTTTTCTGATATTACTTTAATTAGGCTTCCAAGCTGGCCAACTGTACCGCGTAAAGCATCGGCTAGTTCCTGACCCATGTGTGGGGAGAGTTTTTGAAGAAGCTTTATTGAAGCAAGACGCAAATCCTTTTGTGGAGCCTCAATGAACTGAACCAAACTGATAGTGGCACCAGAGCTTTTAATGGCAGAAACAACATTCTGAACCGTAGCAGGAGAGCTAGTGAGTCCAACAAGAACCTGAAGAAGCTTGCACTCAATTCCTGGACCAGTGTTGCTAATGAGATGTAGAAGGCTATGGACTATGTTTTCTGAGACCAGAGTCTGGTGATCAGGTCCAACTGGAATGGACTCAAAGTCATAGCCTGAGTTCACAACATTGGCAAGAATTGTTGCGGAGACTTCTTTCAATCTCATGGGTAGCTGGTTTGCGCCAACGGCAAAGAGGTCCCTGACAAGAGGAGGAAGTATTCCCGCCTCTATCAACACCTTGGCGCTTGCCTCACAGGATACCTGGTTTAAGGCTTTTAAAGCAGCTTCTCTTGATTGCATATTACCACTTCTCATAAGATTGATCAAAGAGGAACCCACAGTTCTAACTACAAGGACCTTCACGTCATTGTTTAAGACCAGCTCACCAAGGAAATTAGCCATGGCCAGTTTGGTTTCCAGAGGGCCTGCAACCAGTAGGGGAAAATAGTATTTATTTCAATGAAAATATAAAAAGAGGACTATCCTTTAAATGTAACACCCCGGTATTTTCAATACATTAAAAATGCAATAAGTAAAAAATTATATAAGATGAAAATACAGTTTAAAGAGAAAAATATTGTATAATAACATGAAAAATTATACAATATTAGAATAACACAGTGTAAGGAAGTACACTGATAGAGTTATGCAGTATAAAAATTACACTGCAAAAGTAATGCAGTGTAAGAATTGGACTGTTTAAGTTGAAGCAGTATAGGAATAATATTGTTTAGAGAATATGGATGAATAAGAAAGGTTATGTTTGGCCTCCAAAAAATTAACCAGAGGCAAGTAAATTATTTATTTTAGTTCCAAAAAATTATTTATTTATTTTATTTATTTTAGTTCCTAAATTTTTGCCTTAAAGTAAGTAAGAGTTTTATCACAGCCCGAAAAACGGGTTGTCACAGGTGGTATCAGAGTGGTATCCTACCATCCTGTCTCGCGTTGTCATGTGTCTGCTACATATAGCTCAAGTAAGTAAGTTAAGTTAAGTAGGAAGAAAAGTTAGTATTTTATAGTTACGTGTTTATGTCGGATATAGCCTTTAGTGACGGCACTTCCAGATGAGCAATGAGAAGGTAAAGGTCAAAGGATGAACATGATGAGATGCGCTAGAATGTCCTCGCAAGTTGACAGTAGTTGTCGTCTATTAGCGATGTCAAGTGAACGATGACCAAACGTGGTCAATGATGATCAACAGATGGCCGACAGCTCAAAATCAAGAAGATGAGCTCGTGACACGTTATGATATTTAGGCGCATAATGGTGTCTCTATATGGGCAAATCTTGCTCTGTTAGAAGTCAATTCGGTATTGGCTACACATATAACGAGAAAAAGTGGATCAAGATAACGGAATAATCGACGTCCGAAAGTGATTTTTGGTGTTCTATGAAGCGAGAGTGCCTGAGAGCAACCAAACGTTAAATGATTAACTATACGATTCTTTCGCGCTTAAGCATTCCGTAGTTGAGCTGAGACATGTGAATAAGCTCGTAACTGCCTGGATGGGAACCACAATTAGGACAATGGTGTCAAGTATGTCAGCGAAAACCTCACAGATGGGAGGATGGAAGCTGGAGATCTATACGTTATGATGAAAATTACAGGAAAATGTCATTCTAGAATGAATATAGAACTGGAAAATTATGGATTTATGGTCGAATGACTTTAATTTTTAGATAGTCATGATTCGATTGGACAGCGGAGGAATGATGTTACAATACAAAGGAATATGTCAAGAACATGATGAAAATTGTAGAAGTTCCAAGATAGAGGCTTAGTTTTAGTAAGAAAGTAGTGACCAAGGAAGCATGTTAAGAACGGAAAAGATGATAAGGGGGATGAACTACCCATGAAGGTACTAATTTTCGAGGACGAAATTGTTAAGGAGGGTAGATTGTAACACCCCGGTATTTTCAATACATTAAAAATGCAATAAGTAAAGAATTATATAAGATGAAATACAGTTTAAAGAGAAAAATATTGTATAATACCATGAAAAATTGTACAGTATTAGAATAACACAGTGTAAGGAAGTACACTGATAGAGTTATGCAGCATAAAAATTACACTGCAAAAGTAATACAATATAAGAATTGGACTGTTTAAGGTCATGCAGTACAGAAATTGGACTGTTTAAGTTGAAGCAGTGTAGGAATAAATACTGTTTAGAGAATATGGATGAATAAGAAAGGTTATGTTTGGCCTCCAAAAAATTAACCAAAGGCAAGTAAATTATTTATTTTAGTTTTAGGAAAAAAAAAAATTTCTTAAATTTTTGCCTTAAAGTAAGTAAAAAAGAGTTTTATCACAGCCCGAAAAGGCGGGTTGTGACATTAAACCTACAGTCAAGCATATAGAATGGCTTGAGCAACTGCTGCTCAGATGCCAAATAGTCATCCAAGTCCCATAACAGATGGAAACAACATCAAAGGATTACCAAACAAGTATGTGGACCAAAATAAGTTGATTTATTCTGCTTCTTCTTTTGACGCTTACAGCCGGACAAAGAATATCTTCAAAAATGAAAATAAAAAAGAAATATCCAATTAATATCTTTCAACACAGAAAACGAATTTTTTACTTCAAGCAAAGGCAATATATGTTCCCCATTTTTGCAAACTTGTCTATATGTTAACTGGAATTAGCTAGTAGTAGTATCAGCTGTGCAAGCTCTGAACATCAATGCCACGATTAAAGATCTCAGAGCAGTGAAGTACCTTCAAGAATTTGTGTCAGAAGAGGCTGCAGCCTATTATTTTCAGCCATCTGAAGCACATTGTTCTCAAACTTCTCCAGGTTCTCTAGAGTTTTTTCGGCCTTCTCAACTGTCAAGATATTCTCCGAGTTGCTGCTTGTCATTCCAACTAACATAAGAATAGCTCCATTGATTGCACCAATCTTTTCACACAGCACTTCAGTTTTTGAAAGTTCATACAGCAAAGAGACAGCTTCGTCCCTCTCTTTGGACTGCTCATGAGACAAGGACTTTACTATTGTGCGCACAATGTCCCCCTCAGCAAATATTTCCTGCCAAACAGAGAGACCAATTAACAAATGACTCAAGATTCCATGCTAGTATATTAGTAACTCTAAATAAAGAAAATGATAAAAGAAAGACATGGAAAAAACCTTATTGTCATCGTTATCCTCCACCACAATTCTAAGGGTTTCCAAAGCTCTACATCTAACTTTACGGCTGCTGCTCTTTAACATGTCAATGATCATGGAAATCAGCCCTGCACTTCGTGCAATATGCTTATTGGACCTACTTTTTTGGCAGATCTGCTGGACAAACTTCAACGCCAGTAGAACATCATTTTCTGAACTGGTCAAATTCAGTGATCTACGAGCCATGTCAAGCTGAGCAGCTTCATTCCTTACATTCCACTCTTCAATGGTGTTCCGTAAAGCTATGCTAGGCTTCAGATCTGCGCTCTTTAATTCTTTCAGCGTTAATGGACATATCAACTTCCTTCCACTCTCCTTGCATGACTTGAACCACTTTTCGATTGCTTCGCGCTCAAACGTTTGGCCATTTTCCAATGTAACAGGATCACGCATAACTTGCTTCGTTAAAGGGCATACGAACGCATCATAAATAGGCTCAATATACATTCTCTCGAAAAGATGGCTGTCATCCGACTGGCCGCCGGGATCATAACTTCCCTCCCAACTTTCAGCCATCTTATCTAAATTAGCAACTGCACCAAAGTGATGCCACATAAAAAACGATCCCATTAATTATGGTACAACGAAAGAGGCGATGCAAAAGTGCAGAAGTGCGCAAAAGCGACATTAACCACAAATAGTAAGAATGGGAAACGAGTTTATTGGCATACATCGTTGGTCGACCAAGAGACAAAAAAAAAAAAAAAAAAATAATAATAAATAAAGAACTTCAATTTGATGCCAAGCTGATCAGTATGCTAAGCTGATTAGTGCGATAACAATTAATTAAAAGTTCTATATACAAAGCTTCTTTCACAAAACACAAACAGAAGGTAAAAACGACACAAATTAACACTACAAAGTATTTCTAAGAACGGTCAAATCTATATTAATGTATGTTTACTATTGTCGATTGAATTGAAAAAGAAACAGAACAATCAAGAAACTACTCCTGAAAAGAAAGGACGCCGTTTCTTCAAACTTGAAGGTTCATGGCATGCCAATTAGAATTGGAACTTTAATATACTGATACAGAAGATTTCTAAGCACAGTCAAATCTATAACAGCCCATTTAAATCACCACATCTCGAAGTTAAAACACTGACAAAACATGAAGATTCCTTAATTATCTTCCCTAGAATTCCAGCTTAACTCCCAAATCGTTTGCACGATAAATTAAAGCCCGACAACAAGTCCCTATTTGTTGACCGTGATGATAATTCCCATTCAAAAACCTCAACTTTTTGCCCAATTACCATCGGATTCACACTGGTCAAATCAGATTTTCCTCCGATAATAGACCAATAAACTGAGATCAATAGTCAGGGCAATTCAGACTTCAAAAAGAAGCGATTTTTTTCCCATAAAATTTGCTTCGAACAGCCAAAAGCCAAACCAAAAATCAAAGACGAAAAGAGAAGAGTACAATTGAAGACGAACCTTGACTGAAGAGCTCGGATTAGCGAACCTCGAAATCAAGGTCCAATAATCGAAGTGTGAGGAGAGAATTGGAAAAGAAGGATCGTCATCTCAAGGTAAAGTTTCTGAGCAGAGTTGAAGCGAAGACGAAGCTCTCTTCGTCTCACCTTCCACAGCCATGGGTGATAAAGAGAAACCAGTATTAGGGTTTATTGATTTGCTTCTTCTCCTTATTTAGATTGCGGGAGAGAAGAAAAGCCAAATGGTTTGAACGAGTGACGAAAGCAACAAAAACGACCGTACCAAGTGACCAAAAAATAATTAAATTAAATCACATAAACGTAAATTTTTTGTTTTTTAAAAAAGGAAATCAATGAAATATTACAGCGGAAATGGAGAAGGTTGACTTGAGGCAAACAGTCGTCGGGGGCGTACAATTACGGGAGACCAGCACACATCACTGTACATAATACCAGGATCGAGGAAGAGCGAGAGTGAAAGTTAAGAGAGAGAAAACGACGGCATGAGTGTGGAGCCCACCCACACCCGCCGTTGACCCCACTTCCAGAACCCTAGCCCAGCCTGGCTAATGCCCTGCGAGCATGCCCTCCAACAACCGTACTTCATTATTTTCTTTTAATTCTTTTGGGTTTAAACACATGTTTTTCCTTAAATTTCCCCTCTTTTGGTAGATCATTAAACCTTCTTTAATTCTTTAGTGCGTTAGTACTAAGATTCCGGAAAGAAGTATGATGGTTGTTACCACACCCACAGCTCAACAGCTTAAAGCGTTTTCTAACTATTCTTTTCACATCTAGAGTTTCTAACAAACATTTAACCGGCAAAAAAAAAAAAAAAAAAAAAAAACAACAACAAAAGATCATGTAGATTTGTAACGTTATTCTGCATAATGTGTTTCTTTTCGCTGTTATACTAATGTTAACGGGATGTTAACGTTAACTAGATTATAAGAATAGTGGAGTGGAGAGTTGGGTTAAAAAGAAACAACAAAAAACTGTTTTTTTTAAGCGAGTAAAAAGGTATTGAGTTATCCATTTATTTGCATTTTCCATTGGGAAGAAATTCCAATGACAATATCCAAAAGAAAAAAAAGGGTCCAATGACAAGTTCGCTTATTCAAGAACAATATATTTTTGCTTATCTGAGACAACAATATATTAACGTAACGTCCTCACTTCACTCCAAAATTCAGATGAAAGAAAATAAAAATTACAGAAAACAAATGAAAAAAATGTTGCAAACCTTGGCCGAACCACGATTTTGGTTAATGGATTCCACGTATACCATGTTTTATTCATTTTTGAGGTTTCTCTGCTATGAAATTTGTTGAATTTTTGAAAGGAAAAGAAAAGTGGTGTTGTTATTCTTATTACCAATAAGAAATTGTGTTTAGGTTATTAACCTAATATAGCACTTTCTAAGAGAGAAGTTTTTCATACATCATTTAATATGATAAAAGGGCAATTTTGCCCTTCTTCGTTAAGGGAGTATAGTTTTTTTTTTTGATAAATTTTATTTTTGTCCTCTAAATTTTGGTTAATTTGTTACTTTGCCTCTTGAATTTTAAAAAGAGGCATTTACACCTCTTGAATTCTTTTGTGACTAGTCGTGTCATCGAAAATGTTTTTTTTTTTAAATGGCAGACGTATGTAGCATAAAAAGGTTGCGTATCCACAGGAGGTGGAAAATTTGTAACTCAAGAGATTGATAAAAATAAACGTTAAAAAAAGCAAACAAATTTTCAAAACAAATACTAAAATAAAATAAATATTTTTGTGATTTTTTAATTCAAAATTTAAAACATAAAAATAAAACGGTGAAGCTTTAAGAATCCTTTGTATATTTCGTAACTGATATGGAAATTAAACTCTAAATAATTAATTATCAAAAGTATTTGATTTATTATATTTTGTAAGCACTTTTATTAATTTTATAAGTCAACCTAAAGTGATAATATAGCAAGCCATGATGTAGTAAGGGTTTTCCTTAAAAAAGTAGCAAAATAATCATTTTTCGATGATGATTTGGTGCACTAATTATGAAAATTATAATTGCTATCAATACAATTATAATTAACATAATTTTAAGATTAAAAAGATAATAAGAAATCAAAATTATTATATTTAAATAGAATAAATTTTTACATTAATTTCGGCAGCACTTCGTTTTATGAAGTATCTAGAATCGACAATATAACAAGTCACATAGCAGTAAAAGACATTCCATCAAATTAAGCATTATTTTTTTATTATTATTATTAATTACGCAGCACAATTAAATTACATAAAGAAAAGCATGACTGAATTCATGCAAGAATTGGGCAACATAACAACATTAACAATATTGATCAAAAACATAAAAATATAAGCATTACAACACAAATATTGATATAAAATTCATACCAGAGTATTGTGCATACAAGATCATTTATCTGCTTCACCAGACTCTCCACACTAATTTAGGTGTTATTGTATTATTTTTAATAAGATCGGAGGAATGCTTTAGTAGCATCTCCTCCCTAAAAGGAGACAGAAAAAGGGGGTGGGGGGTCACGGGTCATTAATAATATTAATCAATGTTATTCACTTTGAGCAATACAAGCTATGGTTTTTAAGTACAACAATGTTGTTGGTATTTTGTTTTTTGTTTTTCTTGTTTAATCAAATGTTATTCATGTTGAACAATACAAGCTATGGTTTTTAAGTACAAAATCTAATTTAGATATATATTGCGGGAATTAATTGTATGCTGAAGTTCAACAAAGAGGAATATAGGTAGAATATACGGTGTTTTTATTGTGGTTGTTGTTGCTGCTGCTGTGGTATTAGTTTCATATTCCAAGGTTAGTGCTACTGAATTATCGTTGCCGATGGTGTAATTAGTATTAGTGCCACTATTATTATGGGTTCGAACGCTAGGATCGATCAGGTTTTGGTTTTGGACGGCTTGGCTATCGGTTCATACCATAGGATTGATCAGGTTTTGGTTTTGGAGGTTTGCTATCCTGCAATGGAGAAGAATTCCGTGCCAAACACCCTAATAATAACGGCGCAACGGTCAAACGACATAAAAAGTAACAACGACACTAGCAAAGCGAACGACAAACATCCAACGAAAACAGATATATAAAGGCACAATCGGAATTCAAACGACAAAAAGAGGTTCCAAAACGGCGTACGACCATAGCAAATGTAAAAGACGGAAGAGCAACACAACAATGAATGTAAAACAAGATTAACCGACAAAAACATGCCATAACGATACTTATTCAAACAACATGAAACTGGAAAACGAGAGTCATAGAAATGAATGACGTTGCTTGACAGTCAAGATTACGCTATTAAAGTCACAAACTCATGTACACAGGCGATAACATTTCCCCACGACATAAAAAACATCTACAACTGAGGAGGATGTTATTTATTTATTTATTTATTTCACACGCTACTCCGCCTCCGACAAGCACAGGCTAGTCATCCGATGAAACTTCCCTCGTTTCTTCTTCTGCTTCAAGGCCGCCTACGATCACGGTTGGACCAGCATTGTTGTCTTCTTCTTCCTTAGGGTGACCTACGATCATGGTTGGACCAACCTTGTCGTCTTCCACAGAAGCCAATTCCGCTAAGTTATCTTTCTCATCCACATCCTCCGTTGCCAATGTCTCATTGCCACAACCCACACTGCTTCCAGAGTTTCCATCTCTACTTTGATCCACTCTATAGTACACCTTTACATATTCATTAAAAACAGGAAAATAATAACAAATAAATAACATGCTGAACTCGGTGTTCATAGTGTGACAGAAAGCATTGCTATTTGCCATTAACATTCCGATACTCATGACCTTTTTATTCAATCACAAAATCATAATAATTTTCTGTGAATAATTCATAGATTAATTCAGTCTTGTATGTCAATCAAACTAATTCTCAAATTCAGAGAAAATAATTCAGTCTTGTTTGTCAATCTCCAACCAGAACTAGTGCCGATGATCAACATTGGCTAAAATAAATATTTGTATATTTGTTACTGGATGAGAAATAAGAGACGTACCACACAGGTGTGGGAGGGTGAGAGTACTTTGAAGGAGTTGGGACGGTTGTTAAAATTAGTTTCAGGCACTCCTGGTATTCCTTCTGGGGATGTGAAATGGTCTACGTCATGACCCACCTGTCAAATTAAAATTCTTATCATTATAGAATAAGAGTGTTCAAACTCTAATCTTCAATATCAAAAGTGTGTATGTAATTATCACCAGACAAAGATTACAATCACAATGTCTTCTTAATGATAACTCCTCTCGTTCCCTATAATAAGAATGGCTAGTAAGATTAAAGGGTATAAATGGTTTCCTTACCCTTCCATGTCCACCAAATTCCCAAGCATCGCTATCAAGCGCAACTCTGTACTTCCCAGGTAAGTCGCACCCAACTTTGTACCTGAATATTTCAGATTTAAAGTCACACAGAGCCAAAGAAAGGAAGTTTTTGCACAAAAGCAACCTTACCCATCATATGTATTTTCTGGATGGAAATTGAACACGAAAACCAAATCTCCACGCTCAAAGACAATAACCTGCATCATTTGCAGAAGGAATCAACTTTTTGAGAAAGTAAATGAAATTTTGTTCAGAACTAGTACAAATTAAAGTAAATGATTGATTGCCAAGTGCAACTTACCTTGTCTTCTTCATTTACACTGCTCACTATTTGTTTAGTTGATGATAGGAAAGGATGTTTCTCATCAAGCAAATTCATAGCTCTATCAAACGCATTCATAAACTGAAAAAGTTCCAAAAAAGAAAGAAAATAAGTTCATCAAATGCTAAGAAAAGGCCAAAACAGCTCAATAAGAAAATAAGCAAATCACACAAGCCTTTTGAATGATACAGAGGCAGAAATTTAAGAGCAATCTACATCCAGCTGATTATACCATGTAGACCTTGGTTGGGATATTATTGTGTATGAAATCAAGGATTGTCCAAAAGTTAACCGTATCACATTGTAGAGGTCATAAACATATAATGACCAATGATAGCAATGTTAATTTAATATCATTGCTCACGGAGCACTAGCCAGAGAGACATGGTTGCCAAAAATAGAATCAATGTACACCTTGTTAAAAAGTTATAGACACAGAATGCATTTCATAAATGTAGTTCGAACCTTGTATCTCAGATGCTCTGTATCCACCAGCTCCCACTGGCGTCTGCACTTTTCATAACTCCAACCATTGCCTTCTCTTGGGAAGTCAATCCACTCGGGATGGCCAAACTATAAATAAGAATGATTAGCATTCACTTAAACTGTATCAGAATATGGTCAAGCCCAATCACAGTGAAAATGATGTTGATACTTGAAGATTGGCAGGCAAAAAGCATGAACCAGAATGCTTACTTCATTTCCCATGAAATTAAGATAGCCTTCGCCTCCTAATGCCATAGTGATAAAATGTATCATCTGTAGAGAAAATCAAAAGAAAGGACAACAAATTGAGTAGAACAAAAAAATGATCAAAATCCTAGCAAAGAATAAAATATGTGGTGCCGCCTGCAACATCATGAATCAACTAAGTTTAGATATTTGCACAGACATGTGTGGTGAGCTGGACTAGATAGAATTGAACCAATTAATATACATTGCTCAGTTTCATCGGTGGATAAAACCCTATATGATTTATCAGGGTTGGGACAAACCTTGTGAAGTGCAATCCCTCGCACAACAGTAGGAGATGCATCTGTCAGACAAGACATGCCAGAATACATCTCTTTGTCCATTAATAAAAAGGCAATGGTCTTGTCACCCACAATTGCCTGCATAGTAAAAAGTCAAAAAAAAAAGTCCAAGATCAAAGAAGGTGGTCGCTTTGGCTAGAAAAAATAATTGAAAAAAACAAGAAAAGAATATGTAGAAACCTTATACCTGGTCATGACTTTCAGCATAAGATATACACTTCTCGCTGTACCTCCTATTTGTCAAGGTGCTTGAGATTTCATTCATTGACCACTCTTGATCATGCTTGTTCTTCAAATAATCAATCCACTTATCTGGGATGGCCATTGCCAACCGGTAGTCAAAACCAACAGCCCCCTCTGATACAGGCCGTCCAAGGCTGGGCATACCAGAGACATCTTCTGCAATTACTGTTGCGTCTGGCAAGATGTTGTGAATGAGATTATTTGCTAGCATCAAATAAACAACAGCATCAACATCTGTTGCCTCACTAAAATACTCATTGTAGTCTCCTGTAAACGCCACGTCGATCCCATGATGATGGTACAACATCGAAGTGACACCATCAAATCGAAATCCATCAAAATTATACTCCTCAATCCACCACCTCAAATTGGATAAAAGGAAGCGGAGAACTTCCCAGTTTGCATAATTAAAGAGTCTGCTGTCCCACAACTTATGATAGCCTTGTTCTCCTGTGTGAAAGTATGAATCTTGTGAGTTTTGGCCAACATCAAAGCCATTGAGGCCATCAGTGACATTGTTACTTGCATGGCTGTGAATGACATCCATTAAGACCCGAAGACCAAGGCTATGTGCTTTGTCTATTAAATACTTTAGGTCCTCTGGGGTACCAGATCTACTGCTTACAGCAAAAAAGTTAGTAACATGATAGCCAAAAGATGCATAATAGGAATGCTCCATCACAGCCATCAACTGCACTGTATTATAGTTGTTTGCCCGTATACGAGGCAACACATTGTCGGCAAATTCTCTGTATGAACTAACATGGGGTTCTGAGCTACTCATTCCAACATGAGCCTCGTATATTCTTGGGGCCACAGGCTTTGGTGGACGAGGATACCTAAAGTGATACCTGCATGGTTAACCAAAAAGTCTTTTAAGAACCAAGATAGAACAATACAAGGTCAACAAAAACAAGACCCTTAATTTGACACAGTGGATCATAAAATGATGAAAATATTAACTAGATTTCTAACTGTTCGATTATGGCTAATGCATTAACTTTTTCTTAGAGTTTGCATTTCATAATTGTGGAACCTCACAGCATTAACATTCGCAATAAGTTTCATATTTGAAATGATGCTACTTTAAACAAGAAAAATTATGAATAATAACCAGCACCTTTCTGACAATGGTGGATCCCAATGAACACCATCATAAGGTGCCGCAAACCTCGTAGGGTCCACAGTGGCATATTTGATCCAAGCAGGGATACGATACACCCAAACTCCATCGCCATGCTTGAACCGAAACTTTACCCGGGAATTGTGAGGAATGCCTGGATTTCCACCAGAATCAGCAATCTTGATACTCCAAACCCCAAATTGGTTCTTCTCCATTTTATGGTTGGAACCATCCCATCCATTAAAGTCACCAACAAGTTGCGCTTCCCTAAATTCAAACACATTTTCTTTATTAGCAACATATGGCTCACAGAGTAAAGAAGAGACGACAATTGAAATCTATATGAAACTTACTGAGCTGCTGGGGCCCATTCACGGTATACAATGCCACCATCTTCTCTGTTAAATCCGAATTTCAAATAACCTACATAAAGGGATTAAAATTTTTCAGATTCACAAATGTAAAATACAATGAAAGTGAAAAATGACACTTGAAAACACACGCATATACACACACACACACACACACACACCTTTTGCAAATTCCTCAATCCCTCCTTCATGTTTCTGTAGAAGCTCTAACTGCTCTGCATATCTCCTCACTCTATACTTGAAGTGATCTTTGTGTGGTTTCAAGCCCGGGTCGACACTCAAAATGCCAATATGTTCCATTTCTTTGTCCTCGGCTGTAATGGTCGACTTATCATCCGTTAAAACTGCTGAGATATACGAACAACGCTCCCCCTGAACACACCAAAAAAAAAAAAAGGATCAAAACTCAAATTGTAAAAAACGAACCATTTCCTCTTGGACAAGAGGAAGACGCTTGGACTCAGACTTATCGAGCAAATTTACATTATCATGAACAATAATAATTATAAACAAAAAAAGGACAAGAGCATTTCCCTTTTCCACCTGTTCATGATTTCACTAACAAAATCAGGAATACTAATTTTATGGGACCCATGTGACACAAGAAATGAGAAAAGAAAAACCAATCCTCATTTACACCATGTTTCCTTTCCCTTTGACTTAGAACTAACCACAAAAAGTTTTTAGGACTTAAGTTATTAAGATTCATATTCCTAATATAGCAACAATGTGTTAAGAACTAAATTGTTCTCGATTCCACTTACAAAATAAACAAACACAAGAAAAGAAATCATTGAGAACCAATTATCCCCCTTTCTTATTTCTTTTCTTCCCAAATCCCTTCACTTTTTCATTTCATCCGCTTACAAATTAGTAAACTTTTTCTTAATTCCATTACTTCCAAAATTTGACTTCAATGTAATGATAACAGATATGTAAATTAAGAAAACGGACAATTGTTAACTGCATATCAGACTCCTAATCACCTTCAAACAAACAAACAAACAAACCAAAAAAAAAAAAAAAAACCTTTTCATGTATTGAAACTGTGGATGAGAATAGGAATTGGCAGTGTGTGGATCCAAAGCTCACAGCCACTCGTGGCAGTAGTTGTTTCGCAAAGTTCCGGCGACTTCTCACACTCTATTATTCATCACAATTCACAAAGATTCAGATTCTTATATACACTACAACATATAAATACGTGAAAATACTTGGCAATTTAAAGGAAAAAGTTCAAAAAAAAAATGAAAAAGAAAAAGAAATGGAATAAACAGAGACCTTATTTGACGAAAGCGAAGAAGTGGAAAACGAAGGTGAAGGAAGAAGACCCAAAGAAGCATACATCATGGTTTCAGTGTAGGGTGTGCTTCTCACTCACTCACTCACTCTTCCCCCCACTCCAATTATTCATACTGGAACTCGAAGAAAAGAATCAAACAAACTTCTAAAATTATATTATTATTTAATATTACATATTGTGTTTGATTGGAAACGGGAAAAGAGAGAAGTAATCTGGGCCGTCCAGTGGGATTGATTTGATTTTTACTCCATGACACATGTCTTGTCCATATGACCGAAAACCATGCACTGTCCGTCACGCTGTACACCGCTTTGCTATTTTGTTTTTTTGTTTTTTTCGGTTTTGATTTCCACCGTCCGTATTGCGGCCGCAAGTGGCACGTGAACTAAAGTTTTGTTTGGCGAATGAATTTAAATAAGTGGTTTAATTAAAATTATTGTGATGTAAATTAAGGTTTAAGTTAGTAATTTAAATTGTTATTTGTATTATATTCAAGTTTTAATCTGAGTATAGAATAAAATTAAAATTTATGTTTAGAGATGTAGTGAAAATAATTTTTGATTTATCAACAGATCTAATAAAATCTTAATATTAATGATCTTAAAAAATATGCAATATGAGCCTTAATTTATTTCTCTCTTCACTAGGAACATAATAAAAAAAAAATCATCTCAATTGAATAACAAATGAAAAAGTTATGATTTTTTTCTTCAAATATAGGAGAGAAAATTTTAGTTTTTATTGTAACAAAAATATCATAAATCTTAAAAGTTTAGAGGGAGTTAAAACTTTAAAAACTTAGATTCTTGATACTCAATAGATTCAGATTTTGAGGGAAACAAACACGTATCTAAAAGATTTTTAATACTTAAATTTAAATTTGAGGTCAAAAAATTCAAAGAATTCCCAAAATAAATTATCCTAAAAGAATCTACTGATTCCAAGAGACTTGTCGTTTCAAACAATGAAATGACGACGAGCATTTTTTTTAATTTTATTTTTTGTTCAAGTTATTGTGGTTATTCGAATTTTGCCATATATATATATATATATATATATATTAATGTAGTTATCGAACTCCTTCCTGAAATATGAAACTCTCGTATATCATCTGTACTATTATAAAATAAAAATATGATATATTATTTAAGTTTTAACTATTTAATTTTTAGCTTAATTTTTAAACAATTTCTAAAATTAATTTTGACAAGTGAGTTTAAACTAATGTTGAACCAGCAAATAATATAATAATTTAAATTTTGTAGAAAAAAATATTATAGCAAACTTCATTTGAATGATTTTTGATTCAAAGCAAAGTTTTCAAACACGCTATCAAAGCATTTAATAAAATTAGTTCTTATAAAAAAATTTTATTATTATAATATAAAACTCAAACAATTTTGAGTTTAAAAGTGTCTTTGATATTTGATGCATGACACTGTCATGTTATAGGGTGTTTGGAAGGGTGGTGGGAACCACTTTTACTATAGCATGTGAGAGTTTTATACTGTAGTATATTTTTTTATTGTTACTATAACATATGAGAGCTTTATACTATTCATAACTGATATTATGGTAGAAACTGAGTGGTTTTTACCACTGCGAAACACCCCCTTAATGTTGTTACTGAGCCGATCTTTTGTCCTTTTTTTTTCTCTGTCCCGTCTCATATATGTCGAGCAAATCAAAATCTGATTCGTCCATTAAAAATAATCAAAGTGAGCACAATAAACTTTCCAATCTTTTTCATATGATGTTGCTGTTTGAAAAAAAGACTACCGTCCATTAAAAAGAGTAAAAGAAAAAAAAAACATTTTTTTAATATAATGTTGTTTACGGGTTATATTGTCCTTTTCTCGAATTTCCAAGATGGTGTCGTTGTCCAATGTAATGGTTGCTTGTTTCGTTGTATTCTACCTTCCTCTTTTGCTCATGTTTTTATCTTTTTTCAGGTTATCGTCGTTTAACTTAACACTTGCTCCTATGATCATGTCGTTTCTGTTCTCCTCATTTCCGTACGGGGAACGATATTGCTTTCAAACGTTACCGTCGTTTTCTAAATGTTTTACATTATTGTGTTAAGTCGTTTTTTCAGTCTTGTTTGTTTTCGTTGGGTCGTTATCTTGCTATCGTTTTCCTGCTGTTGTCAAAAGTGATTGGAGCTTCTTTCTAATCGTTGTAGTGTTTCGTACGATGTTGTTCGAATTGTCATTGTCGTTTTGCAGTTAATGACGCTTTTTGTTGTCGGTTTCTTATGTAACGTTGTTATGAAAATACATTGTCGTTTGTCTTAGGTTACTTCTGTTTTTCTACTTTTGTTGTTTTCAACGACTGTTAAAAACTTGTTTACATACACCAGCATAAAAGTAGAAGAAGAAGAAAGAGGGAAACAACCTTAGAGCGACATTAACTTAGAAAAGATTGTAAACATAATATGATTCAGAAAACGACATTTGATAGAGCAATGACAGTGCAGTCTAGAAATGACATCAGATGGGAAACAAAAACAATCATGGGCACAATGCTAACGTCCAAGTACGACAGAAACATGAAAGAAGAATTAACCTTAATGGGAATTCTTTCTGCCAAAAACCTTGATGGTAATTCATAATAATGCTTTTTATGTCAACGACTATTTCTTACATCAATATAAGCTCAATGCACAATAACAACGAAAACAACAAAACAATCTTCCACATCTTCAAATCTCTACAAACTACTACTTAAAAAACAGCATAACCCATTATGATACACACAAATATACATACATATATATATATATATACACACACATCGGCAACTAAATAGAGCCGGTAAGAAGAACTCTCACCATTATTAATTGTGGCATTATTTTGACTAGGAATAGAGATCTTGAATAACCCATGATTGAGTCTGGTATATTTTTCATTGATTTCTTGAAAAATGCCTATGGTTAAACGACTACTTAGTTGAGTCCCTAATTTCTTCAGTAATGACATGTGCTGCTTCCTTAATTGCCTCTCCAATATAATCTCCACAGCCAACACTACTAGGATCTCTTTAGATGTCTTTGGAACCGGGACAAAACTTCAAAATCATTGTCGTTCTCTTCACTCCCTGTATTCTCATTACTGTCGTTACCTTCCATGTCGTTTTCCGTTCCTCTTATCCCACAGGACATCTTAGCATTTTTTTTTTTTAACAAAAACTATGCACAACTTATCGTAAAATGTTTTGTTTCTGAAACTCATTGTCTCTTTAGAACTTTGCAGTAGTATAGCAAATAAGTTAATTAATTTAATTATGCCATAAGTCAACATTTGTTTAAGTTGATTATTAGTTATTGCGTTAGTTTTTACTTTAATAATTATATAATATTTTTGTCTCTTAATTTTTTAAAATTAAACTTTATCGTGTCATCACTTCCAAGGCTTAAAAATTAAAATTTAAAAATAACGAACCGGACCGTCCGGCGGTTGATGAGCGGGATTGATTTTGAATTTTTGATTTTCGATCCATATGATACAAGTATTGTCCATGTGATGGAAAAAACTACATTAAAGAAATACTAAGATCGTTTTCTCGAGTTAAGGACAACATGAAATTGGACTAAAAGAAAAGGTAGTTTTACATTATATAAAAGACATGTTGTCTACTTAGTTCAAGGACAGAAATAAATTCTAAACGACATGTTTAATTAGTGAATATATATATATATATATATATATATATATAATAAATGCGACAGTTCTATCATGGAGAAGAAACGAAACGTCGCTGTCAACAAATGACATTTTATTTTCTCACGACAATTAATAGCTTATGGAAAAATAAAAAAATATATTAGAACACTAAAAAGTACATATATTGGGGATAGTTACATAACCATTTCTCCTAGTTTTAATTATTTTTTAATTTATCCATCTGTTTTAAGAAACTACAAAAGTATTATTTGGATTTAAAAAAACTTATTTCAATTCTATCCATGGTAGATTTTTTGAAAAAAAAATAAAGATAAAATAAATATACCCTTAATTAGACCTAGCTTGTTTTTAAAATATATTTTTCTTCTTGAGAAAATTTTTAAAAAATATTTTAGCATTTAAAAAGTCATAAAACTTAAGAACTTTTTCTTGAAATTTGATGTTTTGTTTTAGAAGTTTTTATGTTTTTATTTTGATGAGATATTTTTTATAACTATTTAAAGATAATATTGTTATTTTGCTGAATTTTTTCTATCTATAGGATGAAATTGAAACAGGTTTTTTAAATTTAGAAAATACATTTGTAGTTTCTAAAAATAAAGGAAACAAATTAAAAAATAGTTGAAACTACAAGTTATAATTATGTAATTAACCCTATTGAAATAATATATAGCCTTTCAAAAAAATAAAAATATATGGCTTCTAATGATAATAGATTAAAAACAGGATTATGAAACGACAAGTATTTAATTGTGATGATCTTCAATAATGCTTTGGACTTCAAAAATTTACGCAGATATAACCAAAAAAAAGACAACAGAAAATCCTTATGCTATCCGTTATTGGAACAAAATATATAGAGAGGTACTGGTTGTAGTAGCCTCTCACAGCCATTTTTGGTCCTTTTTCTTTAAAACCAAAAGTCTGTGATGTAGCAATCTGAGTAAAACAACACAGCAGCTGACCAAAGGGGAGAAAAGAATTCTCCCTACAATGTTATACTGAAATCGGCAGAGCCTCCCAGTCTCAAACAAAACAGCCTGCCCCCTTTACAACTCAGAGCGACCCTTATATCTAGGGGAAAGCAAAAAAAACGACAGCAATTAAAGGAAGAAAATAAACGACAGTGACTGGTATACTTTGAGACATAAAACGACAACTCAACAGAAGGCGAAGTAATAACACAATATCAGGTGAATTGGGATGCTCCTGCATAAGTTTGTTAGTACGTGCTGCGATTGACAAGATTTATCTTGCAAGGGGCGACGATCAATGTTTTGTATAAGGTATGCAATTTACATTTATTCATAAAATATTATAAAATTATTTATGAACCATAAACTGGACGTTAATCTAAAAAGACTCTAAGCTGGTTTTGTCTTTCAATCAATTGTAATTAAGTGCTGAGAGAAGGGGAGTCTTGGCTGGAAAATTTACTTGGGATTCACAAGATGAGCGCCTACCACGCTTGACACAACACAACTATAATTGTTAAGATTTGACTTCTCAGCCATTCAGAATTCAATTATGCGAGTGTGACATACAACATTATTTGTAGTGAGAAAAAAAGTGCGAAGATCACAAGTTTCTTCCAACGGCAAACAAAATTATTGGATGGATTCTGACATCTTAATTATTGGATAAGAATAATGGATAGGTGAAAAAGTGTGAAAAAGATAGGACAAAAATGTGTCATGAATTTCACAGGTTACGGATTTTTCTTGTCTCTAGACCCCAAATACAAGTGGATCTCTACTTCTTTCTCTTTCCTTTCTTTTTCAATAAGCCACAATAATAGAAGTGCCATGATTTGATTGAATACTAGGAAGTAGGCAGGAGGAAAAAGCTTCATTGAAAGCTCAAACTTGTACCCAAAAGAATAATAGAAACTCAGATAATCAATTTCCTTCCTCCAATCAAAAGTTCATTATGGACCCACAAGTAAATAAGAAATAGACCCTGAACTAGGAGTTCATCTTAATTTTCTGTTTCTGAAAATTATTTCCATGAGTTTTGCTGAAACTGCTGCTTTAAACTGTAATCTATAATTCTATATAGTATTTTCCTTCCACATAATTTGCAGAACATGGCTGAATTTGTTTATGGCTGAGCAGCAAACGTCATAGACAAGTTAAGCTCCTTTTCCTACAATCAGATTTGCTTGGTGTTGGTGTTGGAAGGCGACCTAAAAAGGCTTGAGAAGACCATGGCATGGTTACCCTCAAAAATGTTCTCCCGGAGGCCAAAGAAAAGCAGGCACAGGACAGAAGAATAACGATCTGGCACATGCAGCTTAAAGACGTGTTTCTTGATGGCGAGGATGTAGCGGATGCATTCGACTGCGAGGAGCAGCGGAGACAATCAGTGAAGAAACATGGCAGGACTAGTCGTTTCTTCTCACTCTCTAATCCACTTGTGTTCCGCCTCAGCCTTGCTCGTGCTATTAAAGACATAAGGGACAGGTTAGCTGATAGAAGAAACTTTGACCTCAATGGAGGATGGGAAGAAAGGAGTTGGACGAATGAGAGGATGAAAACACACTCATTTGTTACTCCCTCGGACGTTATTAAGTCTTTTAATAGAGGCTGCAAGTGATGAAAATCACGATGAGATCTATCCCAAATTCTCCGTTTTTCCTATTTATGGACCTCCAGGCTTGGGTCATGTTTAAAATGATGAAAGGGTACGTCGCTACTTTGAATCGAGAATGTGGGTGTATGTCTCAAGGAATTTTGACTCTGCAACAGGTAAAAACAGCGAGTTCTTAACCTATGACCACTTGCAATCTCAGTACGAGATAATTTAAAGCGTAAAAGATTTTCGCTCGTTTCGGATGATGTTTGGAATGAGGAACGGAATAGATAGATCGAGTTAAGAAGTCTTTTGACAGGGGGTTCCAAAGGAAGTAAAATCATACCGGGTGTTTGGAAGGGTCGTGGTTCCTATCACTTTTTTAGTTTTAAACAAAAATCGCTAGAGTGTGAAGCTCTCACATACTACAATAAAAGTGGTTATAACAAACGGTTTCTACCCTCTTTTCAAACACCCTAATAATGACCACTTGCAGTGAAAAGGTTGCCGACTGTATGGGCACGATTTCGCCATGCAACTTGGGAGTCTTTCCTGAAAAGCATTCCTGGTCTTTGTTTCTCAGATGTGCTTTTAAGAAAGGAGTAGAACATGACAAACAAAGTCAGAGTCTAGTGGAAATCGGGAAGCAAATTGTACTCATTAAGTGCAAAGGGATTCCGTTGGCGGTCAAAACTGTAGGGAGCCTATTGTACTCAAATTTGGATGTACATTATTGGAAATACATAGAAGAAAGGAAGATATGGGAAGTAGTGGTAGAGCCACATAGAAACGACATTTTTTCTGCATTACTAGTGAGCTATAGTGATTTACCATCTCACTCAGAGAGGTGTTTTCTTTATTGCTCACTTTTCCCTAAAGGCAGGGTGATCTACAGTTTGGAACTGATTCAACTTTGGATGGCACACGGAGCTCTCTTACAGCAAAGAAACGAATACAGAAGTTTGGAAGATATTGGGCGTCAATATTTCAAGGAATTATGCTTAAAATCTTTCTTTCAACGTGTGCAAGAACAAGGTTGGTATTACAAATTATTTTATGCATGATCTGAGTCATGATTTTTCATAATTTGTGGCTCAAAGTGACTGTTCGATGGCAAACTCTCCTGAAAGTGGTACTTGTAATAGAGTTCGACATTTATTTATCCATCAACCAAGTGAGAACGAGATTCCTTCTTGCTTGGACGAGATGAATAGCATTCGAACCATTATTTTCCCATGCATTCTAACGGAGCCTTTGAGCAATTCCTTTTTCAAGAAGCACCTCAGGAAGGACAAGTACTTGCGAATGCTGGATTTGAGTTATTCGTCTTTTGAAACATTGCCAAGCTACATTGGAAGAATGAAGCAACTGAAAAACCTCAACCTGTCTCAAGGATAAGACCGACTTCTAGGGTGTTTGACAGGTGGTTAGAATTGTTCTGACTGTAGCATGTGAAAGCTTTATAGTGTAATGATTTTTTATTGTTATTGTAGCATATGAGAGCTTTGCATAATTTATAATTGAGAAAGTGATTCGAACTATAACTACCAAACACCCTTTTCATATAGAGTTTAAATACCCTGAAAAAAATAAAAGAAGAAAAAACTAGGACAAACTTCGGAAGTTAAAGTATGTCGTTGTTTATATTGGAAAAAATACAAATTTGATGTCATTTATATGAAATAACGTGACGTTTATTGTCATGGTATGTCGCTCAAGTCCAAAAGACGTCATGAACTCGTGTTGGTGTCCTTATATGAAAAGACGCGTCGGTTTTACACATTTGTTGTTAATCTTGACGCCTTTCATGTCGGAATGACGTTTGAAATTGAGCTGCTTAAAAAACGACATATCATATATCTTGATAAACTTCTAGTCGTGAGGGTGTAAAAACAACATGATTATTATCGTTCGATCTTTTGTCGTTGCATTCAGAAATTGCCATTTCGGTCTTTTCTTGCACCGTTGTTTTTATGTACGTTATTATATTATTCTGCCGGTTCAGTAGAAACGACATCTCGTTGTTTTCTCATAATCAAATTTTTCATCACATCACAATTAAAAAACGACACATAGCTTTGTTCATCAAAATAATTTGAAGTCGTTTAAGCTAGAAAACGACATGTAGTAGTAATTCAAGCACAAATAACGGTCTAAGAGACCCAAACACCCCCGGTTCAAGACGACGCCTTTATTTAGCGTCCGGTTCCACGAGAGAGTTTCTGCAAAAGGGTTTATAGACTCAGTGGTTGGGGTTTTTGAAGAAGAAGAAGAAGCCATGAGCAGGAGTTTGGGAATACCAGTAAAGCTTCTTCACGAGGCGGCGGGGCATGTGGTGACGGTGGAGCTGAAGAGCGGCGAGCTTTACAGAGGAGGCATGGTCGAGTGCGAGGATAACTGGAACTGCCAGCTCGAGAACATCACCTACACTGCAAAGGTTTCTTCTTTTTCAATTCTCGATTCTCATTTTTCTTTTCCTCTTGGCTTCTATTTTGGCTGGTCATCTAAAACCCTAGACTCTTGAGACGATTTCTTTCTTGAGACTGACTACTGGATAAAAGTTTCTGAATCTGACCGATTTAATCGTGAAATTTGTGAAATTTCGTGGAAACCCTAGGGGAATTGCCTTTCTAAACCCTAAATCAATTCTTCGATTTTTCATGTTCTAATTCAGTTATTTTAAAAACAAGTTGAATGCTCAATTTTGGATTTGGCATTTCTGAAAGATTGCCCTGGATTAAGTTTAATTGTTTTTTTGGCATAGGGTAAGTCTTGGCCTTGAACAATAGTGTTCACTGCTTAAAGCCTTAAATCCCAAGCATATATTTTAGTAGTGAATTGTATTGCTTCTGTTTTGCATTTTTCGGTAATTTATAAAGGGGGTTGCAATTTGTGGACGATTCTACTGCTTTTTCACTAATCTGGCTTTGTCGGGAAATGAATTTTTGTGCAACTATTGTGGAATTATAAAATGTACATTTTGTGTAACCTTTTCGATGAGAATTCAAACATTATCTTGATATTGGTTGTGCGGAATTGTTTATATACGAACCAAGATTATGAAAATTGGCCGGCATTTTGTTTTTACTTTTTTGGTCAATCTGTACTGGAACATGACATAACGCAAAGACTGGAAGAACACGTCAGTTTTTTCGGAAGCTTTGTTGTCGGATGTTTGGAATCAATCTTTTAGCTCCTTTTTTTTTTTTTTTCTTCGTCTTATTGACATTAGTTTCTTACTTTGGGTCACTCATTCACAGGATGGGAAGGTTTCACAGCTTGAGCATGTATTTATTCGAGGCAGCAAAGTTAGGTATGCAAATAATCATATGTTCAACAGCAACATACAATCATGCTCTTGAATTAAGATACTTTTTGCTGCGAAACTCGGGATTGATGAAACTTTTCAAGAATAAATATATGATTGAATCTCTGACAGGTTTATGGTGATACCGGACATGCTAAAGAATGCTCCAATGTTCAAGCGTCTAGATGCTCGAATCAAGGTATCATTTCTTTGATGCTTTTTTTTTTTCGATTAATGAAAATCCTTATTTACTTATAATTATGTCCTCGTTTTATTTTCACTGACCAAATTTATTGTTAACTTGTTGAAGGGTAAGGGGGCATCACTTGGAGTTGGAAGGGGTAGAGCCGTTGCTATGCGGGCTAAAGTAAGTTTCATAGTTCCATGATCTCATTGTTTTCGTTGTCCATAGCACTGTCAAAAGAAGGTTATTTCGGAGGCAGAGACTGCAAAGCGAAATGATTGGTTCATGAATAGTAAAACAACTGAAATTGCTTGATTCTGGAGCCTTTCTGCCTTGACACATATCCAGTTCCATGTTTTTGTTTCCATAAAAGACTTGAATCACTAGCATGATTACATGCAATGTGCAGTAGTTGAAAAATTGAAGTTGACTTAACTGAGGATATGGTTTGTGTTGCAGGCACAAGCTGCCGGCCGTGGAACAGCTGGTAGAGGCGTTGTTCCGCCTGTACGGAGGTAATAATCCTCTTGTCCGAGTAAAGCCGTCTTTAAGGGATCCCATCCATTATCATCAAAATTTGCTGTAAAAGTTTGGTGTAGTTAACTACGGAGAGGAAAAAACAGTTGGAATTAAATCAACAGGATCTTGTCGGTCTGCTCACTATATGTATGCATGTTTTGGATGCCAAATCTTTCAACTCTTACATGTATCCGGCTTTTCATGTAGTTTCTATCATTGATGGATGTTGTAGCGGGTCGTCTCCTTGCTGTTTATCATGAACCTAAGCTCTTGCTAAAGTATTTACTTTTCTTTTATGCAATGCTTGTCGGAATAGGGAGGAATGGCCTCTTATTCATGGCAAACAAAGCAAGTAAAAGAAAGAGTTGCACTCTCTCTCTGAGCTTTGTTCCCAATTCCAATAAGCCGAACGAACGTTACACAGCGGATCGATTTAATTTTCTATTTTTTTAACCTTTAAACGGCCCAGAGAAAATGGATCAATCACAAGTTTATTATTTATTTTTTTTTTTCCTTGGATATGAATCATATGATTAGATTTGTAAATAATTCCATTTCTTTCCATTGGATTAAGTTAATTTGTCCATAAGTAACATGTAAGCGCAAATTTGTTACATCAAGCTGTAAATAGCTAGTGGAAATAGCCATAGAGCTCCAGGAAGCAAACGCACAAGTTGCTGGGATTGGAGGTATCTGCCGTGGGACCCGCCAGAAGAACCCTAAAGAATCTAAACGGACGAAGAGCATTTGGTCCTGCAATGGGCCATGACGCAAACTGCCCAGGTTTGCACACCATTTGATCATTTTCATGCAGACTCAGATTTGTCCACGTTTTCCCATCCAAAGATCCCTGAAACATTTCGATTCCAGAACGCAAGTTCGGTCGGTACCTTTGCCCCACTTAATATGAACATCACATGGAACGTAAATAATAAACCAAAAGGAAGAAGAATAATTCACTGAGGGACATCTTTAACGCAATTACCTGCAGACTCCAATATCTAATGTAAGCCCTAGATCCGTCCTGCCTTAAGGTGTAGTAGTTGCCCATGAGCTGCAACAACATATCAGAATGTTTGTTTAATTGATGAGTTTTAATTTTAAGTACTGTTATTCATCACACCCATCACCACATGTACATGACAAAAAGCAAAAGAATTACGACAAAAAGAAAAAGAATTGAGTGATTGCATATGAGATGCATGACCCCAAAAAAAAAACTCATAAACCTGATGGTTAGAACCATTGTCAACCATCCACCACGAGCTACTATGTCCATTTTTGATCCGAGGTCCAGCAAATGATGTTCCCTGAGGTGGCCATATATTGATTGTTCATTAACTACCCATTCAATATTAAAATACGATCATTTCATATAAACTTTGGTTTTTCATACCTGACAAGTTCTTGAGGCCAGAACCTTCGGGTCTGGGAATCTTGAAGAAGGGCTACTAGCAGTAATGGTGATTGTCTGAAACACACAACTTATAAGGATTAGGTACTGTATTAAGAAATGGAAAAATTATAAAATCTCCTCAAGGTTTAAATTCAGTTCCATGTCCAATCCTATATATTCTTAAAAATTACAAAAATATCATCAGATCATCAATCCCATTAAAATCCATCCACTTTGAGTCTTTGACATCTTAAATTCACTTAATCTCAAAAATTAGACACTATACTAAGTCTATCTTGATAAATCCCTTTCTTTCCATTTTACAACTATTCCTAACCTTATTTGAAAGAATTTCTCATCTCCAAATTATACAAAATCTTGCACTAGGGGGTTGAATTTTCATGGATTGGTAATCTAAGGGATTATAAATGCAAGGGAGAACTTTGTAATTTTCCTTAAAAAATTATTCCATTGCCCGATATGATGTTTACGTTAGCAAGAACAGGATTAACCCATTGATGTTCTCCACATGATGTGCCCGCAAAGTACAGAACTCCGTTGTTGTCACCGTCACATATGTATTGCAGCTCCTTGTAACTCAATCTCCTATGCTGGAATCTCACAATACAAAATAGAGAAGTGTGTTAGGCAACTCCTCTCCAAAGAGCTCCTAAAATTCTCTTGGGATATATTTGTACTTACTTTTGCTCACATTCTGGCCCTGTCAATCCACTTTCAAGGAAGCCGATGACCTCCTTCACCTGTGACATTCAGAGAGGAGGAAATCACTAAAATATTAGTCCGAGAATTGAAGTTATATTTATTAAAAAAGAATCTCAACTCACAAGATACTCGAAAGTAGGAAAGCGCCTGCTAATCTTGCTCTTCTCCAACTGCAAGATCATGCTAAAATCAGACAAGCGCATTTATGATTCTCATATGTAGCTAGCCAACTATCATATCACTGCATAATTACCTTCTTAAGCAAGGCAAATGGCATTATTGGAAATCTCACAAAAGATAAGAAGTCATGAACCAGCTGCAGTCGCTTTTCAAAGAGGAGCTCAGGTGTGGAACGCGTCATCAGCTCATCCACAACATCCCACCCACATAATTCCTTTGCTTTCATGCCCCACATGAAGATGGCATCAAGAACTTTTTCTTCAGATGTTACAGTCAAATCTGGATGCTGCATTACCGTAGCAAAGGTTTGCATTTCCATAAATGATCTCATGTTGCTATACCTTAAGCCTTAAGCTACCGGTAAATTGAAATGAGTGGGACCTACCAGAATGATATTACTAAAAGATGTTTCATCTAACAAGACAAATGTTTCATCTAACAAGACAAAGTCAATGCTTGCTGTTGTGCAATATTCGAAGTGCTTGGAAAAGTTCCTCTCGCATGTTTCTTCGATAAGTTTACAAGACTGAACCAATGAAACCACTTGGAGAATTGGACAAACCGTGTCCTGCAACAAAGTTCAAAGGTTAGTCTATAAAGCATCAGTCCTATTACTTTGCCAAAACTGTCTGCTTCCTCGTCCATAAAACTTATGCATAATACACAAAAATTCTTGCAGTGAGACCCGCTTCCAATAGGAGAACTCCATTCCTGCATTTAACATGTACATGATAGGTATCAATATTTCATAATTTCATTTATCATAAAAATGGGATCTCTCTTAGTTATTGTTTTCAGATGTCCGAAACCGCAAGTCATTTCTCCGTTCTTTAAATTCTAGTCATACAGGCAGCATACTGTATGAATAACAAACAAAAGTATGATTTCACAACTAAAACTTGGACTGGATTAATATAATAACGATTCCCAAACTACCTCAGAAAGCCACTGTAAGAGTGTTTTGCAGCATTCTTGGTGGAGAAGAATGACTCCGAATTGATCAGCCAATAACAAGTGTTGTAGGAAAAGGGCACCAGATTCTGTGGTTACTACCAAGTTCAGCTCCCCGCTATACATGAAATTGAGCATTTCCCTGAATGCTTCTGGAGATACATCTCTTAGAAGAACCTCTGAAGAAGAGTGAACATCTGCCTCCAGCAATAATTTCATATTAGAAATCATAGCAAGTATTTTATTTAGTCATTATATGAACTCATGAAAATAACATAAGGTATTTACAGGCAGTCCTCATGTAAGATTCTAATAAAATCTTGTATCAAGCGTCGTTGAATTTTCAAAGAATTGATTCCTAAGCATGCAAGGTTGTGTAATGGATGTTGTAATTTTCCTTTCTTTTTTTTCTTTTTTTTTTCCAATTCTTTATGCATACATAGTTCTGAAGGCAAAGTTATTTTTGTATGGTATATCAAAGATACAAATTAAGCAAATTTTATAGTAAGCTCACCCTTGCAAATGGAACACTCCGTAAACTGAGAATAATTTTATGTGTTTGGGAAACAAGGCCACCTCCATCAACGTATATGTTTACATCGCTGTACTTGCCAGTTAAATGCAGTTGCTTGAGCCTCTGCTTATCAACAGGAAGCCCAAAGGGGAAGGCTCTGCAGTAATGTGGTGAAGAGCTTGGAATCGGGAACGCTAATTCCACACTCTTACCCGAGTCAAACAACTCTTCATTAAGTTTAAGCTGTTCCATGGTCTCCTCACATTGCTTTACCAACGGCATTACTTCAAATTGCAAGCTCAGTACCATCAGGGAAGCAAGTTGGGACTCTAAAATCTACATCATGGAGATGACAATTATTAGAACACATAGCACTGCAATCACAGCTTCACAAGAATGGTTAGCAGACCTTTTTTCAGCCTCACACGCAAGAATATACAAAAAAAAAAAAAAAAAACACAGACACAAAAACCACATCTACTGCAGAATCACCAAGAATGACAAGCTAAAAATGCATTCAACATATCTTGTGTGTCTGATTGAATTAGTGTTTGGGTTGCATATGAAATTCATACCTAGAAGACAAAATTAACTTAGGGAATTCAGATAGTGCAAATGCCTTGATATTTGCAAGTGGGGAAAAAAAAAAAAAAACCTTTACCTAACATGCAATAATCCATATAAAAAACTGCAGAATCACCGAGGATTTATGACCTTCAAATGCATAAACATTTCATTCTTATGTATCTTAGTGAATAAATACTTGGATTGTAAATGAAATTTACCATTTAACTAAAATAAACCAAGAAAATTCAGAAAGTGCAAATGCCTAAATACTTGAGAATAGAAAAAAAAAAAAAAAAACAAAACAAAAAACAAAAAAAAAAACCTGGGTCCGGCCGGTGTACAGATATTCAAGAAATGAGTGCAGAACTGGATAAGTTACCCCCTCAAGCTCTATAACAACTTGTGATGAACTCAAAGGGAAATTTCCAGATGATGCCAAGAAAACCTTGTGATCAGGCACAGTCCTTTTCTCCACACCAACAACAAATGGGACATCAGACAATTCCCAACTCTCCAAAAAGTTTTCAAGACCCCATTTCTCACACCCCATCATCCGCTCATCACCTTCCAAGTTCTCTTCTCCTCCATACTCCTCACTCGTATTATCACCACCACAATCCACTTGTTTCCACAATGATAAATGGCTTTGAATCACGGGCAACACATTAACATTCCTATATCCCACGTGCTTATCCCAGCTACTAAGCCTAACATAACGAGCACTACAATTTGGGTTTGAGTCCAACCATTGAAACATAATATTTTGAAAAGGGTATTTTCCTTTACCAACACAGATAAACCTGTTAGGATAATTGGTTCAATATTCAAGGGTATTGTTGTAATTTTGGTGTACCTGAATTGGTTAGTTTGTTAAAGGATGTTGTTAGTTAAACAGCATTGGTTAGTCTGTAGTGAGAATAATAAATGCTGAGGGAGCATTTCTTGTTTTTAGTTACTTGAGAGAATAAGAATAAGAACAGAGAAAGGGGAAAATGACCAAGAAGGAGGAGTGTCTGTTGTACAGAAACTCCAAGAATAGAAATAAAACTTCTTGAGATTTTCTCTATGAATTCTACTGAAAGTTTTTATTCAGATTTGAGTTCTGAGTGTTAATTCTTCTTTCGCACAACAAGTGGTATCAGAGCAGGTTGGAGAGCACGACAATGGCAATGGCGAAATTGGAAATTGAGAAGTTTACAGGCACAAACGATTTTAGTTTGTGGAGATTGAAGATGAAGGCACTGTTGGTTCATCAAGGTCTCGATGCTGCGTTGTCAAAAGAGGCACTGGCGAAGATAGAAGAAAAAGTTTGGGAAGACATGCTTCATAAGGCTCATAGTGCGATCTTTTTGAGTCTTGGAGATGAAGTTCTTAGGGAAGTTGCCGATGAAGACACCGCTATTGGAATTTGGGGAAAACTAGAACTGCTGTACATGAAGAAGTCCTTGGCAAATCGGTTATACCTAAAGAAACGACTCTATGCCCTTCAAATGGATGATGGAAAGTCTCAAAAGAAACATTTAGATGACTTTAATAAGATCATTCTAGATTTAAAGAGCATTAATTTAAAGATTGAAGATGAAGACCAAGCAATCATTCTCTTAAGCTCCCTGCCAAAAAGGTTCGAGCACTTTGTGGATACAATGTTGTACGGTAAAGAGTCTCTTACCATGGATAAGGTCAAAGCTGCTATGAATTCAAAAGAACTACAGACATATGGAGAAATCAAGAAGGAAAAGGGCCCTGCTGAGACTTTAATGGTTTGTGGAAGATCAGAGAAACGTGAATTCAAGAATCAAAGTCAATCCAGGTCGAGGTCCAAGGTGAGGAGAAAGTGTTTTTCTATCACAAGGAGGGGCATTTCAATAAAAATTGCCCTAAAAGAAAGAAAAGGGCAACTGACAAGGTTAAGGAATCTGGTGATGCTGCCATTGCTGAAGACGATTACGAAAGTGCTGAGATCTTGATTGTGTCTGATCAAGAATCCAATAAAGAATGGATTCTTGATACAAGTTGTTCATACCATATGAGTCCAAATAAGAGTTGGTTTGAAACTCTTAAATTGGATGACTATGGAATTGTGTTGCTAGGGAATAATAAAGAATCTAGAGTCATGGGGGTAGGAACTGTGAGGATTAAAATGTTCGATGGAGTTGAAAGGATTCTTCAAGATGTTAGGTATGTTCCTGAATTGAAAAAGAACTTAATTTCTCTTGGTGTGCTTGATAAATTGGGATATGGTTATAAATGTGAAATTGGAAATCTAAGGATTTATAAAGGCTCATTGGTAGTAATGAAAGGGACTCGAGTAAATCGGCTTTATTCCTTGATAGGCAAGACAATAATTGGGGGATCTGTGAATGCTATTAGTGAAGGGATTGACAAGACACAATTGTGGCATCAAATATTAGGCCATGTTAGTCAAAGAGGTCTTGAAGAATTATATAAATAGGGACAATTATGTGGAGATAAGATAGAGACACTTAGTTTCTGTGATCATTGTGTCTTGGGAAAGGCAAGGAGGCTTAAATTCACTGCAACAGAACATAGGACAAAAGGAGTCCTTGATTATGTTCATTCAGATCTCTGGGGGGCTTTAAGGATTGTGTCTCATGGAGGATCCAAGTATTTCTTGTCCATAGTTGATGATTATTCAAGAAAACTATGGGTATACTCTTGAAGAATAAGAATGATGCTCTCCATAAATTTAAGGAATGGAGACTAATGGTTGAGACTCAAACAGGCAAGAGGTCAAGAAGTTAAGAACAAATAATGGCCCAGAATATTGTGCTGATTTGTTTTCACAGTGTTGCAAAGATACAGGGATGACAAGGCATTTTACTATGAGGAAGACACCCTAGCAGAATGGGTTAGCTGAAAGGTTTAATAGAACCATACTTGAACGTGTGAGATGGATGCTCAGCAATGCAGGCTTGTCAAAGACCTTCTGGGCTAAAGCAATCAGTACAGCTGCCTATCTAATTAATAGATGCCCTTCTACTGCACTAGATTTTAAAACCCCTCAAGAGGTGTGGAGTGGTACGCCAACCGATTACAGCATATTAAAAACGCTTGGATGCATAGCATATGCACATGTAAAGTAGGATAAGCTGGATCCAAGGGCTTTAAAGCACATGTTTGTTGGGTATCCTGAAGATGTGAAAGCGTACAAATTATGGTGCTTAGAGCCTAGACAAAAGAGGTGTATTATCAGTAGGGACGTGTTCTTTAATGAAAGACAAATGGCAAATTTGGTCCAAAAGGATCTATCTGTTTGAGCTTGAGGTGGAGCTTAACAAAATTCAAAGCCAAAGTGTCAGTAGTTCAGCACAAGATCAAGTAGAGGAACAGCAACCAGATGATATCCCTCAAGAATCTGCCTTAGACAGCTACAGTTTGGCAAGAGATAGAACTCGAAGATCCCACAAGGCACCTCAGAGGTATGGTTAAGTAGACTTGATCTCTTATGCTTTTACGGTAGGTCAAGAGATTGAGGACACAAAACTTGCATCGTATGATGAGGCAATGAATAGCAAAGACAGTCTAAGTGGCAGGAAGCAATGGCCGAGGAGATGGACTCTTTGCAGAAGAATGGAACCTGGCAGCATATGGATAAACCAATAAATTAGAAGGTTGTAGGCTACAAATGGATATTCAAAAAGAAGGAAGGAATTCTAGGAGTAGAGAGCACTTGGTTCAAAGCAAGGTTAGTAGCCCGTGGTTTTACTAAACAAAAACGAATAGATTTTACAGAAATATTTTCTTCTGTAGTAAAACACAGCTCTATTAGGGTATTGCTAGCCTTGGTAAATCAGTTTGATATGGAGTTGGAATAGATGGATGTAAAAACAGCCTTCTTACATGGTGAATTGAATAAGACAATTTACATGAAACAACCAGATGGTTTTATTAAGAAAGGAGATGAAGGGAAGGTGTGTTTGTTAAAAAAATTCTTATATGGTTTAAAACAATCCCCAAGAATATGGTATAGATGTTTTGATGAGTTCATGATGAAGATTGGTTTTTTAAGAAGTAAATATGATTGCTGTGTACATATGAAAAAGGAGGCAGTTAGGAGACCAGTTTACTTGTTGCTATATGTGGATGATATGCTCTTAGCTAGTGAGGATGCTGGGGAAGTTGTGAGACTAAAGAATCTACTCAAGACTGAATTTGAAAAGAAAGATCTTGGCCCAGCAACTAAGATATTAGGGATGGAAATTATAAGGGACAGAAGTAAAGGGGAACTTTACTTGTTTCAAGGGACATACTTAAAGAAAGTGGTCAAGAGATTTAATATGTCACAAGCCAAGCCAGTTCTTACACCTTTAGCCCAACATTTTAAACTAACTGTGTAGCAAGAACCTAAAACTAAAGAAGAATTCAAGTATATAGAAAGGGTACCTTACTCAAGTGCTGTGGGAAGTACCATATATGCAATAGTGTGTTGTAGGCCAAATATTGCCTATGCAGTTAGCATGATAAGCAGGTATATGGCAAAGCCTGGAAAGTACCATTGGGAAGCTGTCAAGTGGGTTATGAGGTACTTGTGTGGCTCTTGCACTTATGGGCTGAAGTATGTTAAGATGGAGTCAATAAACAAAGTTATAGAGGGATATGCTGATTCGGATTTTGCAAGCAATGTTGATACAAGAAAGTCTTTGACTGGGTATGTATTCAAGGTTTATGGTTGTACTGTCAGCTGGAAGTCTAATTTGCAGCCTATTGCAACACTCTCAACTACAGAGGCTGAATATGTTGCAGTCACTGAAGCTGTCAAAGAAGCCATTTGGCTTAAGGGTTTTTTGTCTGAGTTACTTACTCAGCAAACGATTGGAGAAGCAACTATCTTTTGTGACAACCATAGTGCTGTATGTTTGACCAAGAATCAAGTCCATCATGAGTGAACAAAACATGTGGATGTAAAGTACCATTTTATCAAAGATGTAATTGCAGAAGGATTGCGTCAGTCCAAAAGGTAGCAACTGAAGATAATCCTACAGATATGCTGACAAAGGCGCTGTCATCATCCAAGTTCAACCATTGCTTGAAGTTACTAGGGATAGTAAAAGTACATTACAGGCGTTAACCAAAATTCAATTGTACTGTGATGTTATGAATATAGAAACAAGGTGGAGATTGTTAGGATAATTGGTTCAATATTCAGTTGTAATTTTGGTGTACCTGAATAAGTTAGTTTGTTAAAGGATGTTGTTAGTTAAACAGCATTGGTTAGTCAGTAGTGAGAATAATAAATGCTATGCTGAGGGAGCATTACTTGTTTTTAGTTACCTGAGAGAATAAGAGTAAGAACAGAGAAAGAGAAAGGGAAAAATGGCCAAGAAGGAGGAGTGTGTGTTGTAAAGAAACTTCAAAAATAGAAATAAAACTTCTTGAGATTTTCTCTGTGAATTCTACTGAAAGGTTTTATTCAGATTTGAGTTCTGCGTGTTAATTCTTCTTTCGCACAACACAACCCATCATAGATACTGATCCAATAGCTCTGAAAAGAAGAACAACACAACCCAATACCTTCAACATCGACAACAGTCTTCCCATCGACCTCAATTCTCGACCTTTTGTTCCTATGACTACCCAATATAACCGTGTAGTGAGGAGTTGTCTCTCTTGTAATGGTAATGTTGGCTTCCAACATTCTCTCTGAACACCAAAGTGACATCATTTTGGGCAAAAGCTTCAAAAGCCACACAACCACGCCCTGCTTCTCTGAACTTCAAATCCTTCCTCCAAGCACACTCAAATGGTGCCACAGTTAAGAACTCTTTCTCTTTCTTCTCCATCATCATTTCTCTCACTCTAGAAAAAGCCTAATATGATCTGCTTTTTCTGAAAAGCATTGAACAACTTAAGTGTCTGTTACACCACCTTGGTTTCCTGAAAAGAAAAAAAAAAGTGAATATGAAGAAAACAAACCTGTTGGATTCTAAAAATAACTGGCTCTTAAAGTTGTACAAGCATCAATCGAAAAACACATATTATAAAAGAGATATTTTTTTTGGTTATATCCAAAATAAAATCTTTATTTGGGTTAAAAAGAAATGGTAACAGCTCAGACAATGGTGTCCAACAGAAGTTGCTTGAAGGAGGCACGCTGACTCTTGACAACCCAAGAATTGACACGAAAATCTGAAACCATTAGAACCCATAAATATCTGTCAACATAGTTTCAAGTGGGAAAATCGCTGTCAATCCAACACCACAGTCTTATCTGGCACAAGGCAAAAGAACAGATCTTCAAGAAGACCCAAGAAAAAAATTCCCCAATAAATGAGAAAATCTAGGCCACCCCATGATGGAGATGATGATTAGGTGTTTATTTATGGTAACAACCAAAATAACAGTTAAAGAAGGAAAGTTTTCATAGTAACCTGATTGTGATCAATGGAAGAATTTGACGAAACGACTCACCAAAAACTTAAATTAGAGAAGTAGACCTTTTTTTTTGTATAAAAAAAAAATGCTGACATGTCTAATTCTCTCCAAATGTCTAATTCATCCCTCCACATTCTCTCCTACATGTCTAATTCTTCCTTCCACGTCTACTTCCTTCCTTCCCTTCCTAGAGCATTTCTTCAAATTCTTCCAATTCTTCCGCCAGGTCCATCCCTGCCCTAATCCCCTCATTTTCTTCTTGGTTCTTCCTTCATTTCTACTCTGCCGCCCAAGCCCAACTCTCCCAGTTCTCTTTCCTTCCTTTCTCCACCGAGGCTGAGGCTCTCTTCTTGTCCCAGCTCTCTCTTGCTCGAAATTTCTCCGCTGCTGACCCTCTGTCTTTACTCTTCCAGCTCTCTCTTGATCGCCTCCAAACCAGAAGCTCGCCAACATCAGCGCCGGCCACCCTTCACCGTCGTTCCCTTCACGTTGTTCCACGCCGCAAGCCACGAGAAGTCCAATGGAGGTAACCCATTACATAGATATAGTGTAGTGTTTTTTAATTCTCCCTGTTTACTCTTCAATTTGCTTGATCATAATCTCTCTGTTAAATTATTTTGGGGCTACACAAGCAACAAGAAGAACCTAGGAGAATATGAATAGGTAATCGCTACTTGTCTTGTATGCCGAGAACTTCTCCAAGAATGACATATGCAGGGATTTTTTTTTTCTCTCGGATTTGTAGAGGACTTTCAATCACCCTCTATTTTTTGCATAGGAAAAAAAGTAAAAAATAGAAATCATCAACAAATAATTTTATTTTCTCCTTAAGATTTCCTAGATTTTGATCATAGTTAGCAATATCAATTGCTATATACTTGATGGTTCTATTCTTGCTGTTATGAATATATCAAAACTTCTATTTTAATTTTATTTGTCCTAGGGACATTTTTTATGGTCATTTCTTGTATTTTATCTGTAAGAGAAAATGGATAAGTTTGCATAAAGTTGTTCAGCAAAAAAAAAAAAAAATTGTTAAAAAGAACTAGAAAAGGGAAATTTTAAAAGTTAAAATTGTCAAAGATGACTTTAAAAAGTTTGACAAGGAATCTGGAGGCATTCCCTTTTTGGATTTTAGATTCTACACACATTGTGCTTGATCTCTTGTTTAACCACATTACTTCAGTTTTTTTCTCTTCTTTTAATTTTTTTTCTCTGTGATATTAAGACAGGATAGTATAGGAAGTACCTCATTTTCTTCTTCCTCCGCTCAAGCAAAAGTCGTTGCCTCTCTCATGCTGGAACGTTTGTCTCTAAATCATGTAGCCCTAAATCATCCCTCATTTTCTTCTTCCTTTGCTTTTAATTGGTATAGGTTTGATAGTGTGTTTTTGCATGACTAAAGTAGCATATGATTCTTTCTTTGTCCATTGAGCTTTAAAGAGTTATTGATGCATGGTAAATATTTTCAACATGGTTGTTTGCAAGAATTGTTTTTTGGAATGAGTTGTTTTTAACATAGTGATCACTTAGTTTTGACGACTCTTATTTTGTTAATATGTAAACAAATCATGATGATGACAGTAAATTGATATAAATTTTTGAGATGTGGTGATTTCTATGTAGGATTCTAATGTGAATTTTCAAGGTTTTCGTTTGTCTGTGTTTGCTAATAATTTTTTTTTCTTTGGTGTAGAAGTTTTCGTTTTCTATATATAAGGAAATTCAACCAATAAAATTTTTTACCATTGGGATTATGATCGCTTAGATTGATGTTAGATAGGAGGTATAATTTTTTTTTGCGTTATCTTCTTGCTGTATATCTCAATTTTTGTGTAAAAGCAATATGGCTTTTAGGCCTTATTGGTAGGAAGAGAAGTGCGAAGAAGATGTTGATGAACTGATGATGTTGTTGGTGTTCGACTAAAATCAAGTAATATATTATCTAATATCTCTACGTCACTGTATGTTCTTATTTGTTTTTCCCTTTTCCCCTTAAATCTGTCTAACTTTAAAAAAGAAGAATAATAAGAAAAACAAGTTTGGTGAGTGATGAGTTCGCCTGCATTGCCAATTTTTAGTCAGAGTGCATGCTTGCTTTGATGTGTTGGAACAAAATGAAGTTGCTTTTTGTTATGTAAATTCTTGCTCTTACATTTTGCAGTTTTGAGGGAACTTGAGACAAAACTCTCTTTGCTGTGTAATTCTTTTTTGCTGTCTATCTCTTCCACAAATCCTTAACTTTATTCTCTTTCAGTTCTTCTACCCATAAGTCAGAAGCCATTTGAAATTGCTTGAAGACCTGAAAGCATTTTGGAATTCGTGCTTTGGTTGCTAGCTGCCAAATAATGGTTAGTTAAGTTCTGAACTTTTTTTTCTTGCTTTTCTAGGTTTGTTCCTACTATTGTTGGTTTTTAATTTTTTTTTCGTTTTGTCGTATGATGGTGTTTGTATTATCTCGTAAGATAAACATCTCCTTCTGATATACATGGAATGGGCCTATCTTTATTTTAATTGATCTTTGGTGTTAATTTTGTTGTAAATGTTATGTAAATTTGTTTTCATATTTTATTAAATTTGTTTTGTATGTTGAACAGCCTCTAAGACTAGATCTCGTGTTAAGGAGTGAGGAGCATTACGATTGCAAGGTGTCGAAGAAATCAAAATACGAGCAATATGCGAAGATCATTACAGACAATTTGGACCCAGATGATCTGCAATGGTTCAGAGGCACCCAATTTGGGCATGTGTTGGACGTGGCTCCAAATTTTCAACACTCTGGCCAGTTGTTGTGGTCATTGGTTCTTCGGATGGCAGCAGTTGACTCTGAGAATGAATTTTGGATGGTGGTTAATTGTGTTCCAATTAGGTACACATTAAAGGATTTTGCCTTGCTAACAGGGTTGTGTTGCGGTGATGAGTATCATGTTATTGACGAAGCAAATGAGGATGACGAGGATGAGGAGGATAAGGATGATGCTACTCCACCCTTTGTGCATAGGCATTGGCCGGATAACACAGAAATTTCCATCTATGATGTTATCGACAAGATGGAACAGAATTCTGAAGCTGTAGACCATTTAGAGAAGAGGAGGATGGCGGCATTGATATTTGTTGTTGGTGTTTTGATGGCCAACGACAAAAATTTCATGAAAATCAAAGCACAATTCCTAACTTTGATTGATAACATAGATGCTTTCTGTGCCTATCCTTGGGGTCGAGAGTCTTTTAAGTATTCAATTAAGCAGCTAAAAAAGGATATAAAGAGTAAGTGCGGCTCGAGTAATGCAACATTCACTTTCAATGGATTTATATATCCATTTGAGGTAATTAAACATGAGTAATTTATACATTAGTTTGTATTTGATATTGCATTTATCGTTTTATATTTGATATAATATTTGATTCCAAATTTATTTTTGTTATAGGTATTTGCCTATGAATGCATCCCTGCGGTAGCCAACAGATTGGCTAACCCCATCTCGACAGAAGATCCTGCGCCCCGAATGTGTTGTTGGAAGACAATAAAGTGGAGGGGTGCAACCAATCCTTCGAGGGTGGAGATAAACAATTTAATAGAGCGGTCACAGGTCAATGTCTACCTATTACTCATGTAATTATTTGTAATAAGTAAAACGAACATGGTCTTAACAAGACACCGTTTTAAAATTTGTTTTGCAGGATATTCGTAGCATGTTGTTTGCTACAAATGAGGAGATGAGAACCCCATGGATGGTCAATTATAGGCCTTTTGTGGGAAGAAATGTTGATCCAATTGTAAGCCAGTTGAGCGAGATTCTTGATCGGGGAGAGCGTGTAGTTTTTGGCCATGACCATCCGGAGCATGTTTCCCCTTTCGTTGATCAAGATGCACCCTCAACTTTCGAACATGAGGATGCTCCTCCGAGAGTAGTGCGACTTGAGAACGAGGTCCAAGCCATCAGGAAAGAGCAAGAAGCCATGAGAAGAGAAATGGCATTGGGGTTTGAGCAGATGAAACAACATATTTCTGACCAATTCAGACATTGGTCAGAAAGGATGCTGTCAAGGGGACATCAAGAGCATCATTACAGTGAGGGTTATGATGGGTTTAGTACGCCTCAGCCGCGTAGTACACCCCTGCATGAGGAAGGATTGCCAAACATATCTCCCTCACCTCGTCCTTGTCCGCGCACTACGGCTCAGCCTCATACTACGCCTTTGCCTGAAGATGCATCACCTGCTGTTTCCTCTCCTCGCACTACGGCTGTGCCCGATATATGTCGCACACCATCCGTTCCTTCGTCGCCTCGCACAGCACCCTCGCCTCCCTCACCGCGTCCTACACATAGCACTGATATAGTGGTATACGATGAAGAACCACAACCCCTACAGATAGAAAGACCGCAAAGACCGCGGAGGATCAGAACAAGATCACAATATATGCGAACTCCATATACTAATCCTAGAAGAAAATGATTAAGGTCTTTGTCATATGTTTGGCAGACAATGTACTTGTTTCGATTTTCTTTGCAGGCATTCTGGTGTTCTGGATTATGTTCACAGGTTTTACCAATGTCTGGATTATGTTTACAGGTTTTATAGTTGTTTGGATTGTATTTGCAGGTTTTGGATATTCTTTAATATAAGTTGTTATGCTGTCAAAATTTTGTGTCATCTTATAGGTTGAGTATCGTTCTTTGTGTTGCTTTGTCTCTAAATTTATGTAGTTTTTCAGTTTATATTTCGTTTATTGTTGTTGTTCATTATCGTTTTAAGTGTTACTTTGATATTGAGGATATATATAAACGTTATCGATTTTTTATGAAAATCTAAACAAAAAAAATTCATTCATTCTGTATCGATATCGAAACTTGAAAATATATATGAACAATATATCTTGAATATTTTCATCTTTACTTTTAACACTAATGTGACCTACCGACTCAATTGCCATAGAGAAAAAATTGGTTATTGTCCCGTCTGTTTTATCTTTTTTTTTTCTCCCCAATGGTTGGTTAATGTCATTTTCAAAATAATGATACATGAATTCTAACAATTATTACTTAACATCCACCAACTAAAGTTAAAAATGGCCCCACTCAATAAATATCCTCACATGAAAAATGTCGACGACGTGTTCTACAACTAAGAAGCGTGACTCCTGTATATCCTTGTGTCTTTTTTTACCAAATCCGAGGTCGACATGGGTCGACTAGGTAGTCGACCCAATGTCGACCCTATGTCGACTCGTGTCGACCTCGGTGTCTTTGATAACTCTAGTTTAGAGAGTTATTTGGCCACTTTTAATTAACGAATATTATTATGTTCTTAAGAAAAATTGCATGAAACATCCAACTTTTTCATAAAAGCATGCTTTTATTGATGTAGGTAAAAGAAAGAAAGAAAACAAAACAAAAGGGAGCAATGGCACAAGAAATCCGAGACCGGACTTTGTTGGCAGAGCTGAAGCGCCGCGGCGCCCAAAGAGCAGCGCCGCGGCGCTCAAGGAAAGTGTGAGCAAAGCGTTCGGTAGAAACTAAGCGCCGCGGCGCTACGGCGAAAAAAAAGAAAAAAAACCAAAAAGAAGCGCCGCAGCGTTGGAAAAGAAGGGCACTTTAAATACCATGTCGACCCCAGGTCGACCCCATGTCGATCCATGTCGACCTCGTATTTAAAGTGATCCCCACTTGACGTGTCCATCTCCCATGTTGTATTTGTACAATTTTAATTTCATGTTTGAACTCTCATCCTCGCATGGGTTGAACATTAAACAACATAATGAAGATAGTTTCCTTTGCCTATTTCCATTCTCTTGTTGCACATGGAAACATGTAAGAAATCCGAAGGCACAAGTTCTCTTTAAATATGATCATGGGGGTATGGATCTACGATAGGGTGAATTTTTAACCAAAAAGACACCAAGGTGCCTATTCCATTCTCTTGTTGCACATGGAAACATGTAGAGAATCCGAAAGGCACAATTTCTCTTTAAATATGATACATGGGGTAGTGATCTACGATAGGGTGAATTTTAACCAAAAAGACACCAAGGTAGACATGGGGTCGACTACCATGTCGACCCTAGGTCGACCCCACGTCGACCCATGACCCATGTTGACCTCGGATTTAAAGTGACCCCCACTTGACGTGTCCATCTCCCATGTTATATTGTACAATTTTAATTTCATGTGTGAACTCTCATACTCGTGATGGGTTGAACATTAAAGAAAGTCAAAACCATGTGGACCCATGTCGACCCTGTTCTTTTGTACTTGTACATGTCACTCAATAGCCTTATAAGGGGGTCGATACCATGTAGACCCATATCGATCCCCTTAACTTTTTAAGTTTTGTAAATTCCGGCAACATAACGACTTAATTTAGTCATTTTCTAAGGAAACTTGTATAGAACAATACAAAAAGGACAATAGTGATATTAAATGAACAATTAACAATAACTTCATCGAAAACATAAAGTCATTATCTCTTAGCAACTAACGAAATCATGAAATTGGGGCATTCTTGCAAGTCTTTTGATAATGCCCGTATTGTCCGCATCTAGCGCACCTGTTTCTTCTCTGCTTGCTGCTCTCGCCTATACTTGGAATTCTTTTGTGTTTTGTCCTACCGCGTCTTCGCTTAACATTAGGTGGTAAAATGCGCATTTCCCTAACATCATCGGGAATCTCCCATTGGGACAAATCTGGTACAGGATAAAGTGTCTCTGCATATGCATTAACCAATGTATCCGTCTTGTAATAATGTGAGCATAATTCATAAACGGATGTTTCTGCCCTCCCGCAAGCTGCAATTGCATGTTCACATGGCATTTGATCTACGTCAAACACGCGACAAGTACAAGTTCTCAATCTGATGTTCACTGTTGCAGAAACCTCTCCACCTACAACGTAGTACTCATCAATATTTAGCTTATTCACTGTTAAAAATCCAGCTCTGTCATACCTGTCATGGAGTATTTTCTCATTCGTCGGTGTCAAAACTGAGGTATTAACAACAGCTTTGGTTCGCCTTTCGTTAAACCACATAGACATTTTTCCCAACACAAAATCTAACAAGGCAACAATGGGGTAATCTCTCACATCTTCGAGCATTCCATTCAATGATTCAGCAAGGTTTGAGGTCATAATATTGTATCTATTTCCTTTAAAATGAGCACGAGACCAGTTCTCAAAGCAACTTGCTCTTTCAGGTATCTCCCAACACATGGATAATGGGAACAAAGATCCTTGAAAAATATATCAAACTCATCAATTCGATAAGAGTTAACAGCTTTAAAGAACAATGGTAGAACACCGCTAAAATGGAAGTTACCCTTGATGTTCTGTACCACATGAAATGTGTAATAGCCATGGCATGCTAACTCATAAACTGTCTCAACAGCCTTCTTAATACTTCGATGCCGATCAGATATGAAAACTAAATCTTCGCAATCTTTCACAACTTCCTTCAACTTTGAAAAGAACCATGTCCAAGATGCATCATCTTCTTTGTCCACAATCCCCCAAGCGATGGGATAACAACAACGTTCACTGTCTTGAGTTGTGGCCACAACTAGCACGCCTTTGAATTTTCCCTTCAGAAACGTTCCATCAACAACTATTACTTTCCTCATGCAAACAAATCCTCGTATACAGGGTCCATGTGCCACAAAAAGATATTTAAACCTGTTTGAATCGTCAACCTCAACGTGGGTAACAGTGCCATGGTTTACAGACTGGAGCATATGACAGTACGATGGAAGGATAGCAAAACTTTCTTCGGTCGTACCCCTTACGAGGTTAATTGCATGCTGACGAGCCAACCAACCTTTGTAGTAACTAAAATCTGTTCCAAATTCGCTACGAACATAATTCCGTATTGACTTAGGCCGTGGACCTTGTGGCACACCTACAAATTGACTTTTGATGCACTCCCCAATAACAGAGTATGATGCTTGCCTGTGCTTTGATGAGCGTTTTTCTAGCGAACAAGAGTGAATTCCGACATACTGACGAATAATAAACATGTTTGACAATGACAACTTACATGCCCGAACACGCCATTTACAATTTGGATCCACACATTCCACTACAAGTACATTTTTGTTTGATTTTTTTGTTAAGAACTCGAACCTTCCTTGTAAAGCTATAACATGAAGTTTTGTCCTTAACTCTCTCTTGCTTCTAAAGTGGTCACCAACTTGTAAATTAGATCCATCATTGAATGTAAAACTATTCAAAGCTGAGGATGATCCGACTTCTTTTTCATTTAAAATCATGAGTGGTTGTGGAAGAGGCAGTGGACCCATGTCAATAGGAACTATGGCATTATCGTCTAAAGTAGCATCAACAAAAAATTCATCATCTGGCGGATTTCTCTCAATTTCTTCTTCATTAGTAGGAGCTGAGGCAATCTCCTCTCGAACTACAATATCCCTTTCAAAAGAATTCATATCTTCTTCTTCTTCCACCTGAACATGCAGAGGTACTGCGCTACCACTTAACTTAACTAACCCCATAAAAACTAACAGGTCCTCATCATCAGAAATTCTAATCGGCTTCATCTTATCAGATTGTTTTGGCAGCATGTAAGTTATCTTCAATGACTTATTTCCACGTTCAATTCCAGCTTTTGTACAAATCTTGTTAATTAACACACTCAATTTAGGACTCTCCTCCTCTAACATTATTCCTCTCATTTCACTTTGTGCCTCACACCACACCTAACAAGTTCCCACCACATTCCAATGTCCTCTAACGTCGAAATAAATTGGCAATGGAGCCATTTAATTATCGAACTGCAAAACCAAAACAAATTATTCAATAATGACTTTTAGGAAAATCTTCAATGCTAGTTCAATCAAAAAGATGCTACTAACAATTCCAACCCAAACAAAACAAAGCACCATTGCAAGATTAACAACTAATGTTATTAACAATTACATAGATATAGATTCATGTTAGTGATCAAATCTCTCTCCTTTGAGTTATATCTGTTTTTTTTTTTAATTTCAAACAAGAATATCACAACCAATTAATCTCATAATCTACCTACCCAAAATGGTTCACCCACAGAAAAAAGAAAGTAAAATGCAGTGGACAGAAATTAGAAATCTCATAATATATCAATAATCCAATATTTGACCTACCACATGGATCAAATTCACACCGTAGAAATTCTACTGTAAGTGACCAAGCCTTAAAAGACAAATCCATCTCTTTTAGCTTTTGAGAGAGTCTTTTTTTAAAAAAAGAAAGATAAAATATTAGCACTAGTATTACATCATTATACATATCACTTTCAATTTGATCTCTTTATGATAGCAAGACATTATACATCATTCCAAAAAAACAAAAAAAAAAAACAAAACAAAAACAAAAATGAAAAAATAAAAACAAATAAAACAAAACAAATCATTTTGAATATTCACAACTGAATCCCAATAATGAATCTCTGGATATAAATATACATGTGGAAGGCAAATTTACCATCAGACTAGAAAATTGAACGTGAATTTCATGATTGAATATTCTACTTGCCAATTTCCATTTATGCTAGAACTCAAAATTGGATTCAATATGAATTTAAAGAACATTTTTCAACAGAAGTGTCCAACTAGTACTACTCTGCTACAAAGAATGATACAATTAAAGGTCTAACGGTCTGTATATAAATTCCTTGAGAAGTAATGAGGGTTTACCCCAAAGAATAAACATACGTTTTTGCTAAATAGCCTAAAGGAGAACAAACATACGTTTTTGCTTTTAAAAAAATTAATAGAATGTAAAGGTCATTTAAGTATGACAACCAAATATCAAGCAATTTAATCCCAAAGGGATGCTAAAATAGCAAAAGTAAACATTAGAACAACAATTGATGGCTACACCTATTTCCTCACAATAATCAAATCGAATCAATGGTAGAAAATTAAAACAAACATAGTAAAATCAATTACTTATATCACCCTTCGCTGCAGAATTTTCATTTAGGTTCATATTCATTTGCCACAGCTTTTAAAGCTACCACCCTCTTCAAACATTCAACACCTGAAATTTGAATACTTCCACAAAAATTTTACCCGCTCCTTTGGCAGATGATTCTTGTGTCTTTGCTCAGCAATAAGAAATCTATGGTGATTCTATAGTATCCATAGGCATTGACACTATATTCTTAACTTAAAATTTGTCGTTTATCTAAGATCTATATATGCAAAATTCTACTATAACTTTGCTCAGCAACAAGGAAAAAAATTCAGCATTCAATTTAAAAAAAAAATAGAAAACAAGGAATCCGAAAATACCTGGTAATAGAGACTTCTGCTAGTGATTTTGTTGGGTTGGTGAGCTCCTTCATCAAATTTTGCCCAAATTATGCCATAAGAAGAATGAGACACAGAACAAAAGAAGAAGACGGAGACGAGAAAAAGAAGAAGGAAAAGAGCAAGACGAGCTACTACGAAGGGCCTGAGGAACTCCTCTGCTCAGGGCTGTCAATTGAAGCAGAAGGGAAGAAGAAGAGCACCTGCTGGGTTGGAGATGAGCGCCAATTTGGGGGAAGAAGGAAGAAGAAGGGCTCAAGCGCGAGAACGGGAAATTAGTTCAATTTTTTTTTTCCACTTTGTTTGTTGCTGAGTTGGTATTGTCCACATGGGGTTTTTCTCTTTCCTCATTTGCCTGACATGGCATGTAGGCCATTGATCCAATTTCAAGAATTTTGGTCTAGTTATCAAAAAACACTTTCTCTTTACGCCTTTCATCAAACCTCCCGTTTCTGTCTTCCAAACTCAACCTTCAACAACTGGTGGGTTTGTCTGAATTCTGATCTGAATTAACCTTCCCAAACCCACCAAAACTTGGATCATTATTTATCATTTCCCCTTTTATTCTTCTTTACCTCTCTTACTCTCTCCGTGTTTTTATTAATAATAATAATAATTCAGACCTGTTATTATTTTTCTTAAACAATTTATGTGGTTAATCTGAAGAATTTTCCGATTTGGAATGATTTTATTCTCCCTTAATTTTGAAGGCAACGAGTACAACCTATTTATAATGAAAGGTAAGGCAAAACAAACTTTAAATAAGTGGACTAACTCCTAAAAATCAGGTTCTCCTGATTTGGTGGAAAGCAAAAAACCTAACAACATAAAATCTTATCCCTATTAAATTCGATTCAGCTGGTAGCTAACTAATCCGAATTTCTACACTCCCCTCAAGCTAGGCAGTAGATTTTAATCATGCCTAGCTTGGAAATCATTTCTTTAAAGTAGGTCTTGGGCAGGGCCTTTGTAAGAACATTAATTGTCTGTAATCTAGTGGCAGTGTAAGTAACTTGAAGTTCTCTAGTTTCTATTTTCTTTTGGATGAAGTGCCGATTGATCTCCACATCCTTGGTTCGATCATAGTGAACTGGGTTTGTTGCACTTTATATTGCTGCTTGGTTGTCACAAAAAATCTCTAGATTCTTCACTTCAGGAATCTTTAACTATTTTAGTAGTCTTTTCAGCCACATTCCTTCACATATTCCATGTGCCATTGCCCTTAGCTCTGCCTCGGCACTGTTTCTTGCAACCACCGATTGCTTTTTACTCCTCCAAGTGACGAGATTACCCCACACAAAGTGCAATATCCCGAAGTAGACCTACAGTCAGTTAATGATCTAGCCCAATCTGCATCAGTGTATATTTCAATCCTCCTATTTTCTCCTTTCCCAAAGTATAATGCCCTTCCTGGATTCTTCTTCAAATTCTTGAGAATTCGAAAGAGTGCTTCTATGTGCTCCTTTGTAGGATTGTTCATAAATTGGCTAACAACACTGACTGAAAAAGCAAAATCAGGACGTGTGTGAGACAAATAAATGAGTTTTCCAGCAAGCCTTTGGTACCTTCCTTTGTATACTAAGGGACTCTCTTCTTTGAGGCCAATCTTGTAGTTTGCATCCATAGGAGTGTCAACTGGTTTGCAGCCTAGCATTCCAGTTTCTTTTAGCAAGTCAAGTACATACTTGCGTTGTGACACTACAATTCCTTTTCTTGATCTTGCAATTTCCATCCCAAGAAAGTACTTAAGTGCACCAAAATCTTTGATCTCAAACTCGTGAGCTAGGAAGGACTTCAACCTCTCCATTTCTTCCATGTGATTGCCTGTGAGAATAATATCATCCACGTAAACAATGAGGATTGAAACTTTTCCATCTGGTGAGTGCTTGGAAAAAAGAGTATGATCTGATTGTCCCTAAACATATCCATATCTTTTTACTGTCTTCATGAATATGTCAAACCAAGCTCGTGGTGATTGTTTGAGTCCATACAATGACTTGTGTGCAGTTTGCACATTAGATTTTCATTCTTCGAGTTCTTAAAACCTAGTGGAATCTCCATATACACCTTATCCTCTAAATCTCCATTGAGGAAGACATTTTTCACATCCAACTAATGAAGAGGCCAATCTAGGTTGGCTGCCAAGGACAGTAGGACACGGACAGTATTTAACTTTGCAACAGGTGAAAACATTTCTTGATAGTCTATACCATAAGTCTGTGTAAATCCTTTTGCCACCAATCACGCCTTATACTTGTCTATACTTCCATTTGCTTTGTACGTTATGGTGAATATCCATTTGCATCCCACAGGTTGTTTCCCAACTGGTAAGTCATACAGTTCCTAAGTTTTGTTCTGTTTGAGAGCCTGCATCTCTTCATTCACTGCCATCCTCCATTCTAGTCTTTTAAGAGCCTCTTGTATGTTACTAGGTATGTCTTCATGAGAGAGATTAGTCACAAAGGTAGAGTAGTTAGGTGATAACTTCTCATATGCTACAAAATTATAGATAATATGTTTTGTGCATGAATGAACAACTTTTCTCAATGCAATAGGTTATTCCAGCTCATCATTAGTGTTCTTAAGATATGATTCAAGAATTGTATTACTTGGTGAAGGGGACTCTGGTATCAGGTTAGACTCTTGGTTCTGTAATGCAGGTGTGAGGGGCTCTATCTCTTGAGGCCGTCATCTCCTTAAGTAAACTTGAAACTTAGGTGATTTCCCATGCTGTGGATTTGGACACTCTATGTTAGATGATTGTGTTTGTTTTTCAGATGTTGACTGAGTTTGAGGTGATGGACTAGGACTTGGATTAGAACTTGGCTGAGATAGAGATGACTGAGGTGACAGATTAGGACTTGGATTAGAACTTGACTAAGATAGAGCTGTGTTAGGATTGATGACTAACTGAGATTCATCTTTATTTTTTTTGGTTTTAAGACTAGGATTTGGACACGTGAGATCCAAAAACTCCCCCTCAAGATGGGTTTTGGGATAAAATGGTTAATGCTCGAAGAATGTAACATCCATGGAGACATATATTTTCCTAGTTATTGGTGAGTAGCATCTATATCCTTTTTGAGTGGCTGAATATCCAAGGAAAACACATTTTAAGGCTTTGGGATCAAGTTTACTTTGATGTTGCTGATGAATGTGGACAAAAGCTAAGCATCCAAATACCCTTAAAGGAATTGAGGAAATATCTTTGTAAGATACTCAACCGGTGTTTGAAACTTGAGAATCCTAGATGCATTCTATTTATGAGATATGATGCAGTGAGTACGACTTCCCCCTAAAAATGTTTTGGGACATTAGATGTAAACATTAGTGACCTTGCAACCTCAAAGAGGTGTTTGTTTTTCCTCTCAACTACCCCATTCTGTTGGGGTGTCTCAACACACGAACTATAATGGATTATCCCATGTTCTAGTAAGTATGATCCAAGAAGAGAATAGAAATATTCTTGTGCATTGTCAGTTCTAAGAATTTGAATTTTAGATTGAAACTATGTTTGGATCATAGAATGAAAGTTTTTAAAGATTGGACCTACTTCAGACTTTTCTTTCATTTAAAATAGCTAGGTAATCCTAGTATGATCATCTATAAATGTGATAAACCACCTAGCACCTGAAACATTATTGACTCTTGAGGGACCCCATATATCACTGTGAATAACAGAAAATAGATGCGATGCTTTATATAATTATGCAAGATATGAGTTTCAACAATGTTTGGAAAATTGACAAACTTCACAATAAAGATCATTCACATTAATATTTTCTAAACAAAAGAGGAAACAAATGTCTTAAATACTGAAAATTTGGATGACCTAATCTATAGTGCCATAACATTATTTTACTAAAAAGAGAATTCCTATCTGAATATGAAACTAAGTCAGGAAAGAATTCATAGCTTGCAATTAGAGCTTGTTTTCTATTGGAAACATCAACTTCAAGGACGTAGAGGCCCTCGCACTGTCTAGCATTGCCAATCGTCCTCCCCAAATCTGAATGCTGAAATTCACAGCATGTAGGAGAGAATTTAGTAATACAATTCTTGTCTTTTGTGAGCTTACTAATAGAGAGCAGATTATAGGATAAATTTAGGAAAAATAGGATTGCATGTAGTGTCAGCTTTTTAAAATTTCAAGGGACACTTTACCGACTACTGTTGACATTAAACCATTAGCAATCCAAACTTTAAAGCCCTAAAAACAAGAGTTAAATGTTTTGAATAAGGACCTGTCTCCTGTCATGTGGTCTAAAGCTCTAGAATCTACAATTTAAGGCTTCACTCTCTTAGTTTTCACACTCAAAGCACTCAAGAATTTACCTTTTTATGCTACTGCCCCTGTTCCTATAGCGGATTGCCTTGTAGAGACTTGGCCAAGCATCTTTGCAATAAATTTATCTGCTATTTACTAAATAGAGCCTCAATCGGTGGTTCTTCTCCAACTGCCACGAAACTCCTTTCTTCCTTGTCCAACATGGTTGATTGATCACGAGCACCATTGGGCTTCATGTTTGTAGGTCTTCCATGGATTTTCTAGCAAGTACCCATCGTATGTCCTAGTTTGTGGCAATGATCACACCAAGGTTTGCCTTTCTTGCCTCTGTTTTCAAGGTTTTGATAACCTGACTGACCTTGTCTACGGCTAACTAAGGCTAATCCTTGCATGACTGTAGGTGCACTATTTTCTTTCATCATAACTTTCTTTCTACTTCTTAGCATCTAACTTCTGAGAAGGCCTCTCAAATTGGTGGTAAAGGCTTTGTAGCAAGGATTCTGCCCCAAAGTTCATCCAAATTCTTGTTAAGCCCTGCAAGAAAAGAAAAAATTCTTTCTCTATCGACAATCTTCTTATATCGGGCACTGTCTTCTAGACAGCTCTATTGCAACTCCTCAAAAACATCAAGCTACTACTAGTACCAAGTTAACATGTTGAAATATTGAGTGACCTTCACGTCTCCTTGTCGCAAGTCTCTCAAGGCATTTTGTAATTCGAACAATTCTACAATATTTACACTTTTAGGGTACATTTGTTTGGCAGCTTCCTATATTGCCTTTGTAGTTCCATAAAACAGAAAGGTTTGGCCAATTTCATTTTCCATAGAGTTGATCAACTAAGCTATAACCATATTATTCTCTGGTCTTCAGGATTTAAACTTCGGGTCTTCCTTATGTGGCATCTTTTTTTCTCTGGTGAGTAGTCATCCTTCCCTCATCCTGAGAAGTACATCATGACTCACTATGACCATGACACATAGTTTCTCCATTAAGCTTGTGCCCTGTAATATTGAGGACTGAATTATTTGCTCCTCCATTGATGCCACAAATGGCAGAGAGAGGCTCGAAAACAACCTCTAAAGAACTGGTCCTTTTATCGCTAGTATTGGACGTTTTCCCCTTGATTTTTCTAACTTTAAGATGGACAACTCTAATACCATGTGGTTAATCAGAGGAATTTTCTGATTTGGAGTGATTGTATTCTCCCTTAATTTTGAAGGTAATGAGACAACCTATTTATAATGAAAGGTAAGGGATAACAAACTCTAAATAAGTGAACTAACTCCTAAAATTAGGTTCTCCTGATTTGGTAGAAAACAAAAAACCTAACAACATAAAATCTTATCCCTATTAAATTGGATTCAGTTGTTAGCCAACTAATCCAAATTTCTACAATTTATTTAATTTAATGGACAATTCTACGGTAAACTGCAACAAAAATATCTTATTAGCATAGTAATTTCGAACAATCATACTTTTATCAAATTTCATTAAATTATCACATTTCTTCTTTTGATGTGATACAATAATGAGCGAGTTCAAAAATATATCCTGCCACATTATTGTAAATTTCACAAAAAAAATCACCATGATCTTAAAAAGACCAAAATTAAAAATAAAATAAAACAACGTAAATATTAACAGTGAATTGTCCAAAAAAAAAAGTTTCTGACCAAGTTTTTGTTAATAGTAATAGCTCAATGACTAATCGCGTTACAAGAAATTCTTGTTAGTTTTGCAATAATTTGTTGCATAAAATTCCATTTCTTTTTTCCTTCTAAATTTGTAGTATTTATTTGGGAAAACAATGATTAATATATTAGTATCCCCCAGCTAAGAAATTAATATATTATGCATATACATATATATACATATAGCATGGTCTTTAGTTCGGTATTAGATCTACTCCAGACACTAATTCAACTGTTGAATGAGAATTGAAGGGTCGTAATTGAAAAAAGAGCATGCTAAAATCAAGACAATAAAAAATAGCCATACGTGAACACATTAAAAATGATAGAAAATGTAATTAATTTTTTAAAAAATGTAACCTAATAAATGAATTGCCGTTTAACTCTTTCATATTTATTAATCCAAGAAATATTAAATATTTAAATAGAAAGACAAAAAAAATAAATATGAGAAAATATTTCTAATATTAATACAAACAAAATTAACTAATTTGATCTCATAAAAAGACATTCAAACCCAAAAAAATTACACACAATAGGAAGGGGCTCTAACATGGATGGTTAAGATGGTGAAAGGGGGTAGAATCTAGTTGGCAAAGGGTGTGGGTCGGGTAATGTAGGCCAATCTCAATCTTGCGATGGACAGATGTGGTGGGGGAGGGGAGCTTAATCTTGTGACAGGGAAATGGCTCGATGTGATGGTGAGGGAAGGGGCTCAATCTTACGATGAGGAGGCAACTAAATCCAATGATATCTCAACATTTTCTCTTTCTTTGTCTATGTTCTTACAAGCCCATGGGCCAAGCCTAGCTTCTTATGTCGGATGTTGAAGAAAGTGGTAAAGAAATTAAGAGAAATGTACAAATTTTTGTATGATTGCTTAAATAATGATAAGATTAGTTGGATAAGAGTCACTTTGCTTCATGAGAAAATGAATATTTATATTTTACTATTTCTTAATTACATTTTTTGTCATCACTTTTAAAAAATGCATAATGGTTATCAATTCAATTAGATAAAGTTATATATTAGTTTTGACAACAAATTTTATATAATATATATTCTTATTTATTATTTTAATAAATACATTTAAAATATATTAATTTTATTAAATAATATAGTTATGGTATTATGGTATAAAATAATATAAATAAAAGAGAAAGGTTTTTATTATTGAGCCAATGGAGATTCTTATTTGGGAAATTTTCATAAATGCCATCTTTTAAGATTTATTTTTTTAAATGTCACACATGTTTATTTGTGGCATAAATTAACATGTAATATGAATGATAGTGTGACATAAATATATATGACTTTTAAAAGTGTGGCATACGATTCTTCTTATTTTCCCCACCCTAAAAAAATAAAGCATACTCAAAAGAAAGGTTAATCTTGTGCTTGTGTTTATTCTTTTTTTCAAACAAAAGAGTATAGTATTATACTTTGTTGTTTTGTAGATCCATGGATGTAACGTGTTCAGGTAACACATGTGTAAGTCTCTGATTCGCTGGTGTTGATGTTGATATGGCTAGAGCAACTAGCAAGTCCATACAAGATGTCTTCGACAGGATCTCCAATAGTGAGTTATGGACAATTATGCCTGAAATGAGCTTAAGAAAATGATTTCTATGGCCTAATTTGTTGCCAAATGCCCAAAAAAGCCTGTCACAAAATCCAAGAAAAACATAAAATATAGTAATGAGGGAACTAACGTAAACGGAGATGATGAGAAGAATTGTCAATGGTTAATGGAGGATTGAGTCCAGAGGGTAGAGACAAAGCTCTCTTCGTGACTGTTGGAAGAAAAGCTATCAGCTGGTAGTCTCAACGGCTATCTTTGTGGAACTAGAGGAGTGAGAATTCATGATCAAAATTCTAGAAACCACCAGTTTGCTAGAAAAATGCTTCCAATGAGAGTGGCAGGTTGTCCCCGAAGCTGTGCTTAGATCGTCGAGATATGCAACTTGTAATTCAGAACACCTAAGGATAGTGAGAGACTTTGGTGAAGCTCCTATGTGCTTTGGTGACACTCTTGTAAGATTCCAAAGGCTGAAAGTATGACGGAGGAGGAACCTGATCTCTAACAATAGAGATGGAAAGCTTTTCTAGAAAAATTTCTAAGTCTAAAGAGCACAAACTTGGAAGAAGAATATGGTGATTTTTTGAAGTCTTTGAGATTGAAAATGGTGCAAAATAGATGGGTATAAGGCTCTCTAAATTTATTTTGTTGAATAGTAAAGATGACAAGTATTTTATAGTGAAGGTTGGAGGCTTGTTCTGAAGGTGGTGCCTTTATACTCTAACAACACGTGCTGCACTCTATTCCTTCAAAGCAAGTGGCATCAGGCACTTTCACATGTTGAATTTAGGGCTGGCCGAAAATAACATACATTTATAGCTGATTCTGGGTTTTGTATAGAATCTCAAACCTTCTTCTAGGCTTGATGCTCCTAAGGAAGTTTGACCATTAGAGGTCTGATGTGCATGCTACTTCCTCTGGTGCTAGGTCTACCTATTTTCGTCAAGTTTGAAATGCCTGAGATGCTATCAAAGTGTTTTGGTAACACATAAAAATACATGTGTTTATAAGGTTGAAATCGTTCTTTTTGTATTTTTATTTGTAATTAAATCCTCAAATTAAGCATAGATGTGAACATCCTCTATAGGTCTTTGGTGTTTGGCTTTTACACAAAGACACGTCACACACTTGACAACATAGTTGTGAACATCTTTTTTTATACCTCTCTACCAATACTGTCTCTTAAGATCATGGTACATCTTTGTACTACTCACGGAAATGGCAAAAGGAGATATGTGCACTTCCTCAAGAATGTTTTTCGTGACTTATTCCACTTTTGGTACTTCAAGTTGACCCCTGCAATACAAACTACCATTGGCAAAAATATTCCAATTGTTGTATCGTTCCCTGTTTCGACTCTGAACCCATGTTTTCTAAAGATGTTGATCTTATTACTGATTATGTTTTACATACTGTACAAGGACTGTATCGGATATCATATTGTAAACCATGACCTAGTTATAGTCCTTGTAATATTAGAGACTGTAATAGTTTTCCCATTCCACTTCCAATCTTATAAGCCAAACAAGCAAAAGTTCCATAAGATTTCCTGCTAAGTACATCTGTTACAACATTAGTCTTGCCCAGATGATGTTGCAGAGTGAAGTTGTTGTGCTTCATATATTCCAACCACCTCCACTGTCTCAAATTCAAATCATATTGCCTGAACAGATACTTCAAGTTCTTATTATTAGAGAATACTTGAAAAGCACCATAATGATAACACCTCCAAATTTTCAAAGCATGAATTACCGTTGCAAGTTCTAAGTCATGAGTAGGATAATTCAACTCATGTTGTCTTAACTGTTGCGACTAATAAGCTACCAATCTTCTAACGCCAAACAAGCATGAGTTCCAAAAGATTTTCTTCTAAGTACGTTTGCCACAACATTAACCTTGCCCGAATGATCATGCAGAGTGAATTCATAATCTTCCATGTATTCTATCCTCTCCATTGTCTCAAATTCAAATCTCGTTGCATGAACATACACTTCAAGCTCTTATGATTGGAGAAGACTTGAAAAGCTACACCATAAAGGTAACCCCTCCAAATCTTCAAATGGTGAGTGACTCCTGCAAGTTCCAAGTCATAAGCTACAACCCATCCATAAGCTATAACCCGTCTATTCTACATCAAGACACAACCGAGTCTTCGGCCTGAAGTGACAATGTAGACCTCATTGGGCTCGTTATTGTTCAGAATCATCAACACTGGTGCTATGGTAAGCCGAACCTTTAATTTTAGTCATGATAGCTATCTTCAATGGTAAACCAAGGCTCTGCCACGTGTCTCGGCAAGTCGGTCTATAGGCTATAAAACTATACAGTTTTTTATATTTTTGTGCATATTTTTTTCTTGGTTTTAGGGCGCGACAGATCTATCGGACCCCAATAGAGTTAAATGACTTGAAAAAAATATAAAATTCTTTCCTTTTTTTTTTTTTTGTATATAATCACCTCACCTAGAATCCCTTTTTTCAACTTTAGAAACCAATCTACACTCGCTAATTAACTATGACTAATTGTTAAGCTAACTATTGCTAATTCGCAAGAATTTTGAACAGATAAAACATATTTTTCTTGGTAAGTAGAATTTTGTTCTAACTAAACTCCCCATAATCTTATCTCCTTTTCCCCTATCACTTTTACACACAATGTATGATATGGTCTACAATATGTGGTATACCTGGAAGCACCACCAAAACAATATCATTCAACGTGTTTCTTTTGTCTCACAGAATTATGGCACTGCTTAATTAATTTGTTAATCTTGGTTTAGCTGAGATTATTTATGGTTCCATAAACTTGCAGGTACACGTTAATGCTCTAGTTAAAAACATAGAAAATTTTGTTTTGGTTTTAATTCTAAACAATAAATCGCAAAGTGAGTTGAGACTTGCGAATGAGTGTGAGTTAGGTTTTATTATATTTATTTATGGATGTATTTACTAATTAGGAAGGTTTTGTCTTGGGAAGTGGTTTAGGTGGCAATTATTTGATGTGCAATAAGATAACAGCTCTGAAAAGTACTATTGCCATTATTGACAATTCCGTATTACCAAATCCTTAGTTTTACAATGCAACAAAATGAATTACTTGGATCTTCCTTAATTCGGGCTATTAACTAATAATATATTATGACTTAGGAATTAAGGAAAAAAAAAATTAATTATGGTGTTTTTTGTTTTCCCCGCAATACACCAAAATGCCAACCATACAAAAAGCTAATAATACATTCTGTTTGGGGTGGCTTAAAGTTAAAAGAGGCATCCACATTTGACTTGTGATAACTTAAAAGCATAAGGTCTGAACTCTAAATTGTCACTATTATAACAACAAACTCTTGTGCTAGTTAACATGTTAATTATATGTGTCAATCCCTTAGTTATGTTGTTTCGTAATATTTTACGGAAATTGTCTTTTATTGCCATATTGATGAAAAATATAGCTTTCATACCCCAATTACTTTACAGGATAGAACAATTGTTGGAGAGCTGAGGTAGACTCAACGATCAAAGGAAGGAGAAAATTTAAAAAAAAAAAAAAAAAGAATATAGTGTTGATCTGCAATGAGAGAAAATGGTATGCCTTGTAAAAATTTATTTAGGTAAGAGTTTTTCTTTCCAACGTGAAATTCCCATCACCTATGCGCTATAGTTGTAAAATACACAGCAACCAGTTTTTAGTGTTATCATTAACCTCTTTTCGCTTTGGATAATGTTGCATTTCAAAGTTTTTCATCATTTAAGAGTGAAAAAGAAAAAAATCAAAACAACTAAGGAAGAGAGTGAAGAGAGAAACCAGAGAGAGCAATACTCTACATGCTGACCATGAATAATACATAGAAATTAATCGCGTAAAATAACCACCAAAACATGTACAGCAAGTTGCAAAGGCCTGTGACCAAACTAATGAATTAATTAATTATATAACACTTTTCTTTATAAACCACTGCTGTCTGCTCAATATTTCAAACATGTAAAATTCCCCACTACATCAAGCCACACCCAATGCAAAAGCTTTCAAACCTAGAAAAAAAAAACAAAAAGATGATAGAATCGAATTCCTAAAAACTGTACACCAAAAGAAAAGGGAAGAAAAGGAAAGGAAATCACCATGAAACATCACACTCATTTCCGTTACATACTGCAAAAGCCCCCATCACCACCGCCATTGATACAACCAACCCAAAATATTCCTCAAGAGAACAATGCCCGCCCTCTTCTCAGTGCTCATTCAAACTTAAACAGGTATCACATCATTCTTGGAAGCATCTTCACACCTCAAAACAATGCCCTCCAGGCTAGCGGGAAAGATACATTGGGCCCATTGGCACCCTGTTGTCAACGGCTCTGATGGTGGGACGATCATAAGAACATTGTCATTTCTCTGTACAACTCCCATCACGCTAACTGTGCTGCCTTCTTTAATGTAACTACAAAAACATCACGTTGTAGATTAAAAAGATATGCCCATTGGCTATAAAAAGGTTTTTGTACCACACTAAGGCAATACAAACATCTAATATAATTTGTGGACCTGGATATGCTTGAAGTTTTATTATGATTGTTCTAAAGGAACTGTATTAGTCTGTGCATGATATATAGGCTTTTTTTACCCTTCTTTCAATCGCATTGTACGGTCGTCACTTGAAAGATTCCGCTCAGACAACCACCTGACAAACCCTGGAGACAAGTCTTCGTTCCCTGGGTTAACATCGATGACAAAGGAGTCATCAACATAAGGAGTCACCCTCGCTCCGCAACCAGTCTTGACCAATGCTCTTAAGCCAGACTGGAAATCAGAGATGTAGAAGTCCACAACATGCCTCTGACAAGAAACACAAGAAAGCTTTCAGTTCAACATATAAAATCCTCAACTTAAGGCATAATATTTGTCAACAAAATTTAAAAACAAAGTATCAATCAATATCAGAAAATTTTAGCCTCAACACTTAGATTGAACCATCTTATAAGGAAACCTATAATTAACATTTATTATAATCTATCTGGAGAACTAACTGATCGATTAAGCAATAATTTAAAAGACCATGAACATCCTATTATAATCCAAAGCTATTGAAGCACAGCTATTTTGCAAAACAGTCAAGATTTACTTGACTACATAATGCATTATTAGAAACTAAGAAACTAAATAGAAACAAAGAGACCAAAAATTTAACATCATTTGCTCACCTCTGAGGATCTAAGTCCCCACGTAAAACGACGATGTGTGGAGTTCGCTGGTTTTGAATCCCATCCTCGGTACTCATACAAACTGGTTGATGTGTAAACGCATCTAGGAACTTTTCGAAAGGATGACTCAAGGGGCACATTACCACATGTAACCACCTTCCAGGATTAATGAAATTTTAGCATCAAAACCTTGCAACATGTTATATGGGTTTCACAAAAAAGAATGGACAACCAAATTATGATTCTTATTTCATCAAAAATTATCGGAAGCTACAAGTCAGGTATCATTATATGATATCTGTCATATAATTAGCTTATAGAAATTCCCTGTGAGATTGAATCCTACATCCAGAAAACACCTGCCCTCTTGAGAAATATATTCAAACTTATAAGAAATGTTGAAAATATTAATGCTTTATGTAATCAATAGTAAATCCAAGGTTACATCTGACTTATAAACTATCTGAAAAAAGAAAGTTGGTACACGACACAACAATAAAGAAAAGAGAACTTAGCAATATACTTAGTTAGTTAGGTCTTATGAACATGAAAACAGAAACGAACTAAGAAAAACACTATGAAATGGTAGAAAAATTTCTTAATAGCATGCAAGAACGTCAAAGATAATATACCAGCATCTGATAAGAAACATACCCCGGAAACTTTCACAAGTTGTCCATTTTTTGCAGTTCTAAGCTCAGCATCAGGATAACGGGAAATGAAGTTAACAACAGCTCTTCTTCCCCAACAGGTATTCCAAGTGAACAATGCCACAACTGCTGCGAAAAGAATCACTACAACAATGAGGAGAATGGCATTGCGAACTGCCCCAAGAATGAAACCACCAGCAATGAACCCCATCACGAATAATAAAATCACGGACCACAGAATTGGCTTTGGAAAGTTCCTCCGAAAGGAATACTCATCATCTTGGCTCAAGGTAGTGACAGCTTGATTGTTAACAACTGATGAACCTTGTACTTTCATTGACCCCACAGATTCCAAAGGACCCGATACCTTTCTCGGTGCACCCGATGAATTAAGTGGACCTGAAGAAATCGGCCCAGATGTAATAAGACCTGTTGTGGGAAGAACAGGAGGTATAGGGCCAGAGTTTTGGCGAGTCACGCCACCCGATTGAGGACCAGACGACTTCTTTATAGGTTCCCCGTGCTTATTCAATGGTCCAGAATTTGTCTTTTTTACTGAAGCTGAACCAGACCCTGACGTTACGGGAGCTGATGTAGTATAAACACCACGAGCTCCAGCATTCGGCATAATAGGTCCTGAATGTGAAGCGGCACCTCCAAAAGATCCAGTCCTTGAAGGAGCATTGTTTATGGGTCCAGATTTCCTCGATTTGGAACCATCTGTAGGGATATCAAACATTTTCCCCAACTCTCCTGACTTTTTAATATCGCCTCCCGTATAAGGCATGGCTACTGAGCTCATAGTCGGAGTCCTTTCTTTCGGCTGCTCAGGTCGGCCTGAGACATAGAGGCCGTTGCTGAGCTGATGAGATGGGAATCTGGAACCCATCACGCTTGTCTATGGAGAACAAACAACACCAAAGACAATTGCTCTAATGATTCTCAAAGTCCTATTGCGACAATGAAAAGGCCATTAAGAAGTGATTAGAACAAATAAAGTAGCAAGGATGCTGAAAGTTAGTAACAATTAGATTTGAATGCCTCGTGGAGAAAAGGAAAAACAATGGAAGCTCAAATCCACCCAATTAATCAAAGAGGAATTTTACACTCTCAGTTTGTGCGAGAAATTCAAACTCTGGCTATTCATACAATTTGTTAAAAGATGACATGAGTCAAACTATTCACTTTTAAGAATTTCAATAAAAGATTTAGTCCAATTTTGTTCTCCCAAAACAACAGAGAGACTCCATCTTCAGCAGTCACTGAAAATGGAATCCCTAGTTCACAAAAAGACCTTTGTATTTCAACACAATCCCTAGTTCACAAACAAAAGGACCTTTTTATTTCTTTCAATTTCCCTTTTGTTTCGACACATTTTGAGCAGCTATTAAAACCAGCAAAAATTAATAATGATTTTATTTATAAAAAAAAAAGAGTTTTTCTTACTTTTAGTAAGATTCCGATTAAGACCTCCTTCATTTGAAGAACACAAATTTAGATGAAGAATAATAAGATCTGAGTCAATAGGAAATGCCCTTTTGAATCTCAAAGAAAAAAAAAATTAACTTATTCATATATCTCTAAAACATTTTCTTTAGATCCAAAAAAGAGTTCATTATTTGAATGGAAAAAAGTACAAGCAATGACAGCAGAAAATAATACCACTAACAAGTGTACAACTAGTCATCCATTTATGTAAATGTTATTGAGCATTACAAGTTACAAAACCAAAATAAAGAAAAAAAATAAAAAATAAAAAATAATAATTAAATCAGAGAAAAACAAGGCATACCCAGATCATGATTTTGAAGAAAAAGAAGAGAATGAGGAAGATCCAGAACAAATGTGCAGAGATTTCAAAAGGGGTCATGTCAATGACAAAACAGGCGAGGGCAAAATCGGAATTTAAAAAAAAAAAAGAAAGACCTACCTGAGAAAAAGAAGAAGAAGTTGGAAGCGGAAACAGCAATAATCAAGCACTTATCATCGTCAGATCCCATCGTCTGTTCTTCTTCATTGCGCTCTCTCTCTCTCTCTCTCTCACTGTAAAATGTAAATATTTCCTTTTCCTTCTTCTTCGTCTACTCTCTCTCTTAAAAAGTCTCGCTCTCTCTCTCCAAAGAGCCGCAACGACTGGTGGGTTGTCTGATCTGCGAAGCCCACCAAACTGGGAAAAATAGATTCATTTTTTTATTTTTTAAAATAACCTTTTTCCCTTCGCTTTTTTTTTTTTTTTTTTGGGTCGTCTGTTTTTTTCTAACCATTTGCTCTTGCTGGGTTAAGGCATTTTATTTTTTTATTTTTTATTTTTTTGGTTTTTAAGGGTATGTTTATTTTATGTATTTTTTAGACTCAATATAATTGTTTTCTTTAAAATTTGAATCTTTTGAGTATTAAAAATTTAAGTTTTTAGAGTTTTATTCTCTTAAACTTTTTGATACTCAGATATCTACACTACAGTAAAAACTGAAATTCTTTCTCCTATATTTGAGAAAAAAATTATAAATTCTTTATTTGATATCCAATTGAGATGATTCTTTTTTTATTGTGTTTTTAATGAAGAAATGAATAAATTAAGATCGATATTACATATTTTTTAGGATAATAAATATTAAGATTTTATTAGATTTGTTAATAAATCAAAAATAATTTTCACTACCTTTTTAAATACAAATTTCAATTTTATTCTATACTTAGATTAAAACTTAAAAACAAATTCAAACATCAATTCGGATAACAATTCAAATTACTAACTCAAATCCTAATTTAAATTACACTAACTTAAATCAAATCATAATTCAAATCCGTCCTAAATCTTTTTAGTTAAGGTTTGGGTATAATGATTAAGTGTTTTTTTTTTTTTTGAGGTAATATAATGATTTAAGTTTTAGCGTAAAGAGTCGGTCAATGTCTAAGCAAGCAATTCCCGTTTCCCCACTAAAAAAATAAATATCTTTACAATAACATTTGAATAAGGATTTCTTTTCAATGTATATAAGGTTATGAATAACCTTAATAATTTCCCTCAAAAAAAATGAATAACATTAACCATCACGTTCAAGGCGACAAATAGAGTGAAAAAAAAAAAACGATTTTTGCTAGATTAGATTATTTTTATTCGGAGTCAATTTTTTTCCTATTTTCTTATTTAGAGATGTAATGCCCAATTAATTTACAATTGGCCAATAATAAGCATCTTACAGATCAATGTATTTAGGAAACACGTGTTATTGAGACACAAGCATATAGAACATATATTTTCAAGAGCATGAATATTTATTATTTTTTTAAGATTAAATCATGTATAAATATACTTCTATTGATTGAATATGATAATGAATTATTAATGTATTATCTAATCTCTACAATAAATCAAGAGTTACCAAACATTTAATGTGTCAATTCATGTCTATAATGCATCAAAAACTCACTTTTAACAAATATATATGATTTCAAAATTAACTAACTAAAATTACCAACAAAGTTTACAATTAAGCATTTACTATGTCATTCCTTGTCTAACAAATAATCAAAGTGTTTCTAAGTATTACCTATACTAACCTATGTAAATGATAAATCAAAACTTAATGTTGTTAGATTTTTAACTGAGTTAATATAAAAATTGTAAGTTTTCTAAAAATGTTTTGATATTATAACAACTTAGAAAACATTGAAAAACTAAAAATATTTACCTTAATTTTGTCAAAATTTCTCCTCTCTCTTCAGCAAAAAGGAAGTTTAGAAAGACATTTAAGGTAAAAACACACATAATTTTACTAAGCAAAATAATTTTACAACATAAAAACTAGAAGTATTTTACAAAAACATAAAACCAGAATTAAGAAGAAAACTAACCTAAGAAGAAAGAAAAGAAGATAACAAACTCCAAATGGTGGAGAATGGTGTGAATTACAACGCATCAAAGGGGGTATTTATAGTAAAGGAATAGCAACTATTTACATGATTTTTTACATTTTTTATTTTTAATTATTTTTATTATTTTATTAGGATATTTTTAGGCTAAAAATGAGTAGGATAACAATTTAGGATATTTTAAGATTTTTTGAATAATTATTGTTGTCCCATGTCAAATTCAAATATGATTTTATTTTTTATTTTTTTCTTTTCTTCTACGCGTGAAATTGTTCTTGAGAGTTTGAGTATTACTATATGATCTAGTGTGACGCATGCAAAAACCAAATGAATGAGAGGCGTTGATTACATAGAAACTTGCAACAACAACCTGATCCTGTGGCGAAGGAACACGTGCTAGAGCTGGGACCGAAAGGACAGACGCTGGGCGTTGGATGGGTCTTTAGCAAGCTGATCACACATATGAAATGACAGGCACACGTGGAACGCACTGTAGCAAATTTCAGGAGGAAGGCCTAGACACGCGAACGACCTAGATCTAATTAGAGGCACGAAGGGACGGTTGACAGAACGCCACGTAGTACTTCTTTATTTTTAATTTATTTTTTTTTATTTTGATGCATTTGAGGTCCTTTTTTGCTCACTTTTGGGCTGTTTCGCTCCATTTTTCTTATAGATTTCAAATCTAAAATAAAATATGCAAACTAAAATTAATTATTTCACAAACATAATTTTTACAATAATGAAAAATATTTATTTTATAATAAAACACACAAAAATTACTAAAAATAGATAAAAAAAATTAAAATTAACAAACCTTAACAGATATATTATTTAAGACTCGAGAATATTTTTAAAAATTACAAGAAATATAATAAAATATATTTATAAACTCAAAACTTATTTACAAACATTTTAAGACTCAAAATAAAATCACATAATATTATTTTTATGGTTTTAATTATTTACAAACTAATTAATTATCAAACACACAGAGATGATTCTAAAAATATTATTAAACATAAAAACACACTAAAAAATATTTTTAAACATATTTTCATACAAACAGACTAAAATACTAATTATCACACAAATGTTATAATTAAGGGATTTAATGAGAAATGTTAATGCAAAATGATAATACTTAGCCATAAGAAATGTGCATTTTCACAGTCTTATGAAAGACCATAGAAATTCAAATTACTCAAAACAGACCAAGTTTTTACCATTTTGAGCTTGAAAATCAAGTATATTAACCTCCAATAAAACCTTAACTTCAAGCCCTATAAGGTAACATTTATATTTATGTTTTATGATGAAAATGAATTTCTTTTCTATTATATATGATTATAGTTTTGGAGAAAGCAAGGTAAGACATATTTGAGCTTAGACTAAGTTAGCTAAACTAGATTTATTTTCTATTGAAATCTGATTAGTATTTTATATATGATTGTATATATGTTGCTTATTAGATATTTAAAATTATCTTACTATGATTAAAAATGATTAGTGATCAGAATTACATTCAACTTATGACGAAAATCAAAAGTTAGGTCAAGTTGAATCTTTATTGGCTTTCCAATAAATTGTTTCATATGCTTGTTATGAGATTTTTGATAACATGCAACTTTATATTTGCTTATTTATGCATGTTTTATGATTGAAAACATACAAAATGATTAAGAATACTTATACTGCTTTTACGCTATGTTCAAAGCTGCTATTACTTTAAGTTGTTATGATTCTTTCATATATGATAGTTTTTATTTTTATGACATCAAGAGAAGTATGATTTGATTATATTAGGCCTTTTAGTACAACCAAATCTCCTAAGAAGACTGAACTTTCACTCAATAACAAATTGGAGTTGAGGTAAGTTAAAAACTATCATTTTCGACACTACAAGAACTATACAATATTATCTATGTTTTAAGGTGAATTGATTGAAATGTTGTTATTTAGCAATGATATAGAATGTTGAAAAGCATTCATAATTCATGGTATTTACATTAGAACATGTGATATGATCTAACAAGGAAATGAGGTTTTAACAAGAAAATGGGGGTAAAATGCTTAATTGGTGGTTGAGTAGGCATAGGACGTTGATGGGACCAACAGACCCAACAAATAAAATTGAAAAACCAACATAAGAACAACCACAAAGACTAAAACCAAATATGGTGAAAACCTTGGGTTTAAAGACCAAGATGGAAACCCCCCCCCCCCCCCGTATCATTACTATTGCATTGACCAAATTACTAGGGTGTTTGGAAGGGTGGTGGAAATAATTAGTTAGAACCACTTTTACTGTAGCATGTGAGAACTTTTACTGTAGTGATTTTTTTATTATTACTGTAGCATATAAGAGCTTTACACTGTTTATAACTGAAAAAGTGGTATGAGCCATTTTTGCCAAACACATACGATAAACGAGTTCCGAAAACCATGGCTCATCATTATCACTTAAGTACCATACTCTAAGTGTAACCAAAAGTCAAGTAAAGGAGAAAGATTTGTTGAAATAAGAATGATAAAGAGAATGACTGATTGCATTCTCATTCAGTATTTATGTCATGCATTAGTGTATGCTTACAAAGCCTTTAACTTGTTATAGCTCTTATGATCCACGTGAGGGTGTACAGGGTTAAAAGTTGATCGAGTGTCTAGAGCCACCAAATAGAGATTTATTCATATGCCATGTTTTGGCTCGAATTAGCTTGAGGCGTATTACTGTCACAACCTGACTTTTCAGGCTGTGATAAAACTCTTTCTTACTTACTTTAGGGGGGCAAAAATTTAGGAATTTTTTTTTTATAAATACTTTACATATATTGGTCTAAAAACCTTTGAAATACAAACATATACTTGTATTTACATAACCATCTTTCCTTTGCAATATAGTTTATCAAACATTACTTTCAAAATATCTTAAAATACAATACAGCGGAAACATACTGTGGTAGAAACCATACCCAGTCTACACACATTATCCGTCTGCCAGCTCATCATTACGATTTATTCTAACCTTCTCGTTGGAATACCTATAGCATGAAAAACTTAATGAGCTAACGCCTAGTAAGTCTCATAAATCTCACATGGACATTAAGATAAATGCATGAGTCAATTATGCTTTCTTATAAACCTTCCTTATCTTCATCATTTCTTATCTTTACTAGGGCCCAAGTGTTCGCACCATTGTGCAATTTTATTTAGGTCTAAATAACACCGTGACCATATTATATCCTTTAAACTCCCTTTGAGTTAAGAGTCAGTACGACACTTTTCTTAATTTCTGGTGACATATTTACCAGTTCATTTATTATGGTTGACATACCATGCATTATGTGATGTTCACATATTATCCTTAACACATAAATTCATTGCATACCATAGTACACACAAGTATTGTAACGCCCCTATATGGGGGTTAACATTTTTTAATAAATTAAAATTAAAATAAAAAAATATAAATAAAACCTCAAAAATAAAGTTGCCCGGGCTTAAATGGAAACTCTCAAATCAAAAATAAAAATAAAAATATAAACGATAATTAAACCACAGTTTAATGTAGCACGTTAAATTTAATAATATAAACTATCGTCATCATCATTTCAACCCTTAACACATTTTAATTCAGTCACAGAAAGTAACAATTGATGCTTACATTATCATGAAGAACACTCCTAACAATTGAAGCAGTCCTAATGTAATATAGCTACATAGCTTCCTCAATTATTTTTCTCGTAGCCATCTCACACTTAGTGAGTCTTGAAAAGATAAAAATATAAGGGAATGAGCGACAATATGCTCAGTAGGAAAAACCATTACTCACCTTTAAGTTTTTATCATTACCACATTAAAACATGCATGGTTATTTAATACTCATCATTATCTAGATTATGAGATTTATTATAATCATATTCCATGGATACCATAGTTAATCATTACCGAGTTTCATAAATATACATATATATAAATATTACAGTTCAACATTATTCCTAGGTATTCACGTTCAATAGAGTATCACTCAACTCATCGAAACCCAAATGGGCATGCTTGATTACCCTCTAAACATTCCAAGGGTGTGTCGGTGAGGGGACATCAAGCCCCAAGTCCTCACCAAGTCGATTCTTGTACAGTGTGTTCTGGGACTTTTAACCCAAGGAAGCGTCATCACCTTCCCCCTATTTTACCTTTTAGGGTATTCATGCCCAAGGACGTAACCGCCGCCCTCTTCACGTCTCACCATTTCTCTATATTCAATCATTATTTATAGAGTCAGTTTTTCCTAACCATGCTTCTCAATTTATAACATGTGTCAATTCATTATGTTCCTCGCTGTACAATATAAGACGAGTCCATGTCATAGTTTCATATGTGATACTCATATAATAGCAGTTCAACAAATATATATATATATATATATTGCGGTAAAACAATCAATTTTAATTCCATAAAAACCTCACAAAAGATGAGTAATAGAATGTTGAAAACGCGGTGCGCAGCGAAATTTTAAAATTTTTCATCAGAATATTTTTCAAAACACAAGTTTAACATGCTATATGTATAAATTAGACAGATCTTACTAACCTTTGTGTGAAGAACCTCTGCAACCTGTGCAGAGAAGTAACGTTCCAGAAGAGCCTCAACCAACTAGTCTTCTTTGCTATTCTCTATCCACAGCCGGAGTGAGTGTGGGCTCACACGTACAACTCTTCCACCGGTGACTCTCCTTCTAACCAATAGAGAGAACCCAGAGCTAGTGTTCGTGATTTGTGAACAAAAGCTCTCAAGGAGTTTTCAGATACTCACTGGAAGACTATCACTCTTAATCTCTCAATTGATCTCTATATATCTAAGTAAATCATGAGACTCACTCACTTTATATAGCCATTGGTCCAGGAGTCAGTCCTTATCAGATTAGGTCTCAAAAACTCGAAACAGAATCAAGTTCGGATCAATATCTAATAAGATCCGTGTGAAAACGCGTAATCTTATCTCTCGCTGATCGGTAGGGTGAACAGCCTGATCGGTAGGCCGAGCAGGCCCCATCGGCAGGCCGAACACGTCATTCGGCAGGTCAAACTCCCGAGAAAAAATCTCTGTGAATCTTTTATTTTCCACCCAAGATTCTATAGGATAAAGTCTCAGTTTTGATTCAAATAACCCAATAGAAAAGTTATCTGATCAAAACAAACTTTATAAAGATAATCTCTAAGAAAATAAATCAATTCGCAATAATTCCACAAGTTTATCTTGATCTAATTTGTTCAAAATTAAAACAACCGATAAACAGACAACAATTATCTGATCGCAATAATTCAACAAGTTTATCTTGAACTAATTTCTTACAAAATTAATTCAACCGATAAACAGACATGAATTAATTAATTCTTCCAAATTTTAAACCAATCTGATAAATCCGACATAAGTCACCAATTATTGGAAAAGCACGCCGTGTCGTTACAGGATTTTGTGAGCTAGCAAAGGGGACCAAAATGGACCTATAAAGTTCAAGCTCATGATAATTATGAAACCCAATATCCCAGATATACATTTCACAATTATCAACTCCAACGCTACTCCACTAAAAGCTTAGAGCTGCACTCTTGAACTTTATAGAATTACGAAGCATGTATAGCTCAGTCTCCATGACATATCAGAGTGTATCGTATCCCCATATGAAAATCCATAATCAGCTTAAGGACAAGTTCTATCTTACCTTCCCGATTATTTTTATCTTACGTTCCATTGTCTCACCATTAGAAAACTTACTATCCAAAGATAGTATACCATTCGGTTACACCTATGTATCCAAATGGTTGAGTGCTCCAGTTTCCCAATTACAGGACAACGCATATAAGAGGATATCATTACTCTTAAAGAGGAGCTATGGATTCCATATCTATGAATAACAAGTCTATGCTATCAAGAGTCATGCCTCCAACGTACCGGCATGCATAGCACTATTGAGATGTGGGTGTCACCCTTTGGCACATCAAAAGACACAAGTCGAGACAACGGGCCCACTATTCATCTTAAGATTAAGATACAATACAAATGATTGTCTAAAGTGAATTGATTTGCTGAGACAAAATTATTAATCCAAATCAATTCACTTTATGTCCTGATCCAACACATCGTCACCTATGACAACGTGCCAATGATTCTATTCACGGAGTCCAACTCCGATGGTCAAGACAAACTATCTCCCAAAAGGGATATAGACAACATAACAATCTTTATATGAATAAAGCACCCAACTTTATTCCCTCGATTGCGGATCATATGTTTTAGATCGTCACCTTAAGAATGTGTCTTCTGCATAATCAGTCCATCATATGCCCAATTCTTAAAGTTTAGATTGACAGTCTCAGACTACTGTTTGCTTATCATACATTCAACAAATATGAACGTAAAGAGGACAAGATTTGGTATATATAAATGAATAAATTGTTTATTGATAAAAATGTCTCCAAAAACGTATTACATTTTTACTCTTTAGGGCATACATGTCTAACAATCTCCCACTTGCACTAAGTGAGTAAATACAGCAAATTTTGCATCCCCATAGCTTCCACATGCCTCTCGAAGACTCTCCCAGTAAGTGTCTTCGTAAATGGATAAGCTAAATTGTCCTCTGACACGATCTTGCACACCATGACATGCCCGCCCTCAACGAAGTCCTTTATCACATGATACTTTCAATCAATATCCTTACTCTTCTTGTGAAATCTTGGTTCCTTAGCATTAGCTACCACTGCACTGTTATTACAGTACAGTGATACCGCTTTATCCATACCAGGAACTACCTCAAGATCCCCAAGGAACTTGCGGAGCCACACTACTTCTTTCAAAGCATCACTACCCGCCACATACTCGGCCTCCACCGTTGAATCCGAAGTGCAATCTTGCTTTGCACTTCTCCAACTGATGGCACCGCCTCCCGAAGTAAACACAAACCCAGAAGTCGATTTTCAAGAATCTAGACAGGATTGAAAATCTGAGTCAGTGTATCCTAGAGGAGTTAAATCCTCACCCGAATACACAAGCATATACCCTCGAGTCCTTCTTAGGTACTTGAAAATATGCTTTACCGCAATCCAATGGTTCGGTCCTGGATCCACCTGAAATCGACTTACAATCCCGACCGCATAGCTAATATCCGGTCGTGTGCAAAGCATGGCATACATGAGACTACTCACTGCCGAAGCATAAGGCACCTTCTTCATGTATTCTCTTTCTTCATAAGACTTTGGAGAGTCTTTCTTAGAAAGAGTAATTCCAGACCTAGATGGTTGCCCACCTTTCTTGGAATCCTGCATTGCAAACCTCCTGAGAATTTTATCTATGTAGCCAGCTTGAGACAAAGCTATCATTTTGTTCTTCCTATCCCGAAAGATTTGGATACTGAGAAAAAAATTAGCCTCACCCAAGTCCTTTATGTCAAACTGCTTGGTCAACCATAATTTGACCGATGACAACGCCCCAACGTCATTGCCAATTAGCAGAATGTCATCTACATAGAGCAGTAAAAAAATCACCTTCCCATCCTTTATGTGTTTGTAAACACATGGTTCATCCATGTTTTGTGAGAACCCATAAGTCTTGATCACTTGATCAAATCTTATGTTCCAAGAACAAGAAGCCTGCTTAAGTCCATAAATTGACTTTAGCAGCTTACAAACCTTACCCTCTTGACCTGCGACCTTGAACCCGTCTGGTTGTACCATATTTATAGACTCATCAAGATAACCATTCAAAAAAGCCGTCTTGACATCCATCTGTCAAATCTCGTAGTCGAGAATGGCAGCTATGGACAAGAGAATCCAGATGGACTTAAGCATGGCTACAGGCGAAAAGGTTTCCTCATAATCGATTCCTTCCTTTTGCGTATAACACTTAGCTACCAGTCTAGCCTTAAAGGTTTCAACCTTTCTATCCACTCCTCTTTTCCTCTTGTAGATCCACTTACATCCTATGGGTTTTACCCCTTCGGGAAGATCCACAAGTTCCTAGACCTGATTAGTCTCCATAGACTTCATCTCTATGTTCATGGCCTCTGTCTAGAGTCTTGAATCAACATCTTCCATAGCTTTTGCGTAAGCATAAGGATCCCTATCATGTTTATCCAGTTCAGCCAAGAAGATCTCCCTATTGAACATATACCTCTCAGGTTGACACCTGATCCTCCCACTATGCCGAACCCCCTGAGATTATTGTTCAGGTTTGTTTGGTTTTTCTACACCGATCGGAATGGTTTCGTTCGAAACCTCTGGAGTGAACGAATCACCTCTTAACTCCTCAAGCACCACTTTGCTTCGAGGTTTAAAGTCATCCATGTAACTCTCCTCAAGGAAAGTTGCATTAGTTGAAACCACGACTTTATTTTCCTTTGGGTTGTAAAAATAACCCCCTTTAGTCCCTTTTGGATATCCTACAAACACGCAAACTTCTGAACGTGCTTCCAACTTATTCGGATCCTTAAACAGGACATGAGCCGGACATCCCCATATGCGAATATGGTTTAGGGATGTCTTCCATCTTGTCCACAACTCGTGAGGAGTTTTAGGGACCGATTTTGAAGGCACATTGTTCAAAAGATAACATGCGGTTTGTAGTGCATATCCCCAAAAGGATAAAGTCAATGATGAATAACTCATCATGGACCGAATCATGTCCAACAAAGTCCTATTCCTTCTCTCCACTACGTCATTCTGCTGCGGAGTGCCCGGCGCAGTTAAATGCGATTAAATCCCATTCTCTAACAAGTGTCCTAAGAACTCATCAGAAACGTATTCCCCACCTCGATAAGATCGAAGTGCCTTTATGGGTCAACCCAATTGCTTTTTCACTTCAGCCCGAAACTCCCTAAACTTATCATAAGTTTCAGTTTTGTGGTGCATCAGGTACACATACCCATATCTTGAGTAATCGTCAATAAAAGTGACGAAGTACTCATAGCCTCCTCGTGCCCGGATGTTCATCGGTCCGTAAACATCACTATGCACAAGTTCTAGAACCCCTTCGGCCCTATTGCCCTTAGACCCGTATGGTCTTTTGGTCATTTTACCCTCCAAACAAGATTTACATTGAGGTATAGATTCACCTTTAAGTTACTTAAAGGTCCATCCCTTACCAACCTTTGAATCCTATTCAGGTTAATATGGCCAAGGCGCAAATGCCAAAGATAAGTCTTATTAGAGTGAGAAGTTTTAAGTCTTTTTGAGTTATTATCATTCATCTCAACATTAAGCAATAATTCCATCTTAGGTTTGATAAAATATAGATTATTTTGCATCCATCCAGAACAGATAAAAGATTTGTTTTTACGAATCACCACTTTTTTATTAAAAGATACCACGTAGGAGTCTTTAAATAAAGAAGATACAGAAATTAAATTCCTTTTAAATTTAGGAACATAAAAAAAATCTCGCAAAATTAAATTCCTATAATTATCAAAGTAAAGATGGACATCTCCCACTGCTTCTGCTAAGACCAAGGATCCATCACCCATCCGAAGCGTGAAATCTTCACGTAGCAGACTTCTCGTTTCTTTGAATCCCTACAGAGAAACACAAACATGATTAGTTGCACCGGAATCTATGACCCAGATGTCACTGGATTCCTCAACCAAACAAGTTTCTAGGTGTAGAAGATCACACCTACCTCCTTTGGAAAGGAAGTCCTTGCAATGCTTCTTAATATGCCCGACCTTACCACAGAAGAAGCACTGAAGCTTCTTTTGGTTCTTCTTCTTCTTCTTCTTGCTCTTGGTAGCAGCAGGAATAGAAGACTTCCCGTTTTTGGCCCGTTGCTTCTTTCCATTCCCTAAGTTAAGATTGGAACCAGAAGCAGCTACCATGTTGGCCTCACCACCAGCAGGAGACTCCCTGATCAGCAGTTCAAACTCTTATAACTGTTTTATCAGTTCTGTCAAGGTCATATCCTGTCTATTACTTAAATTAAAAGTAGCTCTAAATGGAATAAATTCCTTAGACAGAGTCTCAAAGACCATAGTCATCTGAGTTTCAGCATCGATGTCGGCTCCATTGGTTTGAGCCTTAGCGAGGTAACCCATGACCAACATCATGTGCTCCTTTACAAATGTCCCCGGTCTCTGTCTACAGTTTAAGAGTTTTTGAAGCGCCCCTTGCCGCTTTGTTATGGCCTGGCCTCCAAACATATGCTCAAGATTATCCAAGATCTGCTTCGCAGTCTCATAATCCTGATGTTGAGCCTACAGCACGTTGTTCATGCTAGCCATAACATAGCAGCGGGCCTGATCATTAGCATCTTTCTAGCAATCATACGCTTGGAATTGCTCATTACTTGAGTCTCCCGTAGGCTCGAGAGGACAAGGGGTTGTCAGAACATATTTTAGCTTCTCAAAGGATAGAACGATGTCTAGGTTTTGTTTCCAATCGTTATAATTCTCACCGGTTAATTGGTTTTTGTCAAGTATCAATGATAAAGCATTTTTAGACATTTTCAATCTACAATAAAGAATCATATACTAAACATAAGCAAACATATAATAATTTAGTAAGATAACACAATCATGTAAAATCATACAAATGCGTTTATGTGTCAAAACCTTGCAAGTGTCACAACCTTACAACGATAATTCCCAACTCAGAATTCAACAAGCTCCTAGGGGAGTCATGACAAATACAATTAGGAACACGGATCCCCTCCTGATTAATATATGCCATCCAGGACCCGTATGATCTAGCATATACTAATAATTGTTTCTTTGGCCATTAATTTTATTAACAGAGCTCCTAGAGGAGGTTAATAATAAAATTAACGTGAGTGTATAACCATCGTTTCAATTTTTTATTCATGATTTATAATCACCACCTAGGGGTCTGCAACCACAAATCATAGTAAAATACCTTATCCTTTCAGAGATCCAATCTAGTACATGATAGAAATCCCTTCCTATGGGTCAGGACCACCATGTTCTTTCTATGGACCAACGATGGAGGCCTTAGGTCCTCTCTTCGAAAACCTTCTCCCACTCAATCTTTTGAAATCAAGGTTTTATTTTAAAATTATGCATGAACAATTTTAACATGAGCGGCACTCCCTATTCTATATGAAATGTTATCAATATACATGATAAATCATTTATAATGTAGACAAGCAAAGCTACAAGCAAAATAATAATAACCGTAATATTATGGTTCCACCCTAGAGAATAGAAAACCAAGATTACAAGAGAATAATCGAGACATTTATCGATTCTTCATCCTTGAATCCTCAAGCTGTATCCTTCTTCATGTAATATCCATCTTCAAGTCTTCAATCCTGTATGAATTGAATACTTCATATTTCTGGTCATATCCAAATTTAATGTTTCTCAGAATTGTCTCAAAAATAAAATTAAAACTGCACCGAAAAAATTGCACCTTTCTGGACACATGGCAGCTCTCGGTCGGCAGGCCGATCTTGGGTGATCGGCCTGCCAGTCATGCTTCATCGACCTGTCGATCCATGAAGGTTCGGCCTGCCGATGGAGCACCCCAATTCTGCCCCACTGTCAGCATGCCGGACCACACGTCCGGCCTGCCGATCTGTGACCATCGGCCTGCCAAACTGTGATGTCCGGCATGCCAACTGAGCAGAAAAACTTATTCCAGAAAATACAACTTTAATGCAATTTATCAATTTTATTTTTAACAATTCAAAAACATAAAATTAGAGACTCAGGAAATACCAAGGGGCGCCATCATCATTCTTCTAGATCCGTCTTCTCTGAATAATTATTTAATTACAAAATTTTACAAATTTAAAATAAATAATAATTCCTAGATGGAGATGAAAGTCCACAATCTAATTACATGAAAAACCTAGATACACATTCTAACCTCCAAGGAACCATAACCGGTATGAATTAATTAATTAATAAATAGTTAAACAACAATTTAATCAACCATAATTAATTAATAAACATTAACCACATAATCCATAACAACATATATAATTTATAGAAACCTAGAGTGCTATCTCTCTATAAAATTAAATTTAAGCATAGGAGAGATAAAGATCACAAAATTTATGCATATAACATGATCACAAACTTATTAATTTATGTAAAAACCATGGCTCTGATACCAATTGTTGGAAACGCGGTACGCAACGGAATTTTAAAATTTTTCATCAGAGTATTTTTCAAAACACTAGTTTGACATGCTATATGTATAAATTAGACAGATCTTACTAACCTTTTTGTGAAGAACCTCCGCAACCTGTGTAGAGAAGTAACGTTCCAAAAGATCCTCAACCAACTGGTCTTCTTTACTATTCTCTATCCACAACCGGAGTGAGTGTGGGCTCACATGTACAGCTCTTCCACCGGTGACTCTCCTTCCAACCAATAGAGAGAACCCAAAGCTAGTGTTCGTGATTTATCAACAAAAGCTCTCAGGGAGTTTTCAGATACTCATTAGAAGACTATCACTCTTAATCTCTCAATTGATCTCTATATATCTAAGTAAATCATGAGACTCACTCACTTTATATAGCCATTGGTCCAGGAGTTAGTCCTTATCAGATTAGGTCTCAAAAACTCGAAATAGAATCAAGTTCGGATCAATATCTGATAAGATCCACGTGAAAATACGTAATCTTTTCTCTCGCTGATTGGTAGGCCGAACAGTCTGATCGGCAGGCCAAACAGGCCCCATCGGCGGGTCGAACACATCATTCGGCAGGCCAAACTCCCGAGATTCCATAGGATAAAGTCTCAGTTTTGATTCAAATAACCCAATAGAAAAGCTATATGATCAAAACAAACTTTATCAAGATAATCTCTAAGAAAATAAATCAATTCACAATAATTCCACAAGTTTATCTTGATCTAATTTGTCCAAAATTAAAACAACCAATAGACAGACAACAATTATCTGATCGCAATAATTCAACAAGTTTATCTTGAACTAATTTCTTACAAAATTAATTCAACCGATAAACAGACATGAATTATTTAATTCTTCCAAATTTTAAATCAATCTGATAAATCTGACATAAGTCACCAATTATTGGAAAAGCACGCCGTGTCGTTACAGGATTTTGTGAGCTAGCAAAGGGCACCAAAATGGACCTATAAAAGTTCAAGGTCATGATAATTATGAAACCCAATATCCCAGATATACATTTCACAATTATCAACTCCAACGCTACTCCACTAAAAGCTTGGAGCTACACTCTTGAACTTTATAGAATTACGAAGCTCGTAAAGCTCAGTTTCCATGACATATCATAGTGTATCATATCCCCATATGAAAATCCATAATCGGCTTAAGGACAAGTTCTGTCTTACCTTTCCGATTATTTTTATCTTACGTTCCATTATCTCACCATTAGAAAACTTACTATCCAAAGATAGTATACCATTTGGTTACACCTATGTATCCAAATGGTTGAGTGCTCCAGTTTTCCAATTATAGGACAACACATATAAGAGGATATCATTACTCTTAAAGAGAAGCTATGGATTCCATATCTATGAATAACAAGTCTATGCTATCAAGAGTCATGCCTCCAACGTACCGGCATGCATACCACTATTGAGATGTGGGTGTCACCCTTTGGCACATCAAAAGACACAAGTCGAGACAACAGGCTCACTATTCATCTCAAGTTTAAGATACAATACAAATGATTGTCTAAAGTGAATTGATTTGCTGAGACAAAATTATTAATCCAAATCAATTCACTTTATGTCCTGATCCAACACATCGTCACCTATGACAACGTGCCAATGATTCCATTCACAGAGTCCAACTCCAATGGTCAAGACAAACCATCTCCCAAAAGGGATATAGACAACATAACAATCTTTATATGAATAAAGCGCCCAACTTTATTCCCTCGATTGCGGATCATATGTTTTAGACCGTCACCTTAAGAATCGTGTCTTCTGCATAATCAGTCCATCATATGCCCAATTCTTAAGGTTTAGTCTGACAGTCTCAAACTACTGTTTGCTTATCATACATTTAACAAATATGAACGTAAAGAGGACAAGATTTGGTATATATAAATGAATAAATTGTTTATTGATAAAAATGTCTCCAAAAACGTATTGTATTTTTACTCTTTAGGGCATACATGTTTAACTATCTCCCACTTGCACTAAGTGAGTAAATACAGCAAATTTCGCATCCCCATAGCTTCCACATGCCTCTTGAAGACTCTCCCAGTAAGTGTCTTCGTAAATGGATCAGCTAAATTGTCCTCTGACGTGATCTTGCACACCATGACATGCCCGCCCTCAATGAAGTCCTTTATCAAATGATACTTCCAATCAATATGCTTACTCTTCTTGTGAAATCTTGGTTCCTTAGCATTAGCTACCGCTGCATTGTTATCACAGTAGAGTGATACCGCTTTATCCATACCAGGAACTACCTCAAGATGCCCTAGGAACTTGCGGAGCCACACTGCTTCTTTCGAAGCATCACTAGCCGCCACATACTCGGCCTCCATCGTTGAATCCGAAGTGCAATCTTGCTTCACACTTCTCCAACTGATGGCACCGCCTCCCAGAGTAAACACAAACCCCGAAGTCGATTTCCTAGAATCCAGACTGGATTGAAAATCTGAGTCACTGTATCCTAGAGGAGTTAACTCCTCACCCGAATACACAAGCATATACCCTCGAGTCCTTCTTGGGTACTTGAAAATATGCTTTACCGCAATCAAATGGTTCGGTCCTGGAACCGCCTGAAATCGACTTACAATCCCGACCGTATAGCTAATATCCGGTCGTGTGCAAAGCATGGCATACATGAGACTACTCACTGCCGAAGCATAAGGCACCTTCTTCATGTATTCTCTTTCTTCATAAGACTTTGGAGAGTCTTTCTTAGAAAGAGTAATTCCAGACCTAAATGGTTGCCCACCTTTCTTGGAATCCTGCATTACAAACCTCCTGAGAATTTTATCTATGTAGCCGGCTTGAGACAAAGCTATCATTTTGTTCTTCCTATCCCGAAAGATTTGGATACTGAGAACAAAATTAGCCTCACCCAAGTCCTTCAAGTCAAACTGCTTGGTCAACCATAATTTGACCGATGACAACGCCCCAACGTCATTGCCAATTAGCAAAATGTCAACTACATAGAGCAGTAAAAAAACCATCTTCCCATCCTTTATGTGTTTGTAAACACATGGTTCATCCACGTTTTGTGAAAACCCATAAGTCTTGATCACTTGATCAAATCTTATGTTCCAAGAACGAGAAGCCTGCTTAAGTCCATAAATTGACTTTAGCAACTCACAAACCTTACCCTATTGACCCGCGACCTTGAACCCGTCTGGTTGTTCCATATAGATAGACTCATCAAGATAACCATTCATAAAAGTCGTCTTGACATCCATCTGCCAAATCTCGTAGTCGAGAGCGGCAGCTATGGACAAGAGAATCCGGATGGACTTAAGCATGGCTACAGGCGAAAAGGTTTCGTCTTAATCGATTCCTTCCTTTTGCATATAACACTTAACTACCAGTCTAGCCTTAAAGGTTTCGACCTTTCCATCCACTCCTCTTTTCCTCTTGTAGATCCACTTACATCCTATGGGTTTTGCCCCTTCGGGAAGATCCACAAGCTCCTAGACCCGATTAGTCTCCATAGACTTCATCTCTATGTTCATGGCCTCTGTCCAGAGTCTTGAATCAACACCTTCCATAGCTTCTGCGTAAGTATAAGGATCCCTATTATGTTCATCCAGTTCAGCCAAGAAGATCTCCCTATTGAACATATACCTCTCAGGTTGACGCCCGATCCTCCCGCTACGCCGAAGCCCCTGAGATTGTTGTTCAGGTTTGTTTGGTTTTTCTACATCGATCAGAATGGTTTCGTTCAGAACCTCTGGAGTGAACAAATCACCTCTTAACTCCTCAAGCACTACTTTGCATCGAGGTTTAAAGTCGTCCATGTAACACTCCTCAAGGAAAGTTGCATTAGTTGAAACCACGACTTTATTTTCCTTTGGGTTATAAAAATAACCCCCTTTAGTCCCTTTTGGATATCCTACAAACACGCAAACTTCCGAACATGCTTCCAACTTATTCGGATCCTTAAACAGGACATGAGCCGGACATCCCCATATGCGAATATGGTTTAAGGATGTCTTCCGTCTTGTCCACAACTCGTGAGGAGTTTTAGGGACCGATTTTGAAGGCACATTGTTCAAACGATAACATGCAGTTTGTAGTGCATATCCCCAAAAGGATAAAGTCAATGATGAATAACTCATCATGGACCGAATCATGTCCAACAAAGTCCTATTCCTTCTCTCCACTACGCCATTCTGCTGCGGAGTGCCCGGCGTAGTTAAATGGGATAAAATCCCATTCTCTAACAAGTGTCCTAAGAACTCATCAGAAAGGTATTCCCCACCTCGATCAGATCAAAGTGCCTTTATGGGTCAACCCAATTGCTTTTTCACTTCAGCCCGAAACTCCCTGAACTTATCATAAGTTTCGCTTTTGTGGTGCATCAGGTACATATACCCATATCTTGAGTAATAGTCAATAAAAGTGACGAAGTACTCATACCCTCCTCGTGCCCGGATGTTCATCGGTCCGCAAACATCACTATGCACAAGTTCTAGAACCCCTTCGGCCCTATTGCCCTAAGACCTATATGGTCTTTTGGTCATTTTACCCTTCAAACAAGATTCCCATTGAGGTATAGATTCCACCTTTAAGTGACTTAAAGGTCCATCCCTTACCAACCTTTGAATCCTATTCAAGTTAATATGGCCAAAGCGCAAATGCCAAAGATAAGTCTTATTAGAGTGAGTAGTTTTAAGTCTTTTTGAGTCATTATCATTCATTCAGCATTAAGCAATAAGTCCATCTTAGGTTTGATAAGATATAGATTATTTTGCATCCATCCAGAACAGATAAAAGATTTGTTTTTACGAATCACCACTTTTTTATTAAAAGATACCACGTAGGAGTCTTTGAAAAAAGAAGATACAGAAATTAAATTCCTTTTAAATTTAGGAACATAAAAACAATCTTGCAAAATTAAATTCCTATAATTATTAAAGTAAAGATGGACATCTCCCACTGCTTCTGCTAAGACCAAGGATCCATCACCCATCCGAAGCGTGAAGTCTTCACGTAGCAGACTTCTCGTTTCTTTGAATCCCTACAGAGAAACACAAACATGATTAGTTGCACCGTAATCTATGACCCAGATATCACTGGATTCCTTAACCAAACAAGTTTCTAAGTATAGAAGATCACACCTACCTCCTTTGGAAAGGAAGTCCTTGCAATGCTTCTTAATATGCCCGACCTTACCACAGAAGAAGCACTGAAGCTTCTTTGGGCTCCTCTTCTTCTTCTTCTTGCTCTTGGTAGCAGCAGGAATAGAAGACTTCCTGTTTTTGGCCCGTTGCTTCTTTCCAGTCCCTAAGTTAGGATTAGAACCAGAAGCAGCTACCTTGTTGGCCTCACCACTAGCAGGAGACTCCCTGATCAGCAGTTCAAACTCTGATAACTGTTTCATCAATTCTGTCAAGGTCATATCCTATCTATTACTTAAATTAAAAGTAGCTCTAAACGGAATAAATTCCTTAGACAGAGTCTCAAAGACCATAGTCATCTGAGTTTCAGCATTGATGTCGGATCCATTGGTTTGAGCCTCAGCGAGGTAACCCATGACCAACATCATGTGCTCCTTTACAAATGTCCCCGGTCTCTATCTACAGTTTAAGAGTTTCCGAAGCGCCCCTTGCCGCTTTGTTATGGCCTGGCCTCCAAACATATGCTCAAGATTATCCAAGATCTGCTTCACAGTCTCATAATCCTGATGTTGAGCCTGCAGTACGTTGTTCATGCTAGCCATAACGTAGTAGCGGGCCTGATCATTAGCATCTTTCTAGCAATCATACGCTTGGAATTGCTCATTACTTGAGTCTCCCGTAGGCTCGGGAGGACAAGGGGTTGTCAGAACATATTTCAGTTTCTCAAAGGATAGGACGATGTCCAAGTTTCGTTTCCAATCGTTATAATTCTCACCGGTTAATTGGTTTTTGTCAAGTATAGATGATAAAGCGTTTTTAGACATTTTTAATCTACAATAAAGAATCATATACTAAACAGAAGCAAACATATAATAATTTAGCAAGATAACACAATCATGTAAAATCATACAAATGCGTTTATGTGTCAAAACCTTGCAAGTGTCACAACCTTACAACGATAATTCCCAACTCAGAATTCAACAAGCTCCTAGGGGAGTCATGCCAAATTCAATTAGGAACACGGATCCCCTCTTGATTAATATATGTTATCCAGGACCCGTATGATCCAGCATATACTAATAATCGTTTCTTTGGCCATTAATTTTATTAACAGAGCTCCTAGGGGAGGTTAATAATAAAATTAACGTGAGTGTATAACCATCGTTTCAATTTTTTATCCATGATTTATAATCACCACCTAGGGGTGTGCAACCATAAATCATCGTAAAATACCTTATCCTTTCAGAGATCCAATCTGGTACATGATAGAAATCCCTTCCTAGGGGTCGGGACCACCATGTTCTTCCTATGGACCAACGATGGAGGCCTTAGGTCCTCTCTTCGAAAACCTTCTCCCACTCAATCTTTTGAAATCAAGGTTTTATTTTAAAATTATGTATGAACAATTTTAATATGAGCGGCACTCCCTAGTCTATATGAAATGTTATCAATATACATGGTAAATCATTTATAATGCAGACAAGCAAAGCTACAAGCAAAATAATAATAACCGTAATATTATGGTTCCACCCTAGAGAATAGAAAACCAAGATTACAAGAGAATAATCGAGACATTTATCGATTCTTTATCCTTGAATCCTCAAGCTGTATCCTTCTTCATGTAATATCCATCTTCAAGTCTTCAATCCCGTATGAATCGCATACTTCATATTTTCGATCATATCCAAATTTAATGTTTCTCATAATTGTCTCAAAAAAAAAAAATTAAAACTGCACCGAAAAAATTGTACCTTTTCCAGACAATTAGCAGCTCTCGGTTGGCAGGCCGATCTGGGTGATCGGCCTGCCAGTCATGCTTCATCGGCCTACCGATCTAATACATCGGCCTACCGATCCATGAAGGTTTGGCCTGCCAAACTAAAAGTTTGGCCTGCCGACAGAGCACCCCAATTCTACCCCACTGTCGACCTGTCGGACCACACGTCCCGCCTGCCGATCTGTGACCATCGGCCTATCGATCTGTGATGTCTGGCATGCTGACTGAGCAGAAAAACTTATTCCAAAAAATACAACTTTAATGCAATTTATCAATTTTATTTTTAACATTTCAAAAACTTAAAATTAGAGACTCAGGAAATACCTAGGGGTGCCATCATCATTTTTCTAGATCCGTCTTCTTCGAATAATTATTTAATTGCAAAATTTTACAAATTTAAAATAAATAATAATTCATAGACGGAGATGATAGTCTGCCATCTAATTACATGAAAAACCTAGATACACATTCTAACCTCTAAGGAACCATAACCGGTATGAATTAATTAATTAATAAATAATTAAACAATAATTTAATCAACCATAATTAATTAATAAACATTTACCACATAATCCATGACAACATATATAATTTATAGAATCCTAGAGTGCCATCTCTCTATAAAATTAAATTCAAGCATAGGAGAGATAAAGATCACAAAATTTATGTATATAACATGATCACAAACTTATTAATTTATGTAAAGACCATGGCTCTGATACCAATTGTTGGAAACATGGTGCGCAACAAAATTTTAAAATTTTTCATCAGAATATTTTCAAAACACAAGTTTGACATGCTATATGTATAAATTAGACAGATCTTACTAATCTTTGTGTGAATAACCTCTGCAACCTGTGTAGAGAAGTAACGTTCCAGAAGAGCCTCAACCAACTGGTCTTCTTTGCTATTCTCTATCCACAGCCGGAGTGAGTGTGGGCTCACACGTACAGCTCTTTCACCGGTGACTCTCCTTCCAACCAATAGAGAGAACCCAAGGCTAGTGTTCGTAATTTGTGAACAAAAGCTCTCAGGGAGTTTTCAGATACTCACTAGAAGACTATCACTCTTAATCTCTCAATTGATCTCTATATATCTAAGTAAATCATGAGACTCACTCACTTTATATAGTCATTGGTCTAGGAGTTAGTCCTTATCAGATTAGGTCTCAAAAACTCAAAATAGAATCAAGTTCGGATCAATATCTGATAAGATCTGCGTGAAAACGCGTAATCTTTTCTCTCGCTAATCGGTAGGCCGAACAGTCTGATTGGCAGGCCGAACAGGCCCAATCGGCAAGTCGAACACATCATTCGGCAGCCCAAACTCCCGAGATTCTATAGGATAAAGTCTCAGTTTTGATTCAAATAACCCAATAGAAAAGCTATCTGATCAAAACAAACTTTATCAAGATAATCTCTAAGAAAATAAATCAATTCACAATAATTCTACAATTTTATTTTGATCTAATTTGTCCAAAATTAAAACAACCAATAAACAGACAACAATTATCTGATCACAATAATTCAACAAGTTTATCTTGAACTAATTTCTTACAAAATTAATTCAACCGATAAACAAACATGAATTATTTAATTCTTCCAAATTTTAAACTAATCTGATAAATCCGACATAAGTCACCAATTATTGGAAAAGCACGCCGTGTCGTTACAGGATTTTGTGAGCTAGCAAAGGGGACCAAATTGGACCTATAAAGTTCAAACTCATGATAATTATAAAACCCAATATCCCAGATATACATTTCACAATTATCAACTCCAACGCTACTCCACTAAAAGCTTGGAGCTGCACTCTCGAACTTTATAGAATTACAAAGCTCGTGTAGCTAAGTCTCCATGACATATCATAGTGTATCGTATCCCCATATGAAAATCCATAATCGGCTTAAGGACAAGTTTTGTCTTACCTTCCCGATTATTTTTATCTTACGTTCTATTATCTCACCATTAGAAAACTTACTATCCAAAGATAGTATACCATTCGGTTACACCTATGTATCCAAATGGTTGAGTGCTCAAGTTTTTCAATTACAGGACAACACATATAAGAGGATATCATTACTCTTAAAGAGGAGCTATGGATTCCATATCTATGAATAACAAGTCTATTCTATCAAGAGTCATGCCTCCAACGTACCGGCATGCATACCACTATTGAGATGTGGGTGTCACCCTTTGGCACATCAAAAGACATAAGTCGAGACAACGGGCCCACTATTCATCTCAGGATTAAGATACAATACAAATGATTGTCTAAAGTGAATCGATTTGCTGAGACAGAATTATTAATCTAAATCAATTCACTTTATATCCCGATCCAACACATCGTGACCTATGACAACGTGCCAATGTTTTTATTCACGGAGTCCAACTCCGATGGTCAAGACAAACCATCTCCCAAAGGGATATAGACAACATAACAATCTTTATATGAATAAAGTGCCCAACTTTATTCCCTCGATTGCGGATCATATGTTTTAGACCCTCACCTTAAGAACGTGTCTTTCGCATAATCAGTCCATCATTTGCCCAATTCTTAAGGTTTAGACTGATAGTCTCAGACTACTGTTTGCTTATCATACATTCAACAAATATGAAACGTAAAGAGGACAAGATTTAGGTATATATAAACTGAATAATTCTTTATTGATAAAAATGTCTTCAAAAACGTATTACATTTTTACTCCTTATGGCATACATGTCTAACATAGAATCCCTACCTTCCAAGCTTATCACCAATCTTTTAATCCTGAAATCAATTAACGTTAGCTCCACACTCCCTTGATCCTAAGGCGTGGATAAGGACAATTAAAACTAAAGCATAACATACAACCACATTCATAAATAATCATGTGTAAATCTATCTTACTAGTGTGCCATTAAAGCTTTTATGCAAATCTCTTTTGAATACCATAGTAAACAATTTTTGTCTTAACACGATATAAAATGTATACAAGTAATCTATATGTTTTAGTTCCTAATAAGATTCATCAATCACTTAGGATAATATTGGAAATGTTGCAAGACATTAAGGAATTAGGTGGTGAGCAAAGATGGGTTCTTGGTTCAGATTAGCAACTGGTATACCATGGCAAACTGGCAGTATACTTTAACAAAAAGGATAGATTCACTATCTACAATCATCACACGGGTTAACAAGTAGCTTACTTAACGTAAACGGGCAGTATATTGCCACTAGTAGGTTTACTAGTTTCTAATCCAAAAATTGAAAAATTCATAGAAAATAAAATACAACTCCGATTTAGGCTATGATAGCTCGTTAGAAAGCTTAGAATGTCTAATTTTTAAATATTCAAACCAATTTACAAACTTCATTTTGATTTAATCTCAGAATTTCAAGAAAGTGCCACTGCCCATAAAGGTATTACAAAGTTTAACAACATAAATTTTCTATCTACAAGTATCACTTAAACTTATACATATGCTCCAAAATAGCAACA